>JAJHIY020000795.1:0-600000 GCA_022114975.2 Lampris megalopsis | reverse complement strand
ATCGGACGAAGAGCAGTCAAACGGTTTTATAAGAGGATGAAGAGCAGTCAAACTGATTTATAATCGGACGAAGAGCAGTCAAACGGTTTTATAAGAGGATGAAGTGCAGTCAAATTGATTTATAAGAGGATGAAGAGCAGTCAAACTGCATTATAAAAGGATGAAGAGCAGTCAAACTGTTTTAAAAGAGGACGAAGAGCAGTCAAACTGATTTATAATCGGATGAAGAGCAGTCAAACTGATTTATAAGAGGATGAAGAGCAGTCAAACTGCGTTATAAAAGGATGAAGAGCAGTCAAACTGTTTTATAAGAGGATGAAGAGCAGTCAAACTGATTTATAATCGGATGAAGAGCAGTCAAACTGCGTTATAAAAGGATGAAGAGCAGTCAAACTGTTTTATAAGAGGATGAAGAGCAGTCAAACTGATTTATAATCGGATGAAGAGCAGTCAAACTGATTTATAATAGGATGAAGAGCAGTCAAACTGCTTTATAAAAGGATGAAGAGCAGTCAAACTGTTTTTTAAGAGGATGAAGAGCATTCAAACTGATTTATAAGAGGATGAAGAGCAGTCAAACTGATTTATAAGAGGATGACGAGCAGTCAAACTGATTTATAAAAGGATGAAGAGCAGCCAAACTGTTTTATAAGAGGACGAAGAGCAGTCAAACTGATTTATAATCGGACGAAGAGCAGTCAAACTGTTCTATAGGAGGATGAAGCGCAGTCAAACTGGTTTATATGAGGATGAAGAGCAGTCAAACTGCTTTATAAAAGGATGAAGAGCAGTCAAACTGATTTATAAGAGGATGAAGAGCAGTCAAACTGCTTTATAAAAGGATGAAGAGCAGTCAAACTGTTTTATAAGCGGACGAAGAGCAGTCAAACTGATTTATAATTGGACGAAGAGCAGTCAAACTGATTTATAATCGGACGAAGAGCAGTCAAACGGTTTTATAAGAGGATGAAGAGCAGTCAAACTGCTTTATAAAAGGATGAAGAGCAGTCAAACTGTTTTATACAATGATGTAGAGCAGTCAGACTGTTTTACAAAAGGATGAAAAGCAGTCAACCTGTTTTACAAGAGGATGAAGCGCAGTCAAACTGGTTTATAGGAGGATGAAGAGCAGTCAAACTGCTTTATAAGAGGATGAAGAGCAGTCAAACTGATTTATAAGAGGATGAAGAGCAGTCAAACTGTTTTATAAAAGGATGAAGAGCAGTCAAACTGTTTTATAAGCGGACGAAGAGCAGTCAAACTGATATATAATCGGACGAAGAGCAGTCAAACTGATTTATAATCGGACGAAGAGCAGTCAAACTGATTTATAATCGGACGAAGAGCAGTCCAACTGATTTATAATCGGATGAATAGCAGTCAAACTGATTTATAAGAGGATGTAGAGCAGTCAAACTGCTTTATAAAAGGATGAAGAGCAGTCAAACTGTTTTATAAGAGGACGAAGAGCAGTCAAACTGATTTATAATCCGACGAAGAGCAGTCAAACTGTTTTATAGGAGGATGAAGCGCAGTCAAACTGGTCTATAAGAGAATGAAGAGCAGTCAAACTGATTTATAAGAGGATGAAGAGCAGTCAAACTGCTTTATAAAAGGATGAAGAGCAGTCAAACTGTTTTATAAGCAGACGAAGAGCAGTCAAACTGATTTATAATCGGACGAAGAGCAGTCAACCTGATTTATAATCGGACGAAGAGCAGTCAAACGGTTTTATAAGAGGATGAAGAGCAGTCAAACTGATTTATAATCGGACGAAGAGCAGTCAAACGGTTTTATAAGAGGATGAAGTGCAGTCAAATTGATTTATAAGAGGATGAAGAGCAGTCAAACTGCTTTATAAAAGGATGAAGAGCAGTCAAACTGTTTTATACGAGGATGTAGAGCAGTCAGACTGTTTTACAAGAGGATGAAGAGCAGTCAACCTGTTTTACAAGAGGATGAAGAGCAGTCAAACTGTTTTATAAGAGGATGAAGAGCAGTCAAACTGCATTATAAAAGGATGAAGAGCAGTCAAACTGTTTTAAAAGAGGACGAAGAGCAGTCAAACTGATTTATAATCGGATGAAGAGCAGTCAAACTGATTTATAAGAGGATGAAGAGCAGTCAAACTGCGTTATAAAAGGATGAAGAGCAGTCAAACTGTTTTATAAGAGGATGAAGAGCAGTCAAACTGATTTATAATCGAATGAAGAGCAGTCAATCTGATTTATAAGAGGATGAAGAGCAGTCAAACTGCTTTATAAAAGGATGAAGAGCAGTCAAACTGTTTTATAAGCAGACGAAGAGCAGTCAAACTGATTTATAATCGGACGAAGAGCAGTCAACCTGATTTATAATCGGACGAAGAGCAGTCAAACGGTTTTATAAGAGGATGAAGAGCAGTCAAACTGATTTATAATCGGACGAAGAGCAGTCAAACGGTTTTATAAGAGGATGAAGTGCAGTCAAATTGATTTATAAGAGGATGAAGAGCAGTCAAACTGCTTTATAAAAGGATGAAGAGCAGTCAAACTGTTTTATACGAGGATGTAGAGCAGTCAGACTGTTTTACAAGAGGATGAAGAGCAGTCAACCTGTTTTACAAGAGGATGAAGAGCAGTCAAACTGTTTTATAAGAGGATGAAGAGCAGTCAAACTGCATTATAAAAGGATGAAGAGCAGTCAAACTGTTTTAAAAGAGGACGAAGAGCAGTCAAACTGATTTATAATCGGATGAAGAGCAGTCAAACTGATTTATAAGAGGATGAAGAGCAGTCAAACTGCGTTATAAAAGGATGAAGAGCAGTCAAACTGTTTTATAAGAGGATGAAGAGCAGTCAAACTGATTTATAATCGAATGAAGAGCAGTCAATCTGATTTATAAGAGGATGAAGAGCAGTCAAACTGCTTTATAAAAGGATGAAGAGCAGTCAAACTGATTTATAATCGGATGAAGAGCAGTCAAACTGATTTATAATCGGATGTAGAGCAGTCAAACTGATTTATAAGAGGATGAAGAGCAGTCAAACTGCTTTATAAAAGGATGAAGAGCAGTCAAACTGTTTTATAAGAGGACGAAGAGCAGTCAAACTGATTTATAATCGGACGAAGAGCAGTCAAACTGTTCTATAGGAGGATGAAGCGCAGTCAAACTGGTTTATAGGAGGATGAAGAGCAGTCAAACTGCTTTATAAAAGGATGAAGAGCAGTCAAACTGATTTATAAGAGGATGAAGAGCAGTCAAACTGCTTTATAAGCGGACGAAGAGCAGTCAAACTGTTTTATAAGCGGACGAAGAGCAGTGAAACTGATTTATAATCGGACGAAGAGCAGTCAAACTGATTTATAATCGGACGAAGAGCAGTCAAACGGTGTTATAAGAGGATGAAGAGCAGTCAAATTGATTTATAAGAGGATGAAGAGCAGTCAAACTGCTTTATAAAATGATGAAGAGCAGTCAAACTGTTTTATACAATGATGTAGAGCAGTCAGACTGTTTTACAAAAGGATGAAAAGCAGTCAACCTGTTTTACAAGAGGATGAAGCGCAGTCAAACTTGTTTATAGGAGAATGAAGAGCAGTCAAACTGCTTTATAAGAGGATGAAGAGCAGTCAAACTGATTTATAAGAGGATGAAGAGCAGTCAAACTGCTTTATAAAAGGATGAAGAGCAGTCAAACTGTTTTATAAGCGGACGAAGAGCAGTCAAACTGATTTATAATCGGACGAAGAGCAGTCAAACTGATTTATAATCGGACGAAGAGCAGTCAAACTGATTTAAAATCGGATGAATAGCAGTCAAACTGATTTATAAGAGGATGTAGAGCAGTCAAACTGCTTTATAAAAGTATGAAGAGCAGTCAAACTGTTTTATAAGAGGACGAAGAGCAGTCAAACTGATTTATAATCCGACGAAGAGCAGTCAAACTGTTTTATAGGAGGATGAAGCGCAGTCAAACTGGTCTATAGGAGGATGAAGAGCAGTAAAACTGCTTTATAAACAGATGAAGAGCAGTCAAACTGATTTATAAGAGGATAAAGAGCAGTCAAACTGCTTTATAAAAGGATGAAGAGCAGTCAAACTGTTTTATAAGCAGACGCAGAGCAGTCAAACTGATTTATAATCGGACGAAGAGCAGTCAACCTGATTTATAATCGGACGAAGAGCAGTCAAACGGTTTTATAAGAGGATGAAGAGCAGTCAAACTGATTTATAATCGGACGAAGAGCAGTCAAACGGTTTTATAAGAGGATGAAGTGCAGTCAAATTGATTTATAAGAGGATGAAGAGCAGTCAAACTGCTTTATAAAAGGATGAAGAGCAGTCAAACTGTTTTATACGAGGATGTAGAGCAGTCAGACTGTTTTACAAGAGGATGAAGAGCAGTCAAACTGTTTTATAAGAGGATGAAGAGCAGTCAAACTGCATTATAAAAGGATGAAGAGCAGTCAAACTGTTTTAAAAGAGGACGAAGAGCAGTCAAACTGATTTATAATCGGATGAAGAGCAGTCAAACTGATTTATAAGAGGATGAAGAGCAGTCAAACTGCGTTATAAAAGGATGAAGAGCAGTCAAAATGTTTTATAAGAGGATGAAGAGCAGTAAAACTGCTTTATAAACAGATGAAGAGCAGTCAAACTGATTTATAAGAGGATGAAGAGCAGTCAAACTGCTTTATAAAAGGATGAAGAGCAGTCAAACTGTTTTATAAGCAGACGAAGAGCAGTCAAACTGATTTATAATCGGACGAAGAGCAGTCAACCTGATTTATAATCGGACGAAGAGCAGTCAAACGGTTTTATAAGAGGATGAAGAGCAGTCAAACTGATTTATAATCGGACGAAGAGCAGTCAAACGGTTTTATAAGAGGATGAAGTGCAGTCAAATTGATTTATAAGAGGATGATGTAGAGCAGTCAGACTGTTTTACAAAAGGATGAAGAGCAGTCAAACTGTTTTATACGAGGATGTAGAGCAGTCAGACTTTTTTACAAGAGGATGAAGAGCAGTCAACCTGTTTTACAAGAGGATGAAGAGCAGTCAAACTGTTTTATAAGAGGATGAAGAGCAGTCAAACTGCATTATAAAAGGATGAAGAGCAGTCAAACTGTTTTAAAAGAGGACGAAGAGCAGTCAAACTGATTCATAATCGGATGAAGAGCAGTCAAACTGATTTATAAGAGGATGAAGAGCAGTCAAACTGCGTTATAAAAGGATGAAGAGCAGTCAAACTGTTTTATAAGAGGATGAAGAGCAGTCAAACTGATTTATAATCGGATGAAGAGCAGTCAAACTGCGTTATAAAAGGATGAAGAGCAGTCAAACTGTTTTATAAGAGGATGAAGAGCAGTCAAACTGATTTATAATCGGATGTAGAGCAGTCAAACTGATTTATAATAGGATGAAGAGCAGTCAAACTGCTTTATAAAAGGATGAAGAGCAGTCAAACTGTTTTTTAAGAGGATGAAGAGCATTCAAACTGATTTATAAGAGGATGAAGAGCAGTCAAACTGATTTATAAGAGGATGAAGAGCAGTCAAACTGCTTTATAAAAGGATGAAGAGCAGTCAAACTGTTTTATAAGAGGACGAAGAGCAGTCAAACTGATTTATAATCGGACGAAGAGCAGTCAAACTGTTCTATAGGAGGATGAAGCGCAGTCAAACTGGTTTATATGAGGATGAAGAGCAGTCAAACTGCTTTATAAAAGGATGAAGAGCAGTCAAACTGATTTATAAGAGGATGAAGAGCAGTCAAACTGCTTTATAAAAGGATGAAGAGCAGTCAAACTGTTTTATAAGCGGACGAAGAGCAGTCAAACTGATTTATAATCGGACGAAGAGCAGTCAAACTGATTTATAATCGGACGAAGAGCAGTCAAACGGTTTTATAAGAGGATGAAGAGCAGTCAAATTGATTTATAAGAGGATGAAGAGCAGTCAAACTGCTTTATAAAAGGATGAAGAGCAGTCAAACTGATTTATAATCGGATGAAGAGCAGTCAAACTGATTTATAATCGGATGTAGAGCAGTCAAACTGATTTATAAGAGGATGAAGAGCAGTCAAACTGCTTTATAAAAGGATGAAGAGCAGTCAAACTGTTTTATAAGAGGACGAAGAGCAGTCAAACTGATTTATAATCGGACGAAGAGCAGTCAAACTGTTCTATAGGAGGATGAAGCGCAGTCAAACTGGTTTATAGGAGGATGAAGAGCAGTCAAACTGCTTTATAAAAGGATGAAGAGCAGTCAAACTGATTTATAAGAGGATGAAGAGCAGTCAAACTGCTTTATAAAAGGTTGAAGAGCAGTCAAACTGTTTTATAAGCGGACGAAGAGCAGTGAAACTGATTTATAATCGGACGAAGAGCAGTCAAACTGATTTATAATCGGACGAAGAGCAGTCAAACGGTGTTATAAGAGGATGAAGAGCAGTCAAATTGATTTATAAGAGGATGAAGAGCAGTCAAACTGCTTTATAAAATGATGAAGAGCAGTCAAACTGTTTTATACAATGATGTAGAGCAGTCAGACTGTTTTACAAAAGGATGAAAAGCAGTCAACCTGTTTTACAAGAGGATGAAGCGCAGTCAAACTTGTTTATAGGAGAATGAAGAGCAGTCAAACTGCTTTATAAGAGGATGAAGAGCAGTCAAACTGATTTATAAGAGGATGAAGAGCAGTCAAACTGCTTTATAAAAGGATGAAGAGCAGTCAAACTGTTTTATAAGCGGACGAAGAGCAGTCAAACTGATTTATAATCGGACGAAGAGCAGTCAAACTGATTTATAATCGGACGAAGAGCAGTCAAACTGATTTAAAATCGGATGAATAGCAGTCAAACTGATTTATAAGAGGATGTAGAGCAGTCAAACTGCTTTATAAAAGGATGAAGAGCAGTCAAACTGTTTTATAAGAGGACGAAGAGCAGTCAAACTGATTTATAATCCGACGAAGAGCAGTCAAACTGTTTTATAGGAGGATGAAGCGCAGTCAAACTGGTCTATAGGAGGATGAAGAGCAGTAAAACTGCTTTATAAACAGATGAAGAGCAGTCAAACTGATTTATAAGAGGATAAAGAGCAGTCAAACTGCTTTATAAAAGGATGAAGAGCAGTCAAACTGTTTTATAAGCAGACGCAGAGCAGTCAAACTGATTTATAATCGGACGAAGAGCAGTCAACCTGATTTATAATCGGACGAAGAGCAGTCAAACGGTTTTATAAGAGGATGAAGAGCAGTCAAACTGATTTATAATCGGACGAAGAGCAGTCAAACGGTTTTATAAGAGGATGAAGTGCAGTCAAATTGATTTATAAGAGGATGAAGAGCAGTCAAACTGCTTTATAAAAGGATGAAGAGCAGTCAAACTCTTTTATACGAGGATGTAGAGCAGTCAGACTGTTTTACAAGAGGATGAAGAGCAGTCAACCTGTTTTACAAGAGGATGAAGAGCAGTCAAATTGTTTTATAAGAGGATGAAGAGCAGTCAAACTGCATTATAAAAGGATGAAGAGCAGTCAAACTGTTTTAAAAGAGGACGAAGAGCAGTCAAACTGATTTATAATCGGATGAAGAGCAGTCAAACTGATTTATAAGAGGATGAAGAGCAGTCAAACTGCGTTATAAAAGGATGAAGAGCAGTCAAAATGTTTTATAAGAGGATGAAGAGCAGTCAAACTGCTTTATAAAAGGATGAAGAGCAGTCAAACTGTTTTATAAGCAGACGAAGAGCAGTCAAACTGATTTATAATCGGACGAAGAGCAGTCAAACTGTTTTATAGGAGGATGAAGCGCAGTCAAACTGGTCTATAGGAGGATGAAGAGCAGTAAAACTGCTTTATAAACAGATGAAGAGCAGTCAAACTGATTTATAAGAGGATAAAGAGCAGTCAAACTGCTTTATAAAAGGATGAAGAGCAGTCAAACTGTTTTATAAGCAGACGCAGAGCAGTCAAACTGATTTATAATCGGACGAAGAGCAGTCAACCTGATTTATAATCGGACGAAGAGCAGTCAAACGGTTTTATAAGAGGATGAAGAGCAGTCAAACTGATTTATAATCGGACGAAGAGCAGTCAAACGGTTTTATAAGAGGATGAAGTGCAGTCAAATTGATTTATAAGAGGATGAAGAGCAGTCAAACTGCTTTATAAAAGGATGAAGAGCAGTCAAACTGTTTTATACTAGGATGTAGAGCAGTCAGACTGTTTTACAAGAGGATGAAGAGCAGTCAAACTGTTTTATAAGAGGATGAAGAGCAGTCAAACTGCATTATAAAAGGATGAAGAGCAGTCAAACTGTTTTAAAAGAGGACGAAGAGCAGTCAAACTGATTTATAATCGGATGAAGAGCAGTCAAACTGATTTATAAGAGGATGAAGAGCAGTCAAACTGCGTTATAAAAGGATGAAGAGCAGTCAAAATGTTTTATAAGAGGATGAAGAGCAGTAAAACTGCTTTATAAACAGATGAAGAGCAGTCAAACTGATTTATAAGAGGATGAAGAGCAGTCAAACTGCTTTATAAAAGGATGAAGAGCAGTCAAACTGTTTTATAAGCAGACGAAGAGCAGTCAAACTGATTTATAATCGGACGAAGAGCAGTCAACCTGATTTATAATCGAACGAAGAGCAGTCAAACGGTTTTATAAGAGGATGAAGAGCAGTCAAACTGATTTATAATCGGACGAAGAGCAGTCAAACGGTTTTATAAGAGGATGAAGTGCAGTCAAATTGATTTATAAGAGGATGATGTAGAGCAGTCAGACTGTTTTACAAAAGGATGAAGAGCAGTCAAACTGTTTTATACGAGGATGTAGAGCAGTCAGACTTTTTTACAAGAGGATGAAGAGCAGTCAACCTGTTTTACAAGAGGATGAAGAGCAGTCAAACTGTTTTATAAGAGGATGAAGAGCAGTCAAACTGCATTATAAAAGGATGAAGAGCAGTCAAACTGTTTTAAAAGAGGACGAAGAGCAGTCAAACTGATTTATAATCGGATGAAGAGCAGTCAAACTGATTTATAAGAGGATGAAGAGCAGTCAAACTGCGTTATAAAAGGATGAAGAGCAGTCAAACTGTTTTATAAGAGGATGAAGAGCAGTCAAACTGATTTATAATCGGATGAAGAGCAGTCAAACTGCGTTATAAAAGGATGAAGAGCAGTCAAACTGTTTTATAAGAGGATGAAGAGCAGTCAAACTGATTTATAATCGGATGTAGAGCAGTCAAACTGATTTATAATAGGATGAAGAGCAGTCAAACTGCTTTATAAAAGGATGAAGAGCAGTCAAACTGTTTTTTAAGAGGATGAAGAGCATTCAAACTGATTTATAAGAGGATGAAGAGCAGTCAAACTGATTTATAAGAGGATGAAGAGCAGTCAAACTGCTTTATAAAAGGATGAAGAGCAGTCAAACTGTTTTATAAGAGGACGAAGAGCAGTCAAACTGATTTATAATCGGACGAAGAGCAGTCAAACTGTTCTATAGGAGGATGAAGCGCAGTCAAACTGGTTTATATGAGGATGAAGAGCAGTCAAACTGCTTTATAAAAGGATGAAGAGCAGTCAAACTGATTTATAAGAGGATGAAGAGCAGTCAAACTGCTTTATAAAAGGATGAAGAGCAGTCAAACTGTTTTATAAGCGGACGAAGAGCAGTCAAACTGATTTATAATCGGACGAAGAGCAGTCAAACTGATTTATAATCGGACGAAGAGCAGTCAAACGGTTTTATAAGAGGATGAAGAGCAGTCAAATTGATTTATAAGAGGATGAAGAGCAGTCAAACTGCTTTATAAAAGGATGAAGAGCAGTCAAACTGATTTATAATCGGATGAAGAGCAGTCAAACTGATTTATAATCGGATGTAGAGCAGTCAAACTGATTTATAAGAGGATGAAGAGCAGTCAAACTGCTTTATAAAAGGTTGAAGAGCAGTCAAACTGTTTTATAAGAGGACGAAGAGCAGTCAAACTGATTTATAATCGGACGAAGAGCAGTCAAACTGTTCTATAGGAGGATGAAGCGCAGTCAAACTGGTTTATAGGAGGATGAAGAGCAGTCAAACTGCTTTATAAAAGGATGAAGAGCAGTCAAACTGATTTATAAGAGGATGAAGAGCAGTCAAACTGCTTTATAAAAGGTTGAAGAGCAGTCAAACTGTTTTATAAGCGGACGAAGAGCAGTGAAACTGATTTATAATCGGACGAAGAGCAGTCAAACTGATTTATAATCGGACGAAGAGCAGTCAAACGGTGTTATAAGAGGATGAAGAGCAGTCAAATTGATTTATAAGAGGATGAAGAGCAGTCAAACTGCTTTATAAAATGATGAAGAGCAGTCAAACTGTTTTATACAATGATGTAGAGCAGTCAGACTGTTTTACAAAAGGATGAAAAGCAGTCAACCTGTTTTACAAGAGGATGAAGCGCAGTCAAACTTGTTTATAGGAGAATGAAGAGCAGTCAAACTGCTTTATAAGAGGATGAAGAGCAGTCAAACTGATTTATAAGAGGATGAAGAGCAGTCAAACTGCTTTATAAAAGGATGAAGAGCAGTCAAACTGTTTTATAAGCGGACGAAGAGCAGTCAAACTGATTTATAATCGGACGAAGAGCAGTCAAACTGATTTATAATCGGACGAAGAGCAGTCAAACTGATTTAAAATCGGATGAATAGCAGTCAAACTGATTTATAAGAGGATGTAGAGCAGTCAAACTGCTTTATAAAAGGATGAAGAGCAGTCAAACTGTTTTATAAGAGGACGAAGAGCAGTCAAACTGATTTATAATCCGACGAAGAGCAGTCAAACTGTTCTATAGGAGGATGAAGCGCAGTCAAACTGGTTTATATGAGGATGAAGAGCAGTCAAACTGCTTTATAAAAGGATGAAGAGCAGTCAAACTGATTTATAAGAGGATGAAGAGCAGTCAAACTGCTTTATAAAAGGATGAAGAGCAGTCAAACTGTTTTATAAGCGGACGAAGAGCAGTCAAACTGATTTATAATCGGACGAAGAGCAGTCAAACTGATTTATAATCGGACGAAGAGCAGTCAAACGGTTTTATAAGAGGATGAAGAGCAGTCAAACTGCTTTATAAAAGGATGAAGAGCAGTCAAACTGTTTTATACAATGATGTAGAGCAGTCAGACTGTTTTACAAAAGGATGAAAAGCAGTCAACCTGTTTTACAAGAGGATGAAGCGCAGTCAAACTGGTTTATAGGAGGATGAAGAGCAGTCAAACTGCTTTATAAGAGGATGAAGAGCAATCAAACTGATTTATAAGAGGATGAAGAGCAGTCAAACTGTTTTATAAAAGGATGAAGAGCAGTCAAACTGTTTTATAAGCGGACGAAGAGCAGTCAAACTGATTTATAATCGGACGAAGAGCAGTCAAACTGATTTATAATCGGACGAAGAGCAGTCAAACTGATTTAAAATCGGATGAATAGCAGTCAAACTGATTTATAAGAGGATGTAGAGCAGTCAAACTGTTTTATAGGAGGATGAAGCGCAGTCAAACTGGTCTATAGGAGGATGAAGAGCAGTCAAACTGCTTTATAAACAGATGAAGAGCAGTCAAACTGATTTATAAGAGGATGAAGAGCAGTCAAACTGCTTTATAAAAGGATGAAGAGCAGTCAGACTGTTTTATAAGCAGACGAAAAGCAGTCAAACTGATTTATAATCGGACGAAGAGCAGTCAACCTGATTTATAATCGGACGAAGAGCAGTCAAACGGTTTTATAAGAGGATGAAGAGCAGTCAAACTGATTTATAATAGGACGAAGAGCAGTCAAACGGTTTTATAAGAGGATGAAGAGCAGTCAAATTGATTTATAAGAGGATGAAGAGCAGTCAAACTGCTTTATAAAAGGATGAAGAGCAGTCAAACTGTTTTATACGAGGATGTAGAGCAGTCAGACTGTTTTACAAGAGGATGAAGAGCAGTCAACCTGTTTTACAAGAGGATGAAGAGCAGTCAAACTGTTTTATAAGAGGATGAAGAGCAGTCAAACTGCATTATAAAAGGATGAAGAGCAGTCAAACTGTTTTAAAAGAGGACGAAGAGCAGTCAAACTGATTTATAATCGGATGAAGAGCAGTCAAACTGATTTATAAGAGGATGAAGAGCAGTCAAACTGCGTTATAAAAGGATGAAGAGCAGTCAAAATGTTTTATAAGAGGATGACGAGCAGTCAAACTGATTTATAATCGGATGAAGAGCAGTCAAACTGATTTATAAGAGGATGAAGAGCAGTCAAACTGCTTTATAAAAGGATGAAGAGCAGTCAAACTGTTTTACAAGAGGATGAAGAGCAGTCAAACTGTTTTATAAGAGGATGAAGAGCAGTCAAACTGCATTATAAAAGGATGAAGAGCAGTCAAACTGTTTTAAAAGAGGACGAAGAGCAGTCAAACTGATTTATAATCGGATGAAGAGCAGTCAAACTGATTTATAAGAGGATGAAGAGCAGTCAAACTGCGTTATAAAAGCATGAAGAGCAGTCAAAATGTTTTATAAGAGGATGAAGAGCAGTCAAACTGATTTATAATCGGATGAAGAGCAGTCAAACTGATTTATAAGAGGATGAAGAGCAGTCAAACTGCTTTATAAAAGGATGAAGAGCAGTCAAACTGTTTTATAAGCGGACGAAGAGCAGTCAAACTGATTTATAATCGGACGAAGAGCAGTCAAACTGATTTATAATCGGACGAAGAGCAGTCAAACGGTTTTATAAGAGGATGAAGAGCAGTCAAATTGATTTATAAGAGGATGAAGAGCAGTCAAACTGCTTTATAAAAGGATGAAGAGCAGTCAAACTGTTTTATACAATGATGTAGAGCAGTCAGACTGTTTTACAAAAGGATGAAGAGCAGTCAACCTGTTTTACAAGAGGATGAAGCGCAGTCAAACTGGTTTATAGGAGGATGAAGAGCAGTCAAACTGCTTTATAAGAGGATGAAGAGCAGTCAAACTGATTTATAAGAGGATGAAGAGCAGTCAAACTGCTTTATAAAAGGATGAAGAGCAGTCAACCTGTTTTATAAGCGGACGAAGAGCAGTCAAACTGATTTATAATCGGACGAAGAGCAGTCAAACTGATTTATAATCGGACGAAGAGCAGTCAAACTGATTTATAATCGGATGAATAGCAGTCAAACTGATTTATAAGAGGATGTAGAGCAGTCAAACTGCTTTATAAACGGATGAAGAGCAGTCAAACTGTTTTATAAGAGGACGAAGAGCAGTCAAACTGATTTATAATCCGACGAAGAGCAGTCAAACTGTTTTATAGGAGGATGAAGCGCAGTCAAACTGGTCTATAGGAGGATGAAGAGCAGTCAAACTGCTTTATAAACAGATGAAGAGCAGTCAAACTGATTTATAAGAGGATGAAGAGCAGTCAAACTGCTTTATAAAAGGATGAAGAGCAGTCAAACTGTTTTATAGGAGGATGAAGCGCAGTCAAACTGGTCTATAGGAGGATGAAGCGCAGTCAAACTG
Source organism: Lampris megalopsis (assembly GCA_022114975.2). Classification (NCBI taxonomy): domain Eukaryota; kingdom Metazoa; phylum Chordata; class Actinopteri; order Lampriformes; family Lampridae; genus Lampris; species Lampris megalopsis. Next base: position 586,485 of record JAJHIY020000795.1, on the reverse strand, counting down.
GTCTATAGGAGGATGAAGAGCAGTCAAACTGCTTTATAAACAGATGAAGAGCAGTCAAACTGATTTATAAGAGGATGAAGAGCAGTCAAACTGCTTTATAAAAGGATGAAGAGCACTCAAACTGTTTTATAAGCAGACGAAAAGCAGTCAAACTGATTTATAATCGGACGAAGAGCAGTCAACCTGATTTATAATCGGACGAAGAGCAGTCAAACGGTTTTATAAGAGGATGAAGAGCAGTCAAACTGATTTATAATAGGACGAAGAGCAGTCAAACGGTTTTATAAGAGGATGAAGAGCAGTCAAATTGATTTATAAGAGGATGAAGAGCAGTCAAACTGCTTTATAAAAGGATGAAGAGCAGTCAAACTGTTTTATACGAGGATGTAGAGCAGTCAGACTGTTTTACAAGAGGATGAAGAGCAGTCAACCTGTTTTACAAGAGGATGAAGAGCAGTCAAACTGTTTTATAAGAGGATGAAGAGCAGTCAAACTGCATTATAAAAGGATGAAGAGCAGTCAAACTGTTTTAAAAGAGGACGAAGAGCAGTCAAACTGATTTATAATCGGATGAAGAGCAGTCAAACTGATTTATAAGAGGATGAAGAGCAGTCAAACTGCGTTATAAAAGGATGAAGAGCAGTCAAAATGTTTTATAAGAGGATGACGAGCAGTCAAACTGATTTATAATCGGATGAAGAGCAGTCAAACTGATTTATAAGAGGATGAAGAGCAGTCAAACTGCTTTATAAAAGGATGAAGAGCAGTCAAACTGTTTTACAAGAGGATGAAGAGCAGTCAAACTGTTTTATAAGAGGATGAAGAGCAGTCAAACTGCATTATAAAAGGATGAAGAGCAGTCAAACTGTTTTAAAAGAGGACGAAGAGCAGTCAAACTGATTTATAATCGGATGAAGAGCAGTCAAACTGATTTATAAGAGGATGAAGAGCAGTCAAACTGCGTTATAAAAGCATGAAGAGCAGTCAAAATGTTTTATAAGAGGATGAAGAGCAGTCAAACTGATTTATAATCGGATGAAGAGCAGTCACACTGATTTATAAGAGGATGAAGAGCAGTCAAACTGCTTTATAAAAGGATGAAGAGCAGTCAAACTGTTTTATAAGCGGACGAAGAGCAGTCAAACTGATTTATAATCGGACGAAGAGCAGTCAAACTGATTTATAATCGGACGAAGAGCAGTCAAACGGTTTTATAAGAGGATGAAGAGCAGTCAAACTGCTTTATAAAAGGATGAAGAGCAGTCAAACTGTTTTATACAATGATGTAGAGCAGTCAGACTGTTTTACAAAAGGATGAAAAGCAGTCAACCTGTTTTACAAGAGGATGAAGCGCAGTCAAACTGGTTTATAGGAGGATGAAGAGCAGTCAAACTGCTTTATAAGAGGATGAAGAGCAGTCAAACTGATTTATAAGAGGATGAAGAGCAGTCAAACTGCTTTATAAAAGGATGAAGAGCAGTCAACCTGTTTTATAAGCGGACGAAGAGCAGTCAAACTGATTTATAATCGGACGAAGAGCAGTCAAACTGATTTATAATCGGACGAAGAGCAGTCAAACTGATTTATAATCGGATGAATAGCAGTCAAACTGATTTATAAGAGGATGTAGAGCAGTCAAACTGCTTTATAAAAGGATGAAGAGCAGTCAAACTGTTTTATAAGAGGACGAAGAGCAGTCAAACTGATTTATAATCCGACGAAGAGCAGTCAAACTGTTTTATAGGAGGATGAAGCGCAGTCAAACTGGTCTATAGGAGGATGAAGAGCAGTCAAACTGCTTTATAAACAGATGAAGAGCAGTCAAACTGATTTATAAGAGGATGAAGAGCAGTCAAACTGCTTTATAAAAGGATGAAGAGCAGTCAAACTGTTTTATAGGAGGATGAAGCGCAGTCAAACTGGTCTATAGGAGGATGAAGCGCAGTCAAACTGGTCTATAGGAGGATGAAGAGCAGTCAAACTGCTTTATAAACAGATGAAGAGCAGTCAAACTGATTTATAAGAGGATGAAGAGCAGTCAAACTGCTTTATAAAAGGATGAAGAGCACTCAAACTGTTTTATAAGCAGACGAAAAGCAGTCAAACTGATTTATAATCGGACGAAGAGCAGTCAACCTGATTTATAATCGGACGAAGAGCAGTCAAACGGTTTTATAAGAGGATGAAGAGCAGTCAAACTGATTTATAATAGGACGAAGAGCAGTCAAACGGTTTTATAAGAGGATGAAGAGCAGTCAAATTGATTTATAAGAGGATGAAGAGCAGTCAAACTGCTTTATAAAAGGATGAAGAGCAGTCAAACTGTTTTATGCGAGGATGTAGAGCAGTCAGACTGTTTTACAAGAGGATGAAGAGCAGTCAACCTGTTTTACAAGAGGATGAAGAGCAGTCAAACTGTTTTATAAGAGGATGAAGAGCAGTCAAACTGCATTATAAAAGGATGAAGAGCAGTCAAACTGTTTTAAAAGAGGACGAAGAGCAGTCAAACTGATTTATAATCGGATGAAGAGCAGTCAAACTGATTTATAAGAGGATGAAGAGCAGTCAAACTGCGTTATAAAAGGATGAAGAGCAGTCAAAATGTTTTATAAGAGGATGACGAGCAGTCAAACTGATTTATAATCGGATGAAGAGCAGTCAAACTGATTTATAAGAGGATGAAGAGCAGTCAAACTGCTTTATAAAAGGATGAAGAGCAGTCAAACTGTTTTACAAGAGGATGAAGAGCAGTCAAACTGTTTTATAAGAGGATGAAGAGCAGTCAAACTGCATTATAAAAGGATGAAGAGCAGTCAAACTGTTTTAAAAGAGGACGAAGAGCAGTCAAACTGATTTATAATCGGATGAAGAGCAGTCAAACTGATTTATAAGAGGATGAAGAGCAGTCAAACTGCGTTATAAAAGCATGAAGAGCAGTCAAAATGTTTTATAAGAGGATGAAGAGCAGTCAAACTGATTTATAATCGGATGAAGAGCAGTCACACTGATTTATAAGAGGATGAAGAGCAGTCAAACTGCTTTATAAAAGGATGAAGAGCAGTCAAACTGTTTTATAAGCGGACGAAGAGCAGTCAAACTGATTTATAATCGGACGAAGAGCAGTCAAACTGATTTATAATCGGACGAAGAGCAGTCAAACGGTTTTATAAGAGGATGAAGAGCAGTCAAACTGATTTATAAGAGGATGAAGAGCAGTCAAACTGCTTTATAAAAGGATGAAGAGCAGTCAAACTGTTTTATAAGCGGACGAAGAGCAGTCAAACTGATTTATAATCGGACGAAGAGCAGTCAAACTGATTTATAATCGGACGAAGAGCAGTCAAACTGATTTAAAATCGGATGAATAGCAGTCAAACTGATTTATAAGAGGATGTAGAGCAGTCAAACTGCTTTATAAAAGGATGAAGAGCAGTCAAACTGTTTTATAAGAGGACGAAGAGCAGTCAAACTGATTTATAATCCGACGAAGAGCAGTCAAACTGTTCTATAGGAGGATGAAGCGCAGTCAAACTGGTTTATATGAGGATGAAGAGCAGTCAAACTGCTTTATAAAAGGATGAAGAGCAGTCAAACTGATTTATAAGAGGATGAAGAGCAGTCAAACTGCTTTATAAAAGGATGAAGAGCAGTCAAACTGTTTTATAAGCGGACGAAGAGCAGTCAAACTGATTTATAATCGGACGAAGAGCAGTCAAACTGATTTATAATCGGACGAAGAGCAGTCAAACGGTTTTATAAGAGGATGAAGAGCAGTCAAACTGCTTTATAAAAGGATGAAGAGCAGTCAAACTGTTTTATACAATGATGTAGAGCAGTCAGACTGTTTTACAAAAGGATGAAAAGCAGTCAACCTGTTTTACAAGAGGATGAAGCGCAGTCAAACTGGTTTATAGGAGGATGAAGAGCAGTCAAACTGCTTTATAAGAGGATGAAGAGCAGTCAAACTGATTTATAAGAGGATGAAGAGCAGTCAAACTGTTTTATAAAAGGATGAAGAGCAGTCAAACTGTTTTATAAGCGGACGAAGAGCAGTCAAACTGATTTATAATCGGACGAAGAGCAGTCAAACTGATTTATAATCGGACGAAGAGCAGTCAAACTGATTTAAAATCGGATGAATAGCAGTCAAACTGATTTATAAGAGGATGTAGAGCAGTCAAACTGCTTTATAAAAGGATGAAGAGCAGTCAAACTGTTTTATAAGAGGACGAAGAGCAGTCAAACTGATTTATAATCCGACGAAGAGCAGTCAAACTGTTTTATAGGAGGATGAAGCGCAGTCAAACTGGTCTATAGGAGGATGAAGAGCAGTCAAACTGCTTTATAAACAGATGAAGAGCAGTCAAACTGATTTATAAGAGGATGAAGAGCAGTCAAACTGCTTTATAAAAGGATGAAGAGCACTCAAACTGTTTTATAAGCAGACGAAAAGCAGTCAAACTGATTTATAATCGGACGAAGAGCAGTCAACCTGATTTATAATCGGACGAAGAGCAGTCAAACGGTTTTATAAGAGGATGAAGAGCAGTCAAACTGATTTATAATAGGACGAAGAGCAGTCAAACGGTTTTATAAGAGGATGAAGAGCAGTCAAATTGATTTATAAGAGGATGAAGAGCAGTCAAACTGCTTTATAAAAGGATGAAGAGCAGTCAAACTGTTTTATACGAGGATGTAGAGCAGTCAGACTGTTTTACAAGAGGATGAAGAGCAGTCAACCTGTTTTACAAGAGGATGAAGAGCAGTCAAACTGTTTTATAAGAGGATGAAGAGCAGTCAAACTGCATTATAAAAGGATGAAGAGCAGTCAAACTGTTTTAAAAGAGGACGAAGAGCAGTCAAACTGATTTATAATCGGATGAAGAGCAGTCAAACTGATTTATAAGAGGATGAAGAGCAGTCAAACTGCGTTATAAAAGGATGAAGAGCAGTCAAAATGTTTTATAAGAGGATGACGAGCAGTCAAACTGATTTATAATCGGATGAAGAGCAGTCAAACTGATTTATAAGAGGATGAAGAGCAGTCAAACTGCTTTATAAAAGGATGAAGAGCAGTCAAACTGTTTTACAAGAGGATGAAGAGCAGTCAAACTGTTTTATAAGAGGATGAAGAGCAGTCAAACTGCATTATAAAAGGATGAAGAGCAGTCAAACTGTTTTAAAAGAGGACGAAGAGCAGTCAAACTGATTTATAATCGGATGAAGAGCAGTCAAACTGATTTATAAGAGGATGAAGAGCAGTCAAACTGCGTTATAAAAGCATGAAGAGCAGTCAAAATGTTTTATAAGAGGATGAAGAGCAGTCAAACTGATTTATAATCGGATGAAGAGCAGTCAAACTGATTTATAAGAGGATGAAGAGCAGTCAAACTGCTTTATAAAAGGATGAAGAGCAGTCAAACTGTTTTATAAGCGGACGAAGAGCAGTCAAACTGATTTATAATCGGACGAAGAGCAGTCAAACTGATTTATAATCGGACGAAGAGCAGTCAAACGGTTTTATAAGAGGATGAAGAGCAGTCAAATTGATTTATAAGAGGATGAAGAGCAGTCAAACTGCTTTATAAAAGGATGAAGAGCAGTCAAACTGTTTTATACAATGATGTAGAGCAGTCAGACTGTTTTACAAAAGGATGAAGAGCAGTCAACCTGTTTTACAAGAGGATGAAGCGCAGTCAAACTGGTTTATAGGAGGATGAAGAGCAGTCAAACTGCTTTATAAGAGGATGAAGAGCAGTCAAACTGATTTATAAGAGGATGAAGAGCAGTCAAACTGCTTTATAAAAGGATGAAGAGCAGTCAACCTGTTTTATAAGCGGACGAAGAGCAGTCAAACTGATTTATAATCGGACGAAGAGCAGTCAAACTGATTTATAATCGGACGAAGAGCAGTCAAACTGATTTATAATCGGATGAATAGCAGTCAAACTGATTTATAAGAGGATGTAGAGCAGTCAAACTGCTTTATAAAAGGATGAAGAGCAGTCAAACTGTTTTATAAGAGGACGAAGAGCAGTCAAACTGATTTATAATCCGACGAAGAGCAGTCAAACTGTTTTATAGGAGGATGAAGCGCAGTCAAACTGGTCTATAGGAGGATGAAGAGCAGTCAAACTGCTTTATAAACAGATGAAGAGCAGTCAAACTGATTTATAAGAGGATGAAGAGCAGTCAAACTGCTTTATAAAAGGATGAAGAGCAGTCAAACTGTTTTATAGGAGGATGAAGCGCAGTCAAACTGGTCTATAGGAGGATGAAGCGCAGTCAAACTGGTCTATAGGAGGATGAAGAGCAGTCAAACTGCTTTATAAACAGATGAAGAGCAGTCAAACTGATTTATAAGAGGATGAAGAGCAGTCAAACTGCTTTATAAAAGGATGAAGAGCACTCAAACTGTTTTATAAGCAGACGAAAAGCAGTCAAACTGATTTATAATCGGACGAAGAGCAGTCAACCTGATTTATAATCGGACGAAGAGCAGTCAAACGGTTTTATAAGAGGATGAAGAGCAGTCAAACTGATTTATAATAGGACGAAGAGCAGTCAAACGGTTTTATAAGAGGATGAAGAGCAGTCAAATTGATTTATAAGAGGATGAAGAGCAGTCAAACTGCTTTATAAAAGGATGAAGAGCAGTCAAACTGTTTTATACGAGGATGTAGAGCAGTCAGACTGTTTTACAAGAGGATGAAGAGCAGTCAACCTGTTTTACAAGAGGATGAAGAGCAGTCAAACTGTTTTATAAGAGGATGAAGAGCAGTCAAACTGCATTATAAAAGGATGAAGAGCAGTCAAACTGTTTTAAAAGAGGACGAAGAGCAGTCAAACTGATTTATAATCGGATGAAGAGCAGTCAAACTGATTTATAAGAGGATGAAGAGCAGTCAAACTGCGTTATAAAAGGATGAAGAGCAGTCAAAATGTTTTATAAGAGGATGACGAGCAGTCAAACTGATTTATAATCGGATGAAGAGCAGTCAAACTGATTTATAAGAGGATGAAGAGCAGTCAAACTGCTTTATAAAAGGATGAAGAGCAGTCAAACTGTTTTACAAGAGGATGAAGAGCAGTCAAACTGTTTTATAAGAGGATGAAGAGCAGTCAAACTGCATTATAAAAGGATGAAGAGCAGTCAAACTGTTTTAAAAGAGGACGAAGAGCAGTCAAACTGATTTATAATCGGATGAAGAGCAGTCAAACTGATTTATAAGAGGATGAAGAGCAGTCAAACTGCGTTATAAAAGCATGAAGAGCAGTCAAAATGTTTTATAAGAGGATGAAGAGCAGTCAAACTGATTTATAATCGGATGAAGAGCAGTCACACTGATTTATAAGAGGATGAAGAGCAGTCAAACTGCTTTATAAAAGGATGAAGAGCAGTCAAACTGTTTTATAAGCGGACGAAGAGCAGTCCAACTGATTTATAATCGGACGAAGAGCAGTCAAACTGATTTATAATCGGACGAAGAGCAGTCAAACGGTTTTATAAGAGGATGAAGAGCAGTCAAACTGCTTTATAAAAGGATGAAGAGCAGTCAAACTGTTTTATACAATGATGTAGAGCAGTCAGACTGTTTTACAAAAGGATGAAAAGCAGTCAACCTGTTTTACAAGAGGATGAAGCGCAGTCAAACTGGTTTATAGGAGGATGAAGAGCAGTCAAACTGCTTTATAAGAGGATGAAGAGCAGTCAAACTGATTTATAAGAGGATGAAGAGCAGTCAAACTGCTTTATAAAAGGATGAAGAGCAGTCAACCTGTTTTATAAGCGGACGAAGAGCAGTCAAACTGATTTATAATCGGACGAAGAGCAGTCAAACTGATTTATAATCGGACGAAGAGCAGTCAAACTGATTTATAATCGGATGAATAGCAGTCAAACTGATTTATAAGAGGATGTAGAGCAGTCAAACTGCTTTATAAAAGGATGAAGAGCAGTCAAACTGTTTTATAAGAGGACGAAGAGCAGTCAAACTGATTTATAATCCGACGAAGAGCAGTCAAACTGTTTTATAGGAGGATGAAGCGCAGTCAAACTGGTCTATAGGAGGATGAAGAGCAGTCAAACTGCTTTATAAACAGATGAAGAGCAGTCAAACTGATTTATAAGAGGATGAAGAGCAGTCAAACTGCTTTATAAAAGGATGAAGAGCAGTCAAACTGTTTTATAGGAGGATGAAGCGCAGTCAAACTGGTCTATAGGAGGATGAAGCGCAGTCAAACTGGTCTATAGGAGGATGAAGAGCAGTCAAACTGCTTTATAAACAGATGAAGAGCAGTCAAACTGATTTATAAGAGGATGAAGAGCAGTCAAACTGCTTTATAAAAGGATGAAGAGCACTCAAACTGTTTTATAAGCAGACGAAAAGCAGTCAAACTGATTTATAATCGGACGAAGAGCAGTCAACCTGATTTATAATCGGACGAAGAGCAGTCAAACGGTTTTATAAGAGGATGAAGAGCAGTCAAACTGATTTATAATAGGACGAAGAGCAGTCAAACGGTTTTATAAGAGGATGAAGAGCAGTCAAATTGATTTATAAGAGGATGAAGAGCAGTCAAACTGCTTTATAAAAGGATGAAGAGCAGTCAAACTGTTTTATACGAGGATGTAGAGCAGTCAGACTGTTTTACAAGAGGATGAAGAGCAGTCAACCTGTTTTACAAGAGGATGAAGAGCAGTCAAACTGTTTTATAAGAGGATGAAGAGCAGTCAAACTGCATTATAAAAGGATGAAGAGCAGTCAAACTGTTTTAAAAGAGGACGAAGAGCAGTCAAACTGATTTATAATCGGATGAAGAGCAGTCAAACTGATTTATAAGAGGATGAAGAGCAGTCAAACTGCGTTATAAAAGGATGAAGAGCAGTCAAAATGTTTTATAAGAGGATGACGAGCAGTCAAACTGATTTATAATCGGATGAAGAGCAGTCAAACTGATTTATAAGAGGATGAAGAGCAGTCAAACTGCTTTATAAAAGGATGAAGAGCAGTCAAACTGTTTTACAAGAGGATGAAGAGCAGTCAAACTGTTTTATAAGAGGATGAAGAGCAGTCAAACTGCATTATAAAAGGATGAAGAGCAGTCAAACTGTTTTAAAAGAGGACGAAGAGCAGTCAAACTGATTTATAATCGGATGAAGAGCAGTCAAACTGATTTATAAGAGGATGAAGAGCAGTCAAACTGCGTTATAAAAGCATGAAGAGCAGTCAAAATGTTTTATAAGAGGATGAAGAGCAGTCAAACTGATTTATAATCGGATGAAGAGCAGTCACACTGATTTATAAGAGGATGAAGAGCAGTCAAACTGCTTTATAAAAGGATGAAGAGCAGTCAAACTGTTTTATAAGCGGACGAAGAGCAGTCAAACTGATTTATAATCGGACGAAGAGCAGTCAAACTGATTTATAATCGGACGAAGAGCAGTCAAACGGTTTTATAAGAGGATGAAGAGCAGTCAAACTGATTTATAAGAGGATGAAGAGCAGTCAAACTGTTTTATACAATGATGTAGAGCAGTCAGACTGTTTTACAAAAGGATGAAAAGCAGTCAACCTGTTTTACAAGAGGATGAAGCGCAGTCAAACTGGTTTATAGGAGGATGAAGAGCAGTCAAACTGCTTTATAAGAGGATGAAGAGCAGTCAAACTGATTTATAAGAGGATGAAGAGCAGTCAAACTGCTTTATAAAAGGATGAAGAGCAGTCAACCTGTTTTATAAGCGGACGAAGAGCAGTCAAACTGATTTATAATCGGACGAAGAGCAGTCAAACTGATTTATAATCGGACGAAGAGCAGTCAAACTGATTTATAATCGGATGAATAGCAGTCAAACTGATTTATAAGAGGATGTAGAGCAGTCAAACTGCTTTATAAAAGGATGAAGAGCAGTCAAACTGTTTTATAAGAGGACGAAGAGCAGTCAAACTGATTTATAATCCGACGAAGAGCAGTCAAACTGTTTTATAGGAGGATGAAGCGCAGTCAAACTGGTCTATAGGAGGATGAAGAGCAGTCAAACTGCTTTATAAACAGATGAAGAGCAGTCAAACTGATTTATAAGAGGATGAAGTGCAGTCAAACTGCTTTATAAAAGGATGAAGAGCAGTCAAACTGTTTTATAAGCAGACGAAAAGCAGTCAAACTGATTTATAATCGGACGAAGAGCAGTCAACCTGATTTATAATCGGACGAAGAGCAGTCAAACGGTTTTATAAGAGGATGAAGAGCAGTCAAACTGATTTATAATCGGACGAAGAGCAGTCAAACGGTTTTATAAGAGGATGAAGAGCAGTCAAATTGATTTATAAGAGGATGAAGAGCAGTCAAACTGCTTTATAAAAGGATGAAGAGCAGTCAAACTGTTTTATACGAGGATGTAGAGCAGTCAGACTGTTTTACAAGACGATGAAGAGCAGTCAACCTGTTTTACAAGAGGATGAAGAGCAGTCAAACTGTTTTATAAGAGGATGAAGAGCAGTCAAACTGCATTATAAAAGGATGAAGAGCAGTCAAACTGTTTTAAAAGAGGACGAAGAGCAGTCACACTGATTTATAATCGGATGAAGAGCAGTCAAACTGATTTATAAGAGGATGAAGAGCAGTCAAACTGCGTTATAAAAGGATGAAGAGCAGTCAAAATGTTTTATAAGAGGATGAAGAGCAGTCAAACTGATTTATAATCGGATGAAGAGCAGTCAAACTGATTTATAAGAGGATGAAGAGCAGTCAAACTGCTTTATAAAAGGATGAAGAGCAGTCAAACTGTTTTACAAGAGGATGAAGAGCAGTCAAACTGTTTTATAAGAGGATGAAGAGCAGTCAAACTGCATTATAAAAGGATGAAGAGCAGTCAAACTGTTTTAAAAGAGGACGAAGAGCAGTCAAACTGATTTATAATTCGGATGAAGAGCAGTCAAACTGATTTATAAGAGGATGAAGAGCAGTCAAACTGCGTTATAAAAGGATGAAGAGCAGTCAAAATGTTTTATAAGAGGATGAAGAGCAGTCAAACTGATTTATAATCGGATGAAGAGCAGTGAAACTGATTTATAAGAGGATGAAGAGCAGTCAAACTGCTTTATAAAAGGATGAAGAGCAGTCAAACTGTTTTTATAAGAGGACGAAGAGCAGTCAAACTGGTTTATAATCGGACGAAGAGCAGTCAAACTGTTCTATAGGAGGATGAAGCGCAGTCAAACTGGTTTATAGGAGGATGAAGAGCAGTCAAACTGCTTTATAAAAGGATGAAGAGCAGTCAAACTGATTTATAAGAGAATGAAGAGCAGTCAAACTGCTTTATAAAAGGATGAAGAGCAGTCAAACTGTTTTATAAGCGGACGAAGAGCAGTCAAACTGATTTATAATCGGACGAAGAGCAGTCAAACTGATTTATAATCGGACGAAGATCAGTCAAACGGTTTTATAAGAGGATGAAGAGCAGTCAAATTGATTTATAAGAGGATGAAGAGCAGTCAAACTGCTTTATAAAAGGATGAAGAGCAGTCAAACTGTTTTATACAATGATGTAGAGCATTCAGACTGTTTTACAAAAGGATGAAGAGCAGTCAACCTGTTTTACAAGAGGATGAAGAGCAGTCAAACTGCGTTATAAAAAGATGAAGAGCAGTCAAACGGTTTTATAAGAGGATGAAGAGCAGTCAAATTGATTTATAAGAGGATGAAGAGCAGTCAAACTGCTTTATAAAAGGATGAAGAGCAGTCAAACTGTTTTATACAATGATGTAGAGCATTCAGACTGTTTTACAAAAGGATGAAGAGCAGTCAACCTGTTTTACAAGAGGATGAAGAGCAGTCAAACTGCGTTATAAAAAGATGAAGAGCAGTCAAACTGTATTATAAGAGGATGAAGAGCAGTCAAATTGATTTATAATCGGATGAAGAGCAGTCAGACTGTTTTACAAGAGGATGAAGAGCAGTCAAACTGCTTTATAAAAGGATGAAGAGCAGTCAAACTGTTTTATAAGAGGACGAAGAGCAGTCAAACTGAGTTATAATCGGACGAAGAGCAGTCAAACTGTTCTATAGGTGGATGAAGCGCAGTCAAACTGGTTTACAGGAGGATGAAGAGCAGTCAAACTGCTTTATAAGAGGATGAAGAGCAGTCAAACTGATTTATAAGAGGATGAAGAGCAGTCAAACTGCTTTATAAAAGGATGAAGAGCAGTCAAACTGTTTTATAAGCGGACGAAGAGCAGTCCAACTGATTTATAATCGGACGAATAGCAGTCAAACTGATTTATAATCGGACGAAGAGCAGTCAAACTGATTTATAATCGGATGAATAGCAGTCAAACTGATTTATAATCGGATGAAGCGCAGTCAAACTGGTTTACAGGAGGATGAAGAGCAGTCAAACTGCTTTATAAGAGGATGAAGAGCAGTCAAACTGATTTATAAGAGGATGAAGAGCAGTCAAACTGCTTTATAAAAGGATGAAGAGCAGTCAAACTGTTTTATAAGCGGACGAAGAGCAGTCAAACTGTTTTATAGGAGGATGAAGCGCAGTCAAACTGGTCTATAGGAGGATGAAGAGCAGTCAAACTGCTTTATAAACAGATGAAGAGCAGTCAAACTGATTTATAAGAGGATGAAGAGCAGTCAAACTGCTTTATAAAAGGATGAAGAGCAGTCAAACTGTTTTATAAGCAGACGAAAAGCAGTCAAACTGATTTATAATCGGACGAAGAGCAGTCAACCTGATTTATAATCGGACGAAGAGCAGTCAAACGGTTTTATAAGAGGATGAAGAGCAGTCAAACTGATTTATAATCGGACGAAGAGCAGTCAAACGGTTTTATAACAGGATGAAGAGCAGTCAAATTGATTTATAAGAGGATGAAGAGCAGTCAAACTGCTTTTTAAAAGGATGAAGAGCAGTCAAACTGTTTTATACGAGGATGTAGAGCAGTCAGAGTGTTTTACAAGAGGATGAAGAGCAGTCAACCTGTTTTACAAAAGGATGAAGAGCAGTCAAACTGTTTTATAAGAGGATGAAGAGCAGTCAAACTGCATTATAAAAGGATGAAGAGCAGTCAAACTGTTTTAAAAGAGGACGAAGAGCAGTCAAACTGATTTATAATCGGATGAAGAGCAGTCAAACTGCGTTATAAAAGGATGAAGAGCAGTCAAAATGTTTTATAAGAGGATGAAGAGCAGTCAAACTGATTTATAATCGGATGAAGAGCAGTCAAACTGATTTATAAGAGGATGAAGAGCAGTCAAACTGCTTTATAAAAGGATGAAGAGCAGTCAAACTGTTTTACAAGAGGATGAAGAGCAGTCAAACTGTTTTATAAGAGGATGAAGAGCAGTCAAACTGCATTATAAAAGGATGAAGAGCAGTCAAACTGTTTTAAAAGAGGACGAAGAGCAGTCAAACTGATTTATAATCGGATGAAGAGCAGTCAAACTGATTTATAAGAGGATGAAGAGCAGTCAAACTGCGTTATAAAAGGATGAAGAGCAGTCAAAATGTTTTATAAGAGGATGAAGAGCAGTCAAACTGTTTTATAATCGGATGAAGAGCAGTGAAACTGATTTATAAGAGGATGAAGAGCAGTCAAACTGCTTTATAAAAGGATGAAGAGCAGTCAAACTGTTTTTATAAGAGGACGAAGAGCAGTCAAACTGGTTTATAATCGGACGAAGAGCAGTCAAACTGTTCTATAGGAGAATGAAGCGCAGTCAAACTGGTTTATAGGAGGATGAAGAGCAGTCAAACTGCTTTATAAAAGGATGAAGAGCAGTCAAACTGATTTATAAGAGGATGAAGAGCAGTCAAACTGCTTTATAAAAGGATGAAGAGCAGTCAAACTGTTTTATAAGCGGACGAAGAGCAGTCAAACTGATTTATGATCGGACGAAGAGCAGTCAAACTGATTTATAATCGGACGAAGAGCAGTCAAACGGTTTTATAAGAGGATGAAGAGCAGTAAAATTGATTTATAAGAGGATGAAGAGCAGTCAAACTGCTTTATAAAAGGATGAAGAGCAGTCAAACTGTTTTATACAATGATGTAGAGCAGTCAGACTGTTTTACAAAAGGATGAAGAGCAGTCAACCTGTTTTACAAGAGGATGAAGAGCAGTCAAACTGCGTTATAAAAAGATGAAGAGCAGTCAAACTGTTTTATAAGAGGATGAAGAGCAGTCAAATTGATTTATAATCGGATGAAGAGCAGTCAGACTGTATTACAAGAGGATGAAGAGCAGTCAAACTGCTTTATAAAAGGATGAAGAGCAGTCAAACTGTTTTATAAGAGGACGAAGAGCAGTCAAACTGAGTTATAATCGGACGAAGAGCAGTCAAACTGTTCTATAGGTGGATGAAGCGCAGTCAAACTGGTTTACAGGAGGATGAAGAGCAGTCAAACTGCTTTATAAGAGGATGAAGAGCAGTCAAACTGATTTATAAGAGGATGAAGAGCAGTCAAACTGCTTTATAAAAGGATGAAGAGCAGTCAAACTGTTTTATAAGCGGACGAAGAGCAGTCCAACTGATTTATAATCGGACGAATAGCAGTCAAACTGATTTATAATCGGACGAAGAGCAGTCAAACTGATTTATAATCGGATGAATAGCAGTCAAACTGATTTATAATCGGATGAAGCGCAGTCAAACTGGTTTACAGGAGGATGAAGAGCAGTCAAACTGCTTTATAAGAGGATGAAGAGCAGTCAAACTGATTTATAAAAGGATGAAGAGCAGTCAAACTGTTTTATAAGCGGACGAAGAGCAGTCCAACTGATTTATAATCGGACGAATAGCAGTCAAACTGATTTATAATCGGACGAATAGCAGTCAAACTGATTTATAATCGGATGAATAGCAGTCAAACTGATTTATAATCGGATGAAGAACAGTCAAACTGATTTATAAGAGGATGAAGAGCAGTCAAACTGCGTTATAAAAGGATGAAGAGCAGTCAAACTGTTTTATAAGAGGATGAAGAGCAGTCAAACTGATTTATAATCGGATGAAGAGCAGTCAAACTGATTTATAAGAGGATGAAGAGCAGTCAAACTGCGTTATAAAAGGATGAAGAGCAGTCAAACTGTTTTATAAGAGGATGAAGAGCAGTCAAACTGATTTATAATCGGATGAAGAGCAGTCAAACTGATTTATAAGAGGATGAAGAGCAGTCAAACTGCTTTATAAAAGGATGAAGAGCAGTCAAACTGTTTTATAAGAGGTCGAAGAGCAGTCAAACTGATTTATAATCGGACGAAGAGCAGTCAAACTGTTTTATACAATGATGTAGAGCAGTCAGACTGTTTTACAAAAGGATGAAAAGCAGTCAACCTGTTTTACAAGAGGATGAAGCGCAGTCAAACTGGTTTATAGGAGGATGAAGAGCAGTCAAACTGCTTTATAAGAGGATGAAGAGCAGTCAAACTGATTTATAAGAGGATGAAGAGCAGTCAAACTGCTTTATAAAAGGATGAAGAGCAGTCAAACTGTTTTATAAGCGGACGAAGAGCAGTCAAACTGATTTATAAGAGGACGAAGAGCAGTCAAACTGATTTATAATCGGACGAAGAGCAGTCAAACTGATTTATAATCGGATGAATAGCAGTCAAACTGATTTATAAGAGGATGTAGAGCAGTCAAACTGCTTTATAAAAGGATGAAGAGCAGTCAAACTGTTTTATAAGAGGACGAAGAGCAGTCAAACTGATTTAAAATCCGACGAAGAGCAGTCAAACTGTTTTATAGGAGGATGAAGCGCAGTCAAACTGGTCTATAGGAGGATGAAGAGCAGTCAAACTGCTTTATAAACAGATGAAGAGCAGTCAAACTGATTTATAAGAGGATGAAGAGCAGTCAAACTGCTTTATAAAAGGATGAAGAGCAGTCAAACTGTTTTATAAGCAGACGAAGAGCAGTCAAACTGATTTATAATCGGACGAAGTGCAGTCAACCTGATTTATAATCGGACGAAGAGCAGTCAAACGGTTTTATAAGAGGATGAAGAGCAGTCAAACTGATTTATAATCGGACGAAGAGCAGTCAAACGGTTTTATAAGAGGATGAAGAGCAGTCAAATTGATTTATAAGAGGATGAAGAGCAGTCAAACTGTTTTATAAGAGAATGAAGAGCAGTCAAACTGATTTATAATCGGATGAAGAGCAGTCAAACTGATTTATAAGAGGATGAAGAGCAGTCAAACTGCGTTATAAAAGGATGAAGAGCAGTCAAACTGTTTTATAAGAGAATGAAGAGCAGTCAAACTGATTTATAATCGGATGAAGAGCAGTCAAACTGATTTATAAAAGGATGAAGAGCAGTCAAACTGCTTTATAAAAGGATGAAGAGCAGTCAAACTGTTTTTATAAGAGGACGAAGAGCAGTCAAACTGGTTTATAATCGGACGAAGAGCAGTCAAACTGTTCTATAGGAGGATGAAGCGCAGTCAAACTGGTTTATAGGAGGATGAAGAGCAGTCAAACTGCTTTATAAAAGGATGAAGAGCAGTCAAACTGATTTATAAGAGGATGAAGAGCAGTCAAACTGATTTATAAAAGGATGAAGAGCAGTCAAACTGTTTTATAAGCGGACGAAGAGCAGTCAAACTGATTTATAATCGGACGAAGAGCAGTCAAACTGATTTATAATCGGACGAAGAGCAGTCAAACGGTTTTATAAGAGGATGAAGAGCAGTCAAATTGATTTATAAGAGGATGTAGAGCAGTCAAACTGCTTTATAAAAGGATGAAGAGCAGTCAAACTGTTTTATACAATGATGTAGAGCAGTCAAACTGTTTTACAAAAGGATGAAGAGCAGTCAAACTGTTTTATAAGAGGATGAAGAGCAGTCAAACTGCATTATAAAAGGATGAAGAGCAGTCAAACTGTTTTAAAAGAGGACGAAGAGCAGTCAAACTGATTTATAATCGGATGAAGAGCAGTCAAACTGATTTATAAGAGGATGAAGAGCAGTCAAACTGCGTTATAAAAGGATGAAGAGCAGTCAAACTGCTTTATAAAAGGATGAAGAGCAGTCAAACTGTTTTACAAGAGGATGAAGAGCAGTCAAACTGTTTTATAAGAGGATGAAGAGCAGTCAAACTGCATTATAAAAGGATGAAGAGCAGTCAAACTGTTTTAAAAGAGGACGAAGAGCAGTCAAACTGATTTATAATCGGATGAAGAGCAGTCAAACTGATTTATAAGAGGATGAAGAGCAGTCAAACTGCGTTATAAAAGGATGAAGAGCAGTCAAAATGTTTTATAAGAGGATGAAGAGCAGTCAAACTGTTTTATAATCGGATGAAGAGCAGTGAAACTGATTTATAAGAGGATGAAGAGCAGTCAAACTGCTTTATAAAAGGATGAAGAGCAGTCAAACTGTTTTTATAAGAGGACGAAGAGCAGTCAAACTGGTTTATAATCGGACGAAGAGCAGTCAAACTGTTCTATAGGAGAATGAAGCGCAGTCAAACTGGTTTATAGGAGGATGAAGAGCAGTCAAACTGCTTTATAAAAGGATGAAGAGCAGTCAAACTGATTTATAAGAGGATGAAGAGCAGTCAAACTGCTTTATAAAAGGATGAAGAGCAGTCAAACTGTTTTATAAGCGGATGAAGAGCAGTCAAACTGATTTATAATCGGACGAAGAGCAGTCAAACTGATTTATAATCGGACGAAGAGCAGTCAAACGGTTTTATAAGAGGATGAAGAGCAGTCAAATTGATTTATAAGAGGATGAAGAGCAGTCAAACTGCTTTATAAAAGGATGAAGAGCAGTCAAACTGTTTTATACAATGATGTAGAGCAGTCAGACTGTTTTACAAAAGGATGAAGAGCAGTCAACCTGTTTTACAAGAGGATGAAGAGCAGTCAAACTGCGTTATAAAAAGATGAAGAGCAGTCAAACTGTTTTATAAGAGGATGAAGAGCAGTCAAATTGATTTATAATCGGATGAAGAGCAGTCAGACTGTATTACAAGAGGATGAAGAGCAGTCAAACTGCTTTATAAAAGGATGAAGAGCAGTCAAACTGTTTTATAAGAGGACGAAGAGCAGTCAAACTGAGTTATAATCGGACGAAGAGCAGTCAAACTGTTCTATAGGTGGATGAAGCGCAGTCAAACTGGTTTACAGGAGGATGAAGAGCAGTCAAACTGCTTAATAAGAGGATGAAGAGCAGTCAAACTGATTTATAAGAGGATGAAGAGCAGTCAAACTGCTTTATAAAAGGATGAAGAGCAGTCAAACTGTTTTATAAGCGGACGAAGAGCAGTCCAAATGATTTATAATCGGACGAATAGCAGTCAAACTGATTTATAATCTGACGAAGAGCAGTCAAACTGATTTATAATCGGATGAATAGCAGTCAAACTGATTTATAATCGGATGAAGCGCAGTCAAACTGGTTTACAGGAGGATGAAGAGCAGTCAAACTGCTTTATAAGAGGATGAAGAGCAGTCAAACTGATTTATAAAAGGATGAAGAGCAGTCAAACTGTTTTATAAGCGGACGAAGAGCAGTCCAACTGATTTATAATCGGACGAATAGCAGTCAAACTGATTTATAATCGGACGAATAGCAGTCAAACTTATTTATAATCGGATGAATAGCAGTCAAACTGATTTATAATCGGATGAAGAACAGTCAAACTGATTTATAAGAGGATGAAGAGCAGTCAAACTGCGTTATAAAAGGATGAAGAGCAGTCAAACTGTTTTATAAGAGGATGAAGAGCAGTCAAACTGATTTATAATCGGATGAAGAGCAGTCAAACTGATTTATAATCGGATGAATAGCAGTCAAACTGATTTATAAGAGGATGTAGAGCAGTCAAACTGCTTTATAAAAGGATGAAGAGCAGTCAAACTGTTTTATAAGAGGACGAAGAGCAGTCAAACTGATTTAAAATCCGACGAAGAGCAGTCAAACTGTTTTATAGGAGGATGAAGCGCAGTCAAACTGGTCTATAGGAGGATGAAGAGCAGTCAAACTGCTTTATAAACAGATGAAGAGCAGTCAAACTGATTTATAAGAGGATGAAGAGCAGTCAAACTGCTTTATAAAAGGATGAAGAGCAGTCAAACTGTTTTATAAGCAGACGAAGAGCAGTCAAACTGATTTATAATCGGACGAAGTGCAGTCAACCTGATTTATAATCGGACGAAGAGCAGTCAAACGGTTTTATAAGAGGATGAAGAGCAGTCAAACTGATTTATAATCGGACGAAGAGCAGTCAAACGGTTTTATAAGAGGATGAAGAGCAGTCAAATTGATTTATAAGAGGATGAAGAGCAGTCAAACTGCTTTATAAAAGGATGAAGAGCAGTCAAACTGTTTTATACGAGGATGTAGAGCAGTCAGACTGTTTTACAAGAGGATGAAGAGCAGTCAACCTGTTTTACAAGAGGATGAAGAGCAGTCAAACTGCATTATAAAAGGATGAAGAGCAGTCAAACTGTTTTAAAAGAGGACGAAGAGCAGTCAAACTGATTTATAATCGGATGAAGAGCAGTCAAACTGATTTATAAGAGGATGAAGAGCAGTCAAACTGCGTTATAAAAGGATGAAGAGCAGTCAAACTGTTTTATAAGAGAATGAAGAGCAGTCAAACTGATTTATAATCGGATGAAGAGCAGTCAAACTGATTTATAAAAGGATGAAGAGCAGTCAAACTGCTTTATAAAAGGATGAAGAGCAGTCAAACTGTTTTTATAAGAGGACGAAGAGCAGTCAAACTGGTTTATAATCGGACGAAGAGCAGTCAAACTGTTCTATAGGAGGATGAAGCGCAGTCAAACTGGTTTATAGGAGGATGAAGAGCAGTCAAACTGCTTTATAAAAGGATGAAGAGCAGTCAAACTGATTTATAAGAGGATGAAGAGCAGTCAAACTGATTTATAAAAGGATGAAGAGCAGTCAAACTGTTTTATAAGCGGACGAAGAGCAGTCAAACTGATTTATAATCGGACGAAGAGCAGTCAAACTGATTTATAATCGGACGAAGAGCAGTCAAACGGTTTTATAAGAGGATGAAGAGCAGTCAAATTGATTTATAAGAGGATGAAGAGCAGTCAAACTGCTTTATAAAAGGATGAAGAGCAGTCAAACTGTTTTATACAATGATGTAGAGCAGTCAAACTGTTTTACAAAAGGATGAAGAGCAGTCAAACTGTTTTATAAGAGGATGAAGAGCAGTCAAACTGCATTATAAAAGGATGAAGAGCAGTCAAACTGTTTTAAAAGAGGACGAAGAGCAGTCAAACTGATTTATAATCGGATGAAGAGCAGTCAAACTGATTTATAAGAGGATGAAGAGCAGTCAAACTGCGTTATAAAAGGATGAAGAGCAGTCAAACTGCTTTATAAAAGGATGAAGAGCAGTCAAACTGTTTTACAAGAGGATGAAGAGCAGTCAAACTGTTTTATAAGAGGATGAAGAGCAGTCAAACTGCATTATAAAAGGATGAAGAGCAGTCAAACTGTTTTAAAAGAGGACGAAGAGCAGTCAAACTGATTTATAATCGGATGAAGAGCAGTCAAACTGATTTATAAGAGGATGAAGAGCAGTCAAACTGCGTTATAAAAGGATGAAGAGCAGTCAAAATGTTTTATAAGAGGATGAAGAGCAGTCAAACTGTTTTATAATCGGATGAAGAGCAGTGAAACTGATTTATAAGAGGATGAAGAGCAGTCAAACTGCTTTATAAAAGGATGAAGAGCAGTCAAACTGTTTTTATAAGAGGACGAAGAGCAGTCAAACTGGTTTATAATCGGACGAAGAGCAGTCAAACTGTTCTATAGGAGAATGAAGCGCAGTCAAACTGGTTTATAGGAGGATGAAGAGCAGTCAAACTGCTTTATAAAAGGATGAAGAGCAGTCAAACTGATTTATAAGAGGATGAAGAGCAGTCAAACTGCTTTATAAAAGGATGAAGAGCAGTCAAACTGTTTTATAAGCGGACGAAGAGCAGTCAAACTGATTTATAATCGGACGAAGAGCAGTCAAACTGATTTATAATCGGACGAAGAGCAGTCAAACGGTTTTATAAGAGGATGAAGAGCAGTCAAATTGATTTATAAGAGGATGAAGAGCAGTCAAACTGCTTTATAAAAGGATGAAGAGCAGTCAAACTGTTTTATACAATGATGTAGAGCAGTCAGACTGTTTTACAAAAGGATGAAGAGCAGTCAACCTGTTTTACAAGAGGATGAAGAGCAGTCAAACTGCGTTATAAAAAGATGAAGAGCAGTCAAACTGTTTTATAAGAGGATGAAGAGCAGTCAAATTGATTTATAATCGGATGAAGAGCAGTCAGACTGTATTACAAGAGGATGAAGAGCAGTCAAACTGCTTCATAAAAGGATGAAGAGCAGTCAAACTGTTTTATAAGAGGACGAAGAGCAGTCAAACTGAGTTATAATCGGACGAAGAGCAGTCAAACTGTTCTATAGGTGGATGAAGCGCAGTCAAACTGGTTTACAGGAGGATGAAGAGCAGTCAAACTGCTTTATAAGAGGATGAAGAGCAGTCAAACTGATTTATAAGAGGATGAAGAGCAGTCAAACTGCTTTATAAAAGGATGAAGAGCAGTCAAACTGTTTTATAAGCGGACGAAGAGCAGTCCAACTGATTTATAATCGGACGAATAGCAGTCAAACTGATTTATAATCGGACGAAGAGCAGTCAAACTGATTTATAATCGGATGAATAGCAGTCAAACTGATTTATAATCGGATGAAGCGCAGTCAAACTGGTTTACAGGAGGATGAAGAGCAGTCAAACTGCTTTATAAGAGGATGAAGAGCAGTCAAACTGATTTATAAAAGGATGAAGAGCAGTCAAACTGTTTTATAAGCGGACGAAGAGCAGTCCAACTGATTTATAATCGGACGAATAGCAGTCAAACTGATTTATAATCGGACGAATAGCAGTCAAACTGATTTATAATCGGATGAATAGCAGTCAGACTGATTTATAATCGGATGAAGAACAGTCAAACTGATTTATAAGAGGATGAAGAGCAGTCAAACTGCGTTATAAAAGGATGAAGAGCAGTCAAACTGTTTTATAAGAGGATGAAGAGCAGTCAAACTGATTTATAATCGGATGAAGAGCAGTCAAACTGATTTATAAGAGGATGAAGAGCAGTCAAACTGCGTTATAAAAGGATGAAGAGCAGTCAAACTGTTTTATAAGAGGATGAAGAGCAGTCAAACTGATTTATAATCGGATGAAGAGCAGTCAAACTGATTTATAAGAGGATGAAGAGCAGTCAAACTGCTTTATAAAAGGATGAAGAGCAGTCAAACTGTTTTATAAGAGGTCGAAGAGCAGTCAAACTGATTTATAATCGGACGAAGAGCAGTCAAACTGTTTTATACAATGATGTAGAGCAGTCAGACTGTTTTACAAAAGGATGAAAAGCAGTCAACCTGTTTTACAAGAGGATGAAGCGCAGTCAAACTGGTTTATAGGAGGATGAAGAGCAGTCAAACTGCTTTATAAGAGGATGAAGAGCAGTCAAACTGATTTATAAGAGGATGAAGAGCAGTCAAACTGCTTTATAAAAGGATGAAGAGCAGTCAAACTGTTTTATAAGCGGACGAAGAGCAGTCAAACTGATTTATAAGAGGACGAAGAGCAGTCAAACTGATTTATAATCGGACGAAGAGCAGTCAAACTGATTTATAATCGGATGAATAGCAGTCAAACTGATTTATAAGAGGATGTAGAGCAGTCAAACTGCTTTATAAAAGGATGAAGAGCAGTCAAACTGTTTTATAAGAGGACGAAGAGCAGTCAAACTGATTTAAAATCCGACGAAGAGCAGTCAAACTGTTTTATAGGAGGATGAAGCGCAGTCAAACTGGTCTATAGGAGGATGAAGAGCAGTCAAACTGCTTTATAAACAGATGAAGAGCAGTCAAACTGATTTATAAGAGGATGAAGAGCAGTCAAACTGCTTTATAAAAGGATGAAGAGCAGTCAAACTGTTTTATAAGCAGACGAAGAGCAGTCAAACTGATTTATAATCGGACGAAGTGCAGTCAACCTGATTTATAATCGGACGAAGAGCAGTCAAACGGTTTTATAAGAGGATGAAGAGCAGTCAAACTGATTTATAATCGGACGAAGAGCAGTCAAACGGTTTTATAAGAGGATGAAGAGCAGTCAAATTGATTTATAAGAGGATGAAGAGCAGTCAAACTGCTTTATAAAAGGATGAAGAGCAGTCAAACTGTTTTATACGAGGATGTAGAGCAGTCAGACTGTTTTACAAGAGGATGAAGAGCAGTCAACCTGTTTTACAAGAGGATGAAGAGCAGTCAAACTGCATTATAAAAGGATGAAGAGCAGTCAAACTGTTTTAAAAGAGGACGAAGAGCAGTCAAACTGATTTATAATCGGATGAAGAGCAGTCAAACTGATTTATAAGAGGATGAAGAGCAGTCAAACTGCGTTATAAAAGGATGAAGAGCAGTCAAACTGTTTTATAAGAGAATGAAGAGCAGTCAAACTGATTTATAATCGGATGAAGAGCAGTCAAACTGATTTATAAAAGGATGAAGAGCAGTCAAACTGCTTTATAAAAGGATGAAGAGCAGTCAAACTGTTTTTATAAGAGGACGAAGAGCAGTCAAACTGATTTATAAGAGGATGAAGAGCAGTCAAACTGCTTTATAAAAGGATGAAGAGCAGTCAAACTGTTTTATAAGCGGACGAAGAGCAGTCAAACTGATTTATAAGAGGACGAAGAGCAGTCAAACTGATTTATAATCGGATGAATAGCAGTCAAACTGATTTATAAGAGGATGTAGAGCAGTCAAACTGCTTTATAAAAGGATGAAGAGCAGTCAAACTGTTTTATAAGAGGACGAAGAGCAGTCAAACTGATTTAAAATCCGACGAAGAGCAGTCAAACTGTTTTATAGGAGGATGAAGCGCAGTCAAACTGGTCTATAGGAGGATGAAGAGCAGTCAAACTGCTTTATAAACAGATGAAGAGCAGTCAAACTGATTTATAAGAGGATGAAGAGCAGTCAAACTGCTTTATAAAAGGATGAAGAGCAGTCAAACTGTTTTATAAGCAGACGAAGAGCAGTCAAACTGATTTATAATCGGACGAAGTGCAGTCAACCTGATTTATAATCGGACGAAGAGCAGTCAAACGGTTTTATAAGAGGATGAAGAGCAGTCAAACTGATTTATAATCGGACGAAGAGCAGTCAAACGGTTTTATAAGAGGATGAAGAGCAGTCAAATTGATTTATAAGAGGATGAAGAGCAGTCAAACTGCTTTATAAAAGGATGAAGAGCAGTCAAACTGTTTTATACGAGGATGTAGAGCAGTCAGACTGTTTTACAAGAGGATGAAGAGCAGTCAACCTGTTTTACAAGAGGATGAAGAGCAGTCAAACTGCATTATAAAAGGATGAAGAGCAGTCAAACTGTTTTAAAAGAGGACGAAGAGCAGTCAAACTGATTTATAATCGGATGAAGAGCAGTCAAACTGATTTATAAGAGGATGAAGAGCAGTCAAACTGCGTTATAAAAGGATGAAGAGCAGTCAAACTGTTTTATAAGAGAATGAAGAGCAGTCAAACTGATTTATAATCGGATGAAGAGCAGTCAAACTGATTTATAAAAGGATGAAGAGCAGTCAAACTGCTTTATAAAAGTATGAAGAGCAGTCAAACTGTTTTTATAAGAGGACGAAGAGCAGTCAAACTGGTTTATAATCGGACGAAGAGCAGTCAAACTGTTCTATAGGAGGATGAAGCGCAGTCAAACTGGTTTATAGGAGGATGAAGAGCAGTCAAACTGCTTTATAAAAGGATGAAGAGCAGTCAAACTGATTTATAAGAGGATGAAGAGCAGTCAAACTGATTTATAAAAGGATGAAGAGCAGTCAAACTGTTTTATAAGCGGACGAAGAGCAGTCAAACTGATTTATAATCGGACGAAGAGCAGTCAAACTGATTTATAATTGGACGAAGAGCAGTCAAACGGTTTTATAAGAGGATGAAGAGCAGTCAAATTGATTTATAAGAGGATGAAGAGCAGTCAAACTGCTTTATAAAAGGATGAAGAGCAGTCAAACTGTTTTATACAATGATGTAGAGCAGTCAAACTGTTTTACAAAAGGATGAAGAGCAGTCAAACTGTTTTATAAGAGGATGAAGAGCAGTCAAACTGCATTATAAAAGGATGAAGAGCAGTCAAACTGTTTTAAAAGAGGACGAAGAGCAGTCAAACTGATTTATAATCGGATGAAGAGCAGTCAAACTGATTTATAAGAGGATGAAGAGCAGTCAAACTGCGTTATAAAAGGATGAAGAGCAGTCAAACTGCTTTATAAAAGGATGAAGAGCAGTCAAACTGTTTTACAAGAGGATGAAGAGCAGTCAAACTGTTTTATAAGAGGATGAAGAGCAGTCAAACTGCATTATAAAAGGATGAAGAGCAGTCAAACTGTTTTAAAAGAGGACGAAGAGCAGTCAAACTGATTTATAATCGGATGAAGAGCAGTCAAACTGATTTATAAGAGGATGAAGAGCAGTCAAACTGCGTTATAAAAGGATGAAGAGCAGTCAAAATGTTTTATAAGAGGATGAAGAGCAGTCAAACTGTTTTATAATCGGATGAAGAGCAGTGAAACTGATTTATAAGAGGATGAAGAGCAGTCAAACTGCTTTATAAAAGGATGAAGAGCAGTCAAACTGTTTTTATAAGAGGACGAAGAGCAGTCAAACTGGTTTATAATCGGACGAAGAGCAGTCAAACTGTTCTATAGGAGAATGAAGCGCAGTCAAACTGGTTTATAGGAGGATGAAGAGCAGTCAAACTGCTTTATAAAAGGATGAAGAGCAGTCAAACTGATTTATAAGAGGATGAAGAGCAGTCAAACTGCTTTATAAAAGGATGAAGAGCAGTCAAACTGTTTTATAAGCGGACGAAGAGCAGTCAAACTGATTTATAATCGGACGAAGAGCAGTCAAACTGTTTTATAATCGGACGAAGAGCAGTCAAACGGTTTTATAAGAGGATGAAGAGCAGTCAAATTGATTTATAAGAGGATGAAGAGCAGTCAAACTGCTTTATAAAAGGATGAAGAGCAGTCAAACTTTTTTATACAATGATGTAGAGCAGTCAGACTGTTTTACAAAAGGATGAAGAGCAGTCAACCTGTTTTACAAGAGGATGAAGAGCAGTCAAACTGCGTTATAAAAAGATGAAGAGCAGTCAAACTGTTTTATAAGAGGATGAAGAGCAGTCAAATTGATTTATAATCGGATGAAGAGCAGTCAGACTGTATTACAAGAGGATGAAGAGCAGTCAAACTGCTTTATAAAAGGATGAAGAGCAGTCAAACTGTTTTATAAGAGGACGAAGAGCAGTCAAACTGAGTTATAATCGGACGAAGAGCAGTCAAACTGTTCTATAGGTGGATGAAGCGCAGTCAAACTGGTTTACAGGAGGATGAAGAGCAGTCAAACTGCTTTATAAGAGGATGAAGAGCAGTCAAACTGATTTATAAGAGGATGAAGAGCAGTCAAACTGCTTTATAAAAGGATGAAGAGCAGTCAAACTGTTTTATAAGCGGACGAAGAGCAGTCCAACTGATTTATAATCGGACGAATAGCAGTCAAACTGATTTATAATCGGACGAAGAGCAGTCAAACTGATTTATAATCGGATGAATAGCAGTCAAACTGATTTATAATCGGATGAAGCGCAGTCAAACTGGTTTACAGGAGGATGAAGAGCAGTCAAACTGCTTTATAAGAGGATGAAGAGCAGTCAAACTGATTTATAAAAGGATGAAGAGCAGTCAAACTGTTTTATAAGCGGACGAAGAGCAGTCCAACTGATTTATAATCGGACGAATAGCAGTCAAACTGATTTATAATCGGACGAATAGCAGTCAAACTGATTTATAATCGGATGAATAGCAGTCAAACTGATTTATAATCGGATGAAGAACAGTCAAACTGATTTATAAGAGGATGAAGAGCAGTCAAACTGCGTTATAAAAGGATGAAGAGCAGTCAAACTGTTTTATAAGAGGATGAAGAGCAGTCAAACTGATTTATAATCGGATGAAGAGCAGTCAAACTGATTTATAAGAGGATGAAGAGCAGTCAAACTGCGTTATAAAAGGATAAAGAGCAGTCAAACTGTTTTATAAGAGGATGAAGAGCAGTCAAACTGATTTATAATCGGATGAAGAGCAGTCAAACTGATTTATAAGAGGATGAAGAGCAGTCAAACTGCTTTATAAAAGGATGAAGAGCAGTCAAACTGTTTTATAAGAGGTCGAAGAGCAGTCAAACTGATTTATAATCGGACGAAGAGCAGTCAAACTGTTTTATACAATGATGTAGAGCAGTCAACCTGTTTTACAAGAGGATGAAGCGCAGTCAAACTGGTTTATAGGAGGATGAAGAGCAGTCAAACTGCTTTATAAGAGGATGAAGAGCAGTCAAACTGATTTATAAGAGGATGAAGAGCAGTCAAACTGCTTTATAAAAGGATGAAGAGCAGTCAAACTGTTTTATAAGCGGACGAAGAGCAGTCAAACTGATTTATAAGAGGACGAAGAGCAGTCAAACTGATTTATAATCGGACGAAGAGCAGTCAAACTGATTTATAATCGGATGAATAGCAGTCAAACTGATTTATAAGAGGATGTAGAGCAGTCAAACTGCTTTATAAAAGGATGAAGAGCAGTCAAACTGTTTTATAAGAGGACGAAGAGCAGTCAAACTGATTTAAAATCCGACGAAGAGCAGTCAAACTGTTTTATAGGAGGATGAAGCGCAGTCAAACTGGTCTATAGGAGGATGAAGAGCAGTCAAACTGCTTTATAAACAGATGAAGAGCAGTCAAACTGATTTATAAGAGGATGAAGAGCAGTCAAACTGCTTTATAAAAGGATGAAGAGCAGTCAAACTGTTTTATAAGCAGACGAAGAGCAGTCAAACTGATTTATAATCGGACGAAGTGCAGTCAACCTGATTTATAATCGGACGAAGAGCAGTCAAACGGTTTTATAAGAGGATGAAGAGCAGTCAAACTGATTTATAATCGGACGAAGAGCAGTCAAACGGTTTTATAAGAGGATGAAGAGCAGTCAAATTGATTTATAAGAGGATGAAGAGCAGTCAAACTGCTTTATAAAAGGATGAAGAGCAGTCAAACTGTTTTATACGAGGATGTAGAGCAGTCAGACTGTTTTACAAGAGGATGAAGAGCAGTCAACCTGTTTTACAAGAGGATGAAGAGCAGTCAAACTGCATTATAAAAGGATGAAGAGCAGTCAAACTGTTTTAAAAGAGGACGAAGAGCAGTCAAACTGATTTATAATCGGATGAAGAGCAGTCAAACTGATTTATAAGAGGATGAAGAGCAGTCAAACTGCGTTATAAAAGGATGAAGAGCAGTCAAACTGTTTTATAAGAGAATGAAGAGCAGTCAAACTGATTTATAATCGGATGAAGAGCAGTCAAACTGATTTATAAAAGGATGAAGAGCAGTCAAACTGCTTTATAAAAGGATGAAGAGCAGTCAAACTGTTTTTATAAGAGGACGAAGAGCAGTCAAACTGGTTTATAATCGGACGAAGAGCAGTCAAACTGTTCTATAGGAGGATGAAGCGCAGTCAAACTGGTTTATAGGAGGATGAAGAGCAGTCAAACTGCTTTATAAAAGGATGAAGAGCAGTCAAACTGATTTATAAGAGGATGAAGAGCAGTCAAACTGATTTATAAAAGGATGAAGAGCAGTCAAACTGTTTTATAAGCGGACGAAGAGCAGTCAAACTGATTTATAATCGGACGAAGAGCAGTCAAACTGATTTATAATCGGACGAAGAGCAGTCAAACGGTTTTATAAGAGGATGAAGAGCAGTCAAATTGATTTATAAGAGGATGAAGAGCAGTCAAACTGTTTTATACAATGATGTAGAGCAGTCAAACTGTTTTACAAAAGGATGAAGAGCAGTCAAACTGTTTTATAAGAGGATGAAGAGCAGTCAAACTGCATTATAAAAGGATGAAGAGCAGTCAAACTGTTTTAAAAGAGGACGAAGAGCAGTCAAACTGATTTATAATCGGATGAAGAGCAGTCAAACTGATTTATAAGAGGATGAAGAGCAGTCAAACTGCGTTATAAAAGGATGAAGAGCAGTCAAAATGTTTTATAAGAGGATGAAGAGCAGTCAAACTGATTTATAATCGGATGAAGAGCAGTGAAACTGATTTATAAGAGGATGAAGAGCAGTCAAACTGCATTATAAAAGGATGAAGAGCAGTCAAACTGTTTTAAAAGAGGACGAAGAGCAGTCAAACTGATTTATAATCGGATGAAGAGCAGTCAAACTGATTTATAAGAGGATGAAGAGCAGTCAAACTGCGTTATAAAAGGATGAAGAGCAGTCAAAATGTTTTATAAGAGGATGAAGAGCAGTCAAACTGATTTATAATCGGATGAAGAGCAGTGAAACTGATTTATAAGAGGATGAAGAGCAGTCAAACTGCTTTATAAAAGGATGAAGAGCAGTCAAACTGTTTTTATAAGAGGACGAAGAGCAGTCAAACTGGTTTATAATCGGACGAAGAGCAGTCAAACTGTTCTATAGGAGGATGAAGCGCAGTCAAACTGGTTTATAGGAGGATGAAGAGCAGTCAAACTGCTTTATAAAAGGATGAAGAGCAGTCAAACTGATTTATAAGAGGATGAAGAGCAGTCAAACTGCTTTATAAAAGGATGAAGAGCAGTCAAACTGTTTTATAAGCGGACGAAGAGCAGTCAAACTGATTTATAATCGGACGAAGAGCAGTCAAACTGATTTATAATCGGACGAAGATCAGTCAAACGGTTTTATAAGAGGATGAAGAGCAGTCAAATTGATTTATAAGAGGATGAAGAGCAGTCAAACTGCTTTATAAAAGGATGAAGAGCAGTCAAACTGTTTTATACAATGATGTAGAGCAGTCAGACTGTTTTACAAAAGGATGAAGAGCAGTCAACCTGTTTTACAAGAGGATGAAGAGCAGTCAAACTGCGTTATAAAAAGATGAAGAGCAGTCAAACTGTTTTATAAGAGGATGAAGAGCAGTCAAATTGATTTATAATCGGATGAAGAGCAGTCAGACTGTTTTACAAGAGGATGAAGAGCAGTCAAACTGCTTTATAAAAGGATGAAGAGCAGTCAAACTGTTTTACAAGAGGATGAAGAGCAGTCAAACTGTTTTATAAGAGGATGAAGAGCAGTCAAACTGATTTATAAGAGGATGTAGAGCAGTCAAACTGCTTTATAAAAGGATGAAGAGCAGTCAAACTGTTTTATAAGAGGACGAAGAGCAGTCAAACTGATTTAAAATCCGACGAAGAGCAGTCAAACTGTTTTATAGGAGGATGAAGCGCAGTCAAACTGGTCTATAGGAGGATGAAGAGCAGTCAAACTGCTTTATAAACAGATGAAGAGCAGTCAAACTGATTTATAAGAGGATGAAGAGCAGTCAAACTGCTTTATAAAAGGATGAAGAGCAGTCAAACTGTTTTATAAGCAGACGAAGAGCAGTCAAACTGATTTATAATCGGACGAAGTGCAGTCAACCTGATTTATAATCGGACGAAGAGCAGTCAAACGGTTTTATAAGAGGATGAAGAGCAGTCAAACTGATTTATAAGAGGACGAAGAGCAGTCAAACGGTTTTATAAGAGGATGAAGAGCAGTCAAATTGATTTATAAGAGGATGAAGAGCAGTCAAACTGCTTTATAAAAGGATGAAGAGCAGTCAAACTGTTTTATACGAGGATGTAGAGCAGTCAGACTGTTTTACAAGAGGATGAAGAGCAGTCAACCTGTTTTACAAGAGGATGAAGAGCAGTCAAACTGCATTATAAAAGGATGAAGAGCAGTCAAACTGTTTTAAAAGAGGACGAAGAGCAGTCAAACTGATTTATAATCGGATGAAGAGCAGTCAAACTGATTTATAAGAGGATGAAGAGCAGTCAAACTGCGTTATAAAAGGATGAAGAGCAGTCAAACTGTTTTATAAGAGAATGAAGAGCAGTCAAACTGATTTATAATCGGATGAAGAGCAGTCAAACTGATTTATAAAAGGATGAAGAGCAGTCAAACTGCTTTATAAAAGGATGAAGAGCAGTCAAACTGTTTTTATAAGAGGACGAAGAGCAGTCAAACTGGTTTATAATCGGACGAAGAGCGGTCAAACTGTTCTATAGGAGGATGAAGCGCAGTCAAACTGGTTTATAGGAGGATGAAGAGCAGTCAAACTGCTTTATAAAAGGATGAAGAGCAGTCAAACTGATTTATAAGAGGATGAAGAGCAGTCAAACTGATTTATAAAAGGATGAAGAGCAGTCAAACTGTTTTATAAGCGGACGAAGAGCAGTCAAACTGATTTATAATCGGACGAAGAGCAGTCAAACTGATTTATAATCGGACGAAGAGCAGTCAAACGGTTTTATAAGAGGATGAAGAGCAGTCAAATTGATTTATAAGAGGATGAAGAGCAGTCAAACTGTTTTATACAATGATGTAGAGCAGTCAAACTGTTTTACAAAAGGATGAAGAGCAGTCAAACTGTTTTATAAGAGGATGAAGAGCAGTCAAACTGCATTATAAAAGGATGAAGAGCAGTCAAACTGTTTTAAAAGAGGACGAAGAGCAGTCAAACTGATTTATAATCGGATGAAGAGCAGTCAAACTGATTTATAAGAGGATGAAGAGCAGTCAAACTGCGTTATAAAAGGATGAAGAGCAGTCAAAATGTTTTATAAGAGGATGAAGAGCAGTCAAACTGATTTATAATCGGATGAAGAGCAGTGAAACTGATTTATAAGAGGATGAAGAGCAGTCAAACTGCATTATAAAAGGATGAAGAGCAGTCAAACTGTTTTAAAAGAGGACGAAGAGCAGTCAAACTGATTTATAATCGGATGAAGAGCAGTCAAACTGATTTATAAGAGGATGAAGAGCAGTCAAACTGCGTTATAAAAGGATGAAGAGCAGTCAAAATGTTTTATAAGAGGATGAAGAGCAGTCAAACTGATTTATAATCGGATGAAGAGCAGTGAAACTGATTTATAAGAGGATGAAGAGCAGTCAAACTGCTTTATAAAAGGATGAAGAGCAGTCAAACTGTTTTTATAAGAGGACGAAGAGCAGTCAAACTGGTTTATAATCGGACGAAGAGCAGTCAAACTGTTCTATAGGAGGATGAAGCGCAGTCAAACTGGTTTATAGGAGGATGAAGAGCAGTCAAACTGCTTTATAAAAGGATGAAGAGCAGTCAAACTGATTTATAAGAGGATGAAGAGCAGTCAAACTGCTTTATAAAAGGATGAAGAGCAGTCAAACTGTTTTATAAGCGGACGAAGAGCAGTCAAACTGATTTATAATCGGACGAAGAGCAGTCAAACTGATTTATAATCGGACGAAGATCAGTCAAACGGTTTTATAAGAGGATGAAGAGCAGTCAAATTGATTTATAAGAGGATGAAGAGCAGTCAAACTGCTTTATAAAAGGATGAAGAGCAGTCAAACTGTTTTATACAATGATGTAGAGCAGTCAGACTGTTTTACAAAAGGATGAAGAGCAGTCAACCTGTTTTACAAGAGGATGAAGAGCAGTCAAACTGCGTTATAAAAAGATGAAGAGCAGTCAAACTGTTTTATAAGAGGATGAAGAGCAGTCAAATTGATTTATAATCGGATGAAGAGCAGTCAGACTGTTTTACAAGAGGATGAAGAGCAGTCAAACTGCTTTATAAAAGGATGAAGAGCAGTCAAACTGTTTTATAAGAGGACGAAGAGCAGTCAAACTGAGTTATAATCGGACGAAGAGCAGTCAAACTGTTCTATAGGTGGATGAAGCGCAGTCAAACTGGTTTACAGGAGGATGAAGAGCAGTCAAACTGCTTTATAAGAGGATGAAGAGCAGTCAAACTGATTTATAAGAGGATGAAGAGCAGTCAAACTGCTTTATAAAAGGATGAAGAGCAGTCAAACTGTTTTATAAGCGGACGAAGAGCAGTCCAACTGATTTATAATCGGACGAATAGCAGTCAAACTGATTTATAATCGGACGAAGAGCAGTCAAACTGATTTATAATCGGATGAAGAGCAGTCAAACTGATTTATAATCGGATGAAGCGCAGTCAAACTGGTTTACAGGAGGATGAAGAGCAGTCAAACTGCTTTATAAGAGGATGAAGAGCAGTCAAACTGATTTATAAGAGGATGAAGAGCAGTCAAACTGCTTTATAAAAGGATGAAGAGCAGTCAAACTGTTTTATAAGCGGACGAAGAGCAGTCAAACTGTTTTATAGGAGGATGAAGCGCAGTCAAACTGGTCTATAGGAGGATGAAGAGCAGTCAAACTGCTTTATAAACAGATGAAGAGCAGTCAAACTGATTTATAAGAGGATGAAGAGCAGTCAAACTGCTTTATAAAAGGATGAAGAGCAGTCAAACTGTTTTATAAGCAGACGAAAAGCAGTCAAACTGATTTATAATCGGACGAAGAGCAGTCAACCTGATTTATAATCGGACGAAGAGCAGTCAAACGGTTTTATAAGAGGATGAAGAGCAGTCAAACTGATTTATAATCGGACGAAGAGCAGTCAAACGGTTTTATAACAGGATGAAGAGCAGTCAAATTGATTTATAAGAGGATGAAGAGCAGTCAAACTGCTTTTTAAAAGGATGAAGAGCAGTCAAACTGTTTTTTACGAGGATGTAGAGCAGTCAGACTGTTTTACAAGAGGATGAAGAGCAGTCAACCTGTTTTACAAAAGGATGAAGAGCAGTCAAACTGTTTTATAAGAGGATGAAGAGCAGTCAAACTGCATTATAAAAGGATGAAGAGCAGTCAAACTGTTTTAAAAGAGGACGAAGAGCAGTCAAACTGATTTATAATCGGATGAAGAGCAGTCAAACTGCGTTATAAAAGGATGAAGAGCAGTCAAAATGTTTTATAAGAGGATGAAGAGCAGTCAAACTGATTTATAATCGGATGAAGAGCAGTCAAACTGATTTATAAGAGGATGAAGAGCAGTCAAACTGCTTTATAAAAGGATGAAGAGCAGTCAAACTGTTTTACAAGAGGATGAAGAGCAGTCAAACTGTTTTATAAGAGGATGAAGAGCAGTCAAACTGCATTATAAAAGGATGAAGAGCAGTCAAACTGCTTTATAAAAGGATGAAGAGCAGTCAAACTGTTTTATAAAAGGATGAAGAGCAGTCAAACTGTTTTATAAGCGGACGAAGAGCAGTCAAACTGATTTATAATCGGACGAAGAGCAGTCAAACTGATTTATAATCGGACGAAGATCAGTCAAACGGTTTTATAAGAGGATGAAGAGCAGTCAAATTGATTTATAAGAGGATGAAGAGCAGTCAAACTGCTTTATAAAAGGATGAAGAGCAGTCAAACTGTTTTATACAATGATGTAGAGCAGTCAGACTGTTTTACAAAAGGATGAAGAGCAGTCAACCTGTTTTACAAGAGGATGAAGAGCAGTCAAACTGCGTTATAAAAAGATGAAGAGCAGTCAAACTGTTTTATAAGAGGATGAAGAGCAGTCAAATTGATTTATAATCGGATGAAGAGCAGTCAGACTGTTTTACAAGAGGATGAAGAGCAGTCAAACTGCTTTATAAAAGGATGAAGAGCAGTCAAACTGATTTATAATCGGACGAAGAGCAGTCAAACTGATTTATAATCGGATGAATAGCAGTCAAACTGATTTATAAGAGGATGTAGAGCAGTCACACTGCTTTATAAAAGGATGAAGAGCAGTCAAACTGTTTTATAAGAGGACGAAGAGCAGTCAAACTGATTTAAAATCCGACGAAGAGCAGTCAAACTGTTTTATAGGAGGATGAAGCGCAGTCAAACTGGTCTATAGGAGGATGAAGAGCAGTCAAACTGCTTTATAAACAGATGAAGAGCAGTCAAACTGATTTATAAGAGGATGAAGAGCAGTCAAACTGCTTTATAAAAGGATGAAGAGCAGTCAAACTGTTTTATAAGCAGACGAAGAGCAGTCAAACTGATTTATAATCGGACGAAGTGCAGTCAACCTGATTTATAATCGGACGAAGAGCAGTCAAACGGTTTTATAAGAGGATGAAGAGCAGTCAAATTGATTTATAATCGGACGAAGAGCAGTCAAACGGTTTTATAAGAGGATGAAGAGCAGTCAAATTGATTTATAAGAGGATGAAGAGCAGTCAAACTGCTTTATAAAAGGATGAAGAGCAGTCAAACTGTTTTATACGAGGATGTAGAGCAGTCAGACTGTTTTACAAGAGGATGAAGAGCAGTCAACCTGTTTTACAAGAGGATGAAGAGCAGTCAAACTGCATTATAAAAGGATGAAGAGCAGTCAAACTGTTTTAAAAGAGGACGAAGAGCAGTCAAACTGATTTATAATCGGATGAAGAGCAGTCAAACTGATTTATAAGAGGATGAAGAGCAGTCAAACTGCGTTATAAAAGGATGAAGAGCAGTCAAACTGTTTTATAAGAGAATGAAGAGCAGTCAAACTGATTTATAATCGGATGAAGAGCAGTCAAACTGATTTATAAAAGGATGAAGAGCAGTCAAACTGCTTTATAAAAGGATGAAGAGCAGTCAAACTGTTTTTATAAGAGGACGAAGAGCAGTCAAACTGGTTTATAATCGGACGAAGAGCAGTCAAACTGTTCTATAGGAGGATGAAGCGCAGTCAAACTGGTTTATAGGAGGATGAAGAGCAGTCAAACTGCTTTATAAAAGGATGAAGAGCAGGCAAACTGATTTATAAGAGGATGAAGAGCAGTCAAACTGATTTATAAAAGGATGAAGAGCAGTCAAACTGTTTTATAAGCGGACGAAGAGCAGTCAAACTGATTTATAATCGGACGAAGAGCAGTCAAACTGATTTATAATCGGACGAAGAGCAGTCAAACGGTTTTATAAGAGGATGAAGAGCAGTCAAATTGATTTATAAGAGGATGAAGAGCAGTCAAACTGTTTTATACAATGATGTAGAGCAGTCAAACTGTTTTACAAAAGGATGAAGAGCAGTCAAACTGTTTTATAAGAGGATGAAGAGCAGTCAAACTGCATTATAAAAGGATGAAGAGCAGTCAAACTGTTTTAAAAGAGGACGAAGAGCAGTCAAACTGATTTATAATCGGATGAAGAGCAGTCAAACTGATTTATAAGAGGATGAAGAGCAGTTAAACTGCGTTATAAAAGGATGAAGAGCAGTCAAAATGTTTTATAAGAGGATGAAGAGCAGTCAAACTGATTTATAATCGGATGAAGAGCAGTGAAACTGATTTATAAGAGGATGAAGAGCAGTCAAACTGCATTATAAAAGGATGAAGAGCAGTCAAACTGTTTTAAAAGAGGACGAAGAGCAGTCAAACTGATTTATAATCGGATGAAGAGCAGTCAAACTGATTTATAAGAGGATGAAGAGCAGTCAAACTGCGTTATAAAAGGATGAAGAGCAGTCAAAATGTTTTATAAGAGGATGAAGAGCAGTCAAACTGATTTATAATCGGATGAAGAGCAGTGAAACTGATTTATAAGAGGATGAAGAGCAGTCAAACTGCTTTATAAAAGGATGAAGAGCAGTCAAACTGTTTTTATAAGAGGACGAAGAGCAGTCAAACTGGTTTATAATCGGACGAAGAGCAGTCAAACTGTTCTATAGGAGGATGAAGCGCAGTCAAACTGGTTTATAGGAGGATGAAGAGCAGTCAAACTGCTTTATAAAAGGATGAAGAGCAGTCAAACTGATTTATAAGAGGATGAAGAGCAGTCAAACTGCTTTATAAAAGGATGAAGAGCAGTCAAACTGTTTTATAAGCGGACGAAGAGCAGTCAAACTGATTTATAATCGGACGAAGAGCAGTCAAACTGATTTATAATCGGACGAAGATCAGTCAAACGGTTTTATAAGAGGATGAAGAGCAGTCAAATTGATTTATAAGAGGATGAAGAGCAGTCAAACTGCTTTATAAAAGGATGAAGAGCAGTCAAACTGTTTTATACAATGATGTAGAGCAGTCAGACTGTTTTACAAAAGGATGAAGAGCAGTCAACCTGTTTTACAAGAGGATGAAGAGCAGTCAAACTGCGTTATAAAAAGATGAAGAGCAGTCAAACTGTTTTATAAGAGGATGAAGAGCAGTCAAATTGATTTATAATCGGATGAAGAGCAGTCAGACTGTTTTACAAGAGGATGAAGAGCAGTCAAACTGCTTTATAAAAGGATGAAGAGCAGTCAAACTGTTTTATAAGAGGACGAAGAGCAGTCAAACTGAGTTATAATCGGACGAAGAGCAGTCAAACTGTTCTATAGGTGGATGAAGCGCAGTCAAACTGGTTTACAGGAGGATGAAGAGCAGTCAAACTGCTTTATAAGAGGATGAAGAGCAGTCAAACTGATTTATAAGAGGATGAAGAGCAGTCAAACTGCTTTATAAAAGGATGAAGAGCAGTCAAACTGTTTTATAAGCGGACGAAGAGCAGTCCAACTGATTTATAATCGGACGAATAGCAGTCAAACTGATTTATAATCGGACGAAGAGCAGTCAAACTGATTTATAATCGGATGAAGAGCAGTCAAACTGATTTATAATCGGATGAAGCGCAGTCAAACTGGTTTACAGGAGGATGAAGAGCAGTCAAACTGCTTTATAAGAGGATGAAGAGCAGTCAAACTGATTTATAAGAGGATGAAGAGCAGTCAAACTGCTTTATAAAAGGATGAAGAGCAGTCAAACTGTTTTATAAGCGGACGAAGAGCAGTCAAACTGTTTTATAGGAGGATGAAGCGCAGTCAAACTGGTCTATAGGAGGATGAAGAGCAGTCAAACTGCTTTATAAACAGATGAAGAGCAGTCAAACTGATTTATAAGAGGATGAAGAGCAGTCAAACTGCTTTATAAAAGGATGAAGAGCAGTCAAACTGTTTTATAAGCAGACGAAAAGCAGTCAAACTGATTTATAATCGGACGAAGAGCAGTCAACCTGATTTATAATCGGACGAAGAGCAGTCAAACGGTTTTATAAGAGGATGAAGAGCAGTCAAACTGATTTATAATCGGACGAAGAGCAGTCAAACGGTTTTATAACAGGATGAAGAGCAGTCAAATTGATTTATAAGAGGATGAAGAGCAGTCAAACTGCTTTTTAAAAGGATGAAGAGCAGTCAAACTGTTTTATACGAGGATGTAGAGCAGTCAGACTGTTTTACAAGAGGATGAAGAGCAGTCAACCTGTTTTACAAAAGGATGAAGAGCAGTCAAACTGTTTTATAAGAGGATGAAGAGCAGTCAAACTGCATTATAAAAGGATGAAGAGCAGTCAAACTGTTTTAAAAGAGGACGAAGAGCAGTCAAACTGATTTATAATCGGATGAAGAGCAGTCAAACTGCGTTATAAAAGGATGAAGAGCAGTCAAAATGTTTTATAAGAGGATGAAGAGCAGTCAAACTGATTTATAATCGGATGAAGAGCAGTCAAACTGATTTATAAGAGGATGAAGAGCAGTCAAACTGCTTTATAAAAGGATGAAGAGCAGTCAAACTGTTTTACAAGAGGATGAAGAGCAGTCAAACTGTTTTATAAGAGGATGAAGAGCAGTCAAACTGCATTATAAAAGGATGAAGAGCAGTCAAACTGTTTTAAAAGAGGACGAAGAGCAGTCAAACTGCTTTATAAAAGGATGAAGAGCAGTCAAACTGATTTATAAGAGGATGAAGAGCAGTCAAACTGCGTTATAAAAGGATGAAGAGCAGTCAAAATGTTTTATAAGAGGATGAAGAGCAGTCAAACTGATTTATAATCGGATGAAGAGCAGTGAAACTGATTTATAAGAGGATGAAGAGCAGTCAAACTGCTTTATAAAAGGATGAAGAGCAGTCAAACTGTTTTTATAAGAGGACGAAGAGCAGTCAAACTGGTTTATAATCGGACGAAGAGCAGTCAAACTGTTCTATAGGAGGATGAAGCGCAGTCAAACTGGTTTATAGGAGGATGAAGAGCAGTCAAACTGCTTTATAAAAGGATGAAGAGCAGTCAAACTGATTTATAAGAGGATGAAGAGCAGTCAAACTGCTTTATAAAAGGATGAAGAGCAGTCAAACTGTTTTATAAGCGGACGAAGAGCAGTCAAACTGATTTATAATCGGACGAAGAGCAGTCAAACTGATTTATAATCGGACGAAGAGCAGTCAAACGGTTTTATAAGAGGATGAAGAGCAGTCAAATTGATTTATAAGAGGATGAAGAGCAGTCAAACTGCTTTATAAAAGGATGAAGAGCAGTCAAACTGTTTTATACAATGATGTAGAGCAGTCAGACTGTTTTACAAAAGGATGAAGAGCAGTCAACCTGTTTTACAAGAGGATGAAGAGCAGTCAAACTGCGTTATAAAAAGATGAAGAGCAGTCAAACTGTTTTATAAGAGGATGAAGAGCAGTCAAATTGATTTATAATCGGATGAAGAGCAGTCAGACTGTATTACAAGAGGATGAAGAGCAGTCAAACTGCTTTATAAAAGGATGAAGAGCAGTCAAACTGTTTTATAAGAGGACGAAGAGCAGTCAAACTGAGTTATAATCGGACGAAGAGCAGTCAAACTGTTCTATAGGTGGATGAAGCGCAGTCAAACTGGTTTACAGGAGGATGAAGAGCAGTCAAACTGCTTTATAAGAGGATGAAGAGCAGTCAAACTGATTTATAAGAGGATGAAGAGCAGTCAAACTGCTTTATAAAAGGATGAAGAGCAGTCAAACTGTTTTATAAGCGGACGAAGAGCAGTCCAACTGATTTATAATCGGACGAATAGCAGTCAAACTGATTTATAATCGGACGAAGAGCAGTCAAACTGATTTATAATCGGATGAATAGCAGTCAAACTGATTTATAATCGGATGAAGCGCAGTCAAACTGGTTTACAGGAGGATGAAGAGCAGTCAAACTGCTTTATAAGAGGATGAAGAGCAGTCAAACTGATTTATAAAAGGATGAAGAGCAGTCAAACTGTTTTATAAGCGGACGAAGAGCAGTCCAACTGATTTATAAGAGGATGAAGAGCAGTCAAACTGATTTATAAAAGGATGAAGAGCAGTCAAACTGTTTTATAAGCGGACGAATAGCAGTCAAACTGGTTTATAATCGGACGAAGAGCAGTCAAACTGTTCTATAGGAGGATGAAGCGCAGTCAAACTGGTTTATAGGAGGATGAAGAGCAGTCAAACTGCTTTATAAAAGGATGAAGAGCAGTCAAACTGATTTATAAGAGGATGAAGAGCAGTCAAACTGATTTATAAAAGGATGAAG
The DNA here is from genome assembly GCA_022114975.2 of Lampris megalopsis. Classification (NCBI taxonomy): domain Eukaryota; kingdom Metazoa; phylum Chordata; class Actinopteri; order Lampriformes; family Lampridae; genus Lampris; species Lampris megalopsis. Next base: position 546,088 of record JAJHIY020000795.1, on the reverse strand, counting down.
AGCAGTCAAACTGTTTTATAAGCGGACGAAGAGCAGTCAAACTGATTTATAATCGGACGAAGAGCAGTCAAACTGATTTATAATCGGACGAAGAGCAGTCAAACGGTTTTATAAGAGGATGAAGAGCAGTCAAATTGATTTATAAGAGGATGAAGAGCAGTCAAACTGTTTTATACAATGATGTAGAGCAGTCAAACTGTTTTACAAAAGGATGAAGAGCAGTCAAACTGTTTTATAAGAGGATGAAGAGCAGTCAAACTGCATTATAAAAGGATGAAGAGCAGTCAAACTGTTTTAAAAGAGGACGAAGAGCAGTCAAACTGATTTATAATCGGATGAAGAGCAGTCAAACTGATTTATAAGAGGATGAAGAGCAGTCAAACTGCGTTATAAAAGGATGAAGAGCAGTCAAACTGTTTTATAAGAGGATGAAGAGCAGTCAAACTGATTTATAATCGGATGAAGAGCAGTGAAACTGATTTATAAGAGGATGAAGAGCAGTCAAACTGCATTATAAAAGAATGAAGAGCAGTCAAACTGTTTTAAAAGAGGACGAAGAGCAGTCAAACTGATTTATAATCGGATGAAGAGCAGTCAAACTGATTTATAAGAGGATGAAGAGCAGTCAAACTGCGTTATAAAAGGATGAAGAGCAGTCAAAATGTTTTATAAGAGGATGAAGAGCAGTCAAACTGATTTATAATCGGATGAAGAGCAGTGAAACTGATTTATAAGAGGATGAAGAGCAGTCAAACTGCTTTATAAAAGGATGAAGAGCAGTCAAACTGTTTTTATAAGAGGACGAAGAGCAGTCAAACTGGTTTATAATCGGACGAAGAGCAGTCAAACTGTTCTATAGGAGGATGAAGCGCAGTCAAACTGGTTTATAGGAGGATGAAGAGCAGTCAAACTGCTTTATAAAAGGATGAAGAGCAGTCAAACTGATTTATAAGAGGATGAAGAGCAGTCAATCTGCTTTATAAAAGGATGAAGAGCAGTCAAACTGTTTTATAAGCGGACGAAGAGCAGTCAAACTGATTTATAATCGGACGAAGAGCAGTCAAACTGATTTATAATCGGACGAAGATCAGTCAAACGGTTTTATAAGAGGATGAAGAGCAGTCAAATTGATTTATAAGAGGATGAAGAGCAGTCAAACTGCTTTATAAAAGGATGAAGAGCAGTCAAACTGTTTTATACAATGATGTAGAGCAGTCAGACTGTTTTACAAAAGGATGAAGAGCAGTCAACCTGTTTTACAAGAGGATGAAGAGCAGTCAAACTGCGTTATAAAAAGATGAAGAGCAGTCAAACTGTTTTATAAGAGGATGAAGAGCAGTCAAATTGATTTATAATCGGATGAAGAGCAGTCAGACTGTTTTACAAGAGGATGAAGAGCAGTCAAACTGCTTTATAAAAGGATGAAGAGCAGTCAAACTGTTTTATAAGAGGACGAAGAGCAGTCAAACTGAGTTATAATCGGACGAAGAGCAGTCAAACTGTTCTATAGGTGGATGAAGCGCAGTCAAACTGGTTTACAGGAGGATGAAGAGCAGTCAAACTGCTTTATAAGAGGATGAAGAGCAGTCAAACTGATTTATAAGAGGATGAAGAGCAGTCAAACTGCTTTATAAAAGGATGAAGAGCAGTCAAACTGTTTTATACAATGATGTAGAGCAGTCAAACTGTTTTACAAAAGGATGAAGAGCAGTCAAACTGTTTTATAAGAGGATGAAGAGCAGTCAAACTGCGTTATAAAAGGATGAAGAGCAGTCAAAATGTTTTATAAGAGGATGAAGAGCAGTCAAACTGATTTATAATCGGATGAAGAGCAGTGAAACTGATTTATAAGAGGATGAAGAGCAGTCAAACTGCATTATAAAAGGATGAAGAGCAGTCAAACTGTTTTAAAAGAGGACGAAGAGCAGTCAAACTGATTTATAATCGGATGAAGAGCAGTCAAACTGATTTATAAGAGGATGAAGAGCAGTCAAACTGCGTTATAAAAGGATGAAGAGCAGTCAAAATGTTTTATAAGAGGATGAAGAGCAGTCAAACTGATTTATAATCGGATGAAGAGCAGTGAAACTGATTTATAAGAGGATGAAGAGCAGTCAAACTGCTTTATAAAAGGATGAAGAGCAGTCAAACTGTTTTTATAAGAGGACGAAGAGCAGTCAAACTGGTTTATAATCGGACGAAGAGCAGTCAAACTGTTCTATAGGAGGATGAAGCGCAGTCAAACTGGTTTATAGGAGGATGAAGAGCAGTCAAACTGCTTTATAAAAGGATGAAGAGCAGTCAAACTGATTTATAAGAGGATGAAGAGCAGTCAAACTGCTTTATAAAAGGATGAAGAGCAGTCAAACTGTTTTATAAGCGGACGAAGAGCAGTCAAACTGATTTATAATCGGACGAAGAGCAGTCAAACTGATTTATAATCGGACGAAGATCAGTCAAACGGTTTTATAAGAGGATGAAGAGCAGTCAAATTGATTTATAAGAGGATGAAGAGCAGTCAAACTGCTTTATAAAAGGATGAAGAGCAGTCAAACTGTTTTATACAATGATGTAGAGCAGTCAGACTGTTTTACAAAAGGATGAAGAGCAGTCAACCTGTTTTACAAGAGGATGAAGAGCAGTCAAACTGCGTTATAAAAAGATGAAGAGCAGTCAAACTGTTTTATAAGAGGATGAAGAGCAGTCAAATTGATTTATAATCGGATGAAGAGCAGTCAGACTGTTTTACAAGAGGATGAAGAGCAGTCAAACTGCTTTATAAAAGGATGAAGAGCAGTCAAACTGTTTTATAAGAGGACGAAGAGCAGTCAAACTGAGTTATAATCGGACGAAGAGCAGTCAAACTGTTCTATAGGTGGATGAAGCGCAGTCAAACTGGTTTACAGGAGGATGAAGAGCAGTCAAACTGCTTTATAAGAGGATGAAGAGCAGTCAAACTGATTTATAAGAGGATGAAGAGCAGTCAAACTGCTTTATAAAAGGATGAAGAGCAGTCAAACTGTTTTATAAGCGGACGAAGAGCAGTCCAACTGATTTATAATCGGACGAATAGCAGTCAAACTGATTTATAATCGGACGAAGAGCAGTCAAACTGATTTATAATCGGATGAAGAGCAGTCAAACTGATTTATAATCGGATGAAGCGCAGTCAAACTGGTTTACAGGAGGATGAAGAGCAGTCAAACTGCTTTATAAGAGGATGAAGAGCAGTCAAACTGATTTATAAGAGGATGAAGAGCAGTCAAACTGCTTTATAAAAGGATGAAGAGCAGTCAAACTGTTTTATAAGCGGACGAAGAGCAGTCAAACTGTTTTATAGGAGGATGAAGCGCAGTCAAACTGGTCTATAGGAGGATGAAGAGCAGTCAAACTGCTTTATAAACAGATGAAGAGCAGTCAAACTGATTTATAAGAGGATGAAGAGCAGTCAAACTGCTTTATAAAAGGATGAAGAGCAGTCAAACTGTTTTATAAGCAGACGAAAAGCAGTCAAACTGATTTATAATCGGACGAAGAGCAGTCAACCTGATTTATAATCGGACGAAGAGCAGTCAAACGGTTTTATAAGAGGATGAAGAGCAGTCAAACTGATTTATAATCGGACGAAGAGCAGTCAAACGGTTTTATAACAGGATGAAGAGCAGTCAAATTGATTTATAAGAGGATGAAGAGCAGTCAAACTGCTTTTTAAAAGGATGAAGAGCAGTCAAACTGTTTTATACGAGGATGTAGAGCAGTCAGACTGTTTTACAAGAGGATGAAGAGCAGTCAACCTGTTTTACAAAAGGATGAAGAGCAGTCAAACTGTTTTATAAGAGGATGAAGAGCAGTCAAACTGCATTATAAAAGGATGAAGAGCAGTCAAACTGTTTTAAAAGAGGACGAAGAGCAGTCAAACTGATTTATAATCGGATGAAGAGCAGTCAAACTGCGTTATAAAAGGATGAAGAGCAGTCAAAATGTTTTATAAGAGGATGAAGAGCAGTCAAACTGATTTATAATCGGATGAAGAGCAGTCAAACTGATTTATAAGAGGATGAAGAGCAGTCAAACTGCTTTATAAAAGGATGAAGAGCAGTCAAACTGTTTTACAAGAGGATGAAGAGCAGTCAAACTGTTTTATAAGAGGATGAAGAGCAGTCAAACTGCATTATAAAAGGATGAAGAGCAGTCAAACTGTTTTAAAAGAGGACGAAGAGCAGTCAAACTGATTTATAATCGGATGAAGAGCAGTCAAACTGATTTATAAGAGGATGAAGAGCAGTCAAACTGCGTTATAAAAGGATGAAGAGCAGTCAAAATGTTTTATAAGAGGATGAAGAGCAGTCAAACTGATTTATAATCGGATGAAGAGCAGTGAAACTGATTTATAAGAGGATGAAGAGCAGTCAAACTGCTTTATAAAAGGATGAAGAGCAGTCAAACTGTTTTTATAAGAGGACGAAGAGCAGTCAAACTGGTTTATAATCGGACGAAGAGCAGTCAAACTGTTCTATAGGAGGATGAAGCGCAGTCAAACTGGTTTATAGGAGGATGAAGAGCAGTCAAACTGCTTTATAAAAGGATGAAGAGCAGTCAAACTGATTTATAAGAGGATGAAGAGCAGTCAAACTGCTTTATAAAAGGATGAAGAGCAGTCAAACTGTTTTATAAGCGGACGAAGAGCAGTCAAACTGATTTATAATCGGACGAAGAGCAGTCAAACTGATTTATAATCGGACGAAGAGCAGTCAAACGGTTTTATAAGAGGATGAAGAGCAGTCAAATTGATTTATAAGAGGATGAAGAGCAGTCAAACTGCTTTATAAAAGGATGAAGAGCAGTCAAACTGTTTTATACAATGATGTAGAGCAGTCAGACTGTTTTACAAAAGGATGAAGAGCAGTCAACCTGTTTTACAAGAGGATGAAGAGCAGTCAAACTGCGTTATAAAAAGATGAAGAGCAGTCAAACTGTTTTATAAGAGGATGAAGAGCAGTCAAATTGATTTATAATCGGATGAAGAGCAGTCAGACTGTATTACAAGAGGATGAAGAGCAGTCAAACTGCTTTATAAAAGGATGAAGAGCAGTCAAACTGTTTTATAAGAGGACGAAGAGCAGTCAAACTGAGTTATAATCGGACGAAGAGCAGTCAAACTGTTCTATAGGTGGATGAAGCGCAGTCAAACTGGTTTACAGGAGGATGAAGAGCAGTCAAACTGCTTTATAAGAGGATGAAGAGCAGTCAAACTGATTTATAAGAGGATGAAGAGCAGTCAAACTGCTTTATAAAAGGATGAAGAGCAGTCAAACTGTTTTATAAGCGGACGAAGAGCAGTCCAACTGATTTATAATCGGACGAATAGCAGTCAAACTGATTTATAATCGGACGAAGAGCAGTCAAACTGATTTATAATCGGATGAATAGCAGTCAAACTGATTTATAATCGGATGAAGCGCAGTCAAACTGGTTTACAGGAGGATGAAGAGCAGTCAAACTGCTTTATAAGAGGATGAAGAGCAGTCAAACTGATTTATAAAAGGATGAAGAGCAGTCAAACTGTTTTATAAGCGGACGAAGAGCAGTCCAACTGATTTATAAGAGGATGAAGAGCAGTCAAACTGATTTATAAAAGGATGAAGAGCAGTCAAACTGTTTTATAAGCGGACGAATAGCAGTCAAACTGGTTTATAATCGGACGAAGAGCAGTCAAACTGTTCTATAGGAGGATGAAGCGCAGTCAAACTGGTTTATAGGAGGATGAAGAGCAGTCAAACTGCTTTATAAAAGGATGAAGAGCAGTCAAACTGATTTATAAGAGGATGAAGAGCAGTCAAACTGATTTATAAAAGGATGAAGAGCAGTCAAACTGTTTTATAAGCGGACGAAGAGCAGTCAAACTGATTTATAATCGGACGAAGAGCAGTCAAACTGATTTATAATCGGACGAAGAGCAGTCAAACGGTTTTATAAGAGGATGAAGAGCAGTCAAATTGATTTATAAGAGGATGAAGAGCAGTCAAACTGTTTTATACAATGATGTAGAGCAGTCAAACTGTTTTACAAAAGGATGAAGAGCAGTCAAACTGTTTTATAAGAGGATGAAGAGCAGTCAAACTGCATTATAAAAGGATGAAGAGCAGTCAAACTGTTTTAAAAGAGGACGAAGAGCAGTCAAACTGATTTATAATCGGATGAAGAGCAGTCAAACTGATTTATAAGAGGATGAAGAGCAGTCAAACTGCGTTATAAAAGGATGAAGAGCAGTCAAAATGTTTTATAAGAGGATGAAGAGCAGTCAAACTGATTTATAATCGGATGAAGAGCAGTGAAACTGATTTATAAGAGGATGAAGAGCAGTCAAACTGCATTATAAAAGGATGAAGAGCAGTCAAACTGTTTTAAAAGAGGACGAAGAGCAGTCAAACTGATTTATAATCGGATGAAGAGCAGTCAAACTGATTTATAAGAGGATGAAGAGCAGTCAAACTGCGTTATAAAAGGATGAAGAGCAGTCAAAATGTTTTATAAGAGGATGAAGAGCAGTCAAACTGATTTATAATCGGATGAAGAGCAGTGAAACTGATTTATAAGAGGATGAAGAGCAGTCAAACTGCTTTATAAAAGGATGAAGAGCAGTCAAACTGTTTTTATAAGAGGACGAAGAGCAGTCAAACTGGTTTATAATCGGACGAAGAGCAGTCAAACTGTTCTATAGGAGGATGAAGCGCAGTCAAACTGGTTTATAGGAGGATGAAGAGCAGTCAAACTGCTTTATAAAAGGATGAAGAGCAGTCAAACTGATTTATAAGAGGATGAAGAGCAGTCAAACTGCTTTATAAAAGGATGAAGAGCAGTCAAACTGTTTTATAAGCGGACGAAGAGCAGTCAAACTGATTTATAATCGGACGAAGAGCAGTCAAACTGATTTATAATCGGACGAAGATCAGTCAAACGGTTTTATAAGAGGATGAAGAGCAGTCAAATTGATTTATAAGAGGATGAAGAGCAGTCAAACTGCTTTATAAAAGGATGAAGAGCAGTCAAACTGTTTTATACAATGATGTAGAGCAGTCAGACTGTTTTACAAAAGGATGAAGAGCAGTCAACCTGTTTTACAAGAGGATGAAGAGCAGTCAAACTGCGTTATAAAAAGATGAAGAGCAGTCAAACTGTTTTATAAGAGGATGAAGAGCAGTCAAATTGATTTATAATCGGATGAAGAGCAGTCAGACTGTTTTACAAGAGGATGAAGAGCAGTCAAACTGCTTTATAAAAGGATGAAGAGCAGTCAAACTGTTTTATAAGAGGACGAAGAGCAGTCAAACTGAGTTATAATCGGACGAAGAGCAGTCAAACTGTTCTATAGGTGGATGAAGCGCAGTCAAACTGGTTTACAGGAGGATGAAGAGCAGTCAAACTGCTTTATAAGAGGATGAAGAGCAGTCAAACTGATTTATAAGAGGATGAAGAGCAGTCAAACTGCTTTATAAAAGGATGAAGAGCAGTCAAACTGTTTTATAAGCGGACGAAGAGCAGTCCAACTGATTTATAATCGGACGAATAGCAGTCAAACTGATTTATAATCGGACGAAGAGCAGTCAAACTGATTTATAATCGGATGAAGAGCAGTCAAACTGATTTATAATCGGATGAAGCGCAGTCAAACTGGTTTACAGGAGGATGAAGAGCAGTCAAACTGCTTTATAAGAGGATGAAGAGCAGTCAAACTGATTTATAAGAGGATGAAGAGCAGTCAAACTGCTTTATAAAAGGATGAAGAGCAGTCAAACTGTTTTATAAGCGGACGAAGAGCAGTCAAACTGTTTTATAGGAGGATGAAGCGCAGTCAAACTGGTCTATAGGAGGATGAAGAGCAGTCAAACTGCTTTATAAACAGATGAAGAGCAGTCAAACTGATTTATAAGAGGATGAAGAGCAGTCAAACTGCTTTATAAAAGGATGAAGAGCAGTCAAACTGTTTTATAAGCAGACGAAAAGCAGTCAAACTGATTTATAATCGGACGAAGAGCAGTCAACCTGATTTATAATCGGACGAAGAGCAGTCAAACGGTTTTATAAGAGGATGAAGAGCAGTCAAACTGATTTATAATCGGACGAAGAGCAGTCAAACGGTTTTATAACAGGATGAAGAGCAGTCAAATTGATTTATAAGAGGATGAAGAGCAGTCAAACTGCTTTTTAAAAGGATGAAGAGCAGTCAAACTGTTTTATACGAGGATGTAGAGCAGTCAGACTGTTTTACAAGAGGATGAAGAGCAGTCAACCTGTTTTACAAAAGGATGAAGAGCAGTCAAACTGTTTTATAAGAGGATGAAGAGCAGTCAAACTGCATTATAAAAGGATGAAGAGCAGTCAAACTGTTTTAAAAGAGGACGAAGAGCAGTCAAACTGATTTATAATCGGATGAAGAGCAGTCAAACTGCGTTATAAAAGGATGAAGAGCAGTCAAAATGTTTTATAAGAGGATGAAGAGCAGTCAAACTGATTTATAATCGGATGAAGAGCAGTCAAACTGATTTATAAGAGGATGAAGAGCAGTCAAACTGCTTTATAAAAGGATGAAGAGCAGTCAAACTGTTTTACAAGAGGATGAAGAGCAGTCAAACTGTTTTATAAGAGGATGAAGAGCAGTCAAACTGCATTATAAAAGGATGAAGAGCAGTCAAACTGCTTTATAAAAGGATGAAGAGCAGTCAAACTGTTTTATAAAAGGATGAAGAGCAGTCAAACTGTTTTATAAGCGGACGAAGAGCAGTCAAACTGATTTATAATCGGACGAAGAGCAGTCAAACTGATTTATAATCGGACGAAGATCAGTCAAACGGTTTTATAAGAGGATGAAGAGCAGTCAAATTGATTTATAAGAGGATGAAGAGCAGTCAAACTGCTTTATAAAAGGATGAAGAGCAGTCAAACTGTTTTATACAATGATGTAGAGCAGTCAGACTGTTTTACAAAAGGATGAAGAGCAGTCAACCTGTTTTACAAGAGGATGAAGAGCAGTCAAACTGCGTTATAAAAAGATGAAGAGCAGTCAAACTGTTTTATAAGAGGATGAAGAGCAGTCAAATTGATTTATAATCGGATGAAGAGCAGTCAGACTGTTTTACAAGAGGATGAAGAGCAGTCAAACTGCTTTATAAAAGGATGAAGAGCAGTCAAACTGATTTATAATCGGACGAAGAGCAGTCAAACTGATTTATAATCGGATGAATAGCAGTCAAACTGATTTATAAGAGGATGTAGAGCAGTCACACTGCTTTATAAAAGGATGAAGAGCAGTCAAACTGTTTTATAAGAGGACGAAGAGCAGTCAAACTGATTTAAAATCCGACGAAGAGCAGTCAAACTGTTTTATAGGAGGATGAAGCGCAGTCAAACTGGTCTATAGGAGGATGAAGAGCAGTCAAATTGCTTTATAAACAGATGAAGAGCAGTCAAACTGATTTATAAGAGGATGAAGAGCAGTCAAACTGCTTTATAAAAGGATGAAGAGCAGTCAAACTGTTTTATAAGCAGACGAAGAGCAGTCAAACTGATTTATAATCGGACGAAGTGCAGTCAACCTGATTTATAATCGGACGAAGAGCAGTCAAACGGTTTTATAAGAGGATGAAGAGCAGTCAAACTGATTTATAATCGGACGAAGAGCAGTCAAACGGTTTTATAAGAGGATGAAGAGCAGTCAAATTGATTTATAAGAGGATGAAGAGCAGTCAAACTGCTTTATAAAAGGATGAAGAGCAGTCAAACTGTTTTATACGAGGATGTAGAGCAGTCAGACTGTTTTACAAGAGGATGAAGAGCAGTCAACCTGTTTTACAAGAGGATGAAGAGCAGTCAAACTGCATTATAAAAGGATGAAGAGCAGTCAAACTGTTTTAAAAGAGGACGAAGAGCAGTCAAACTGATTTATAATCGGATGAAGAGCAGTCAAACTGATTTATAATCGGATGAAGAGCAGTCAAACTGCGTTATAAAAGGATGAAGAGCAGTCAAACTGTTTTATAAGAGAATGAAGAGCAGTCAAACTGATTTATAATCGGATGAAGAGCAGTCAAACTGATTTATAAAAGGATGAAGAGCAGTCAAACTGCTTTATAAAAGGATGAAGAGCAGTCAAACTGTTTTTATAAGAGGACGAAGAGCAGTCAAACTGGTTTATAATCGGACGAAGAGCAGTCAAACTGTTCTATAGGAGGATGAAGCGCAGTCAAACTGGTTTATAGGAGGATGAAGAGCAGTCAAACTGCTTTATAAAAGGATGAAGAGCAGTCAAACTGATTTATAAGAGGATGAAGAGCAGTCAAACTGATTTATAAAAGGATGAAGAGCAGTCAAACTGTTTTATAAGTGGACGAAGAGCAGTCAAACTGATTTATAATCGGACGAAGAGCAGTCAAACTGATTTATAATCGGACGAAGAGCAGTCAAACGGTTTTATAAGAGGATGAAGAGCAGTCAAATTGATTTATAAGAGGATGAAGAGCAGTCAAACTGTTTTATACAATGATGTAGAGCAGTCAAACTGTTTTACAAAAGGATGAAGAGCAGTCAAACTGTTTTATAAGAGGATGAAGAGCAGTCAAACTGCATTATAAAAGGATGAAGAGCAGTCAAACTGTTTTAAAAGAGGACGAAGAGCAGTCAAACTGATTTATAATCGGATGAAGAGCAGTCAAACTGATTTATAAGAGGATGAAGAGCAGTCAAACTGCGTTATAAAAGGATGAAGAGCAGTCAAACTGATTTATAATCGGACGAAGAGCAGTCAACCTGATTTATAATCGGACGAAGAGCAGTCAAACGGTTTTATAAGAGGATGAAGAGCAGTCAAACTGATTTATAATCGGACGAAGAGCAGTCAAACGGTTTTATAACAGGATGAAGAGCAGTCAAACGGTTTTATAACAGGATGAAGAGCAGTCAAATTGATTTATAAGAGGATGAAGAGCAGTCAAACTGCTTTTTAAAAGGATGAAGAGCAGTCAAACTGTTTTATACGAGGATGTAGAGCAGTCAGACTGTTTTACAAGAGGATGAAGAGCAGTCAACCTGTTTTACAAAAGGATGAAGAGCAGTCAAACTGTTTTATAAGAGGATGAAGAGCAGTCAAACTGCATTATAAAAGGATGAAGAGCAGTCAAACTGCGTTATAAAAGGATGAAGAGCAGTCAAAATGTTTTATAAGAGGATGAAGAGCAGTCAAACTGATTTATAATCGGATGAAGAGCAGTGAAACTGATTTATAAGAGGATGAAGAGCAGTCAAACTGCTTTATAAAAGGATGAAGAGCAGTCAAACTGTTTTTATAAGAGGACGAAGAGCAGTCAAACTGGTTTATAATCGGACGAAGAGCAGTCAAACTGTTCTATAGGAGGATGAAGCGCAGTCAAACTGGTTTATAGGAGGATGAAGAGCAGTCAAACTGCTTTATAAAAGGATGAAGAGCAGTCAAACTGATTTATAAGAGGATGAAGAGCAGTCAAACTGCTTTATAAAAGGATGAAGAGCAGTCAAACTGTTTTATAAGCGGACGAAGAGCAGTCAAACTGATTTATAATCGGACGAAGAGCAGTCAAACTGATTTATAATCGGACGAAGATCAGTCAAACGGTTTTATAAGAGGATGAAGAGCAGTCAAATTGATTTATAAGAGGATGAAGAGCAGTCAAACTGCTTTATAAAAGGATGAAGAGCAGTCAAACTGTTTTATACAATGATGTAGAGCAGTCAGACTGTTTTACAAAAGGATGAAGAGCAGTCAACCTGTTTTACAAGAGGATGAAGAGCAGTCAAACTGCGTTATAAAAAGATGAAGAGCAGTCAAACTGTTTTATAAGAGGATGAAGAGCAGTCAAATTGATTTATAATCGGATGAAGAGCAGTCAGACTGTTTTACAAGAGGATGAAGAGCAGTCAAACTGCTTTATAAAAGGATGAAGAGCAGTCAAACTGTTTTATAAGAGGACGAAGAGCAGTCAAACTGAGTTATAATCGGACGAAGAGCAGTCAAACTGTTCTATAGGTGGATGAAGCGCAGTCAAACTGGTTTACAGGAGGATGAAGAGCAGTCAAACTGCTTTATAAGAGGATGAAGAGCAGTCAAACTGATTTATAAGAGGATGAAGAGCAGTCAAACTGCTTTATAAAAGGATGAAGAGCAGTCAAACTGTTTTATAAGCGGACGAAGAGCAGTCCAACTGATTTATAATCGGACGAATAGCAGTCAAACTGATTTATAATCGGACGAAGAGCAGTCAAACTGATTTATAATCGGATGAAGAGCAGTCAAACTGATTTATAATCGGATGAAGCGCAGTCAAACTGGTTTACAGGAGGATGAAGAGCAGTCAAACTGCTTTATAAGAGGATGAAGAGCAGTCAAACTGATTTATAAGAGGATGAAGAGCAGTCAAACTGCTTTATAAAAGGATGAAGAGCAGTCAAACTGTTTTATAAGCGGACGAAGAGCAGTCAAACTGTTTTATAGGAGGATGAAGCGCAGTCAAACTGGTCTATAGGAGGATGAAGAGCAGTCAAACTGCTTTATAAACAGATGAAGAGCAGTCAAACTGATTTATAAGAGGATGAAGAGCAGTCAAACTGCTTTATAAAAGGATGAAGAGCAGTCAAACTGTTTTATAAGCAGACGAAAAGCAGTCAAACTGATTTATAATCGGACGAAGAGCAGTCAACCTGATTTATAATCGGACGAAGAGCAGTCAAACGGTTTTATAAGAGGATGAAGAGCAGTCAAATTGATTTATAAGAGGATGAAGAGCAGTCAAACTGCTTTATAAAAGGATGAAGAGCAGTCAAACTGTTTTATACAATGATGTAGAGCAGTCAGACTGTTTTACAAAAGGATGAAGAGCAGTCAACCTGTTTTACAAGAGGATGAAGAGCAGTCAAACTGCGTTATAAAAAGATGAAGAGCAGTCAAACTGTTTTATAAGAGGATGAAGAGCAGTCAAATTGATTTATAATCGGATGAAGAGCAGTCAGACTGTTTTACAAGAGGATGAAGAGCAGTCAAACTGCTTTATAAAAGGATGAAGAGCAGTCAAACTGATTTATAATCGGACGAAGAGCAGTCAAACTGATTTATAATCGGATGAATAGCAGTCAAACTGATTTATAAGAGGATGTAGAGCAGTCACACTGCTTTATAAAAGGATGAAGAGCAGTCAAACTGTTTTATAAGAGGACGAAGAGCAGTCAAACTGATTTAAAATCCGACGAAGAGCAGTCAAACTGTTTTATAGGAGGATGAAGCGCAGTCAAACTGGTCTATAGGAGGATGAAGAGCAGTCAAACTGCTTTATAAACAGATGAAGAGCAGTCAAACTGATTTATAAGAGGATGAAGAGCAGTCAAACTGCTTTATAAAAGGATGAAGAGCAGTCAAACTGTTTTATAAGCAGACGAAGAGCAGTCAAACTGATTTATAATCGGACGAAGAGCAGTCAAACGGTTTTATAAGAGGATGAAGAGCAGTCAAACTGATTTATAATCGGACGAAGAGCAGTCAAACGGTTTTATAAGAGGATGAAGAGCAGTCAAATTGATTTATAAGAGGATGAAGAGCAGTCAAACTGCTTTATAAAAGGATGAAGAGCAGTCAAACTGTTTTATACGAGGATGTAGAGCAGTCAGACTGTTTTACAAGAGGATGAAGAGCAGTCAACCTGTTTTACAAGAGGATGAAGAGCAGTCAAACTGCATTATAAAAGGATGAAGAGCAGTCAAACTGTTTTAAAAGAGGACGAAGAGCAGTCAAACTGATTTATAATCGGATGAAGAGCAGTCAAACTGATTTATAAGAGGATGAAGAGCAGTCAAACTGCGTTATAAAAGGATGAAGAGCAGTCAAACTGTTTTATAAGAGAATGAAGAGCAGTCAAACTGATTTATAATCGGATGAAGAGCAGTCAAACTGATTTATAAAAGGATGAAGAGCAGTCAAACTGCTTTATAAAAGGATGAAGAGCAGTCAAACTGTTTTTATAAGAGGACGAAGAGCAGTCAAACTGGTTTATAATCGGACGAAGAGCAGTCAAACTGTTCTATAGGAGGATGAAGCGCAGTCAAACTGGTTTATAGGAGGATGAAGAGCAGTCAAACTGCTTTATAAAAGGATGAAGAGCAGTCAAACTGATTTATAAGAGGATGAAGAGCAGTCAAACTGATTTATAAAAGGATGAAGAGCAGTCAAACTGTTTTATAAGCGGACGAAGAGCAGTCAAACTGATTTATAATCGGACGAAGAGCAGTCAAACTGATTTATAATCGGACGAAGAGCAGTCAAACGGTTTTATAAGAGGATGAAGAGCAGTCAAACTGCATTATAAAAGGATGAAGAGCAGTCAAACTGTTTTAAAAGAGGACGAAGAGCAGTCAAACTGATTTATAATCGGATGAAGAGCAGTCAAACTGATTTATAAGAGGATGAAGAGCAGTCAAACTGCGTTATAAAAGGATGAAGAGCAGTCAAACTGATTTATAATCGGACGAAGAGCAGTCAACCTGATTTATAATCGGACGAAGAGCAGTCAAACGGTTTTATAAGAGGATGAAGAGCAGTCAAACTGATTTATAATCGGACGAAGAGCAGTCAAACGGTTTTATAACAGGATGAAGAGCAGTCAAACGGTTTTATAACAGGATGAAGAGCAGTCAAATTGATTTATAAGAGGATGAAGAGCAGTCAAACTGCTTTTTAAAAGGATGAAGAGCAGTCAAACTGTTTTATACGAGGATGTAGAGCAGTCAGACTGTTTTACAAGAGGATGAAGAGCAGTCAACCTGTTTTACAAAAGGATGAAGAGCAGTCAAACTGTTTTATAAGAGGATGAAGAGCAGTCAAACTGCATTATAAAAGGATGAAGAGCAGTCAAACTGTTTTAAAAGAGGACGAAGAGCAGTCAAACTGATTTATAATCGGATGAAGAGCAGTCAAACTGCGTTATAAAAGGATGAAGAGCAGTCAAAATGTTTTATAAGAGGATGAAGAGCAGTCAAACTGATTTATAATCGGATGAAGAGCAGTCAAACTGATTTATAAGAGGATGAAGAGCAGTCAAACTGCTTTATAAAAGGATGAAGAGCAGTCAAACTGTTTTACAAGAGGATGAAGAGCAGTCAAACTGTTTTATAAGAGGATGAAGAGCAGTCAAACTGCATTATAAAAGGATGAAGAGCAGTCAAACTGCTTTATAAAAGGATGAAGAGCAGTCAAACTGTTTTATAAAAGGATGAAGAGCAGTCAAACTGTTTTATAAGCGGACGAAGAGCAGTCAAACTGATTTATAATCGGACGAAGAGCAGTCAAACTGATTTATAATCGGACGAAGATCAGTCAAACGGTTTTATAAGAGGATGAAGAGCAGTCAAATTGATTTATAAGAGGATGAAGAGCAGTCAAACTGCTTTATAAAAGGATGAAGAGCAGTCAAACTGTTTTATACAATGATGTAGAGCAGTCAGACTGTTTTACAAAAGGATGAAGAGCAGTCAACCTGTTTTACAAGAGGATGAAGAGCAGTCAAACTGCGTTATAAAAAGATGAAGAGCAGTCAAACTGTTTTATAAGAGGATGAAGAGCAGTCAAATTGATTTATAATCGGATGAAGAGCAGTCAGACTGTTTTACAAGAGGATGAAGAGCAGTCAAACTGCTTTATAAAAGGATGAAGAGCAGTCAAACTGATTTATAATCGGACGAAGAGCAGTCAAACTGATTTATAATCGGATGAATAGCAGTCAAACTGATTTATAAGAGGATGTAGAGCAGTCACACTGCTTTATAAAAGGATGAAGAGCAGTCAAACTGTTTTATAAGAGGACGAAGAGCAGTCAAACTGATTTAAAATCCGACGAAGAGCAGTCAAACTGTTTTATAGGAGGATGAAGCGCAGTCAAACTGGTCTATAGGAGGATGAAGAGCAGTCAAACTGCTTTATAAACAGATGAAGAGCAGTCAAACTGATTTATAAGAGGATGAAGAGCAGTCAAACTGCTTTATAAAAGGATGAAGAGCAGTCAAACTGTTTTATAAGCAGACGAAGAGCAGTCAAACTGATTTATAATCGGACGAAGTGCAGTCAACCTGATTTATAATCGGACGAAGAGCAGTCAAACGGTTTTATAAGAGGATGAAGAGCAGTCAAACTGATTTATAATCGGACGAAGAGCAGTCAAACGGTTTTATAAGAGGATGAAGAGCAGTCAAATTGATTTATAAGAGGATGAAGAGCAGTCAAACTGCTTTATAAAAGGATGAAGAGCAGTCAAACTGTTTTATACGAGGATGTAGAGCAGTCAGACTGTTTTACAAGAGGATGAAGAGCAGTCAACCTGTTTTACAAGAGGATGAAGAGCAGTCAAACTGCATTATAAAAGGATGAAGAGCAGTCAAACTGTTTTAAAAGAGGACGAAGAGCAGTCAAACTGATTTATAATCGGATGAAGAGCAGTCAAACTGATTTATAAGAGGATGAAGAGCAGTCAAACTGCGTTATAAAAGGATGAAGAGCAGTCAAACTGTTTTATAAGAGAATGAAGAGCAGTCAAACTGATTTATAATCGGATGAAGAGCAGTCAAACTGATTTATAAAAGGATGAAGAGCAGTCAAACTGCTTTATAAAAGGATGAAGAGCAGTCAAACTGTTTTTATAAGAGGACGAAGAGCAGTCAAACTGGTTTATAATCGGACGAAGAGCAGTCAAACTGTTCTATAGGAGGATGAAGCGCAGTCAAACTGGTTTACAAGAGGATGAAGAGCAGTCAAACTGCTTTATAAAAGGATGAAGAGCAGTCAAACTGATTTATAAGAGGATGAAGAGCAGTCAAACTGATTTATAAAAGGATGAAGAGCAGTCAAACTGTTTTATAAGCGGACGAAGAGCAGTCAAACTGATTTATAATCGGACGAAGAGCAGTCAAACTGATTTATAATCGGACGAAGAGCAGTCAAACGGTTTTATAAGAGGATGAAGAGCAGTCAAATTGATTTATAAGAGGATGAAGAGCAGTCAAACTGTTTTATACAATGATGTAGAGCAGTCAAACTGTTTTACAAAAGGATGAAGAGCAGTCAAACTGTTTTATAAGAGGATGAAGAGCAGTCAAACTGCATTATAAAAGGATGAAGAGCAGTCAAACTGTTTTAAAAGAGGACGAAGAGCAGTCAAACTGATTTATAATCGGATGAAGAGCAGTCAAACTGATTTATAAGAGGATGAAGAGCAGTCAAACTGCGTTATAAAAGGATGAAGAGCAGTCAAAATGTTTTATAAGAGGATGAAGAGCAGTCAAACTGATTTATAATCGGATGAAGAGCAGTGAAACTGATTTATAAGAGGATGAAGAGCAGTCAAACTGCATTATAAAAGGATGAAGAGCAGTCAAACTGTTTTAAAAGAGGACGAAGAGCAGTCAAACTGATTTATAATCGGATGAAGAGCAGTCAAACTGATTTATAAGAGGATGAAGAGCAGTCAAACTGCGTTATAAAAGGATGAAGAGCAGTCAAAATGTTTTATAAGAGGATGAAGAGCAGTCAAACTGATTTATAATCGGATGAAGAGCAGTGAAACTGATTTATAAGAGGATGAAGAGCAGTCAAACTGCTTTATAAAAGGATGAAGAGCAGTCAAACTGTTTTTATAAGAGGACGAAGAGCAGTCAAACTGGTTTATAATCGGACGAAGAGCAGTCAAACTGTTCTATAGGAGGATGAAGCGCAGTCAAACTGGTTTATAGGAGGATGAAGAGCAGTCAAACTGCTTTATAAAAGGATGAAGAGCAGTCAAACTGATTTATAAGAGGATGAAGAGCAGTCAAACTGCTTTATAAAAGGATGAAGAGCAGTCAAACTGTTTTATAAGCGGACGAAGAGCAGTCAAACTGATTTATAATCGGACGAAGAGCAGTCAAACTGATTTATAATCGGACGAAGATCAGTCAAACGGTTTTATAAGAGGATGAAGAGCAGTCAAAGTGATTTATAAGAGGATGAAGAGCAGTCAAACTGCTTTATAAAAGGATGAAGAGCAGTCAAACTGTTTTATACAATGATGTAGAGCAATCAGACTGTTTTACAAAAGGATGAAGAGCAGTCAACCTGTTTTACAAGAGGATGAAGAGCAGTCAAACTGCGTTATAAAAAGATGAAGAGCAGTCAAACTGTTTTATAAGAGGATGAAGAGCAGTCAAATTGATTTATAATCGGATGAAGAGCAGTCAGACTGTTTTACAAGAGGATGAAGAGCAGTCAAACTGCTTTATAAAAGGATGAAGAGCAGTCAAACTGTTTTATAAGAGGACGAAGAGCAGTCAAACTGAGTTATAATCGGACGAAGAGCAGTCAAACTGTTCTATAGGTGGATGAAGCGCAGTCAAACTGGTTTACAGGAGGATGAAGAGCAGTCAAACTGCTTTATAAGAGGATGAAGAGCAGTCAAACTGATTTATAAGAGGATGAAGAGCAGTCAAACTGCTTTATAAAAGGATGAAGAGCAGTCAAACTGTTTTATAAGCGGACGAAGAGCAGTCCAACTGATTTATAATCGGACGAATAGCAGTCAAACTGATTTATAATCGGACGAAGAGCAGTCAAACTGATTTATAATCGGATGAGGAGCAGTCAAACTGATTTATAATCGGATGAAGCGCAGTCAAACTGGTTTACAGGAGGATGAAGAGCAGTCAAACTGCTTTATAAGAGGATGAAGAGCAGTCAAACTGATTTATAAGAGGATGAAGAGCAGTCAAACTGCTTTATAAAAGGATGAAGAGCAGTCAAACTGTTTTATAAGCGGACGAAGAGCAGTCAAACTGTTTTATAGGAGGATGAAGCGCAGTCAAACTGGTCTATAGGAGGATGAAGAGCAGTCAAACTGCTTTATAAACAGATGAAGAGCAGTCAAACTGATTTATAAGAGGATGAAGAGCAGTCAAACTGCTTTATAAAATGATGAAGAGCAGTCAAACTGTTTTATAAGCAGACGAAAAGCAGTCAAACTGATTTATAATCGGACGAAGAGCAGTCAACCTGATTTATAATCGGACGAAGAGCAGTCAAACGGTTTTATAAGAGGATGAAGAGCAGTCAAACTGATTTATAATCGGACGAAGAGCAGTCAAACGGTTTTATAACAGGATGAAGAGCAGTCAAATTGATTTATAAGAGGATGAAGAGCAGTCAAACTGCTTTTTAAAAGGATGAAGAGCAGTCAAACTGTTTTATACGAGGATATAGAGCAGTCAGACTGTTTTACAAGAGGATGAAGAGCAGTCAACCTGTTTTACAAAAGGATGAAGAGCAGTCAAACTGTTTTATAAGAGGATGAAGAGCAGTCAAACTGCATTATAAAAGGATGAAGAGCAGTCAAACTGTTTTAAAAGAGGACGAAGAGCAGTCAAACTGATTTATAATCGGATGAAGAGCAGTCAAACTGCGTTATAAAAGGATGAAGAGCAGTCAAAATGTTTTATAAGAGGATGAAGAGCAGTCAAACTGATTTATAATCGGATGAAGAGCAGTCAAACTGATTTATAAGAGGATGAAGAGCAGTCAAACTGCTTTATAAAAGGATGAAGAGCAGTCAAACTGTTTTACAAGAGGATGAAGAGCAGTCAAACTGTTTTATAAGAGGATGAAGAGCAGTCAAACTGCATTATAAAAGGATGAAGAGCAGTCAAACTGTTTTAAAAGAGGACGAAGAGCAGTCAAACTGATTTATAATCGGATGAAGAGCAGTCAAACTGATTTATAAGAGGATGAAGAGCAGTCAAACTGCGTTATAAAAGGATGAAGAGCAGTCAAAATGTTTTATAAGAGGATGAAGAGCAGTCAAACTGATTTATAATCGGATGAAGAGCAGTGAAACTGATTTATAAGAGGATGAAGAGCAGTCAAACTGCTTTATAAAAGGATGAAGAGCAGTCAAACTGTTTTTATAAGAGGACGAAGAGCAGTCAAACTGGTTTATAATCGGACGAAGAGCAGTCAAACTGTTCTATAGGAGGATGAAGCGCAGTCAAACTGGTTTATAGGAGGATGAAGAGCAGTCAAACTGCTTTATAAAAGGATGAAGAGCAGTCAAACTGATTTATAAGAGGATGAAGAGCAGTCAAACTGCTTTATAAAAGGATGAAGAGCAGTCAAACTGTTTTATAAGCGGACGAAGAGCAGTCAAACTGATTTATAATCGGACGAAGAGCAGTCAAACTGATTTATAATCGGACGAAGAGCAGTCAAACGGTTTTATAAGAGGATGAAGAGCAGTCAAATTGATTTATAAGAGGATGAAGAGCAGTCAAACTGCTTTATAAAAGGATGAAGAGCAGTCAAACTGTTTTATACAATGATGTAGAGCAGTCAGACTGTTTTACAAAAGGATGAAGAGCAGTCAACCTGTTTTACAAGAGGATGAAGAGCAGTCAAACTGCGTTATAAAAAGATGAAGAGCAGTCAAACTGTTTTATAAGAGGATGAAGAGCAGTCAAATTGATTTATAATCGGATGAAGAGCAGTCAGACTGTTTTACAAGAGGATGAAGAGCAGTCAAACTGCTTTATAAAAGGATGAAGAGCAGTCAAACTGATTTATAATCGGACGAAGAGCAGTCAAACTGATTTATAATCGGATGAATAGCAGTCAAACTGATTTATAAGAGGATGTAGAGCAGTCACACTGCTTTATAAAAGGATGAAGAGCAGTCAAACTGTTTTATAAGAGGACGAAGAGCAGTCAAACTGATTTAAAATCCGACGAAGAGCAGTCAAACTGTTTTATAGGAGGATGAAGCGCAGTCAAACTGGTCTATAGGAGGATGAAGAGCAGTCAAACTGCTTTATAAACAGATGAAGAGCAGTCAAACTGATTTATAAGAGGATGAAGAGCAGTCAAACTGCTTTATAAAAGGATGAAGAGCAGTCAAACTGATTTATAAGCAGACGAAGAGCAGTCAAACTGATTTATAATCGGACGAAGTGCAGTCAACCTGATTTATAATCGGACGAAGAGCAGTCAAACGGTTTTATAAGAGGATGAAGAGCAGTCAAACTGATTTATAATCGGACGAAGAGCAGTCAAACGGTTTTATAAGAGGATGAAGAGCAGTCAAATTGATTTATAAGAGGATGAAGAGCAGTCAAACTGCTTTATAAAAGGATGAAGAGCAGTCAAACTGTTTTATACGAGGATGTAGAGCAGTCAGACTGTTTTACAAGAGGATGAAGAGCAGTCAACCTGTTTTACAAGAGGATGAAGAGCAGTCAAACTGCATTATAAAAGGATGAAGAGCAGTCAAACTGTTTTAAAAGAGGACGAAGAGCAGTCAAACTGATTTATAATCGGATGAAGAGCAGTCAAACTGATTTATAAGAGGATGAAGAGCAGTCAAACTGCGTTATAAAAGGATGAAGAGCAGTCAAACTGTTTTATAAGAGAATGAAGAGCAGTCAAACTGATTTATAATCGGATGAAGAGCAGTCAAACTGATTTATAAAAGGATGAAGAGCAGTCAAACTGCTTTATAAAAGGATGAAGAGCAGTCAAACTGTTTTTATAAGAGGACGAAGAGCAGTCAAACTGGTTTATAATCGGACGAAGAGCAGTCAAACTGTTCTATAGGAGGATGAAGCGCAGTCAAACTGGTTTATAGGAGGATGAAGAGCAGTCAAACTGCTTTATAAAAGGATGAAGAGCAGTCAAACTGATTTATAAGAGGATGAAGAGCAGTCAAACTGATTTATAAAAGGATGAAGAGCAGTCAAACTGTTTTATAAGCGGACGAAGAGCAGTCAAACTGATTTATAATCGGACGAAGAGCAGTCAAACTGATTTATAATCGGACGAAGAGCAGTCAAACGGTTTTATAAGAGGATGAAGAGCAGTCAAATTGATTTATAAGAGGATGAAGAGCAGTCAAACTGTTTTATACAATGATGTAGAGCAGTCAAACTGTTTTACAAAAGGATGAAGAGCAGTCAAACTGTTTTATAAGAGGATGAAGAGCAGTCAAACTGCATTATAAAAGGATGAAGAGCAGTCAAACTGTTTTAAAAGAGGACGAAGAGCAGTCAAACTGATTTATAATCGGATGAAGAGCAGTCAAACTGATTTATAAGAGGATGAAGAGCAGTCAAACTGCGTTATAAAAGGATGAAGAGCAGTCAAAATGTTTTATAAGAGGATGAAGAGCAGTCAAACTGATTTATAATCGGATGAAGAGCAGTGAAACTGATTTATAAGAGGATGAAGAGCAGTCAAACTGCATTATAAAAGGATGAAGAGCAGTCAAACTGTTTTAAAAGAGGACGAAGAGCAGTCAAACTGATTTATAATCGGATGAAGAGCAGTCAAACTGATTTATAAGAGGATGAAGAGCAGTCAAACTGCGTTATAAAAGGATGAAGAGCAGTCAAAATGTTTTATAAGAGGATGAAGAGCAGTCAAACTGATTTATAATCGGATGAAGAGCAGTGAAACTGATTTATAAGAGGATGAAGAGCAGTCAAACTGCTTTATAAAAGGATGAAGAGCAGTCAAACTGTTTTTATAAGAGGACGAAGAGCAGTCAAACTGGTTTATAATCGGACGAAGAGCAGTCAAACTGTTCTATAGGAGGATGAAGCGCAGTCAAACTGGTTTATAGGAGGATGAAGAGCAGTCAAACTGCTTTATAAAAGGATGAAGAGCAGTCAAACTGATTTATAAGAGGATGAAGAGCAGTCAAACTGCTTTATAAAAGGATGAAGAGCAGTCAAACTGTTTTATAAGCGGACGAAGAGCAGTCAAACTGATTTATAATCGGACGAAGAGCAGTCAAACTGATTTATAATCGGACGAAGATCAGTCAAACGGTTTTATAAGAGGATGAAGAGCAGTCAAAGTGATTTATAAGAGGATGAAGAGCAGTCAAACTGCTTTATAAAAGGATGAAGAGCAGTCAAACTGTTTTATACAATGATGTAGAGCAATCAGACTGTTTTACAAAAGGATGAAGAGCAGTCAACCTGTTTTACAAGAGGATGAAGAGCAGTCAAACTGCGTTATAAAAAGATGAAGAGCAGTCAAACTGTTTTATAAGAGGATGAAGAGCAGTCAAATTGATTTATAATCGGATGAAGAGCAGTCAGACTGTTTTACAAGAGGATGAAGAGCAGTCAAACTGCTTTATAAAAGGATGAAGAGCAGTCAAACTGTTTTATAAGAGGACGAAGAGCAGTCAAACTGAGTTATAATCGGACGAAGAGCAGTCAAACTGTTCTATAGGTGGATGAAGCGCAGTCAAACTGGTTTACAGGAGGATGAAGAGCAGTCAAACTGCTTTATAAGAGGATGAAGAGCAGTCAAACTGATTTATAAGAGGATGAAGAGCAGTCAAACTGCTTTATAAAAGGATGAAGAGCAGTCAAACTGTTTTATAAGCGGACGAAGAGCAGTCCAACTGATTTATAATCGGACGAATAGCAGTCAAACTGATTTATAATCGGACGAAGAGCAGTCAAACTGATTTATAATCGGATGAGGAGCAGTCAAACTGATTTATAATCGGATGAAGCGCAGTCAAACTGGTTTACAGGAGGATGAAGAGCAGTCAAACTGCTTTATAAGAGGATGAAGAGCAGTCAAACTGATTTATAAGAGGATGAAGAGCAGTCAAACTGCTTTATAAAAGGATGAAGAGCAGTCAAACTGTTTTATAAGCGGACGAAGAGCAGTCAAACTGTTTTATAGGAGGATGAAGCGCAGTCAAACTGGTCTATAGGAGGATGAAGAGCAGTCAAACTGCTTTATAAACAGATGAAGAGCAGTCAAACTGATTTATAAGAGGATGAAGAGCAGTCAAACTGCTTTATAAAATGATGAAGAGCAGTCAAACTGTTTTATAAGCAGACGAAAAGCAGTCAAACTGATTTATAATCGGACGAAGAGCAGTCAACCTGATTTATAATCGGACGAAGAGCAGTCAAACGGTTTTATAAGAGGATGAAGAGCAGTCAAACTGATTTATAATCGGACGAAGAGCAGTCAAACGGTTTTATAACAGGATGAAGAGCAGTCAAATTGATTTATAAGAGGATGAAGAGCAGTCAAACTGCTTTTTAAAAGGATGAAGAGCAGTCAAACTGTTTTATACGAGGATGTAGAGCAGTCAGACTGTTTTACAAGAGGATGAAGAGCAGTCAACCTGTTTTACAAAAGGATGAAGAGCAGTCAAACTGTTTTATAAGAGGATGAAGAGCAGTCAAACTGCATTATAAAAGGATGAAGAGCAGTCAAACTGTTTTAAAAGAGGACGAAGAGCAGTCAAACTGATTTATAATCGGATGAAGAGCAGTCAAACTGCGTTATAAAAGGATGAAGAGCAGTCAAAATGTTTTATAAGAGGATGAAGAGCAGTCAAACTGATTTATAATCGGATGAAGAGCAGTCAAACTGATTTATAAGAGGATGAAGAGCAGTCAAACTGCTTTATAAAAGGATGAAGAGCAGTCAAACTGTTTTACAAGAGGATGAAGAGCAGTCAAACTGTTTTATAAGAGGATGAAGAGCAGTCAAACTGCATTATAAAAGGATGAAGAGCAGTCAAACTGTTTTAAAAGAGGACGAAGAGCAGTCAAACTGATTTATAATCGGATGAAGAGCAGTCAAACTGATTTATAAGAGGATGAAGAGCAGTCAAACTGCGTTATAAAAGGATGAAGAGCAGTCAAACTGTTTTATAAGATGATGAAGAGCAGTCAAACTGATTTATAATCGAATGAAGAGCAGTCAAACTGATTTATAAGAGGATGAAGAGCAGTCAAAGTGCTTTATAAAAGGATGAAGAGCAGTCAAACTGATTTATAAGAGGACGAAGAGCAGTCAAACTGATTTATAATCGGACGAAGAGCAGTCAAACTGTTCTATAGGAGGATGAAGCGCAGTCAAACTGGTTTATAGGAGGATGAAGAGCAGTCAAACTGCTTTATAAAAGGATGAAGAGCAGTCAAACTGATTTATAAGAGGATGAAGAGCAGTCAAACTGCTTTATAAAAGGATGAAGAGCAGTCAAACTGTTTTATAAGCGGACGAAGAGCAGTCAAACTGATTTATAATCGGACGAAGAGCAGTCAAACTGATTTATAATCGGACGAAGAGCAGTCAAACGGTTTTATAAGAGGATGAAGAGCAGTCAAATTGATTTATAAGAGGATGAAGAGCAGTCAAACTGCTTTATAAAAGGATGAAGAGCAGTCAAACTGTTTTATACAATGATGTAGAGCAGTCAGACTGTTTTACAAAAGGATGAAGAGCAGTCAACCTGTTTTACAAGAGGATGAAGCGCAGTCAAACTGGTTTATAGGAGGATGAAGAGCAGTCAAACTGCTTTATAAGAGGATGAAGAGCAGTCAAACTGATTTATAAGAGGATGAAGAGCAGTCAAACTGCTTTATAAAAGGATGAAGAGCAGTCAAACTGTTTTATAAGCGGACGAAGAGCAGTCAAACTGATTTATAATCGGACGAAGAGCAGTCAAACTGATTTATAATCGGACGAAGAGCAGTCAAACTGATTTATAATCGGATGAATAGCAGTCAAACTGATTTATAAGAGGATGTAGAGCAGTCAAACTGCTTTATAAAAGGATGAAGAGCAGTCAAACTGTTTTATAAGAGGACGAAGAGCAGTCAAACTGATTTATAATCCGACGAAGAGCAGTCAAACTGTTTTATAGGAGGATGAAGCGCAGTCAAACTGGTCTATAGGAGGATGAAGAGCAGTCAAACTGCTTTATAAACAGATGAAGAGCAGTCAAACTGATTTATAAGAGGATGAAGAGCAGTCAAACTGCTTTATAAAAGGATGAAGAGCAGTCAAACTGTTTTATAAGCAGACGAAGAGCAGTCAAACTGATTTATAATCGGACGAAGAGCAGTCAACCTGATTTATAATCGGACGAAGAGCAGTCAAACGGTTTTATAAGAGGATGAAGAGCAGTCAAACTGATTTATAATCGGACGAAGAGCAGTCAAACGGTTTTATAAGAGGATGAAGAGCAGTCAAATTGATTTATAAGAGGATGAAGAGCAGTCAAACTGCTTTATAAAAGGATGAAGAGCAGTCAAACTGTTTTATACGAGGATGTAGAGCAGTCAGACTGTTTTACAAGAGGATGAAGAGCAGTCAACCTGTTTTACAAGAGGATGAAGAGCAGTCAAACTGTTTTATAAGAGGATGAAGAGCAGTCAAACTGCATTATAAAAGGATGAAGAGCAGTCAAACTGTTTTAAAAGAGGACGAAGAGCAGTCAAACTGATTTATAATCGGATGAAGAGCAGTCAAACTGATTTATAAGAGGATGAAGAGCAGTCAAACTGCGTTATAAAAGGATGAAGAGCAGTCAAAATGTTTTATAAGAGGATGAAGAGCAGTCAAA
The DNA here is from genome assembly GCA_022114975.2 of Lampris megalopsis. Classification (NCBI taxonomy): domain Eukaryota; kingdom Metazoa; phylum Chordata; class Actinopteri; order Lampriformes; family Lampridae; genus Lampris; species Lampris megalopsis. The sequence goes on along the minus strand of JAJHIY020000795.1, from coordinate 519,623 downwards.
CTGATTTATAATCGGATGAAGAGCAGTCAAACTGATTTATAAGAGGATGAAGAGCAGTCAAACTGCTTTATAAAAGGATGAAGAGCAGTCAAACTGTTTTACAAGAGGATGAAGAGCAATCAAACTGTTTTATAAGAGGATGAAGAGCAGTCAAACTGCATTATAAAAGGATGAAGAGCAGTCAAACTGTTTTAAAAGAGGACGAAGAGCAGTCAAACTGATTTATAATCGGATGAAGAGCAGTCAAACTGATTTATAAGAGGATGAAGAGCAGTCAAACTGCGTTATAAAAGGATGAAGAGCAGTCAAAATGTTTTATAAGAGGATGAAGAGCAGTCAAACTGATTTATAATCGGATGAAGAGCAGTCAAACTGATTTATAAGAGGATGAAGAGCAGTCAAACTGCTTTATAAAAGGATGAAGAGCAGTCAAACTGTTTTATAAGCGGACGAAGAGCAGTCAAACTGATTTATAATCGGACGAAGAGCAGTCAAACTGATTTATAATCGGACGAAGAGCAGTCAAACGGTTTTATAAGAGGATGAAGAGCAGTCAAATTGATTTATAAGAGGATGAAGAGCAGTCAAACTGCTTTATAAAAGGATGAAGAGCAGTCAAACTGTTTTATACAATGATGTAGAGCAGTCAGACTGTTTTACAAAAGGATGAAAAGCAGTCAACCTGTTTTACAAGAGGATGAAGCGCAGTCAAACTGGTTTATAGGAGGATGAAGAGCAGTCAAACTGCTTTATAAGAGGATGAAGAGCAGTCAAACTGATTTATAAGAGGATGAAGAGCAGTCAAACTGCTTTATAAAAGGATGAAGAGCAGTCAACCTGTTTTATAAGCGGACGAAGAGCAGTCAAACTGATTTATAATCGGACGAAGAGCAGTCAAACTGATTTATAATCGGACGAAGAGAAGTCAAACTGATTTATAATCGGATGAATAGCAGTCAAACTGATTTATAAGAGGATGTAGAGCAGTCAAACTGCTTTATAAAAGGATGAAGAGCAGTCAAACTGTTTTATAGGAGGACGAAGAGCAGTCAAACTGATTTATAATCCGACGAAGAGCAGTCAAACTGTTTTATAGGAGGATGAAGCGCAGTCAAACTGGTCTATAGGAGGATGAAGAGCAGTCAAACTGCTTTATAAACAGATGAAGAGCAGTCAAACTGATTTATAAGCAGACGAAAAGCAGTCAAACTGATTTATAATCGGACGAAGAGCAGTCAACCTGATTTATAATCGGACGAAGAGCAGTCAAACGGTTTTATAAGAGGATGAAGAGCAGTCAAACTGATTTATAATCCGACGAAGAGCAGTCAAACTGTTTTATAGGAGGATGAAGAGCAGTCAAACTGGTCTATAGGAGGATGAAGAGCAGTCAAACTGATTTATAAGAGGATGAAGAGCAGTCAAACTGCTTTATAAAAGGATGAAGAGCAGTCAAACTGTTTTATAAGCAGACGAAGAGCAATCAAACTGATTTATAATCGGACGAAGAGCAGTCAACCTGATTTATAATCGGACGAAGAGCAGTCAAACGGTTTTATAAGAGGATGAAGAGAAGTCAAACTGATTTATAATCGGACGAAGAGCAGTCAAACGGTTTTATAAGAGGATGAAGTGCAGTTAAATTGATTTATAAGAGGATGAAGAGCAGTCAAACTGTTTTATACGAGGATGTAGAGCAGTCAGACTGTTTTACAAGAGGATGAAGAGCAGTCAACCTGTTTTACAAGAGGATGAAGAGCAGTCAAACTGTTTTATAAGAGGATGAAGAGCAGTCAAACTACATTATAAAAGGATGAAGAGCAGTCAAACTGTTTTAAAAGAGGACGAAGAGCAGTCAAACTGATTTATAATCGGATGAAGAGCAGTCAAACTGATTTATAAGAGGATGAAGAGCAGTCAAACTGCGTTATAAAAGGATGAAGAGCAGTCAAACTGTTTTATAAGAGGATGAAGAGCAGTCAAACTGATTTATAATCGAATGAAGAGCAGTCAAACTGATTTATAAGAGGATGAAGAGCAGTCAAAGTGCTTTATAAAAGGATGAAGAGCAGTCAAACTGATTTATAAGAGGACGAAGAGCAGTCAAACTGATTTATAATCGGACGAAGAGCAGTCAAACTGTTCTATAGGAGGATGAAGCGCAGTCAAACTGGTTTATAGAAGGATGAAGAGCAGTCAAACTGCTTTATAAAAGGATGAAGAGCAGTCAAACTGATTTATAAGAGGATGAAGAGCAGTCAAACTGCTTTATAAAAGGATGAAGAGCAGTCAAACTGTTTTATAAGCGGACGAAGAGCAGTGAAACTGATTTATAATCGGACGAAGAGCAGTCAAACTGATTTATAATCGGACGAAGAGCAGTCAAACGGTTTTATAAGAGGATGAAGAGCAGTCAAATTGATTTATAAGAGGATGAAGAGCAGTCAAACTGCTTTATAAAAGGATGAAGAGCAGTCAAACTGTTTTATACAATGATGTAGAGCAGTCAGACTGTTTTACAAAAGGATGAAAAGCAGTCAACCTGTTTTACAAGAGGATGAAGCGCAGTCAAACTTGTTTATAGGAGGATGAAGAGCAGTCAAACTGCTTTATAAGAGGATGAAGAGCAGTCAAACTGATTTATAAGAGGATGAAGAGCAGTCAAACTGCTTTATAAAAGGATGAAGAGCAGTCAAACTGTTTTATAAGCGGACGAAGAGCAGTCAAACTGATTTATAATCGGACGAAGAGCAGTCAAACTGATTTATAATCGGACGAAGAGCAGTCAAACTGATTTATAATCGGATGAATAGCAGTCAAACTGATTTATAAGAGGATGTAGAGCAGTCAAACTGCTTTATAAAAGGATGAAGAGCAGTCAAACTGTTTTATAAGAGGACGAAGAGCAGTCAAACTGATTTATAATCCGACGAAGAGCAGTCAAACTGTTTTATAGGAGGATGAAGCGCAGTCAAACTGGTCTATAGGAGGATGAAGAGCAGTCAAACTGCTTTATAAACAGATGAAGAGCAGTCAAACTGATTTATAAGAGGATGAAGAGCAGTCAAACTGCTTTATAAAAGGATGAAGAGCAGTCAAACTGTTTTATAAGCAGACGAAGAGCAGTCAAACTGATTTATAATCGGACGAAGAGCAGTCAACCTGATTTATAATCGGATGAAGAGCAGTCAAACGGTTTTATAAGAGGATGAAGAGCAGTCAAACTGATTTATAATCGGACGAAGAGCAGTCAAACGGTTTTATAAGAGGATGAAGAGCAGTCAAATTGATTTATAAGAGGATGAAGAGCAGTCAAACTGCTTTATAAAAGGATGAAGAGCAGTCAAACTGTTTTATACGAGGATGTAGAGCAGTCAGACTGTTTTACAAGAGGATGAAGAGCAGTCAACCTGTTTTACAAGAGGATGAAGAGCAGTCAAACTGTTTTATAAGAGGATGAAGAGCAGTCAAACTGCATTATAAAAGGATGAAGAGCAGTCAAACTGTTTTAAAAGAGGACGAAGAGCAGTCAAACTGATTTATAATCGGATGAAGAGCAGTCAAACTGATTTATAAGAGGATGAAGAGCAGTCAAACTGCGTTATAAAAGGATGAAGAGCAGTCAAAATGTTTTATAAGAGGATGAAGAGCAGTCAAACTGATTTATAATCGGATGAAGAGCAGTCAAACTGATTTATAAGAGGATGAAGAGCAGTCAAACTGCTTTATAAAAGGATGAAGAGCAGTCAAACTGTTTTACAAGAGGATGAAGAGCAGTCAAACTGTTTTATAAGAGGATGAAGAGCAGTCAAACTGCATTATAAAAGGATGAAGAGCAGTCAAACTGTTTTAAAAGAGGACGAAGAGCAGTCAAACTGATTTATAATCGGATGAAGAGCAGTCAAACTGATTTATAAGAGGATGAAGAGCAGTCAAACTGCGTTATAAAAGGATGAAGAGCAGTCAAAATGTTTTATAAGAGGATGAAGAGCAGTCAAACTGATTTATAATCGGATGAAGAGCAGTCAAACTGATTTATAAGAGGATGAAGAGCAGTCAAACTGCTTTATAAAAGGATGAAGAGCAGTCAAACTGTTTTATAAGCGGACGAAGAGCAGTCAAACTGATTTATAATCGGACGAAGAGCAGTCAAACTGATTTATAATCGGACGAAGAGCAGTCAAACGGTTTTATAAGAGGATGAAGAGCAGTCAAATTGATTTATAAGAGGATGAAGAGCAGTCAAACTGCTTTATAAAAGGATGAAGAGCAGTCAAACTGTTTTATACAATGATGTAGAGCAGTCAGACTGTTTTACAAAAGGATGAAAAGCAGTCAACCTGTTTTACAAGAGGATGAAGCGCAGTCAAACTGGTTTATAGGAGGATGAAGAGCAGTCAAACTGCTTTATAAGAGGATGAAGAGCAGTCAAACTGATTTATAAGAGGATGAAGAGCAGTCAAACTGCTTTATAAAAGGATGAAGAGCAGTCAACCTGTTTTATAAGCGGACGAAGAGCAGTCAAACTGATTTATAATCGGACGAAGAGCAGTCAAACTGATTTATAATCGGACGAAGAGCAGTCAAACTGATTTATAATCGGATGAATAGCAGTCAAACTGATTTATAAGAGGATGTAGAGCAGTCAAACTGCTTTATAAAAGGATGAAGAGCAGTCAAACTGTTTTATAGGAGGACGAAGAGCAGTCAAACTGATTTATAATCCGACGAAGAGCAGTCAAACTGTTTTATAGGAGGATGAAGCGCAGTCAAACTGGTCTATAGGAGGATGAAGAGCAGTCAAACTGCTTTATAAACAGATGAAAAGCAGTCAAACTGATTTATAAGCAGACGAAAAGCAGTCAAACTGATTTATAATCGGACGAAGAGCAGTCAACCTGATTTATAATCGGACGAAGAGCAGTCAAACGGTTTTATAAGAGGATGAAGAGCAGTCAAACTGATTTATAATCCGACGAAGAGCAGTCAAACTGTTTTATAGGAGGATGAAGCGCAGTCAAACTGGTCTATAGGAGGATGAAGAGCAGTCAAACTGATTTATAAGAGGATGAAGAGCAGTCAAACTGCTTTATAAAAGGATGAAGAGCAGTCAAACTGTTTTATAAGCAGACGAAGAGCAGTCAAACTGATTTATAATCGGACGAAGAGCAGTCAACCTGATTTATAATCGGACGAAGAGCAGTCAAACGGTTTTATAAGAGGATGAAGAGCAGTCAAACTGATTTATAATCGGACGAAGAGCAGTCAAACGGTTTTATAAGAGGATGAAGTGCAGTTAAATTGATTTATAAGAGGATGAAGAGCAGTCAAACTGCTTTATAAAAGGATGAAGAGCAGTCAAACTGTTTTATACGAGGATGTAGAGCAGTCAGACTGTTTTACAAGAGGATGAAGAGCAGTCAACCTGTTTTACAAGAGGATGAAGAGCAGTCAAACTGTTTTATAAGAGGATGAAGAGCAGTCAAACTGCATTATAAAAGGATGAAGAGCAGTCAAACTGTTTTAAAAGAGGACGAAGAGCAGTCAAACTGATTTATAATCGGATGAAGAGCAGTCAAACTGATTTATAAGAGGATGAAGAGCAGTCAAACTGCGTTATAAAAGGATGAAGAGCAGTCAAACTGTTTTATAAGAGGATGAAGAGCAGTCAAACTGATTTATAATCGAATGAAGAGCAGTCAAACTGATTTATAAGAGGATGAAGAGCAGTCAAAGTCCTTTATAAAAGGATGAAGAGCAGTCAAACTGATTTATAAGAGGACGAAGAGCAGTCAAACTGATTTATAATCGGACGAAGAGCAGTCAAACTGTTCTATAGGAGGATGAAGCGCAGTCAAACTGGTTTATAAGAGGATGAAGAGCAGTCAAACTGCTTTATAAAAGGATGAAGAGCAGTCAAACTGATTTATAAGAGGATGAAGAGCAGTCAAACTGCTTTATAAAAGGATGAAGAGCAGTCAAACTGTTTTATAAGCGGACGAAGAGCAGTGAAACTGATTTACAATCGGACGAAGAGCAGTCAAACTGATTTATAATCGGATGAAGAGCAGTCAAACTGATTTATAAGAGGATGAAGAGCAGTCAAACTGCGTTATAAAAGGATGAAGAGCAGTCAAACTGTTTTATAAGAGGATGAAGAGCAGTCAAACTGATTTATAATCGAATGAAGAGCAGTCAAACTGATTTATAAGAGGATGAAGAGCAGTCAAAGTCCTTTATAAAAGGATGAAGAGCAGTCAAACTGATTTATAAGAGGACGAAGAGCAGTCAAACTGATTTATAATCGGACGAAGAGCAGTCAAACTGTTCTATAGGAGGATGAAGCGCAGTCAAACTGGTTTATAAGAGGATGAAGAGCAGTCAAACTGCTTTATAAAAGGATGAAGAGCAGTCAAATTGATTTATAAGAGGATGAAGAGCAGTCAAACTGCTTTATAAAATGATGAAGAGCAGTCAAACTGTTTTATACAATGATGTAGAGCAGTCAGACTGTTTTACAAAAGGATGAAAAGCAGTCAACCTGTTTTACAAGAGGATGAAGCGCAGTCAAACTTGTTTATAGGAGGATGAAGAGCAGTCAAACTGCTTTATAAGAGGATGAAGAGCAGTCAAACTGATTTATAAGAGGATGAAGACCAGTCAAACTGCTTTATAAAAGGATGAAGAGCAGTCAAACTGTTTTATAAGCGGACGAAGAGCAGTCAAACTGATTTTGAATCGGACGAAGAGCAGTCAAACTGATTTATAATCGGACGAAGAGCAGTCCAACTGATTTATAATCGGATGAATAGCAGTCAAACTGATTTATAAGAGGATGTAGAGCAGTCAAACTGCTTTATAAAAGGATGAAGAGCAGTCAAACTGTTTTATAAGAGGACGAAGAGCAGTCAAACTGATTTATAATCCGACGAAGAGCAGTCAAACTGTTTTATAGGAGGATGAAGCGCAGTCAAACTGGTCTCTAGGAGAATGAAGAGCAGTCAAACTGATTTATAAGAGGATGAAGAGCAGTCAAACTGCTTTATAAAAGGATGAAGAGCAGTCAAACTGTTTTATAAGCAGACGAAGAGCAGTCAAACTGATTTATAATCGGACGAAGAGCAGTCAACCTGATTTATAATCGGACGAAGAGCAGTCAAACGGTTTTATAAGAGGATGAAGAGCAGTCAAACTGATTTATAATCGGACGAAGAGCAGTCAAACGGTTTTATAAGAGGATGAAGTGCAGTCAAATTGATTTATAAGAGGATGAAGAGCAGTCAAACTGCTTTATAAAAGGATGAAGAGCAGTCAAACTGTTTTATACGAGGATGTAGAGCAGTCAGACTGTTTTACAAGAGGATGAAGAGCAGTCAACCTGTTTTACAAGAGGATGAAGAGCAGTCAAACTGTTTTATAAGAGGATGAAGAGCAGTCAAACTGCATTATAAAAGGATGAAGAGCAGTCAAACTGTTTTAAAAGAGGACGAAGAGCAGTCAAACTGATTTATAATCGGATGAAGAGCAGTCAAACTGATTTATAAGAGGATGAAGAGCAGTCAAACTGCGTTATAAAAGGATGAAGAGCAGTCAAACTGTTTTATAAGAGGATGAAGAGCAGTCAAACTGATTTATAATCGAATGAAGAGCAGTCAATCTGATTTATAAGAGGATGAAGAGCAGTCAAACTGCTTTATAAAAGGATGAAGAGCAGTCAAACTGATTTATTATCGGATGAAGAGCAGTCAAACTGATTTATAATCGGATGTAGAGCAGTCAAACAGATTTATAAGAGGATGAAAAGCAGTCAAACTGCTTTATAAAAGGATGAAGAGCAGTCAAACTGTTTTATAAGAGGACGAAGAGCAGTCAAACTGATTTATAATCGGACGAAGAGTAGTCAAACTGTTCTATAGGAGGATGAAGCGCAGTCAAACTGGTTTATAGGAGGATGAAGAGCAGTCAAACAGCTTTATAAAAGGATGAAGAGCAGTCAACCTGATTTATAAGAGGATGAAGAGCAGTCAAACTGCTTTATAAAAGGATGAAGAGCAGTCAAACTGTTTTATAAGCGGACGAAGAGCAGTGAAACTGATTTATAATCGGACGAAGAGCAGTCAAACTGATTTATAATCGGACGAAGAGCAGTCAAACGGTGTTATAAGAGGATGAAGAGCAGTCAAATTGATTTATAAGAGGATGAAGAGCAGTCAAACTGCTTTATAAAAGGATGAAGAGCAGTCAAACTGTTTTATAAGCGGACGAAGAGCAGTGAAACTGATTTATAATCGGACGAAGAGCAGTCAAACTGATTTATAATCGGACGAAGAGCAGTCAAACGGTTTTATAAGAGGATGAAGAGCAGTCAAATTGATTTATAAGAGGATGAAGAGCAGTCAAACTGCTTTATAAAATGATGAAGAGCAGTCAAACTGTTTTATACAATGATGTAGAGCAGTCAGACTGTTTTACAAAAGGATGAAAAGCAGTCAACCTGTTTTACAAGAGGATGAAGCGCAGTCAAACTTGTTTATAGGAGGATGAAGAGCAGTCAAACTGCTTTATAAGAGGATGAAGAGCAGTCAAACTGATTTATAAGAGGATGAAGACCAGTCAAACTGCTTTATAAAAGGATGAAGAGCAGTCAAACTGTTTTATAAGCGGACGAAGAGCAGTCAAACTGATTTTGAATCGGACGAAGAGCAGTCAAACTGATTTATAATCGGACGAAGAGCAGTCCAGCTGATTTATAATCGGATGAATAGCAGTCAAACTGATTTATAAGAGGATGTAGAGCAGTCAAACTGCTTTATAAAAGGATGAAGAGCAGTCAAACTGTTTTATAAGAGGACGAAGAGCAGTCAAACTGATTTATAATCCGACGAAGAGCAGTCAAACTGTTTTATAGGAGGATGAAGCGCAGTCAAACTGGTCTATAGGAGAATGAAGAGCAGTCAAACTGATTTATAAGAGGATGAAGAGCAGTCAAACTGCTTTATAAAAGGATGAAGAGCAGTCAAACTGTTTTATAAGCAGACGAAGAGCAGTCAAACTGATTTATAATCGGACGAAGAGCAGTCAACCTGATTTATAATCGGACGAAGAGCAGTCAAACGGTTTTATAAGAGGATGAAGAGCAGTCAAACTGATTTATAATCGGACGAAGAGCAGTCAAACGGTTTTATAAGAGGATGAAGTGCAGTCAAATTGATTTATAAGAGGATGAAGAGCAGTCAAACTGCTTTATAAAAGGATGAAGAGCAGTCAAACTGTTTTATACGAGGATGTAGAGCAGTCAGACTGTTTTACAAGAGGATGAAGAGCAGTCAACCTGTTTTACAAGAGGATGAAGAGCAGTCAAACTGTTTTATAAGAGGATGAAGAGCAGTCAAACTGCATTATAAAAGGATGAAGAGCAGTCAAACTGTTTTAAAAGAGGACGAAGAGCAGTCAAACTGATTTATAATCGGATGAAGAGCAGTCAAACTGATTTATAAGAGGATGAAGAGCAGTCAAACTGCGTTATAAAAGGATGAAGAGCAGTCAAACTGTTTTATAAGAGGATGAAGAGCAGTCAAACTGATTTATAATCGAATGAAGAGCAGTCAATCTGATTTATAAGAGGATGAAGAGCAGTCAAACTGCTTTATAAAAGGATGAAGAGCAGTCAAACTGATTTATTATCGGATGAAGAGCAGTCAAACTGATTTATAATCGGATGTAGAGCAGTCAAACAGATTTATAAGAGGATGAAAAGCAGTCAAACTGCTTTATAAAAGGATGAAGAGCAGTCAAACTGTTTTATAAGAGGACGAAGAGCAGTCAAACTGATTTATAATCGGACGAAGAGTAGTCAAACTGTTATATAGGAGGATGAAGCGCAGTCAAACTGGTTTATAGGAGGATGAAGAGCAGTCAAACAGCTTTATAAAAGGATGAAGAGCAGTCAACCTGATTTATAAGAGGATGAAGAGCAGTCAAACTGCTTTATAAAAGGATGAAGAGCAGTCAAACTGTTTTATAAGCGGACGAAGAGCAGTGAAACTGATTTATAATCGGACGAAGAGCAGTCAAACTGATTTATAATCGGACGAAGAGCAGTCAAACGGTGTTATAAGAGGATGAAGAGCAGTCAAATTGATTTATAAGAGGATGAAGAGCAGTCAAACTGCTTTATAAAATGATGAAGAGCAGTCAAACTGTTTTATACAATGATGTAGAGCAGTCAGACTGTTTTACAAAAGGATGAAAAGCAGTCAACCTGTTTTACAAGAGAATGAAGCGCAGTCAAACTTGTTTATAGGAGAATGAAGAGCAGTCAAACTGCTTTATAAGAGGATGAAGAGCAGTCAAACTGATTTATAAGAGGATGAAGAGCAGTCAAACTGCTTTATAAAAGGATGAAGAGCAGTCAAACTGTTTTATAAGCGGACGAAGAGCAGTCAAACTGATTTATAATCGGACGAAGAGCAGTCAAACTGATTTATAATCGGACGAAGAGCAGTCAAACTGATTTAAAATCGGATGAATGGCAGTCAAACTGATTTATAAGAGGATGTAGAGCAGTCAAACTGCTTTATAAAAGGATGAAGAGCAGTCAAACTGTTTTATAAGAGGACGAAGAGCAGTCAAACTGATTTATAATCCGACGAAGAGCAGTCAAACTGTTTTATAGGAGGATGAAGCGCAGTCAAACTGGTCTATAGGAGGATGAAGAGCAGTAAAACTGCTTTATAAACAGATGAAGAGCAGTCAAACTGATTTATAAGAGGATAAAGAGCAGTCAAACTGCTTTATAAAAGGATGAAGAGCAGTCAAACTGTTTTATAAGCAGACGCAGAGCAGTCAAACTGATTTATAATCGGACGAAGAGCAGTCAACCTGATTTATAATCGGACGAAGAGCAGTCAAACGGTTTTATAAGAGGATGAAGAGCAGTCAAACTGCATTATAAAAGGATGAAGAGCAGTCAAACTGTTTTAAAAGAGGACGAAGAGCAGTCAAACTGATTTATAATCGGATGAAGAGCAGTCAAACTGATTTATAAGAGGATGAAGAGCAGTCAAACTGCGTTATAAAAGGATGAAGAGCAGTCAAACTGTTTTATAAGAGGATGAAGAGCAGTCAAACTGATTTATAATCGGATGAAGAGCAGTCAAACTGCGTTATAAAAGGATGAAGAGCAGTCAAACTGTTTTATAAGAGGATGAAGAGCAGTCAAACTGATTTATAATCGGATGAAGAGCAGTCAAACTGATTTATAATAGGATGAAGAGCAGTCAAACTGCTTTATAAAAGGATGAAGAGCAGTCAAACTGTTTTTTAACAGGATGAAGAGCATTCAAACTGATTTATATGAGGATGAAGAGCAGTCAAACTGATTTATAAGAGGATGAAGAGCGGTCAAACTGCTTTATAAAAGGATGAAGAGCAGTCAAACTGTTTTATAAGAGGACGAAGAGCAGTCAAACTGATTTATAATCGGACGAAGAGCAGTCAAACTGTTCTATAAAAGGATGAAGCGCAGTCAAACTGGTTTATATGAGGATGAAGAGCAGTCAAACTGCTTTATAAAAGGATGAAGAGCTGTCAAACTGATTTATAAGAGGATGAAGAGCAGTCAAACTGCTTTATAAAAGGATGAAGAGCAGTCAAACTCTTTTATAAGCGGACGAAGAGCAGTCAAACTGATTTATAATCGGACGAAGAGCAGTCAAACTGATTTATAATCGGACGAAGAGCAGTCAAACGGTTTTATAAGAGGATGAAGAGCAGTCAAATTGATTTATAAGAGGATGAAGAGCAGTCAAACTGCTTTATAAAAGGATGAAGAGCAGTCAAACTGATTTATAATCGGATGAAGAGCAGTCAAACTGATTTATAATCGGATGTAGAGCAGTAAAACTGATTTATAAGAGGATGAAGAGCAGTCAAACTGCTTTATAAAAGGATGAAGAGCAGTCAAACTGTTTTATAAGAGGACGAAGAGCAGTCAAACTGATTTATAATCGGACGAAGAGCAGTCAAACTGTTCTATAGGAGGATGAAGCGCAGTCAAACTGGTTTATAGGAGGATGAAGAGCAGTCAAACTGCTTTATAAAAGGATGAAGAGCAGTCAAACTGATTTATAAGAGGATGAAGAGCAGTCAAACTGCTTTATAAAAGGATGAAGAGCAGTCAAACTGTTTTATAAGCGGACGAAGAGCAGTGAAACTGATTTATAATCGGACGAAGAGCAGTCAAACTGATTTAAAATCGGACGAAGAGCAGTCAAACGGTGTTATAAGAGGATGAAAAGCAGTCAAATTGATTTATAAAAGGATTAAGAGCAGTCAAACTGTTTTATAAGAGGACGAAGAGCAGTCAAACTGATTTATAATCCGACGAAGAGCAGTCAAACTGTTTTATAGGAGGATGAAGCGCAGTCAAACTGGTCTATAGGAGGATGAAGAGCAGTAAAACTGCTTTATAAACAGATGAAGAGCAGTCAAACTGATTTATAAGAGGATAAAGAGCAGTCAAACTGCTTTATAAAAGGATGAAGAGCAGTCAAACTGTTTTATAAGCAGACGCAGAGCAGTCAAACTGATTTATAATCGGACGAAGAGCAGTCAACCTGATTTATAATCGGACGAAGAGCAGTCAAACGGTTTTATAAGAGGATGAAGAGCAGTCAAACGGTGTTATAAGAGGATGAAGAGCAGTCAAATTGATTTATAAAAGGATGAAGAGCAGTCAAACTGTTTTATAAGAGGACGAAGAGCAGTCAAACTGATTTATAATCCGACGAAGAGCAGTCAAACTGTTTTATAGGAGGATGAAGCGCAGTCAAACTGGTCTATAGGAGGATGAAGAGCAGTAAAACTGCTTTATAAACAGATGAAGAGCAGTCAAACTGATTTATAAGAGGATAAAGAGCAGTCAAACTGCTTTATAAAAGGATGAAGAGCAGTCAAACTGTTTTATAAGCAGACGCAGAGCAGTCAAACTGATTTATAATCGGACGAAGAGCAGTCAACCTGATTTATAATCGGACGAAGAGCAGTCAAACTGATTTATAATAGGATGAAGAGCAGTCAAACTGCTTTATAAAAGGATGAAGAGCAGTCAAACTGTTTTTTAACAGGATGAAGAGCATTCAAACTGATTTATATGAGGATGAAGAGCAGTCAAACTGATTTATAAGAGGATGAAGAGCGGTCAAACTGCTTTATAAAAGGATGAAGAGCAGTCAAACTGTTTTATAAGAGGACGAAGAGCAGTCAAACTGATTTATAATCGGACGAAGAGCAGTCAAACTGTTCTATAAAAGGATGAAGCGCAGTCAAACTGGTTTATATGAGGATGAAGAGCAGTCAAACTGCTTTATAAAAGGATGAAGAGCTGTCAAACTGATTTATAAGAGGATGAAGAGCAGTCAAACTGCTTTATAAAAGGATGAAGAGCAGTCAAACTCTTTTATAAGCGGACGAAGAGCAGTCAAACTGATTTATAATCGGACGAAGAGCAGTCAAACTGATTTATAATCGGACGAAGAGCAGTCAAACGGTTTTATAAGAGGATGAAGAGCAGTCAAATTGATTTATAAGAGGATGAAGAGCAGTCAAACTGCTTTATAAAAGGATGAAGAGCAGTCAAACTGATTTATAATCGGATGAAGAGCAGTCAAACTGATTTATAATCGGATGTAGAGCAGTAAAACTGATTTATAAGAGGATGAAGAGCAGTCAAACTGCTTTATAAAAGGATGAAGAGCAGTCAAACTGTTTTATAAGAGGACGAAGAGCAGTCAAACTGATTTATAATCGGACGAAGAGCAGTCAAACTGTTCTATAGGAGGATGAAGCGCAGTCAAACTGGTTTATAGGAGGATGAAGAGCAGTCAAACTGCTTTATAAAAGGATGAAGAGCAGTCAAACTGATTTATAAGAGGATGAAGAGCAGTCAAACTGCTTTATAAAAGGATGAAGAGCAGTCAAACTGTTTTATAAGCGGACGAAGAGCAGTGAAACTGATTTATAATCGGACGAAGAGCAGTCAAACTGATTTAAAATCGGACGAAGAGCAGTCAAACGGTGTTATATGAGGATGAAGAGCAGTCAAATTGATTTATAAAAGGATGAAGAGCAGTCAAACTGTTTTATAAGAGGACGAAGAGCAGTCAAACTGATTTATAATCCGACGAAGAGCAGTCAAACTGTTTTATAGGAGGATGAAGCGCAGTCAAACTGGTCTATAGGAGGATGAAGAGCAGTAAAACTGCTTTATAAACAGATGAAGAGCAGTCAAACTGATTTATAAGAGGATAAAGAGCAGTCAAACTGCTTTATAAAAGGATGAAGAGCAGTCAAACTGTTTTATAAGCAGACGCAGAGCAGTCAAACTGATTTATGATCGGACGAAGAGCAGTCAACCTGATTTATAATCGGACGAAGAGCAGTCAAACGGTTTTATAAGAGGATGAAGAGCAGTCAAACTGATTTATAATCGGACGAAGAGCAGTCAAACGGTTTTATAAGAGGATGAAGTGCAGTCAAATTGATTTATAAGAGGATGAAGAGCAGTCAAACTGCTTTATAAAAGGATGAAGAGCAGTCAAACTGTTTTATACGAGGATGTAGAGCAGTCAGACTGTTTTACAAGAGGATGAAGAGCAGTCAACCTGTTTTACAAGAGGATGAAGAGCAGTCAAACTGTTTTATAAGAGGATGAAGAGCAGTCAAACTGCATTATAAAAGGATGAAGAGCAGTCAAACTGTTTTAAAAGAGGACGAAGAGCAGTCAAACTGATTTATAATCGGATGAAGAGCAGTCAAACTGATTTATAAGAGGATGAAGAGCAGTCAAACTGCGTTATAAAAGGATGAAGAGCAGTCAAAATGTTTTATAAGAGGATGAAGAGCAGTAAAACTGCTTTATAAACAGATGAAGAGCAGTCAAACTGATTTATAAGAGGATGAAGAGCAGTCAAACTGCTTTATAAAAGGATGAAGAGCAGTCAAACTGTTTTATAAGCAGACGAAGAGCAGTCAAACTGATTTATAATCGGACGAAGAGCAGTCAACCTGATTTATAATCGGACGAAGAGCAGTCAAACGGTTTTATAAGAGGATGAAGAGCAGTCAAACTGATTTATAATCGGACGAAGAGCAGTCAAACGGTTTTATAAGAGGATGAAGTGCAGTCAAATTGATTTATAAGAGGATGAAGAGCAGTCAAACTGCTTTATAAAAGGATGAAGAGCAGTCAAACTGTTTTATACGAGGATGTAGAGCAGTCAGACTTTTTTACAAGAGGATGAAGAGCAGTCAACCTGTTTTACAAGAGGATGAAGAGCAGTCAAACTGTTTTATAAGAGGATGAAGAGCAGTCAAACTGCATTATAAAAGGATGAAGAGCAGTCAAACTGTTTTAAAAGAGGACGAAGAGCAGTCAAACTGATTTATAATCGGATGAAGAGCAGTCAAACTGATTTATAAGAGGATGAAGAGCAGTCAAACTGCGTTATAAAAGGATGAAGAGCAGTCAAACTGTTTTATAAGAGGATGAAGAGCAGTCAAACTGATTTATAATCGGATGAAGAGCAGTCAAACTGCGTTATAAAAGGATGAAGAGCAGTCAAACTGTTTTATAAGAGGATGAAGAGCAGTCAAACTGATTTATAATCGGATGAAGAGCAGTCAAACTGATTTATAATAGGATGAAGAGCAGTCAAACTGCTTTATAAAAGGATGAAGAGCAGTCAAACTGTTTTTTAAGAGGATGAAGAGCATTCAAACTGATTTATAAGAGGATGAAGAGCAGTCAAACTGATTTATAAGAGGATGAAGAGCAGTCAAATTGCTTTATAAAAGGATGAAGAGCAGTCAAACTGTTTTATAAGAGGACGAAGAGCAGTCAAACTGATTTATAATCGGACGAAGAGCAGTCAAACTGTTCTATAGGAGGATGAAGCGCAGTCAAACTGGTTTATATGAGGATGAAGAGCAGTCAAACTGCTTTATAAAAGGATGAAGAGCAGTCAAACTGATTTATAAGAGGATGAAGAGCAGTCAAACTGCTTTATAAAAGGATGAAGAGCAGTCAAACTGTTTTATAAGCGGACGAAGAGCAGTCAAACTGATTTATAATCGGACGAAGAGCAGTCAAACTGATTTATAATCGGACGAAGAGCAGTCAAACGGTTTTATAAGAGGATGAAGAGCAGTCAAATTGATTTATAAGAGGATGAAGAGCAGTCAAACTGCTTTATAAAAGGATGAAGAGCAGTCAAACTGTTTTATACAATGATGTAGAGCAGTCAGACTGTTTTACAAAAGGATGAAAAGCAGTCAACCTGTTTTACAAGAGGATGAAGCGCAGTCAAACTGGTTTATAGGAGGATGAAGAGCAGTCAAACTGCTTTATAAGAGGATGAAGAGCAGTCAAACTGATTTATAAGAGGATGAAGAGCAGTCAAACTGTTTTATAAAAGGATGAAGAGCAGTCAAACTGTTTTATAAGCGGACGAAGAGCAGTCAAACTGATTTATAATCGGACGAAGAGCAGTCAAACTGATTTATAATCGGACGAAGAGCAGTCAAACTGATTTATAATCGGATGAATAGCAGTCAAACTGATTTATAAGAGGATGTAGAGCAGTCAAACTGCTTTATAAAAGGATGAAGAGCAGTCAAACTGTTTTATAAGAGGACGAAGAGCAGTCAAACTGATTTATAATCCGACGAAGAGCAGTCAAACTGTTTTATAGGAGGATGAAGCGCAGTCAAACTGGTCTATAGGAGGATGAAGAGCAGTCAAACTGCTTTATAAACAGATGAAGAGCAGTCAAACTGATTTATAAGAGGATGAAGAGCAGTCAAACTGCTTTATAAAAGGATGAAGAGCAGTCAAACTGTTTTATAAGCAGACGAAAAGCAGTCAAACTGATTTATAATCGGACGAAGAGCAGTCAACCTGATTTATAATCGGACGAAGAGCAGTCAAACGGTTTTATAAGAGGATGAAGAGCAGTCAAACTGATTTATAATAGGACGAAGAGCAGTCAAACGGTTTTATAAGAGGATGAAGAGCAGTCAAATTGATTTATAAGAGGATGAAGAGCAGTCAAACTGCTTTATAAAAGGATGAAGAGCAGTCAAACTGTTTTATACGAGGATGTAGAGCAGTCAGACTGTTTTACAAGAGGATGAAGAGCAGTCAAACCTGTTTTACAAGAGGATGAAGAGCAGTCAAACTGTTTTATAAGAGGATGAAGAGCAGTCAAATTGCATTATAAAAGGATGAGGAGCAGTCAAACTGTTTTAAAAGAGGACGAAGAGCAGTCAAACTGATTTATAATCGGATGAAGAGCAGTCAAACTGATTTATAAGAGGATGAAAAGCAGTCAAACTGCGTTATAAAAGGATGAAGAGCAGTCAAAATGTTTTATAAGAGGATGAAGAGCAGTCAAACTGATTTATAATCGGATGAAGAGCAGTCAAACTGATTTATAAGAGGATGAAGAGCAGTCAAACTGCTTTATAAAAGGATGAAGAGCAGTCAAACTGTTTTACAAGAGGATGAAGAGCAGTCAAACTGTTTTATAAGAGGATGAAGAGCAGTCAAACTGCATTATAATAGGATGAAGAGCAGTCAAACTGTTTTAAAAGAGGACGAAGAGCAGTCAAACTGATTTATAATCGGATGAAGAGCAGTCAAACTGATTTATAAGAGGATGAAGAGCAGTCAAACTGCGTTATAAAAGGATGAAGAGCAGTCAAAATGTTTTATAAGAGGAAGAAGAGCAGTCAAACTGATTTATAATCGGATGAAGAGCAGTCAAACTGATTTATAAGAGGATGAAGAGCAGTCAAACTGCTTTATAAAAGGATGAAGAGCAGTCAAACTGTTTTATAAGCGGACGAAGAGCAGTCAAACTGATTTATAATCGGACGAAGAGCAGTCAAACTGATTTATAATCGGACGAAGAGCAGTCAAACGGTTTTATAAGAGGATGAAGAGCAGTCAAATTGATTTATAAGAGGATGAAGAGCAGTCAAACTGCTTTATAAAAGGATGAAGAGCAGTCAAACTGTTTTATACAATGATGTAGAGCAGTCAGACTGTTTTACAAAAGGATGAAAAGCAGTCAACCTGTTTTACAAGAGGATGAAGCGCAGTCAAACTGGTTTATAGGAGGATGAAGAGCAGTCAAACTGCTTTATAAGAGGATGAAGAGCAGTCAAACTGATTTATAAGAGGATGAAGAGCAGTCAAACTGCTTTATAAAAGGACGAAGAGCAGTCAACCTGTTTTATAAGCGGACGAAGAGCAGTCAAACTGATTTATAATCGGACGAAGAGCAGTCAAACTGATTTATAATCGGACGAAGAGCAGTCAAACTGATTTATAATCGGATGAATAGCAGTCAAACTGATTTATAAGAGGATGTAGAGCAGTCAAACTGCTTTATAAAAGGATGAAGAGCAGTCAAACTGTTTTATAAGAGGACGAAGAGCAGTCAAACTGATTTATAATCCGACGAAGAGCAGTCAAACTGTTTTATAGGAGGATGAAGCGCAGTCAAACTGGTCTATAGGAGGATGAAGAGCAGTCAAACTGCTTTATAAACAGATGAAGAGCAGTCAAACTGATTTATAAGAGGATGAAGAGCAGTCAAACTGCTTTATAAAAGGATGAAGAGCAGTCAAACTGTTTTATAAGCAGACGAAAAGCAGTCAAACTGATTTATAATCGGACGAAGAGCAGTCAAACTGATTTATAATCGGACGAAGAGCAGTCAAACGGTTTTATAAGAGGATGAAGAGCAGTCAAACTGATTTATAATCGGACGAAGAGCAGTCAAACGGTTTTATAAGAGGATGAAGAGCAGTCAAATTGATTTATAAGAGGATGAAGAGCAGTCAAACTGCTTTTTAAAAGGATGAAGAGCAGTCAAACTGTTTTATACGAGGATGTAGAGCAGTCAGACTGTTTTACAAGACGATGAAGAGCAGTAAACCTGTTTTACAAGAGGATGAAGAGCAGTCAAACTGTTTTATAAGAGGATGAAGAGCAGTCAAACTGCATTATAAAAGGATGAAGAGCAGTCAAACTGTTTTAAAAGAGGACGAAGAGCAGTCACACTGATTTATAATCGGATGAAGAGCAGTCAAACTGATTTATAATCGGATGAAGAGCAGTCAAACTGATTTATAAGAGGATGAAGAGCAGTCAAACTGCTTTATAAAAGGATGAAGAGCAGTCAAACTGTTTTACAAGAGGATGAAGAGCAGTCAAACTGTTTTATAAGAGGATGAAGAGCAGTCAAACTGCATTATAAAAGGATGAAGAGCAGTCAAACTGTTTTAAAAGAGGACGAAGAGCAGTCAAACTGATTTATAATCGGATGAAGAGCAGTCAAACTGATTTATAAGAGGATGAAGAGCAGTCAAACTGCTTTATAAAAGGATGAAGAGCAGTCAAACTGTTTTTATAAGAGGACGAAGAGCAGTCAAACTGGTTTATAATCGGACGAAGAGCAGTCAAACTGTTCTATAGGAGGATGAAGCGCAGTCAAACTGGTTTATAGGAGGATGAAGAGCAGTCAAACTGCTTTATAAAAGGATGAAGAGCAGTCAAACTGATTTATAAGAGGATGAAGAGCAGTCAAACTGCTTTATAAAAGGATGAAGAGCAGTCAAACTGATTTATAAGAGGATGAAGAGCAGTCAAACTGCGTTATAAAAGGATGAAGAGCAGTCAAAATGTTTTATAAGAGGATGAAGAGCAGTCAAACTGATTTATAATCGGATGAAGAGCAGTCAAACTGATTTATAAGAGGATGAAGAGCAGTCAAACTGCTTTATAAAAGGATGAAGAGCAGTCAAACTGTTTTACAAGAGGATGAAGAGCAGTCAAACTGTTTTATAAGAGGATGAAGAGCAGTCAAACTGCATTATAAAAGGATGAAGAGCAGTCAAACTGTTTTAAAAGAGGACGAAGAGCAGTCAAACTGATTTATAATCGGATGAAGAGCAGTCAAACTGATTTATAAGAGGATGAAGAGCAGTCAAACTGCGTTATAAAAGGATGAAGAGCAGTCAAAATGTTTTATAAGAGGATGAAGAGCAGTCAAACTGATTTATAATCGGATGAAGAGCAGTGAAACTGATTTATAAGAGGATGAAGAGCAGTCAAACTGCTTTATAAAAGGATGAAGAGCAGTCAAACTGTTTTTATAAGAGGACGAAGAGCAGTCAAACTGGTTTATAATCGGACGAAGAGCAGTCAAACTGTTCTATAGGAGGATGAAGCGCAGTCAAACTGGTTTATAGGAGGATGAAGAGCAGTCAAACTGCTTTATAAAAGGATGAAGAGCAGTCAAACTGATTTATAAGAGGATGAAGAGCAGTCAAACTGCTTTATAAAAGGATGAAGAGCAGTCAAACTGTTTTATAAGCGGACGAAGAGCAGTCAAACTGATTTATAATCGGACGAAGAGCAGTCAAACTGATTTATAATCGGACGAAGATCAGTCAAACGGTTTTATAAGAGGATGAAGAGCAGTCAAATTGATTTATAAGAGGATGAAGAGCAGTCAAACTGCTTTATAAAAGGATGAAGAGCAGTCAAACTGTTTTATACAATGATGTAGAGCAGTCAGACTGTTTTACAAAAGGATGAAGAGCAGTCAACCTGTTTTACAAGAGGATGAAGAGCAGTCAAACTGCGTTATAAAAAGATGAAGAGCAGTCAAACTGTTTTATAAGAGGATGAAGAGCAGTCAAATTGATTTATAATCGGATGAAGAGCAGTCAGACTGTTTTACAAGAGGATGAAGAGCAGTCAAACTGCTTTATAAAAGGATGAAGAGCAGTCAAACTGTTTTATAAGAGGACGAAGAGCAGTCAAACTGAGTTATAATCGGACGAAGAGCAGTCAAACTGTTCTATAGGTGGATGAAGCGCAGTCAAACTGGTTTACAGGAGGATGAAGAGCAGTCAAACTGCTTTATAAGAGGATGAAGAGCAGTCAAACTGATTTATAAGAGGATGAAGAGCAGTCAAACTGCTTTATAAAAGGATGAAGAGCAGTCAAACTGTTTTATAAGCGGACGAAGAGCAGTCCAACTGATTTATAATCAGACGAATAGCAGTCAAACTGATTTATAATCGGACGAAGAGCAGTCAAACTGATTTATAATCGGATGAATAGCAGTCAAACTGATTTATAATCGGATGAAGCGCAGTCAAACTGGTTTACAGGAGGATGAAGAGCAGTCAAACTGCTTTATAAGAGGATGAAGAGCAGTCAAACTGATTTATAAGAGGATGAAGAGCAGTCAAACTGCTTTATAAAAGGATGAAGAGCAGTCAAACTGTTTTATAAGCGGACGAAGAGCAGTCAAACTGTTTTATAGGAGGATGAAGCGCAGTCAAACTGGTCTATAGGAGGATGAAGAGCAGTCAAACTGCTTTATAAACAGATGAAGAGCAGTCAAACTGATTTATAAGAGGATGAAGAGCAGTCAAACTGCTTTATAAAAGGATGAAGAGCAGTCAAACTGTTTTATAAGCAGACGAAAAGCAGTCAAACTGATTTATAATCGGACGAAGAGCAGTCAACCTGATTTATAATCGGACGAAGAGCAGTCAAACGGTTTTATAAGAGGATGAAGAGCAGTCAAACTGATTTATAATCGGACGAAGAGCAGTCAAACGGTTTTATAACAGGATGAAGAGCAGTCAAATTGATTTATAAGAGGATGAAGAGCAGTCAAACTGCTTTTTAAAAGGATGAAGAGCAGTCAAACTGTTTTATACGAGGATGTAGAGCAGTCAGACTGTTTTACAAGAGGATGAAGAGCAGTCAACCTGTTTTACAAAAGGATGAAGAGCAGTCAAACTGTTTTATAAGAGGATGAAGAGCAGTCAAACTGCATTATAAAAGGATGAAGAGCAGTCAAACTGTTTTATAAGCAGACGAAAAGCAGTCAAACTGATCTATAATCGGACGAAGAGCAGTCAACCTGATTTATAATCGGACGAAGAGCAGTCAAACTGTTCTATAGGTGGATGAAGCGCAGTCAAACTGGTTTACAGGAGGATGAAGAGCAGTCAAACTGCTTTATAAGAGGATGAAGAGCAGTCAAACTGATTTATAAGAGGATGAAGAGCAGTCAAACTGCTTTATAAAAGGATGAAGAGCAGTCAACCTGTTTTATAAGCGGACGAAGAGCAGTCAAACTGATTTATAATCGGACGAAGAGCAGTCAAACTGATTTATAATCGGACGAAGAGCAGTCAAACTGATTTATAATCGGATGAATAGCAGTCAAACTGATTTATAAGAGGATGTAGAGCAGTCAAACTGCTTTATAAAAGGATGAAGAGCAGTCAAACTGTTTTATAAGAGGACGAAGAGCAGTCAAACTGATTTATTATCCGACGAAGAGCAGTCAAACTGTTTTATAGGAGGATGAAGCGCAGTCAAACTGGTCTATAGGAGGATGAAGAGCAGTCAAACTGCTTTATAAACAGATGAAGAGCAGTCAAACTGATTTATAACAGGATGAAGAGCAGTCAAACTGCTTTATAAAAGGATGAAGAGCAGTCAAACTGTTTTATAAGCAGACGAAAAGCAGTCAAACTGATTTATAATCGGACGAAGAGCAGTCAAACTGATTTATAATCGGACGAAGAGCAGTCAAACGGTTTTATAAGAGGATGAAGAGCAGTCAAACTGATTTATAATCGGACGAAGAGCAGTCAAACGGTTTTATAAGAGGATGAAGAGCAGTCAAATTGATTTATAAGAGGATGAAGAGCAGTCAAACTGCTTTTTAAAAGGATGAAGAGCAGTCAAACTGTTTTATACGAGGATGTAGAGCAGTCAGACTGTTTTACAAGACGAAGAAGAGCAGTAAACCTGTTTTACAAGAGGATGAAGAGCAGTCAAACTGTTTTATAAGAGGATGAAGAGCAGTCAAACTGCATTATAAAAGGATGAAGAGCAGTCAAACTGTTTTAAAAGAGGACGAAGAGCAGTCACACTGATTTATAATCGGATGAAGAGCAGTCAAACTGATTTATAAGAGGATGAAGAGCAGTCAAACTGCGTTATAAAAGGATGAAGAGCAGTCAAAATGTTTTATAAGAGGATGAAGAGCAGTCAAACTGATTTATAATCGGATGAAGAGCAGTCAAACTGATTTATAAGAGGATGAAGAGCAGTCAAACTGCTTTATAAAAGGATGAAGAGCAGTCAAACTGTTTTACAAGAGGATGAAGAGCAGTCAAACTGTTTTATAAGAGGATGAAGAGCAGTCAAACTGCATTATAAAAGGATGAAGAGCAGTCAAACTGTTTTATAAGCAGACGAAAAGCAGTCAAACTGATCTATAATCGGACGAAGAGCAGTCAACCTGATTTATAATCGGACGAAGAGCAGTCAAACTGTTCTATAGGTGGATGAAGCGCAGTCAAACTGGTTTACAGGAGGATGAAGAGCAGTCAAACTGCTTTATAAGAGGATGAAGAGCAGTCAAACTGATTTATAAGAGGATGAAGAGCAGTCAAACTGCTTTATAAAAGGATGAAGAGCAGTCAACCTGTTTTATAAGCGGACGAAGAGCAGTCAAACTGATTTATAATCGGACGAAGAGCAGTCAAACTGATTTATAATCGGACGAAGAGCAGTCAAACTGATTTATAATCGGATGAATAGCAGTCAAACTGATTTATAAGAGGATGTAGAGCAGTCAAACTGCTTTATAAAAGGATGAAGAGCAGTCAAACTGTTTTATAAGAGGACGAAGAGCAGTCAAACTGATTTATAATCCGACGAAGAGCAGTCAAACTGTTTTATAGGAGGATGAAGCGCAGTCAAACTGGTCTATAGGAGGATGAAGAGCAGTCAAACTGCTTTATAAACAGATGAAGAGCAGTCAAACTGATTTATAACAGGATGAAGAGCAGTCAAACTGCTTTATAAAAGGATGAAGAGCAGTCAAACTGTTTTATAAGCAGACGAAAAGCAGTCAAACTGATTTATAATCGGACGAAGAGCAGTCAAACTGATTTATAATCGGACGAAGAGCAGTCAAACGGTTTTATAAGAGGATGAAGAGCAGTCAAACTGATTTATAATCGGACGAAGAGCAGTCAAACGGTTTTATAAGAGGATGAAGAGCAGTCAAATTGATTTATAAGAGGATGAAGAGCAGTCAAACTGCTTTTTAAAAGGATGAAGAGCAGTCAAACTGTTTTATACGAGGATGTAGAGCAGTCAGACTGTTTTACAAGACGAAGAAGAGCAGTAAACCTGTTTTACAAGAGGATGAAGAGCAGTCAAACTGTTTTATAAGAGGATGAAGAGCAGTCAAACTGCATTATAAAAGGATGAAGAGCAGTCAAACTGTTTTAAAAGAGGACGAAGAGCAGTCACACTGATTTATAATCGGATGAAGAGCAGTCAAACTGATTTATAAGAGGATGAAGAGCAGTCAAACTGCGTTATAAAAGGATGAAGAGCAGTCAAAATGTTTTATAAGAGGATGAAGAGCAGTCAAACTGATTTATAATCGGATGAAGAGCAGTCAAACTGATTTATAAGAGGATGAAGAGCAGTCAAACTGCTTTATAAAAGGATGAAGAGCAGTCAAACTGTTTTACAAGAGGATGAAGAGCAGTCAAACTGTTTTATAAGAGGATGAAGAGCAGTCAAACTGCATTATAAAAGGATGAAGAGCAGTCAAACTGTTTTAAAAGAGGACGAAGAGCAGTCAA
Organism: Lampris megalopsis; assembly: GCA_022114975.2. NCBI lineage: Eukaryota > Metazoa > Chordata > Actinopteri > Lampriformes > Lampridae > Lampris > Lampris megalopsis. The sequence goes on along the minus strand of JAJHIY020000795.1, from coordinate 494,852 downwards.
ACTGATTTATAATCGGATGAAGAGCAGTCAAACTGATTTATAAGAGGATGAAGAGCAGTCAAACTGCGTTATAAAAGGATGAAGAGCAGTCAAAATGTTTTATAAGAGGATGAAGAGCAGTCAAACTGATTTATAATCGGATGAAGAGCAGTGAAACTGATTTATAAGAGGATGAAGAGCAGTCAAACTGCTTTATAAAAGGATGAAGAGCAGTCAAACTGTTTTTATAAGAGGACGAAGAGCAGTCAAACTGGTTTATAATCGGACGAAGAGCAGTCAAACTGTTCTATAGGAGGATGAAGCGCAGTCAAACTGGTTTATATGAGGATGAAGAGCAGTCAAACTGCTTTATAAAAGGATGAAGAGCAGTCAAACTGATTTATAAGAGGATGAAGAGCAGTCAAACTGCTTTATAAAAGGATGAAGAGCAGTCAAACTGATTTATAAGAGGATGAAGAGCAGTCAAACTGCGTTATAAAAGGATGAAGAGCAGTCAAAATGTTTTATAAGAGGATGAAGAGCAGTCAAACTGATTTATAATCGGATGAAGAGCAGTCAAACTGATTTATAAGAGGATGAAGAGCAGTCAAACTGCTTTATAAAAGGATGAAGAGCAGTCAAACTGTTTTACAAGAGGATGAAGAGCAGTCAAACTGTTTTATAAGAGGATGAAGAGCAGTCAAACTGCATTATAAAAGGATGAAGAGCAGTCAAACTGTTTTAAAAGAGGACGAAGAGCAGTCAAACTGATTTATAATCGGATGAAGAGCAGTCAAACTGATTTATAAGAGGATGAAGAGCAGTCAAACTGCGTTATAAAAGGATGAAGAGCAGTCAAAATGTTTTATAAGAGGACGAAGAGCAGTCAAACTGGTTTATAATCGGACGAAGAGCAGTCAAACTGTTCTTTTGGAGGATGAAGCGCAGTCAAACTGGTTTATAGGAGGATGAAGAGCAGTCAAACTGCTTTATAAAAGGATGAAGAGCAGTCAAACTGATTTATAAGAGGATGAAGAGCAGTCAAACTGCTTTATAAAAGGATGAAGAGCAGTCAAACTGTTTTATAAGCGGACGAAGAGCAGTCAAACTGATTTATAATCGGACGAAGAGCAGTCAAACTGATTTATAATCGGACGAAGATCAGTCAAACGGTTTTATAAGAGGATGAAGAGCAGTCAAATTGATTTATAAGAGGATGAAGAGCAGTCAAACTGCTTTATAAAAGGATGAAGAGCAGTCAAACTGTTTTATACAATGATGTAGAGCAGTCAAACTGCATTATAAAAGGATGAAGAGCAGTCAAACTGTTTTAAAAGAGGACGAAGAGCAGTCAAACTGATTTATAATCGGATGAAGAGCAGTCAAACTGATTTATAAGAGGATGAAGAGCAGTCAAACTGCGTTATAAAAGGATGAAGCGCAGTCAAACTGGTCTATAGGAGGATGAAGAGCAGTCAAACTGCTTTATAAACAGATGAAGAGCAGTCAAACTGATTTATAACAGGATGAAGAGCAGTCAAACTGCTTTATAAAAGGATGAAGAGCAGTCAAACTGTTTTATAAGCAGACGAAAAGCAGTCAAACTGATTTATAATCGGACGAAGAGCAGTCAAACTGATTTATAATCGGACGAAGAGCAGTCAAACGGTTTTATAAGAGGATGAAGAGCAGTCAAACTGATTTATAATCGGACGAAGAGCAGTCAAACGGTTTTATAAGAGGATGAAGAGCAGTCAAATTGATTTATAAGAGGATGAAGAGCAGTCAAACTGCTTTTTAAAAGGATGAAGAGCAGTCAAACTGTTTTATACGAGGATGTAGAGCAGTCAGACTGTTTTACAAGACGAAGAAGAGCAGTAAACCTGTTTTACAAGAGGATGAAGAGCAGTCAAACTGTTTTATAAGAGGATGAAGAGCAGTCAAACTGCATTATAAAAGGATGAAGAGCATCAAACTGTTTTAAAAGAGGACGAAGAGCAGTCACACTGATTTATAATCGGATGAAGAGCAGTCAAACTGATTTATAAGAGGATGAAGAGCAGTCAAACTGCGTTATAAAAGGATGAAGAGCAGTCAAAATGTTTTATAAGAGGATGAAGAGCAGTCAAACTGATTTATAATCGGATGAAGAGCAGTCAAACTGATTTATAAGAGGATGAAGAGCAGTCAAACTGCTTTATAAAAGGATGAAGAGCAGTCAAACTGTTTTACAAGAGGATGAAGAGCAGTCAAACTGTTTTATAAGAGGATGAAGAGCAGTCAAACTGCATTATAAAAGGATGAAGAGCAGTCAAACTGTTTTATAAGCAGACGAAAAGCAGTCAAACTGATCTATAATCGGACGAAGAGCAGTCAACCTGATTTATAATCGGACGAAGAGCAGTCAAACTGTTCTATAGGTGGATGAAGCGCAGTCAAACTGGTTTACAGGAGGATGAAGAGCAGTCAAACTGCTTTATAAGAGGATGAAGAGCAGTCAAACTGATTTATAAGAGGATGAAGAGCAGTCAAACTGCTTTATAAAAGGATGAAGAGCAGTCAACCTGTTTTATAAGCGGACGAAGAGCAGTCAAACTGATTTATAATCGGACGAAGAGCAGTCAAACTGATTTATAATCGGACGAAGAGCAGTCAAACTGATTTATAATCGGATGAATAGCAGTCAAACTGATTTATAAGAGGATGTAGAGCAGTCAAACTGCTTTATAAAAGGATGAAGAGCAGTCAAACTGTTTTATAAGAGGACGAAGAGCAGTCAAACTGATTTATAATCCGACGAAGAGCAGTCAAACTGTTTTATAGGAGGATGAAGCGCAGTCAAACTGGTCTATAGGAGGATGAAGAGCAGTCAAACTGCTTTATAAACAGATGAAGAGCAGTCAAACTGATTTATAACAGGATGAAGAGCAGTCAAACTGCTTTATAAAAGGATGAAGAGCAGTCAAACTGTTTTATAAGCAGACGAAAAGCAGTCAAACTGATTTATAATCGGACGAAGAGCAGTCAAACTGATTTATAATCGGACGAAGAGCAGTCAAACGGTTTTATAAGAGGATGAAGAGCAGTCAAACTGATTTATAATCGGACGAAGAGCAGTCAAACGGTTTTATAAGAGGATGAAGAGCAGTCAAATTGATTTATAAGAGGATGAAGAGCAGTCAAACTGCTTTTTAAAAGGATGAAGAGCAGTCAAACTGTTTTATACGAGGATGTAGAGCAGTCAGACTGTTTTACAAGACGAAGAAGAGCAGTAAACCTGTTTTACAAGAGGATGAAGAGCAGTCAAACTGTTTTATAAGAGGATGAAGAGCAGTCAAACTGCATTATAAAAGGATGAAGAGCAGTCAAACTGTTTTAAAAGAGGACGAAGAGCAGTCACACTGATTTATAATCGGATGAAGAGCAGTCAAACTGATTTATAAGAGGATGAAGAGCAGTCAAACTGCGTTATAAAAGGATGAAGAGCAGTCAAAATGTTTTATAAGAGGATGAAGAGCAGTCAAACTGATTTATAATCGGATGAAGAGCAGTCAAACTGATTTATAAGAGGATGAAGAGCAGTCAAACTGCTTTATAAAAGGATGAAGAGCAGTCAAACTGTTTTACAAGAGGATGAAGAGCAGTCAAACTGTTTTATAAGAGGATGAAGAGCAGTCAAACTGCATTATAAAAGGATGAAGAGCAGTCAAACTGTTTTAAAAGAGGACGAAGAGCAGTCAAACTGATTTATAATCGGATGAAGAGCAGTCAAACTGATTTATAAGAGGATGAAGAGCAGTCAAACTGCGTTATAAAAGGATGAAGAGCAGTCAAAATGTTTTATAAGAGGATGAAGAGCAGTCAAACTGATTTATAATCGGATGAAGAGCAGTGAAACTGATTTATAAGAGGATGAAGAGCAGTCAAACTGCTTTATAAAAGGATGAAGAGCAGTCAAACTGTTTTTATAAGAGGACGAAGAGCAGTCAAACTGGTTTATAATCGGACGAAGAGCAGTCAAACTGTTCTATAGGAGGATGAAGCGCAGTCAAACTGGTTTATATGAGGATGAAGAGCAGTCAAACTGCTTTATAAAAGGATGAAGAGCAGTCAAACTGATTTATAAGAGGATGAAGAGCAGTCAAACTGCTTTATAAAAGGATGAAAAGCAGTCAAACTGATTTATAAGAGGATGAAGAGCAGTCAAACTGCGTTATAAAAGGATGAAGAGCAGTCAAAATGTTTTATAAGAGGATGAAGAGCAGTCAAACTGATTTATAATCGGATGAAGAGCAGTCAAACTGATTTATAAGAGGATGAAGAGCAGTCAAACTGCTTTATAAAAGGATGAAGAGCAGTCAAACTGTTTTACAAGAGGATGAAGAGCAGTCAAACTGTTTTATAAGAGGATGAAGAGCAGTCAAACTGCATTATAAAAGGATGAAGAGCAGTCAAACTGTTTTAAAAGAGGACGAAGAGCAGTCAAACTGATTTATAATCGGATGAAGAGCAGTCAAACTGATTTATAAGAGGATGAAGAGCAGTCAAACTGCGTTATAAAAGGATGAAGAGCAGTCAAAATGTTTTATAAGAGGACGAAGAGCAGTCAAACTGGTTTATAATCGGACGAAGAGCAGTCAAACTGTTCTTTTGGAGGATGAAGCGCAGTCAAACTGGTTTATAGGAGGATGAAGAGCAGTCAAACTGCTTTATAAAAGGATGAAGAGCAGTCAAACTGATTTATAAGAGGATGAAGAGCAGTCAAACTGCTTTATAAAAGGATGAAGAGCAGTCAAACTGTTTTATAAGCGGACGAAGAGCAGTCAAACTGATTTATAATCGGACGAAGAGCAGTCAAACTGATTTATAATCGGACGAAGATCAGTCAAACGGTTTTATAAGAGGATGAAGAGCAGTCAAATTGATTTATAAGAGGATGAAGAGCAGTCAAACTGCTTTATAAAAGGATGAAGAGCAGTCAAACTGTTTTATACAATGATGTAGAGCAGTCAAACTGCATTATAAAAGGATGAAGAGCAGTCAAACTGTTTTAAAAGAGGACGAAGAGCAGTCAAACTGATTTATAATCGGATGAAGAGCAGTCAAACTGATTTATAAGAGGATGAAGAGCAGTCAAACTGCGTTATAAAAGGATGAAGAGCAGTCAAAATGTTTTATAAGAGGATGAAGAGCAGTCAAACTGATTTATAATCGGATGAAGAGCAGTGAAACTGATTTATAAGAGGATGAAGAGCAGTCAAACTGCTTTATAAAAGGATGAAGAGCAGTCAAACTGTTTTTATAAGAGGACGAAGAGCAGTCAAACTGGTTTATAATCGGACGAAGAGCAGTCAAACTGTTCTATAGGAGGATGAAGCGCAGTCAAACTGGTTTATAGGAGGATGAAGAGCAGTCAAACTGCTTTATAAAAGGATGAAGAGCAGTCAAACTGATTTATAAGAGGATGAAGAGCAGTCAAACTGCTTTATAAAAGGATGAAGAGCAGTCAAACTGTTTTATAAGCGGACGAAGAGCAGTCAAACTGATTTATAATCGGACGAAGAGCAGTCAAACTGATTTATAATCGGACGAAGATCAGTCAAACGGTTTTATAAGAGGATGAAGAGCAGTCAAATTGATTTATAAGAGGATGAAGAGCAGTCAAACTGCTTTATAAAAGGATGAAGAGCAGTCAAACTGTTTTATACAATGATGTAGAGCAGTCAGACTGTTTTACAAAAGGATGAAGAGCAGTCAACCTGTTTTACAAGAGGATGAAGAGCAGTCAAACTGCGTTATAAAAAGATGAAGAGCAGTCAAACTGTTTTATAAGAGGATGAAGAGCAGTCAAATTGATTTATAATCGGATGAAGAGCAGTCAGACTGTTTTACAAGAGGATGAAGAGCAGTCAAACTGCTTTATAAAAGGATGAAGAGCAGTCAAACTGTTTTATAAGAGGACGAAGAGCAGTCAAACTGAGTTATAATCGGACGAAGAGCAGTCAAACTGTTCTATAGGTGGATGAAGCGCAGTCAAACTGGTTTACAGGAGGATGAAGAGCAGTCAAACTGCTTCATAAGAGGATGAAGAGCAGTCAAACTGATTTATAAGAGGATGAAGAGCAGTCAAACTGCTTTATAAAAGGATGAAGAGCAGTCAAACTGTTTTATAAGCGGACGAAGAGCAGTCCAACTGATTTATAATCGGACGAATAGCAGTCAAACTGATTTATAATCGGACGAAGAGCAGTCAAACTGATTTATAATCGGATGAATAGCAGTCAAACTGATTTATAATCGGATGAAGCGCAGTCAAACTGGTTTACAGGAGGATGAAGAGCAGTCAAACTGCTTTATAAGAGGATGAAGAGCAGTCAAACTGATTTATAAGAGGATGAAGAGCAGTCAAACTGCTTTATAAAAGGATGAAGAGCAGTCAAACTGTTTTATAAGCGGACGAAGAGCAGTCAAACTGTTTTATAGGAGGATGAAGCGCAGTCAAACTGGTCTATAGGAGGATGAAGAGCAGTCAAACTGCTTTATAAACAGATGAAGAGCAGTCAAACTGATTTATAAGAGGATGAAGAGCAGTCAAACTGCTTTATAAAAGGATGAAGAGCAGTCAAACTGTTTTATAAGCAGACGAAAAGCAGTCAAACTGATTTATAATCGGACGAAGAGCAGTCAACCTGATTTATAATCGGACGAAGAGCAGTCAAACGGTTTTATAAGAGGATGAAGAGCAGTCAAACTGATTTATAATCGGACGAAGAGCAGTCAAACGGTTTTATAACAGGATGAAGAGCAGTCAAATTGATTTATAAGAGGATGAAGAGCAGTCAAACTGCTTTTTAAAAGGATGAAGAGCAGTCAAACTGTTTTATACGAGGATGTAGAGCAGTCAGACTGTTTTACAAGAGGATGAAGAGCAGTCAAACTGCATTATAAAAGGATGAAGAGCAGTCAAACTGTTTTATAAGCAGACGAAAAGCAGTCAAACTGCATTATAAAAGGATGAAGAGCAGTCAAACTGTTTTATAAGCAGACGAAAAGCAGTCAAACTGATCTATAATCGGACGAAGAGCAGTCAACCTGATTTATAATCGGACGAAGAGCAGTCAAACTGTTCTATAGGTGGATGAAGCGCAGTCAAACTGGTTTACAGGAGGATGAAGAGCAGTCAAACTGCCTTATAAGAGGATGAAGAGCAGTCAAACTGATTTATAAGAGGATGAAGAGCAGTCAAACTGCTTTATAAAAGGATGAAGAGCAGTCAAACTGTTTTATAAGCGGACGAAGAGCAGTCCAACTGATTTATAATCGGACGAATAGCAGTCAAACTGATTTATAATCGGACGAAGAGCAGTCAAACTGATTTATAATCGGATGAATAGCAGTCAAACTGATTTATAATCGGATGAAGCGCAGTCAAACTGGTTTACAGGAGGATGAAGAGCAGTCAAACTGCTTTATAAGAGGATGAAGAGCAGTCAAACTGATTTATAAGAGGATGAAGAGCAGTCAAACTGCTTTATAAAAGGATGAAGAGCAGTCAAACTGTTTTATAAGCGGACGAAGAGCAGTCAAACTGTTTTATAGGAGGATGAAGCGCAGTCAAACTGGTCTATAGGAGGATGAAGAGCAGTCAAACTGCTTTATAAACAAATGAAGAGCAGTCAAACTGATTTATAAGAGGATGAAGAGCAGTCAAACTGCTTTATAAAAGGATGAAGAGCAGTCAAACTGTTTTATAAGCAGACGAAAAGCAGTCAAACTGATTTATAATCGGACGAAGAGCAGTCAACCTGATTTATAATCGGACGAAGAGCAGTCAAACGGTTTTATAAGAGGATGAAGAGCAGTCAAACTGATTTATAATCGGACGAAGAGCAGTCAAACGGTTTTATAACAGGATGAAGAGCAGTCAAATTGATTTATAAGAGGATGAAGAGCAGTCAAACTGCTTTTTAAAAGGATGAAGAGCAGTCAAACTGTTTTATACGAGGATGTAGAGCAGTCAGACTGTTTTACAAGAGGATGAAGAGCAGTCAACCTGTTTTACAAAAGGATGAAGAGCAGTCAAACTGTTTTATAAGAGGATGAAGAGCAGTCAAACTGCATTATAAAAGGATGAAGAGCAGTCAAACTGTTTTATAAGCAGACGAAAAGCAGTCAAACTGATTTATAATCGGACGAAGAGCAGTCAACCTGATTTATAATCGGACGAAGAGCAGTCAAACGGTTTTATAAGAGGATGAAGAGCAGTCAAACTGATTTATAATTGGACGAAGAGCAGTCAAACGGTTTTATAAGAGGATGAAGAGCAGTCAAATTGATTTATAAGAGGATGAAGAGCAGTCAAACTGCTTTATAAAAGGATGAAGAGCAGTCAAACTGTTTTATACGAGGATGTAGAGCAGTCAGACTGTTTTACAAGAGGATGAAGAGCAGTCAAACTGTTTTACAAGAGTATGAAGAGCAGTCAAACTGTTTTATAAGAGGATGAAGAGCAGTCAAACTGCATTATAAAAGGATGAAGAGCAGTCAAACTGTTTTAAAAGAGGACGAAGAGCAGTCAAACTGATTTATAATCGGATGAAGAGCAGTCAAACTGATTTATAAGAGGATGAAGAGCAGTCAAACTGCGTTATAAAAGGATGAAGAGCAGTCAAAATGTTTTATAAGAGGATGAAGAGCAGTCAAACTGATTTATAATCGGATGAAGAGCAGTCAAACTGATTTATAAGAGGATGACGAGCAGTCAAACTGCGTTATAAAAGGATGAAGAGCAGTCAAACTGTTTTACAAGAGGATGAAGAGCAGTCAAACTGTTTTATAAGAGGATGAAGAGCAGTCAAACTGCATTATAAAAGGATGAAGAGCAGTCAAACTGTTTTAAAAGAGGACGAAGAGCAGTCAAACTGATTTATAATCGGATGAAGAGCAGTCAAACTGATTTATAAGAGGATGAAGAGCAGTCAAACTGCGTTATAAAAGGATGAAGAGCAGTCAAAATGTTTTATAAGAGGATGAAGAGCAGTCAAACTGATTTATAATCGGACGAAGAGCAGTCAAACGGTGTTATAAGAGGATGAAGAGCAGTCAAATTGATTTATAAGAGGATGAAGAGCAGTCAAACTGCTTTATAAAATGATGAAGAGCAGTCAAACTGTTTTATACAATGATGTAGAGCAGTCAGACTGTTTTACAAAAGGATGAAAAGCAGTCAACCTGTTTTACAAGAGGATGAAGCGCAGTCAAACTTGTTTATAGGAGAATGAAGAGCAGTCAAACTGCTTTATAAGAGGATGAAGAGCAGTCAAACTGATTTATAAGAGGATGAAGAGCAGTCAAACTGCTTTATAAAAGGATGAAGAGCAGTCAAACTGTTTTATAAGCGGACGAAGAGCAGTCAAACTGATTTATAATCGGACGAAGAGCAGTCAAACTGATTTATAATCGGACGAAGAGCAGTCAAACTGATTTAAAATTGGATTAATAGCAGTCAAACTGTTTTACAAGAGGATGAAGAGCAGTCAAACTGTTTTATACAATGATGTAGAGCAGTCAGACTGTTTTACAAAAGGATGAAAAGCAGTCAACCTGTTTTACAAGAGGATGAAGCGCAGTCAAACTTGTTTATAGGAGAATGAAGAGCAGTCAAACTGCTTTATAAGAGGATGAAGAGCAGTCAAACTGATTTATAAGAGGATGAAGAGCAGTCAAACTGCTTTATAAAAGGATGAAGAGCAGTCAAACTGTTTTACAAGAGGATGAAGAGCAGTCAAACTGTTTTATAAGAGGATGAAGAGCAGTCAAACTGCATTATAAAAGGATGAAGAGCAGTCAAACTGTTTTAAAAGAGGACGAAGAGCAGTCAAACTGATTTATAATCGGATGAAGAGCAGTCAAACTGATTTATAAGAGGATGAAGAGCAGTCAAACTGCGTTATAAAAGGATGAAGAGCAGTCAAAATGTTTTATAAGAGGATGAAGAGCAGTCAAACTGATTTATAATCGGACGAAGAGCAGTCAAACGGTGTTATAAGAGGATGAAGAGCAGTCAAATTGATTTATAAGAGGATGAAGAGCAGTCAAACTGCTTTATAAAATGATGAAGAGCAGTCAAACTGTTTTATACAATGATGTAGAGCAGTCAGACTGTTTTACAAAAGGATGAAAAGCAGTCAACCTGTTTTACAAGAGGATGAAGCGCAGTCAAACTTGTTTATAGGAGAATGAAGAGCAGTCAAACTGATTTATAATCGGATGAAGAGCAGTCAAACTGATTTATAAGAGGATGAAGAGCAGTCAAACTGCATTATAAAAGGATGAAGAGCAGTCAAACTGTTTTAAAAGAGGACGAAGAGCAGTCAAACTGATTTATAATCGGATGAAGAGCAGTCAAACTGATTTATAAGAGGATGAAGAGCAGTCAAACTGCGTTATAAAAGGATGAAGAGCAGTCAAAATGTTTTATAAGAGGATGAAGAGCAGTCAAACTGATTTATAATCGGATGAAGAGCAGTGAAACTGATTTATAAGAGGATGAAGAGCAGTCAAACTGCTTTATAAAAGGATGAAGAGCAGTCAAACTGTTTTTATAAGAGGACGAAGAGCAGTCAAACTGGTTTATAATCGGACGAAGAGCAGTCAAACTGTTCTATAGGAGGATGAAGCGCAGTCAAACTGGTTTATAGGAGGATGAAGAGCAGTCAAACTGCTTTATAAAAGGATGAAGAGCAGTCAAACTGATTTATAAGAGGATGAAGAGCAGTCAAACTGCTTTATAAAAGGATGAAGAGCAGTCAAACTGTTTTATAAGCGGACGAAGAGCAGTCAAACTGATTTATAATCGGACGAAGAGCAGTCAAACTGATTTATAATCGGACGAAGATCAGTCAAACGGTTTTATAAGAGGATGAAGAGCAGTCAAATTGATTTATAAGAGGATGAAGAGCAGTCAAACTGCTTTATAAAAGGATGAAGAGCAGTCAAACTGTTTTATACAATGATGTAGAGCAGTCAGACTGTTTTACAAAAGGATGAAGAGCAGTCAACCTGTTTTACAAGAGGATGAAGAGCAGTCAAACTGCGTTATAAAAAGATGAAGAGCAGTCAAACTGTTTTATAAGAGGATGAAGAGCAGTCAAATTGATTTATAATCGGATGAAGAGCAGTCAGACTGTTTTACAAGAGGATGAAGAGCAGTCAAACTGCTTTATAAAAGGATGAAGAGCAGTCAAACTGTTTTATAAGAGGACGAAGAGCAGTCAAACTGAGTTATAATCGGACGAAGAGCAGTCAAACTGTTCTATAGGTGGATGAAGCGCAGTCAAACTGGTTTACAGGAGGATGAAGAGCAGTCAAACTGCTTTATAAGAGGATGAAGAGCAGTCAAACTGATTTATAAGAGGATGAAGAGCAGTCAAACTGCTTTATAAAAGGATGAAGAGCAGTCAAACTGTTTTATAAGCGGACGAAGAGCAGTCCAACTGATTTATAATCGGACGAATAGCAGTCAAACTGATTTATAATCGGACGAAGAGCAGTCAAACTGATTTATAATCGGATGAATAGCAGTCAAACTGATTTATAATCGGATGAAGCGCAGTCAAACTGGTTTACAGGAGGATGAAGAGCAGTCAAACTGCTTTATAAGAGGATGAAGAGCAGTCAAACTGATTTATAAGAGGATGAAGAGCAGTCAAACTGCTTTATAAAAGGATGAAGAGCAGTCAAACTGTTTTATAAGCGGACGAAGAGCAGTCAAACTGTTTTATAGGAGGATGAAGCGCAGTCAAACTGGTCTATAGGAGGATGAAGAGCAGTCAAACTGCTTTATAAACAGATGAAGAGCAGTCAAACTGATTTATAAGAGGATGAAGAGCAGTCAAACTGCTTTATAAAAGGATGAAGAGCAGTCAAACTGTTTTATAAGCAGACGAAAAGCAGTCAAACTGATTTATAATCGGACGAAGAGCAGTCAACCTGATTTATAATCGGACGAAGAGCAGTCAAACGGTTTTATAAGAGGATGAAGAGCAGTCAAACTGATTTATAATCGGACGAAGAGCAGTCAAACGGTTTTATAACAGGATGAAGAGCAGTCAAATTGATTTATAAGAGGATGAAGAGCAGTCAAACTGCTTTTTAAAAGGATGAAGAGCAGTCAAACTGTTTTATACGAGGATGTAGAGCAGTCAGACTGTTTTACAAGAGGATGAAGAGCAGTCAAACTGCATTATAAAAGGATGAAGAGCAGTCAAACTGTTTTATAAGCAGACGAAAAGCAGTCAAACTGCATTATAAAAGGATGAAGAGCAGTCAAACTGTTTTATAAGCAGACGAAAAGCAGTCAAACTGATCTATAATCGGACGAAGAGCAGTCAACCTGATTTATAATCGGACGAAGAGCAGTCAAACTGTTCTATAGGTGGATGAAGCGCAGTCAAACTGGTTTACAGGAGGATGAAGAGCAGTCAAACTGCCTTATAAGAGGATGAAGAGCAGTCAAACTGATTTATAAGAGGATGAAGAGCAGTCAAACTGCTTTATAAAAGGATGAAGAGCAGTCAAACTGTTTTATAAGCGGACGAAGAGCAGTCCAACTGATTTATAATCGGACGAATAGCAGTCAAACTGATTTATAATCGGACGAAGAGCAGTCAAACTGATTTATAATCGGATGAATAGCAGTCAAACTGATTTATAATCGGATGAAGCGCAGTCAAACTGGTTTACAGGAGGATGAAGAGCAGTCAAACTGCTTTATAAGAGGATGAAGAGCAGTCAAACTGATTTATAAGAGGATGAAGAGCAGTCAAACTGCTTTATAAAAGGATGAAGAGCAGTCAAACTGTTTTATAAGCGGACGAAGAGCAGTCAAACTGTTTTATAGGAGGATGAAGAGCAGTCAAACTGGTCTATAGGAGGATGAAGAGCAGTCAAACTGCTTTATAAACAAATGAAGAGCAGTCAAACTGATTTATAAGAGGATGAAGAGCAGTCAAACTGCTTTATAAAAGGATGAAGAGCAGTCAAACTGTTTTATAAGCAGACGAAAAGCAGTCAAACTGATTTATAATCGGACGAAGAGCAGTCAACCTGATTTATAATCGGACGAAGAGCAGTCAAACGGTTTTATAAGAGGATGAAGAGCAGTCAAACTGATTTATAATCGGACGAAGAGCAGTCAAACGGTTTTATAACAGGATGAAGAGCAGTCAAATTGATTTATAAGAGGATGAAGAGCAGTCAAACTGCTTTTTAAAAGGATGAAGAGCAGTCAAACTGTTTTATACGAGGATGTAGAGCAGTCAGACTGTTTTACAAGAGGATGAAGAGCAGTCAACCTGTTTTACAAAAGGATGAAGAGCAGTCAAACTGTTTTATAAGAGGATGAAGAGCAGTCAAACTGCATTATAAAAGGATGAAGAGCAGTCAAACTGTTTTATAAGCAGACGAAAAGCAGTCAAACTGATTTATAATCGGACGAAGAGCAGTCAACCTGATTTATAATCGGACGAAGAGCAGTCAAACGGTTTTATAAGAGGATGAAGAGCAGTCAAACTGATTTATAATTGGACGAAGAGCAGTCAAACGGTTTTATAAGAGGATGAAGAGCAGTCAAATTGATTTATAAGAGGATGAAGAGCAGTCAAACTGCTTTATAAAAGGATGAAGAGCAGTCAAACTGTTTTATACGAGGATGTAGAGCAGTCAGACTGTTTTACAAGAGGATGAAGAGCAGTCAAACTGTTTTACAAGAGTATGAAGAGCAGTCAAACTGTTTTATAAGAGGATGAAGAGCAGTCAAACTGCATTATAAAAGGATGAAGAGCAGTCAAACTGTTTTAAAAGAGGACGAAGAGCAGTCAAACTGATTTATAATCGGATGAAGAGCAGTCAAACTGATTTATAAGAGGATGAAGAGCAGTCAAACTGCGTTATAAAAGGATGAAGAGCAGTCAAAATGTTTTATAAGAGGATGAAGAGCAGTCAAACTGATTTATAATCGGATGAAGAGCAGTCAAACTGATTTATAAGAGGATGACGAGCAGTCAAACTGCGTTATAAAAGGATGAAGAGCAGTCAAACTGTTTTACAAGAGGATGAAGAGCAGTCAAACTGTTTTATAAGAGGATGAAGAGCAGTCAAACTGCATTATAAAAGGATGAAGAGCAGTCAAACTGTTTTAAAAGAGGACGAAGAGCAGTCAAACTGATTTATAATCGGATGAAGAGCAGTCAAACTGATTTATAAGAGGATGAAGAGCAGTCAAACTGCGTTATAAAAGGATGAAGAGCAGTCAAAATGTTTTATAAGAGGATGAAGAGCAGTCAAACTGATTTATAATCGGACGAAGAGCAGTCAAACGGTGTTATAAGAGGATGAAGAGCAGTCAAATTGATTTATAAGAGGATGAAGAGCAGTCAAACTGCTTTATAAAATGATGAAGAGCAGTCAAACTGTTTTATACAATGATGTAGAGCAGTCAGACTGTTTTACAAAAGGATGAAAAGCAGTCAACCTGTTTTACAAGAGGATGAAGCGCAGTCAAACTTGTTTATAGGAGAATGAAGAGCAGTCAAACTGCTTTATAAGAGGATGAAGAGCAGTCAAACTGATTTATAAGAGGATGAAGAGCAGTCAAACTGCTTTATAAAAGGATGAAGAGCAGTCAAACTGTTTTATAAGCGGACGAAGAGCAGTCAAACTGATTTATAATCGGACGAAGAGCAGTCAAACTGATTTATAATCGGACGAAGAGCAGTCAAACTGATTTAAAATTGGATTAATAGCAGTCAAACTGTTTTACAAGAGGATGAAGAGCAGTCAAACTGTTTTATACAATGATGTAGAGCAGTCAGACTGTTTTACAAAAGGATGAAAAGCAGTCAACCTGTTTTACAAGAGGATGAAGCGCAGTCAAACTTGTTTATAGGAGAATGAAGAGCAGTCAAACTGCTTTATAAGAGGATGAAGAGCAGTCAAACTGATTTATAAGAGGATGAAGAGCAGTCAAACTGCTTTATAAAAGGATGAAGAGCAGTCAAACTGTTTTACAAGAGGATGAAGAGCAGTCAAACTGTTTTATAAGAGGATGAAGAGCAGTCAAACTGCATTATAAAAGGATGAAGAGCAGTCAAACTGTTTTAAAAGAGGACGAAGAGCAGTCAAACTGATTTATAATCGGATGAAGAGCAGTCAAACTGATTTATAAGAGGATGAAGAGCAGTCAAACTGCGTTATAAAAGGATGAAGAGCAGTCAAAATGTTTTATAAGAGGATGAAGAGCAGTCAAACTGATTTATAATCGGACGAAGAGCAGTCAAACGGTGTTATAAGAGGATGAAGAGCAGTCAAATTGATTTATAAGAGGATGAAGAGCAGTCAAACTGCTTTATAAAATGATGAAGAGCAGTCAAACTGTTTTATACAATGATGTAGAGCAGTCAGACTGTTTTACAAAAGGATGAAAAGCAGTCAACCTGTTTTACAAGAGGATGAAGCGCAGTCAAACTTGTTTATAGGAGAATGAAGAGCAGTCAAACTGATTTATAATCGGATGAAGAGCAGTCAAACTGATTTATAAGAGGATGAAGAGCAGTCAAACTGCATTATAAAAGGATGAAGAGCAGTCAAACTGTTTTAAAAGAGGACGAAGAGCAGTCAAACTGATTTATAATCGGATGAAGAGCAGTCAAACTGATTTATAAGAGGATGAAGAGCAGTCAAACTGCGTTATAAAAGGATGAAGAGCAGTCAAAATGTTTTATAAGAGGATGAAGAGCAGTCAAACTGATTTATAATCGGATGAAGAGCAGTGAAACTGATTTATAAGAGGATGAAGAGCAGTCAAACTGCTTTATAAAAGGATGAAGAGCAGTCAAACTGTTTTTATAAGAGGACGAAGAGCAGTCAAACTGGTTTATAATCGGACGAAGAGCAGTCAAACTGTTCTATAGGAGGATGAAGCGCAGTCAAACTGGTTTATAGGAGGATGAAGAGCAGTCAAACTGCTTTATAAAAGGATGAAGAGCAGTCAAACTGATTTATAAGAGGATGAAGAGCAGTCAAACTGCTTTATAAAAGGATGAAGAGCAGTCAAACTGTTTTATAAGCGGACGAAGAGCAGTCAAACTGATTTATAATCGGACGAAGAGCAGTCAAACTGATTTATAATCGGACGAAGATCAGTCAAACGGTTTTATAAGAGGATGAAGAGCAGTCAAATTGATTTATAAGAGGATGAAGAGCAGTCAAACTGCTTTATAAAAGGATGAAGAGCAGTCAAACTGTTTTATACAATGATGTAGAGCAGTCAGACTGTTTTACAAAAGGATGAAGAGCAGTCAACCTGTTTTACAAGAGGATGAAGAGCAGTCAAACTGCGTTATAAAAAGATGAAGAGCAGTCAAACTGTTTTATAAGAGGATGAAGAGCAGTCAAATTGATTTATAATCGGATGAAGAGCAGTCAGACTGTTTTACAAGAGGATGAAGAGCAGTCAAACTGCTTTATAAAAGGATGAAGAGCAGTCAAACTGTTTTATAAGAGGACGAAGAGCAGTCAAACTGAGTTATAATCGGACGAAGAGCAGTCAAACTGTTCTATAGGTGGATGAAGCGCAGTCAAACTGGTTTACAGGAGGATGAAGAGCAGTCAAACTGCTTTATAAGAGGATGAAGAGCAGTCAAACTGATTTATAAGAGGATGAAGAGCAGTCAAACTGCTTTATAAAAGGATGAAGAGCAGTCAAACTGTTTTATAAGCGGACGAAGAGCAGTCCAACTGATTTATAATCGGACGAATAGCAGTCAAACTGATTTATAATCGGACGAAGAGCAGTCAAACTGATTTATAATCGGATGAATAGCAGTCAAACTGATTTATAATCGGATGAAGCGCAGTCAAACTGGTTTACAGGAGGATGAAGAGCAGTCAAACTGCTTTATAAGAGGATGAAGAGCAGTCAAACTGATTTATAAGAGGATGAAGAGCAGTCAAACTGCTTTATAAAAGGATGAAGAGCAGTCAAACTGTTTTATAAGCGGACGAAGAGCAGTCAAACTGTTTTATAGGAGGATGAAGCGCAGTCAAACTGGTCTATAGGAGGATGAAGAGCAGTCAAACTGCTTTATAAACAGATGAAGAGCAGTCAAACTGATTTATAAGAGGATGAAGAGCAGTCAAACTGCTTTATAAAAGGATGAAGAGCAGTCAAACTGTTTTATAAGCAGACGAAAAGCAGTCAAACTGATTTATAATCGGACGAAGAGCAGTCAACCTGATTTATAATCGGACGAAGAGCAGTCAAACGGTTTTATAAGAGGATGAAGAGCAGTCAAACTGATTTATAATCGGACGAAGAGCAGTCAAACGGTTTTATAACAGGATGAAGAGCAGTCAAACTGTTTTATACGAGGATGTAGAGCAGTCAGACTGTTTTACAAGAGGATGAAGAGCAGTCAACCTGTTTTACAAAAGGATGAAGAGCAGTCAAACTGTTTTATAAGAGGATGAAGAGCAGTCAAACTGCATTATAAAAGGATGAAGAGCAGTCAAACTGTTTTATAAGCAGACGAAAAGCAGTCAAACTGATCTATAATCGGACGAAGAGCAGTCAACCTGATTTATAATCGGACGAAGAGCAGTCAAACTGTTCTATAGGTGGATGAAGCGCAGTCAAACTGGTTTACAGGAGGATGAAGAGCAGTCAAACTGCTTTATAAGAGGATGAAGAGCAGTCAAACTGATTTATAAGAGGATGAAGAGCAGTCAAACTGCTTTATAAAAGGATGAAGAGCAGTCAACCTGTTTTATAAGCGGACGAAGAGCAGTCAAACTGATTTATAATCGGACGAAGAGCAGTCAAACTGATTTATAATCGGACGAAGAGCAGTCAAACTGATTTATAATCGGATGAATAGCAGTCAAACTGATTTATAAGAGGATGTAGAGCAGTCAAACTGCTTTATAAAAGGATGAAGAGCAGTCAAACTGTTTTATAAGAGGACGAAGAGCAGTCAAACTGATTTATAATCCGACGAAGAGCAGTCAAACTGTTTTATAGGAGGATGAAGCGCAGTCAAACTGGTCTATAGGAGGATGAAGAGCAGTCAAACTGCTTTATAAACAGATGAAGAGCAGTCAAACTGATTTATAACAGGATGAAGAGCAGTCAAACTGCTTTATAAAAGGATGAAGAGCAGTCAAACTGTTTTATAAGCAGACGAAAAGCAGTCAAACTGATTTATAATCGGACGAAGAGCAGTCAAACTGATTTATAATTGGACGAAGAGCAGTCAAACGGTTTTATAAGAGGATGAAGAGCAGTCAAACTGATTTATAATCGGACGAAGAGCAGTCAAACGGTTTTATAAGAGGATGAAGAGCAGTCAAATTGATTTATAAGAGGATGAAGAGCAGTCAAACTGCTTTTTAAAAGGATGAAGAGCAGTCAAACTGTTTTATACGAGGATGTAGAGCAGTCAGACTGTTTTACAAGACGATGAAGAGCAGTAAACCTGTTTTACAAGAGGATGAAGAGCAGTCAAACTGTTTTATAAGAGGATGAAGAGCAGTCAAACTGCATTATAAAAGGATGAAGAGCAGTCAAACTGTTTTAAAAGAGGACGAAGAGCAGTCACACTGATTTATAATCGGATGAAGAGCAGTCAAACTGATTTATAAGAGGATGAAGAGCAGTCAAACTGCGTTATAAAAGGATGAAGAGCAGTCAAAATGTTTTAAAAGAGGATGAAGAGCAGTCAAACTGATTTATAATCGGATGAAGAGCAGTCAAACTGATTTATAAGAGGATGAAGAGCAGTCAAACTGCTTTATAAAAGGATGAAGAGCAGTCAAACTGTTTTACAAGAGGATGAAGAGCAGTCAAACTGTTTTATAAGAGGATGAAGAGCAGTCAAACTGCATTATAAAAGGATGAAGAGCAGTCAAACTGTTTTAAAAGAGGACGAAGAGCAGTCAAACTGATTTATAATCGGATGAAGAGCAGTCAAACTGATTTATAAGAGGATGAAGAGCAGTCAAACTGCGTTATAAAAGGATGAAGAGCAGTCAAAATGTTTTATAAGAGGATGAAGAGCAGTCAAACTGATTTATAATCGGATGAAGAGCAGTGAAACTGATTTATAAGAGGATGAAGAGCAGTCAAACTGCTTTATAAAAGGATGAAGAGCAGTCAAACTGTTTTTATAAGAGGACGAAGAGCAGTCAAACTGGTTTATAATCGGACGAAGAGCAGTCAAACTGTTCTATAGGAGGATGAAGCGCAGTCAAACTGGTTTATAGGAGGATGAAGAGCAGTCAAACTGCTTTATAAAAGGATGAAGAGCAGTCAAACTGATTTATAAGAGGATGAAGAGCAGTCAAACTGCTTTATAAAAGGATGAAGAGCAGTCAAACTGATTTATAAGAGGATGAAGAGCAGTCAAACTGCGTTATAAAAGGATGAAGAGCAGTCAAAATGTTTTATAAGAGGATGAAGAGCAGTCAAACTGATTTATAATCGGATGAAGAGCAGTCAAACTGATTTATAAGAGGATGAAGAGCAGTCAAACTGCTTTATAAAAGGATGAAGAGCAGTCAAACTGTTTTACAAGAGGATGAAGAGCAGTCAAACTGTTTTATAAGAGGATGAAGAGCAGTCAAACTGCATTATAAAAGGATGAAGAGCAGTCAAACTGTTTTAAAAGAGGACGAAGAGCAGTCAAACTGATTTATAATCGGATGAAGAGCAGTCAAACTGATTTATAAGAGGATGAAGAGCAGTCAAACTGCGTTATAAAAGGATGAAGAGCAGTCAAAATGTTTTATAAGAGGATGAAGAGCAGTCAAACTGATTTATAATCGGATGAAGAGCAGTGAAACTGATTTATAAGAGGATGAAGAGCAGTCAAACTGCTTTATAAAAGGATGAAGAGCAGTCAAACTGTTTTTATAAGAGGACGAAGAGCAGTCAAACTGGTTTATAATCGGACGAAGAGCAGTCAAACTGTTCTATAGGAGGATGAAGCGCAGTCAAACTGGTTTATAGGAGGATGAAGAGCAGTCAAACTGCTTTATAAAAGGATGAAGAGCAGTCAAACTGATTTATAAGAGGATGAAGAGCAGTCAAACTGCTTTATAAAAGGATGAAGAGCAGTCAAACTGTTTTATAAGCGGACGAAGAGCAGTCAAACTGATTTATAATCGGACGAAGAGCAGTCAAACTGATTTATAATCGGACGAAGATCAGTCAAACGGTTTTATAAGAGGATGAAGAGCAGTCAAATTGATTTATAAGAGGATGAAGAGCAGTCAAACTGCTTTATAAAAGGATGAAGAGCAGTCAAACTGTTTTATAGAATGATGTAGAGCAGTCAGACTGTTTTACAAAAGGATGAAGAGCAGTCAACCTGTTTTACAAGAGGATGAAGAGCAGTCAAACTGCGTTATAAAAAGATGAAGAGCAGTCAAACTGTTTTATAAGAGGATGAAGAGCAGTCAAATTGATTTATAATCGGATGAAGAGCAGTCAGACTGTTTTACAAGAGGATGAAGAGCAGTCAAACTGCTTTATAAAAGGATGAAGAGCAGTCAAACTGTTTTATAAGAGGACGAAGAGCAGTCAAACTGAGTTATAATCGGACGAAGAGCAGTCAAACTGTTCTATAGGTGGATGAAGCGCAGTCAAACTGGTTTACAGGAGGATGAAGAGCAGTCAAACTGCTTTATAAGAGGATGAAGAGCAGTCAAACTGATTTATAAGAGGATGAAGAGCAGTCAAACTGCTTTATAAAAGGATGAAGAGCAGTCAAACTGTTTTATAAGCGGACGAAGAGCAGTCCAACTGATTTATAATCGGACGAATAGCAGTCAAACTGATTTATAATCGGACGAAGAGCAGTCAAACTGATTTATAATCGGATGAATAGCAGTCAAACTGATTTATAATCGGATGAAGCGCAGTCAAACTGGTTTACAGGAGGATGAAGAGCAGTCAAACTGCTTTATAAGAGGATGAAGAGCAGTCAAACTGATTTATAAGAGGATGAAGAGCAGTCAAACTGCTTTATAAAAGGATGAAGAGCAGTCAAACTGTTTTATAAGCGGACGAAGAGCAGTCAAACTGTTTTATAGGAGGATGAAGCGCAGTCAAACTGGTCTATAGGAGGATGAAGAGCAGTCAAACTGCTTTATAAACAGATGAAGAGCAGTCAAACTGATTTATAAGAGGATGAAGAGCAGTCAAACTGCTTTATAAAAGGATGAAGAGCAGTCAAACTGTTTTATAAGCAGACGAAAAGCAGTCAAACTGATTTATAATCGGACGAAGAGCAGTCAACCTGATTTATAATCGGACGAAGAGCAGTCAAACGGTTTTATAAGAGGATGAAGAGCAGTCAAACTGATTTATAATCGGACGAAGAGCAGTCAAACGGTTTTATAACAGGATGAAGAGCAGTCAAATTGATTTATAAGAGGATGAAGAGCAGTCAAACTGCTTTTTAAAAGGATGAAGAGCAGTCAAACTGTTTTATACGAGGATGTAGAGCAGTCAGACTGTTTTACAAGAGGATGAAGAGCAGTCAACCTGTTTTACAAAAGGATGAAGAGCAGTCAAACTGTTTTATAAGAGGATGAAGAGCAGTCAAACTGCATTATAAAAGGATGAAGAGCAGTCAAACTGTTTTATAAGCAGACGAAAAGCAGTCAAACTGATCTATAATCGGACGAAGAGCAGTCAACCTGATTTATAATCGGACGAAGAGCAGTCAAACTGTTCTATAGGTGGATGAAGCGCAGTCAAACTGGTTTACAGGAGGATGAAGAGCAGTCAAACTGCTTTATAAGAGGATGAAGAGCAGTCAAACTGATTTATAAGAGGATGAAGAGCAGTCAAACTGCTTTATAAAAGGATGAAGAGCAGTCAAACTGTTTCATAAGCGGACGAAGAGCAGTCCAACTGATTTATAATCGGACGAATAGCAGTCAAACTGATTTATAATCGGACGAAGAGCAGTCAAACTGATTTATAATCGGATGAATAGCAGTCAAACTGATTTATAATCGGATGAAGCGCAGTCAAACTGGTTTACAGGAGGATGAAGAGCAGTCAAACTGCTTTATAAGAGGATGAAGAGCAGTCAAACTGATTTATAAGAGGATGAAGAGCAGTCAAACTGCTTTATAAAAGGATGAAGAGCAGTCAAACTGTTTTATAAGCGGACGAAGAGCAGTCAAACTGTTTTATAGGAGGATGAAGCGCAGTCAAACTGGTCTATAGGAGGATGAAGAGCAGTCAAACTGCTTTATAAACAAATGAAGAGCAGTCAAACTGATTTATAAGAGGATGAAGAGCAGTCAAACTGCTTTATAAAAGGATGAAGAGCAGTCAAACTGTTTTATAAGCAGACGAAAAGCAGTCAAACTGATTTATAATCGGACGAAGAGCAGTCAACCTGATTTATAATCGGACGAAGAGCAGTCAAACGGTTTTATAAGAGGATGAAGAGCAGTCAAACTGATTTATAAGAGGACGAAGAGCAGTCAAACGGTTTTATAACAGGATGAAGAGCAGTCAAATTGATTTATAAGAGGATGAAGAGCAGTCAAACTGCTTTTTAAAAGGATGAAGAGCAGTCAAACTGTTTTATACGAGGATGTAGAGCAGTCAGACTGTTTTACAAGAGGATGAAGAGCAGTCAACCTGTTTTACAAAAGGATGAAGAGCAGTCAAACTGTTTTATAAGAGGATGAAGAGCAGTCAAACTGCATTATAAAAGGATGAAGAGCAGTCAAACTGTTTTATAAGCAGACGAAAAGCAGTCAAACTGATTTATAATCGGACGAAGAGCAGTCAACCTGATTTATAATCGGACGAAGAGCAGTCAAACGGTTTTATAAGAGGATGAAGAGCAGTCAAACTGATTTATAATTGGACGAAGAGCAGTCAAACGGTTTTATAAGAGGATGAAGAGCAGTCAAATTGATTTATAAGAGGATGAAGAGCAGTCAAACTGCTTTATAAAAGGATGAAGAGCAGTCAAACTGTTTTATACGAGGATGTAGAGCAGTCAGACTGTTTTACAAGAGGATGAAGAGCAGTCAAACTGTTTTACAAGAGTATGAAGAGCAGTCAAACTGTTTTATAAGAGGATGAAGAGCAGTCAAACTGCATTATAAAAGGATGAAGAGCAGTCAAACTGTTTTAAAAGAGGACGAAGAGCAGTCAAACTGATTTATAATCGGATGAAGAGCAGTCAAACTGATTTATAAGAGGATGAAGAGCAGTCAAACTGCGTTATAAAAGGATGAAGAGCAGTCAAAATGTTTTATAAGAGGATGAAGAGCAGTCAAACTGATTTATAATCGGATGAAGAGCAGTCAAACTGATTTATAAGAGGATGACGAGCAGTCAAACTGCGTTATAAAAGGATGAAGAGCAGTCAAACTGTTTTACAAGAGGATGAAGAGCAGTCAAACTGTTTTATAAGAGGATGAAGAGCAGTCAAACTGCATTATAAAAGGATGAAGAGCAGTCAAACTGTTTTAAAAGAGGACGAAGAGCAGTCAAACTGATTTATAATCGGATGAAGAGCAGTCAAACTGATTTATAAGAGGATGAAGAGCAGTCAAACTGCGTTATAAAAGGATGAAGAGCAGTCAAAATGTTTTATAAGAGGATGAAGAGCAGTCAAACTGATTTATAATCGGACGAAGAGCAGTCAAACGGTGTTATAAGAGGATGAAGAGCAGTCAAATTGATTTATAAGAGGATGAAGAGCAGTCAAACTGCTTTATAAAATGATGAAGAGCAGTCAAACTGTTTTATACAATGATGTAGAGCAGTCAGACTGTTTTACAAAAGGATGAAAAGCAGTCAACCTGTTTTACAAGAGGATGAAGCGCAGTCAAACTTGTTTATAGGAGAATGAAGAGCAGTCAAACTGCTTTATAAGAGGATGAAGAGCAGTCAAACTGATTTATAAGAGGATGAAGAGCAGTCAAACTGCTTTATAAAAGGATGAAGAGCAGTCAAACTGTTTTATAAGCGGACGAAGAGCAGTCAAACTGATTTATAATCGGACGAAGAGCAGTCAAACTGATTTATAATCGGACGAAGAGCAGTCAAACTGATTTAAAATTGGATTAATAGCAGTCAAACTGTTTTACAAGAGGATGAAGAGCAGTCAAACTGTTTTATACAATGATGTAGAGCAGTCAGACTGTTTTACAAAAGGATGAAAAGCAGTCAACCTGTTTTACAAGAGGATGAAGCGCAGTCAAACTTGTTTATAGGAGAATGAAGAGCAGTCAAACTGCTTTATAAGAGGATGAAGAGCAGTCAAACTGATTTATAAGAGGATGAAGAGCAGTCAAACTGCTTTATAAAAGGATGAAGAGCAGTCAAACTGTTTTACAAGAGGATGAAGAGCAGTCAAACTGTTTTATAAGAGGATGAAGAGCAGTCAAACTGCATTATAAAAGGATGAAGAGCAGTCAAACTGTTTTAAAAGAGGACGAAGAGCAGTCAAACTGATTTATAATCGGATGAAGAGCAGTCAAACTGATTTATAAGAGGATGAAGAGCAGTCAAACTGCGTTATAAAAGGATGAAGAGCAGTCAAAATGTTTTATAAGAGGATGAAGAGCAGTCAAACTGATTTATAATCGGACGAAGAGCAGTCAAACGGTGTTATAAGAGGATGAAGAGCAGTCAAATTGATTTATAAGAGGATGAAGAGCAGTCAAACTGCTTTATAAAATGATGAAGAGCAGTCAAACTGTTTTATACAATGATGTAGAGCAGTCAGACTGTTTTACAAAAGGATGAAAAGCAGTCAACCTGTTTTACAAGAGGATGAAGCGCAGTCAAACTTGTTTATAGGAGAATGAAGAGCAGTCAAACTGCTTTATAAGAGGATGAAGAGCAGTCAAACTGATTTATAAGAGGATGAAGAGCAGTCAAACTGCTTTATAAAAGGATGAAGAGCAGTCAAACTGTTTTATAAGCGGACGAAGAGCAGTCAAACTGATTTATAATCGGACGAAGAGCAGTCAAACTGATTTATAATCGGACGAAGAGCAGTCAAACTGATTTAAAATCGGATGAATAGCAGTCAAACTGATTTATAAGAGGATGTAGAGCAGTCAAACTGCTTTATAAAAGGATGAAGAGCAGTCAAACTGTTTTATAAGAGGACGAAGAGCAGTCAAACTGATTTATAATCCGACGAAGAGCAGTCAAACTGTTTTATAGGAGGATGAAGCGCAGTCAAACTGGTCTATAGGAGGATGAAGAGCAGTAAAACTGCTTTATAAACAGATGAAGAGCAGTCAAACTGATTTATAAGAGGATAAAGAGCAGTCAAACTGCTTTATAAAAGGATGAAGAGCAGTCAAACTGTTTTATAAGCAGACGCAGAGCAGTCAAACTGATTTATAATCGGACGAAGAGCAGTCAACCTGATTTATAATCGGACGAAGAGCAGTCAAACGGTTTTATAAGAGGATGAAGAGCAGTCAAACTGCTTTATAAAAGGATGAAGAGCAGTCAAACAGTTTTATACGAGGATGTAGAGCAGTCAGACTGTTTTACAAGAGGATGAAGAGCAGTCAACCTGTTTTACAAGAGGATGAAGAGCAGTCAAACTGTTTTATAAGAGGATGAAGAGCAGTCAAACTGCATTATAAAAGGATGAAGAGCAGTCAAACTGTTTTAAAAGAGGACGAAGAGCAGTCAAACTGATTTATAATCGGATGAAGAGCAGTCAAACTGATTTATAAGAGGATGAAGAGCAGTCAAACTGCGTTATAAAAGGATGAAGAGCAGTCAAAATGTTTTATAAGAGGATGAAGAGCAGTAAAACTGCTTTATAAACAGATGAAGAGCAGTCAAACTGATTTATAAGAGGATGAAGAGCAGTCAAACTGCTTTATAAAAGGATGAAGAGCAGTCAAACTGTTTTATAAGCAGACGAAGAGCAGTCAAACTGATTTATAATCAGACGAAGAGCAGTCAACCTGATTTATAATCGGACGAAGAGCAGTCAAACGGTTTTATAAGAGGATGAAGAGCAGTCAAACTGATTTATAATCGGACGAAGAGCAGTCAAACGGTTTTATAAGAGGATGAAGTGCAGTCAAATTGATTTATAAGAGGATGAAGAGCAGTCAAACTGCTTTTTAAAAGGATGAAGAGCAGTCAAACTGTTTTATACGAGGATGTAGAGCAGTCAGACTGTTTTACAAGAGGATGAAGAGCAGTCAACCTGTTTTACAAAAGGATGAAGAGCAGTCAAACTGTTTTATAAGAGGATGAAGAGCAGTCAAACTGCATTATAAAAGGATGAAGAGCAGTCAAACTGTTTTATAAGCAGACGAAAAGCAGTCAAACTGATTTATAATCGGACGAAGAGCAGTCAACCTGATTTATAATCGGACGAAGAGCAGTCAAACGGTTTTATAAGAGGATGAAGAGCAGTCAAACTGATTTATAATTGGACGAAGAGCAGTCAAACGGTTTTATAAGAGGATGAAGAGCAGTCAAATTGATTTATAAGAGGATGAAGAGCAGTCAAACTGCTTTATAAAAGGATGAAGAGCAGTCAAACTGTTTTATACGAGGATGTAGAGCAGTCAGACTGTTTTACAAGAGGATGAAGAGCAGTCAAACTGTTTTACAAGAGTATGAAGAGCAGTCAAACTGTTTTATAAGAGGATGAAGAGCAGTCAAACTGCATTATAAAAGGATGAAGAGCAGTCAAACTGTTTTAAAAGAGGACGAAGAGCAGTCAAACTGATTTATAATCGGATGAAGAGCAGTCAAACTGATTTATAAGAGGATGAAGAGCAGTCAAACTGCGTTATAAAAGGATGAAGAGCAGTCAAAATGTTTTATAAGAGAATGAAGAGCAGTCAAACTGATTTATAATCGGATGAAGAGCAGTCAAACTGATTTATAAGAGGATGACGAGCAGTCAAACTGCGTTATAAAAGGATGAAGAGCAGTCAAACTGTTTTACAAGAGGATGAAGAGCAGTCAAACTGTTTTATAAGAGGATGAAGAGCACTCAAACTGCATTATAAAAGGATGAAGAGCAGTCAAACTGTTTTAAAAGAGGACGAAGAGCAGTCAAACTGATTTATAATCGGATGAAGAGCAGTCAAACTGATTTATAAGAGGATGAAGAGCAGTCAAACTGCGTTATAAAAGGATGAAGAGCAGTCAAAATGTTTTATAAGAGGATGAAGAGCAGTCAAACTGATTTATAATCGGACGAAGAGCAGTCAAACGGTGTTATAAGAGGATGAAGAGCAGTCAAATTGATTTATAAGAGGATGAAGAGCAGTCAAACTGCTTTATAAAATGATGAAGAGCAGTCAAACTGTTTTATACAATGATGTAGAGCAGTCAGACTGTTTTACAAAAGGATGAAAAGCAGTCAACCTGTTTTACAAGAGGATGAAGCGCAGTCAAACTTGTTTATAGGAGAATGAAGAGCAGTCAAACTGCTTTATAAGAGGATGAAGAGCAGTCAAACTGATTTATAAGAGGATGAAGAGCAGTCAAACTGTTTTATAAAAGGATGAAGAGCAGTCAAACTGTTTTATAAGCGGACGAAGAGCAGTCAAACTGATTTATAATTGGACGAAGAGCAGTCAAACTGATTTATAATCGGACGAAGAGCAGTCAAACTGATTTAAAATTGGATTAATAGCAGTCAAACTGTTTTACAAGAGGATGAAGAGCAGTCAAACTGTTTTATACAATGATGTAGAGCAGTCAGACTGTTTTACAAAAGGATGAAAAGCAGTCAACCTGTTTTACAAGAGGATGAAGCGCAGTCAAACTTGTTTATAGGAGAATGAAGAGCAGTCAAACTGCTTTATAAGAGGATGAAGAGCAGTCAAACTGATTTATAAGAGGATGAAGAGCAGTCAAACTGCTTTATAAAAGGATGAAGAGCAGTCAAACTGTTTTACAAGAGGATGAAGAGCAGTCAAACTGTTTTATAAGAGGATGAAGAGCAGTCAAACTGCATTATAAAAGGATGAAGAGCAGTCAAACTGTTTTAAAAGAGGACGAAGAGCAGTCAAACTGATTTATAATCGGATGAAGAGCAGTCAAACTGATTTATAAGAGGATGAAGAGCAGTCAAACTGCGTTATAAAAGGATGAAGAGCAGTCAAAATGTTTTATAAGAGGATGAAGAGCAGTCAAACTGATTTATAATCGGACGAAGAGCAGTCAAACGGTGTTATAAGAGGATGAAGAGCAGTCAAATTGATTTATAAGAGGATGAAGAGCAGTCAAACTGCTTTATAAAATGATGAAGAGCAGTCAAACTGTTTTATACAATGATGTAGAGCAGTCAGACTGTTTTACAAAAGGATGAAAAGCAGTCAACCTGTTTTACAAGAGGATGAAGCGCAGTCAAACTTGTTTATAGGAGAATGAAGAGCAGTCAAACTGCTTTATAAGAGGATGAAGAGCAGTCAAACTGATTTATAAGAGGATGAAGAGCAGTCAAACTGCTTTATAAAAGGATGAAGAGCAGTCAAACTGTTTTATAAGCGGACGAAGAGCAGTCAAACTGATTTATAATCGGACGAAGAGCAGTCAAACTGATTTATAATCGGACGAAGAGCAGTAAAACTGATTTAAAATCGGATGAATAGCAGTCAAACTGATTTATAAGAGGATGTAGAGCAGTCAAACTGCTTTATAAAAGGATGAAGAGCAGTCAAACTGTTTTATAAGAGGACGAAGAGCAGTCAAACTGATTTATAATCCGACGAAGAGCAGTCAAACTGATTTATAATCGGACGAAGAGCAGTCAAACGGTTTTATAAGAGGATGAAGAGCAGTCAAACTGATTTATAATCGGACGAAGAGCAGTCAAACGGTTTTATAAGAGGATGAAGTGCAGTCAAATTGATTTATAAGAGGATGAAGAGCAGTCAAACTGCTTTATAAAAGGATGAAGAGCAGTCAAACAGTTTTATACGAGGATGTAGAGCAGTCAGACTGTTTTACAAGAGGATGAAGAGCAGTCAACCTGTTTTACAAGAGGATGAAGAGCAGTCAAACTGTTTTATAAGAGGATGAAGAGCAGTCAAACTGCATTATAAAAGGATGAAGAGCAGTCAAACTGTTTTAAAAGAGGACGAAGAGCAGTCAAACTGATTTATAATCGGATGAAGAGCAGTCAAACTGATTTATAAGAGGATGAAGAGCAGTCAAACTGCGTTATAAAAGGATGAAGAGCAGTCAAAATGTTTTATAAGAGGATGAAGAGCAGTAAAACTGCTTTATAAACAGATGAAGAGCAGTCAAACTGATTTATAAGAGGATGAAGAGCAGTCAAACTGCTTTATAAAAGGATGAAGAGCAGTCAAACTGTTTTATAAGCAGACGAAGAGCAGTCAAACTGATTTATAATCAGACGAAGAGCAGTCAACCTGATTTATAATCGGACGAAGAGCAGTCAAACGGTTTTATAAGAGTATGAAGAGCAGTCAAACTGATTTATAATCGGACGAAGAGCAGTCAAACGGTTTTATAAGAGGATGAAGTGCAGTCAAATTGATTTATAAGAGGATGAAGAGCAGTCAAACTGCTTTATAAAAGGATGAAGAGCAGTCAAACTGTTTTATACGAGGATGTAGAGCAGTCAGACTTTTTTACAAGAGGATGAAGAGCAGTCAAACGGTTTTACAAGAGGATGAAGAGCAGTCAAACTGTTTTATAAGAGGATGAAGAGCAGTCAAACTGCATTATAAAAGGATGAAGAGCAGTCAAACTGTTTTAAAAGAGGACGAAGAGCAGTCAAACTGATTTATAATCGGATGAAGAGCAGTCAAACTGATTTATAAGAGGATGAAGAGCAGTCAAACTGCGTTATAAAAGGATGAAGAGCAGTCAAACTGTTTTATAAGAGGATGAAGAGCAGTCAAACTGATTTATAATCGGATGAAGAGCAGTCAAACTGCGTTATAAAAGGATGAAGAGCAGTCAAACTGTTTTATAAGAGGATGAAGAGCAGTCAAACTGATTTATAATCGGATGAAGAGCAGTCAAACTGATTTATAATAGGATGAAGAGCAGTCAAACTGCTTTATAAAAGGATGAAGAGCAGTCAAACTGTTTTTTAAGAGGATGAAGAGCATTCAAACTGATTTATAAGAGGATGAAGAGCAGTCAAACTGATTTATAAGAGGATGAAGAGCAGTCAAACTGCTTTATAAAAGGATGAAGAGCAGTCAAACTGTTTTATAAGAGGACGAAGAGCAGTCAAACTGATTTATAATCGGACGAAGAGCAGTCAAACTGTTCTATAGGAGGATGAAGCGCAGTCAAACTGGTTTATATGAGGATGAAGAGCAGTCAAACTGCTTTATAAAAGGATGAAGATCAGTCAAACTGATTTATAAGAGGATGAAGAGCAGTCAAACTGCTTTATAAAAGGATGAAGAGCAGTCAAACTGTTTTATAAGCGGACGAAGAGCAGTCAAACTGATTTATAATCGGACGAAGAGCAGTCAACCTGATTTATAATCGGACGAAGAGCAGTCAAACTGTTTTATAAGCAGACGAAGAGCAGTCAAACTGATTTATAATCAGACGAAGAGCAGTCAACCTGATTTATAATCGGACGAAGAGCAGTCAAACGGTT
Source organism: Lampris megalopsis (assembly GCA_022114975.2). NCBI lineage: Eukaryota > Metazoa > Chordata > Actinopteri > Lampriformes > Lampridae > Lampris > Lampris megalopsis. Next base: position 464,181 of record JAJHIY020000795.1, on the reverse strand, counting down.
TTATAAGAGGATGAAGAGCCGTCAAACTGATTTATAATCGGACGAAGAGCAGTCAAACGGTTTTATAAGAGGATGAAGTACAGTCAAATTGATTTATAAGAGGATGAAGAGCAGTCAAACTGCTTTATAAAAGGATGAAGAGCAGTCAAACTGTTTTATACGAGGATGTAGAGCAGTCAGACTTTTTTACAAGAGGATGAAGAGCAGTCAACCTGTTTTACAAGAGGATGAAGAGCAGTCAAACTGTTTTATAAGAGGATGAAGAGCAGTCAAACTGCATTATAAAAGGATGAAGAGCAGTCAAACTGTTTTAAAAGAGGACGAAGAGCAGTCAAACTGATTTATAATCGGATGAAGAGCAGTCAAACTGATTTATAAGAGGATGAAGAGCAGTCAAACTGCGTTATAAAAGGATGAAGAGCAGTCAAACTGTTTTATAATAGGATGAAGAGCAGTCAAACTGATTTATAATCGGATGAAGAGCAGTCAAACTGCGTTATAAAAGGATGAAGAGCAGTCAAACTGTTTTATAAGAGGATGAAGAGCAGTCAAACTGATTTATAATAGGATGAAGAGCAGTCAAACTGCTTTATAAAAGGATGAAGAGCAGTCAAACTGTTTTATAAGAGGACGAAGAGCAGTCAAACTGATTTATAATCGGACGAAGAGCAGTCAAACTGTTCTATAGGAGGATGAAGCGCAGTCAAACTGGTTTATATGAGGATGAAGAGCAGTCAAACTGCTTTATAAAAGGATGAAGATCAGTCAAACTGATTTATAAGAGGATGAAGAGCAGTCAAACTGCTTTATAAAAGGATGAAGAGCAGTCAAACTGTTTTATAAGCGGACGAAGAGCAGTCAAACTGATTTATAATCGGACGAAGAGCAGTCAAACTGATTTATAATCGGACGAAGAGCAGTCAAACGGTTTTATAAGAGGATGAAGAGCAGTCAAATTGATTTATAAGAGGATGAAGAGCAGTCAAACTGTTTTATACAATGATGTAGAGCAGTCAGACTGTTTTACAAAAGGATGAAAAGCAGTCAACCTGTTTTACAAGAGGATGAAGCGCAGTCAAACTGGTTTATAGGAGGATGAAGAGCAGTCAAACTGCTTTATAAGAGGATGAAGAGCAGTCAAACTGATTTATAAGAGGATGAAGAGCAGTCAAACTGTTTTATAAAAGGATGAAGAGCAGTCAAACTGTTTTATAAGCGGACGAAGAGCAGTCAAACTGATTTATAATCGGACGAAGAGCAGTCAAACTGATTTATAATCGGACGAAGAGCAGTCAAACTGATTTATAATCGGATGAATAGCAGTCAAACTGATTTATAAGAGGATGTAGAGCAGTCAAACTGCTCTATAAAAGGATGAAGAGCAGTCAAATTGTTTTATAAGAGGACGAAGAGCAGTCAAACTGATTTATAATCCGACGAAGAGCAGTCAAACTGTTTTATAGGAGGATGAAGCGCAGTCAAACTGGTCTATAGGAGGATGAAGAGCAGTCAAACTGCTTTAAAAACAGATGAAGAGCAGTCAAACTGATTTATAAGAGGATGAAGAGTAGTCAAACTGCTTTATAAAAGGATGAAGAGCAGTCAAACTGTTTTATAAGCAGACGAAAAGCAGTCAAACTGATTTATAATCGGACGAAGAGCAGTCAACCTGATTTATAATCGGACGAAGAGCAGTCAAACGGTTTTATAAGAGGATGAAGAGCAGTCAAACTGATTTATAATAGGATGAAGAGCAGTCAAACGGTTTTATAAGAGGATGAAGAGCAGTCAAATTGATTTATAAGAGGATGAAGAGCAGTCAAACTGCTTTATAAAAGGATGAAGAGCAGTCAAACTGTTTTATACGAGGATGTAGAGCAGTCAGACTGTTTTACAAGAGGATGAAGAGCAGTCAACCTGTTTTACAAGAGGATGAAGAGCAGTCAAACTGTTTTATAAGAGGATGAAGAGCAGTCAAACTGCATTATAAAAGGATGAAGAGCAGTCAAACTGTTTTAAAAGAGGACGAAGAGCAGTCAAACTGATTTATAATCGGATGAAGAGCAGTCAAACTGATTTATAAGAGGATGAAGAGCAGTCAAACTGCGTTATAAAAGGATGAAGAGCAGTCAAAATGTTTTATAAGAGGATGAAGAGCAGTCAAACTGATTTATAATCGGATGAAGAGCAGTCAAACTGATTTATAAGAGGATGAAGAGCAGTCAAACTGCTTTATAAAAGGATGAAGAGCAGTCAAACTGTTTTACAAGAGGATGAAGAGCAGTCAAACTGTTTTATAAGAGGATGAAGAGCAGTCAAACTGCATTATAAAAGGATGAAGAGCAGTCAAACTGTTTTAAAAGAGGACGAAGAGCAGTCAAACTGATTTATAATCGGATGAAGAGCAGTCAAACTGATTTATAAGAGGATGAAGAGCAGTCAAACTGCGTTATAAAAGGATGAAGAGCAGTCAAAATGTTTTATAAGAGGATGAAGAGCAGTCAAACTGCATTATAAAAGGATGAAGAGCAGTCAAACTGTTTTAAAAGAGGACGAAGAGCAGTCAAACTGATTTATAATCGGATGAAGAGCAGTCAAACTGTTTTATAAGCGGACGAAGAGCAGTCAAACTGATTTATAATCGGACGAAGAGCAGTCAAACTGATTTATAATCGGACGAAGAGCAGTCAAACGGTTTTATAAGAGGATGAAGAGCAGTCAAATTGATTTATAAGAGGATGAAGAGCAGTCAAACTGCTTTATAAAAGGATGAAGAGCAGTCAAACTGTTTTATACAATGATGTAGAGCAGTCAGACTGTTTTACAAAAGGATGAAAAGCAGTCAACCTGTTTTACAAGAGGATGAAGCGCAGTCAAACTGGTTTATAGGAGGATGAAGAGCAGTCAAACTGCTTTATAAGAGGATGAAGAGCAGTCAAACTGATTTATAAGAGGATGAAGAGCAGTCAAACTGCTTTATAAAAGGATGAAGAGCAGTCAACCTGTTTTATAAGCGGACGAAGAGCAGTCAAACTGATTTATAATCGGACGAAGAGCAGTCAAACTGATTTATAATCGGACGAAGAGCAGTCAAACTGATTTATAATCGGATGAATAGCAGTCAAACTGATTTATAAGAGGATGTAGAGCAGTCAAACTGTTTTATAAGAGGACGAAGAGCAGTCAAACTGATTTATAATCCGACGAAGAGCAGTCAAACTGTTTTATAGGAGGATGAAGCGCAGTCAAACTGGTCTATAGGAGGATGAAGAGCAGTCAAACTGCTTTATAAACAGATGAAGAGCAGTCAAACTGATTTATAAGAGGATGAAGAGCAGTCAAACTGCTTTATAGGAGGATGAAGAGCAGTCAAACTGCTTTATAAGAGGATGAAGAGCAGTCAAACTGATTTATAAGAGGATGAAGAGCAGTCAAACTGCTTTATAAAAGGATGAAGAGCAGTCAACCTGTTTTATAAGCGGACGAAGAGCAGTCAAACTGATTTATAATCGGACGAAGAGCAGTCAAACTGATTTATAATCGGACGAAGAGCAGTCAAACTGATTTATAATCGGATGAATAGCAGTCAAACTGATTTATAAGAGGATGTAGAGCAGTCAAACTGTTTTATAAGAGGACGAAGAGCAGTCAAACTGATTTATAATCCGACGAAGAGCAGTCAAACTGTTTTATAGGAGGATGAAGCGCAGTCAAACTGGTCTATAGGAGGATGAAGAGCAGTCAAACTGCTTTATAAACAGATGAAGAGCAGTCAAACTGATTTATAAGAGGATGAAGAGCAGTCAAACTGCTTTATAAAAGGATGAAGAGCAGTCAAACTGTTTTATAAGCAGACGAAAAGCAGTCAAACTGATTTATAATCGGACGAAGAGCAGTCAACCTGATTTATAATCGGACGAAGAGCAGTCAAACGGTTTTATAAGAGGATGAAGAGCAGTCAAACTGATTTATAATCGGACGAAGAGCAGTCAAACGGTTTTATAAGAGGATGAAGAGCAGTCAAATTGATTTATAAGAGGATGAAGAGCAGTCAAACTGCGTTATAAAAGGATGAAGAGCAGTCAAAATGTTTTATAAGAGGATGAAGAGCAGTCAAACTGATTTATAATCGGATGAAGAGCAGTCAAACTGATTTATAAGAGGATGAAGAGCAGTCAAACTGATTTATAAAAGGATGAAGAGCAGTCAAACTGTTTTACAAGAGGATGAAGAGCAGTCAAACTGTTTTATAAGAGGATGAAGAGCAGTCAAACTGCATTATAAAAGGATGAAGAGCAGTCAAACTGTTTTAAAAGAGGACGAAGAGCAGTCAAACTGATTTATAATCGGATGAAGAGCAGTCAAACTGATTTATAAGAGGATGAAGAGCAGTCAAACTGCGTTATAAAAGGATGAAGAGCAGTCAAAATGTTTTATAAGAGGATGAAGAGCAGTCAAACTGATTTATAATCGGATGAAGAGCAGTCAAACTGATTTATAAGAGGATGAAGAGCAGTCAAACTGCTTTATAAAAGGATGAAGAGCAGTCAAACTGTTTTATAAGCGGACGAAGAGCAGTCAAACTGATTTATAATCGGACGAAGAGCAGTCAAACTGATTTATAATCGGACGAAGAGCAGTCAAACGGTTTTATAAGAGGATGAAGTGCAGTCAAATTGATTTATAAGAGGATGAAGAGCAGTCAAACTGCTTTATAAAAGGATGAAGAGCAGTCAAACTGTTTTATAAGAGGACGAAGAGCAGTCAAACTGATTTATAATCCGACGAAGAGCAGTCAAACTGTTTTATAGGAGGATGAAGCGCAGTCAAACTGGTCTATAGGAGGATGAAGAGAAGTCAAACTGCTTTATAAACAGATGAAGAGCAGTCAAACTGATTTATAAGAGGATGAAGAGCAGTCAAACTGCTTTATAAAAGGATGAAGAGCAGTCAAACTGTTTTATAAGCAGACGAAAAGCAGTCAAACTGATTTATAATCGGACGAAGAGCAGTCAACCTGATTTATAATCGGACGAAGAGCAGTCAAACGGTTTTATAAGAGGATGAAGAGCAGTCAAACTGATTTATAATCGGACGAAGAGCAGTCAAACGGTTTTATAAGAGGATGAAGAGCAGTCAAATTGATTTATAAGAGGATGAAGAGCAGTCAAACTGCTTTTTAAAAGGATGAAGAGCAGTCAAACTGTTTTATACGAGGATGTAGAGCAGTCAGACTGTTTTACAAGACGATGAAGAGCAGTCAACCGGTTTTACAAGAGGATGAAGAGCAGTCAAACTGTTTTATAAGAGGATGAAGAGCAGTCAAACTGCATTATAAAAGGATGAAGAGCAGTCAAACTGTTTTAAAAGAGGACGAAGAGCAGTCACACTGATTTATAATCGGATGAAGAGCAGTCAAACTGATTTATAAGAGGATGAAGAGCAGTCAAACTGCGTTATAAAAGGATGAAGAGCAGTCAAAATGTTTTATAAGAGGATGAAGAGCAGTCAAACTGATTTATAATCGGATGAAGAGCAGTCAAACTGATTTATAAGGGGATGAAGAGCAGTCAAACTGCTTTATAAAAGGATGAAGAGCAGTCAAACTGTTTTACAAGAGGATGAAGAGCAGTCAAACTGTTTTATAAGAGGATGAAGAGCAGTCAAACTGCATTATAAAAGGATGAAGAGCAGTCAAACTGTTTTAAAAGAGGACGAAGAGCAGTCAAACTGATTTATAATCGGATGAAGAGCAGTCAAACTGATTTATAAGAGGATGAAGAGCAGTCAAACTGCGTTATAAAAGGATGAAGAGCAGTCAAAATGTTTTATAAGAGGATGAAGAGCAGTCAAACTGATTTATAATCGGATGAAGAGCAGTGAAACTGATTTATAAGAGGATGAAGAGCAGTCAAACTGCTTTATAAAAGGATGAAGAGCAGTCAAACTGTTTTTATAAGAGGACGAAGAGCAGTCAAACTGGTTTATAATCGGACGAAGAGCAGTCAAACTGTTCTATAGGAGGATGAAGCGCAGTCAAACTGGTTTATAGGAGGATGAAGAGCAGTCAAACTGCTTTATAAAAGGATGAAGAGCAGTCAAACTGATTTATAAGAGGATGAAGAGCAGTCAAACTGCTTCATAAAAGGATGAAGAGCAGTCAAACTGTTTTATAAGCGGACGAAGAGCAGTCAAACTGATTTATAATCGGACGAAGAGCAGTCAAACTGATTTATAATCGGACGAAGAGCAGTCAAACGATTTTATAAGAGGATGAAGAGCAGTCAAATTGATTTATAAGAGGATGAAGAGCAGTCAAACTGCTTTATAAAAGGATGAAGAGCAGTCAAACTGTTTTATACAATGATGTAGAGCAGTCAGACTGTTTTACAAAAGGATGAAGAGCAGTCAACCTGTTTTACGAGAGGATGAAGAGCAGTCAAACTGCGTTATAAAAAGATGAAGAGCAGTCAAACTGTTTTATAAGAGGATGAAGAGCAGTCAAATTGATTTATAATCGGATGAAGAGCAGTCAGACTGTTTTACAAGAGGATGAAGAGCAGTCAAACTGCTTTATAAAAGGATGAAGAGCAGTCAAACTGTTTTATAAGAGGACGAAGAGCAGTCAAACTGAGTTATAATCGGACGAAGAGCAGTCAAACTGTTCTATAGGTGGATGAAGCGCAGTCAAACTGGTTTACAGGAGGATGAAGAGCAGTCAAACTGCTTTATAAGAGGATGAAGAGCAGTCAAACTGATTTATAAGAGGATGAAGAGCAGTCAAACTGCTTTATAAAAGGATGAAGAGCAGTCAAACTGTTTTATAAGCGGACGAAGAGCAGTCCAACTGATTTATAATCGGACGAATAGCAGTCAAACTGATTTATAATCGGACGAAGAGCAGTCAAACTGATTTATAATCGGATGAATAGCAGTCAAACTGATTTATAATCGGATGAAGCGCAGTCAAACTGGTTTACAGGAGGATGAAGAGCAGTCAAACTGCTTTATAAGAGGATGAAGAGCAGTCAAACTGATTTATAAGAGGATGAAGAGCAGTCAAACTGCTTTATAAAAGGATGAAGAGCAGTCAAACTGTTTTATAAGCGGACGAAGAGCAGTCAAACTGTTTTATAGGAGGATGAAGCGCAGTCAAACTGGTCTATAGGAGGATGAAGAGCAGTCAAACTGCTTTATAAACAGATGAAGAGCAGTCAAACTGATTTATAAGAGGATGAAGAGCAGTCAAACTGCTTTATAAAAGGATGAAGAGCAGTCAAACTGTTTTATAAGCAGACGAAAAGCAGTCAAACTGATTTATAATCGGACGAAGAGCAGTCAACCTGATTTATAATCGGACGAAGAGCAGTCAAACGGTTTTATAAGAGGATGAAGAGCAGTCAAACTGATTTATAATCGGACGAAGAGCAGTCAAACGGTTTTATAACAGGATGAAGAGCAGTCAAATTGATTTATAAGAGGATGAAGAGCAGTCAAACTGCTTTTTAAAAGGATGAAGAGCAGTCAAACTGTTTTATACGAGGATGTAGAGCAGTCAGACTGTTTTACAAGAGGATGAAGAGCAGTCAACCTGTTTTACAAAAGGATGAAGAGCAGTCAAACTGTTTTATAAGAGGATGAAGAGCAGTCAAACTGCATTATAAAAGGATGAAGAGCAGTCAAACTGTTTTATAAGCAAACGAAAAGCAGTCAAACTGATTTATAATCGGACGAAGAGCAGTCAACCTGATTTATAATCGGACGAAGAGCAGTCAAACGGTTTTATAAGAGGATGAAGAGCAGTCAAACTGATTTATAATAGGACGAAGAGCAGTCAAACGGTTTTATAAGAGGATGAAGAGCAGTCAAATTGATTTATAAGAGGATGAAGAGCAGTCAAACTGCTTTATAAAAGGATGAAGAGCAGTCAAACTGTTTTATACGAGGATGTAGAGCAGTCAGACTGTTTTACAAGAGGATGAAGAGCAGTCAACCTGTTTTACAAGAGGATGAAGAGCAGTCAAACTGTTTTATAAGAGGATGAAGAGCAGTCAAACTGCATTATAAAAGGATGAAGAGCAGTCAAACTGTTTTAAAAGAGGACGAAGAGCAGTCAAACTGATTTATAATCGGATGAAGAGCAGTCAAACTGATTTATAAGAGGATGAAGAGCAGTCAAACTGCGTTATAAAAGGATGAAGAGCAGTCAAAATGTTTTATAAGAGGATGAAGAGCAGTCAAACTGATTTATAATCGGATGAAGAGCAGTCAAACTGATTTATAAGAGGATGAAGAGCAGTCAAACTGCTTTATAAAAGGATGAAGAGCAGTCAAACTGTTTTACAAGAGGTTGAAGAGCAGTCAAACTGTTTTATAAGAGGATGAAGAGCAGTCAAACTGCATTATAAAAGGATGAAGAGCAGTCAAACTGTTTTAAAAGAGGACGAAGAGCAGTCAAACTGATTTATAATCGGATGAAGAGCAGTCAAACTGATTTATAAGAGGATGAAGAGCAGTCAAACTGCGTTATAAAAGGATGAAGAGCAGTCAAAATGTTTTATAAGAGGATGAAGAGCAGTCAAACTGATTTATAATCGGACGAAGAGCAGTCAAACGGTGTTATAAGAGGATGAAGAGCAGTCAAATTGATTTATAAGAGGATGAAGAGCAGTCAAACTGCTTTATAAAATGATGAAGAGCAGTCAAACTGTTTTATACAATGATGTAGAGCAGTCAGACTGTTTTACAAAAGGATGAAAAGCAGTCAACCTGTTTTACAAGAGGATGAAGCGCAGTCAAACTTGTTTATAGGAGAATGAAGAGCAGTCAAACTGCTTTATAAGAGGATGAAGAGCAGTCAAACTGATTTATAAGAGGATGAAGAGCAGTCAAACTGCTTTATAAAAGGATGAAGAGCAGTCAAACTGTTTTATAAGCGGACGAAGAGCAGTCAAACTGATTTATAATCGGACGAAGAGCAGTCAAACTGATTTATAATCGGACGAAGAGCAGTCAAACTGATTTAAAATCGGATGAATAGCAGTCAAACTGATTTATAAGAGGATGTAGAGCAGTCAAACTGCTTTATAAAAGGATGAAGAGCAGTCAAACTGTTTTATAAGAGGACGAAGAGCAGTCAAACTGATTTATAATCCGACGAAGAGCAGTCAAACTGTTTTATAGGAGGATGAAGCGCAGTCAAACTGGTCTATAGGAGGATGAAGAGCAGTAAAACTGCTTTATAAACAGATGAAGAGCAGTCAAACTGATTTATAAGAGGATAAAGAGCAGTCAAACTGCTTTATAAAAGGATGAAGAGCAGTCAAACTGTTTTATAAGCAGACGCAGAGCAGTCAAACTGATTTATAATCGGACGAAGAGCAGTCAACCTGATTTATAATCGGACGAAGAGCAGTCAAACGGTTTTATAAGAGGATGAAGAGCAGTCAAACTGATTTATAATCGGACGAAGAGCAGTCAAACGGTTTTATAAGAGGATGAAGAGCAGTCAAATTGATTTATAAGAGGATGAAGAGCAGTCAAACTGCTTTATAAAAGGATGAAGAGCAGTCAAACTGTTTTATACAATGATGTAGAGCAGTCAGACTGTTTTACAAAAGGATGAAAAGCAGTCAACCTGTTTTACAAGAGGATGAAGCGCAGTCAAACTGGTTTATAGGAGGATGAAGAGCAGTCAAACTGCTTTATAAGAGGATGAAGAGCAGTCAAACTGATTTATAAGAGGATGAAGAGCAGTCAAACTGCTTTATAAAAGGATGAAGAGCAGTCAACCTGTTTTATAAGCGGACGAAGAGCAGTCAAACTGATTTATAATCGGACGAAGAGCAGTCAAACTGATTTATAATCGGACGAAGAGCAGTCAAACTGATTTATAATCGGATGAATAGCAGTCAAACTGATTTATAAGAGGATGTAGAGCAGTCAAACTGTTTTATAAGAGGACGAAGAGCAGTCAAACTGATTTATAATCCGACGAAGAGCATTCAAACTGTTTTATAGGAGGATGAAGCGCAGTCAAACTGGTCTATAGGAGGATGAAGAGCAGTCAAACTGCTTTATAAACAGATGAAGAGCAGTCAAACTGATTTATAAGAGGATGAAGAGCAGTCAAACTGCTTTATAAAAGGATGAAGAGCAGTCAAACTGTTTTATAAGCAGACGAAAAGCAGTCAAACTGATTTATAATCGGACGAAGAGCAGTCAACCTGATTTATAATCGGACGAAGAGCAGTCAAACGGTTTTATAAGAGGATGAAGAGCAGTCAAACTGATTTATAATCGGACGAAGAGCAGTCAAACGGTTTTATAAGAGGATGAAGAGCAGTCAAATTGATTTATAAGAGGATGAAGAGCAGTCAAACTGCGTTATAAAAGGATGAAGAGCAGTCAAAATGTTTTATAAGAGGATGAAGAGCAGTCAAACTGATTTATAATCGGATGAAGAGCAGTCAAACTGATTTATAAGAGGATGAAGAGCAGTCAAACTGATTTATAAAAGGATGAAGAGCAGTCAAACTGTTTTACAAGAGGATGAAGAGCAGTCAAACTGTTTTATAAGAGGATGAAGAGCAGTCAAACTGCATTATAAAAGGATGAAGAGCAGTCAAACTGTTTTAAAAGAGGACGAAGAGCAGTCAAACTGATTTATAATCGGATGAAGAGCAGTCAAACTGATTTATAAGAGGATGAAGAGCAGTCAAACTGCGTTATAAAAGGATGAAGAGCAGTCAAAATGTTTTATAAGAGGATGAAGAGCAGTCAAACTGATTTATAATCGGATGAAGAGCAGTCAAACTGATTTATAAGAGGATGAAGAGCAGTCAAACTGCTTTATAAAAGGATGAAGAGCAGTCAAACTGTTTTATAAGCGGACGAAGAGCAGTCAAACTGATTTATAATCGGACGAAGAGCAGTCAAACTGATTTATAATCGGACGAAGAGCAGTCAAACGGTTTTATAAGAGGATGAAGTGCAGTCAAATTGATTTATAAGAGGATGAAGAGCAGTCAAACTGCTTTATAAAAGGATGAAGAGCAGTCAAACTGTTTTATAAGAGGACGAAGAGCAGTCAAACTGATTTATAATCCGACGAAGAGCAGTCAAACTGTTTTATAGGAGGATGAAGCGCAGTCAAACTGGTCTATAGGAGGATGAAGAGAAGTCAAACTGCTTTATAAACAGATGAAGAGCAGTCAAACTGATTTATAAGAGGATGAAGAGCAGTCAAACTGCTTTATAAAAGGATGAAGAGCAGTCAAACTGTTTTATAAGCAGACGAAAAGCAGTCAAACTGATTTATAATCGGACGAAGAGCAGTCAACCTGATTTATAATCGGACGAAGAGCAGTCAAACGGTTTTATAAGAGGATGAAGAGCAGTCAAACTGATTTATAATCGGACGAAGAGCAGTTAAACGGTTTTATAAGAGGATGAAGAGCAGTCAAATTGATTTATAAGAGGATGAAGAGCAGTCAAACTGCTTTTTAAAAGGATGAAGAGCAGTCAAACTGTTTTACAAGAGGATGTAGAGCAGTCAGACTGTTTTACAAGACGATGAAGAGCAGTCAACCGGTTTTACAAGAGGATGAAGAGCAGTCAAACTGTTTTATAAGAGGATGAAGAGCAGTCAAACTGCATTATAAAAGGATGAAGAGCAGTCAAACTGTTTTAAAAGAGGACGAAGAGCAGTCACACTGATTTATAATCGGATGAAGAGCAGTCAAACTGATTTATAAGAGGATGAAGAGCAGTCAAACTGCGTTATAAAAGGATGAAGAGCAGTCAAAATGTTTTATAAGAGGATGAAGAGCAGTCAAACTGATTTATAATCGGATGAAGAGCAGTCAAACTGATTTATAAGAGGATGAAGAGCAGTCAAACTGCTTTATAAAAGGATGAAGAGCAGTCAAACTGTTTTACAAGAGGATGAAGAGCAGTCAAACTGTTTTATAAGAGGATGAAGAGCAGTCAAACTGCATTATAAAAGGATGAAGAGCAGTCAAACTGTTTTAAAAGAGGACGAAGAGCAGTCAAACTGATTTATAATCGGATGAAGAGCAGTCAAACTGATTTATAAGAGGATGAAGAGCAGTCAAACTGCGTTATAAAAGGATGAAGAGCAGTCAAAATGTTTTATAAGAGGATGAAGAGCAGTCAAACTGATTTATAATCGGATGAAGAGCAGTGAAACTGATTTATAAGAGGATGAAGAGCAGTCAAACTGCTTTTATAAGAGGATGAAGAGCAGTCAAACTGTTTTTATAAGAGGACGAAGAGCAGTCAAACTGGTTTATAATCGGACGAAGAGCAGTCAAACTGTTCTATAGGAGGATGAAGCGCAGTCAAACTGGTTTATAGGAGGATGAAGAGCAGTCAAACTGCTTTATAAAAGGATGAAGAGCAGTCAAACTGATTTATAAGAGGATGAAGAGCAGTCAAACTGCTTCATAAAAGGATGAAGAGCAGTCAAACTGTTTTATAAGCGGACGAAGAGCAGTCAAACTGATTTATAATCGGACGAAGAGCAGTCAAACTGATTTATAATCGGACGAAGAGCAGTCAAACGGTTTTATAAGAGGATGAAGAGCAGTCAAATTGATTTATAAGAGGATGAAGAGCAGTCAAACTGCTTTATAAAAGGATGAAGAGCAGTCAAACTGTTTTATACAATGATGTAGAGCAGTCAGACTGTTTTACAAAAGGATGAAGAGCAGTCAACCTGTTTTACGAGAGGATGAAGAGCAGTCAAACTGCGTTATAAAAAGATGAAGAGCAGTCAAACTGTTTTATAAGAGGATGAAGAGCAGTCAAATTGATTTATAATCGGATGAAGAGCAGTCAGACTGTTTTACAAGAGGATGAAGAGCAGTCAAACTGCTTTATAAAAGGATGAAGAGCAGTCAAACTGTTTTATAAGAGGACGAAGAGCAGTCAAACTGAGTTATAATCGGACGAAGAGCAGTCAAACTGTTCTATAGGTGGATGAAGCGCAGTCAAACTGGTTTACAAGAGGATGAAGAGCAGTCAAACTGCTTTATAAGAGGATGAAGAGCAGTCAAACTGATTTATAAGAGGATGAAGAGCAGTCAAACTGCTTTATAAAAGGATGAAGAGCAGTCAAACTGTTTTATAAGCGGACGAAGAGCAGTCAAACTGTTTTATAAGAGGACGAAGAGTAGTCAAACTGTGTTATAATCGGACGAAGAGCAGTCAAACTGATTTATAATCGGACGAAGAGCAGTCAAACTGATTTATAATCGGATGAATAGCAGTCAAACTGATTTATAATCGGATGAAGAGCAGTCAAACTGATTTATAAGAGGATGGAGAGCAGTCAAACTGCGTTATAAAAGGATGAAGAGCAGTCAAACTCTTTTATAAGAGGGTGAAGAGCAGTCAAACTGATTTATAATCGGATGAAGAGCAGTCAAACTGATTTATAAGAGGATGAAGAGCAGTCAAACTGCTTTATAAAAAGATGAAGAGCAGTCAAACTGTTTTATAAGAGGACGAAGAGCAGTCAAACTGATTTATAATCGGAAGAAGAGCAGTCAAACTGTTCTCTAGGAGGATGAAGCGCAGTCAAACTGGTTTATAGGAGGATGAAGAGCAGTCAAACTGCTTTATAAAAGGATGAAGATCAGTCAAACTGATTTATAAGAGGATGAAGAGCAGTCAAACTGATTTATAAAAGGATGAAGAGCAGTCAAACTGTTTTATAAGCGGACGAAGAGCAGTCAAACTGATTTATAATCGGACGAAGAGCAGTCAAACTGATTTATAATCGGACGAAGAGCAGTCAAACGGTTTTATAAGAGGATGAAGAGCGGTCAAATTGATTTATAAGAGGATGAAGAGCAGTCAAACTGCTTTATAAAAGGATGAAGAGCAGTGAAACTGTTTTATACAATGATGTAGAGCAGTCAGACTGTTTTACAAAAGGATGAAAAGCAGTCAACCTGTTTTACATCCTCTATAAGAGGATGAAGAGCAGTCAAACTGCTTTATAAACAGATGATGAGCAGTCAAACTGATTTATAAGAGGATGAAGAGCAGTCAAACTGCTTTATAAAAGGATGAAGAGCAGTCAAACTGTTTTATAAGCAGACGAAGAGCAGTCAAACTGATTTATAATCGGACGAAGAGCAGTCAAACTGATTTATAATCGGACGAAGAGCAGTCAAACGGTTTTATAAGAGGATGAAGAGCAGTCAAACTGATTTATAATCGGACGAAGAGCAGTCAAACGGTTTTATAAGAGGATGAAGAGCAGTCAAATTGATTTATAAGAGGACGAAGAGCAGTCAAACTGATTTATAGGAGGATGAAGAGCAGTCAAACTGATTTATAAGAGGATGAAGAGCAGTCAAACTGCGTTATAAAAGGATGAAGAGCAGTCAAACTGTTTTATAAGAGGATGAAGAGCAGTCAAACTGATTTAAAATCGGATGAAGAGCAGTCAAACTGCTTTATAAAAGGATGAAGGGCAGTCAAACTGTTTTATAACAGGATGAAGAGCAGTCAACCTGATTTATAATCGGACGAAGAGCAGTCAAACTGTTCTATAGGAGGATGAAGCGCAGTCAAACTGGTTTATAGGAGGATGAAGAGCAGTCAAACTGCTTTATAAAAGGATGAAGAGCAGTCAAACTGATTTATAATCGGACGAAAAGCAGTCAAGCTGTTCTATAGGAGGATGAAGCGCAGTCAAACTGGTTTATAGGAGGATGAAGAGCAGTCAAACTGCTTTATAAAAGGATGAAGAGCAGTCAAACTGATTTATAATCGGATGAATAGCAGTCAAACTGATTTATAATGGGATGAAGAGCAGTCAAACTGAGTTATAATCGGACGAAGAGCAGTCAAACTGATTTATAATCGGACGAAGAGCAGTCAAACTGATTTATAATCGGATGAATAGCAGTCAAACTGATTTATAACAGGATGAAGAGCAGTCAAACTGATTTATAAGATGATGAAGAGCAGTCAAACTGCGTTATAAAAGGATGAAGAGCAGTCAAACTGTTTTATAAGAGGGTGAAGAGCAGTCAAACTGTTTTATAATCGGATGAAGAGCAGTCAAACTGATTTATAAGAGGATGAAGAGCAGTCAAACTGCTTTATAAAAGGATGAAGAGCAGTCAAACTGTTTTATAAGAGGACGAAGAGCAGTCAAACTGATTTATAATCGGACGAAGAGCAGTCAAACTGTTCTATAGGAGGATGAAGCGCAGTCAAACTGGTTTATAGGAGGATGAAGAGCAGTCAAACTGCTTTATAAAAGGATGAAGATCAGTCAAACTGATTTATAAGAGGATGAAGAGCAGTCAAACTGCTTTATAAAAGGATGAAGAGCAGTCAAACTGTTTTATAAGCGGACGAAGAGCATTCAAACTGATTTATATTCGGACGAAGAGCAGTCAAACTGATTTATAATCGGACGAAGAGCAGTCAAACGGTTTTATAAGAGGATGAAGAGCAGTCAAACTGTTTTACAAGAGGATGAAGATCAGTCAAACTGCTTTATAAAAGGATGAAGAGCAGTCAAACTGTTTTATAAGAGGACGAAGAGTAGTCAAACTGAGTTATAATCGGACGAAGAGCAGTCAAACTGATTTATAATCGGACGAAGAGCAGTCAAACTGATTTATAATCGGATGAATAGCAGTCAAACTGATTTATAATCGGATGAAGAGCAGTCAAACTGATTTATAAGAGGATGGAGAGCAGTCAAACTGCGTTATAAAAGGATGAAGAGCAGTCAAACTCTTTTATAAGAGGGTGAAGAGCAGTCAAACTGATTTATAATCGGATGAAGAGCAGTCAAACTGATTTATAAGAGGATGAAGAGCAGTCAAACTGCTTTATAAAAAGATGAAGAGCAGTCAAACTGTTTTATAAGAGGACGAAGAGCAGTCAAACTGATTTATAATCGGACGAAGAGCAGTCAAACTGTTCTATAGGAGGATGAAGCGCAGTCAAACTGGTTTATAGGAGGATGAAGAGCAGTCAAACTGCTTTATAAAAGGATGAAGATCAGTCAAACTGATTTATAAGAGGATGAAGAGCAGTCAAACTGATTTATAAAAGGATGAAGAGCAGTCAAACTGTTTTATAAGCGGACGAAGAGCAGTCAAACTGATTTATAATCGGACGAAGAGCAGTCAAACTGATTTATAATCGGACGAAGAGCAGTCAAACGGTTTTATAAGAGGATGAAGAGCGGTCAAATTGATTTATAAGAGGATGAAGAGCAGTCAAACTGCTTTATAAAAGGATGAAGAGCAGTGAAACTGTTTTATACAATGATGTAGAGCAGTCAGACTGTTTTACAAAAGGATGAAAAGCAGTCAACCTGTTTTACATCCTCTATAGGAGGATGAAGAGCAGTCAAACTGCTTTATAAACAGATGATGAGCAGTCAAACTGATTTATAAGAGAATGAAGAGCAGTCAAACTGCTTTATAAAAGGATGAAGAGCAGTCAAACTGTTTTATAAGCAGACGAAGAACAGTCAAACTGATTTATAATCGGACGAAGAGCAGTCAAACTGATTTATAATCGGACGAAGAGCAGTCAAACGGTTTTATAAGAGGATGAAGAGCAGTCAAACTGATTTATAATCGGACGAAGAGCAGTCAAACGGTTTTATAAGAGGATGAAGAGCAGTCAAATTGATTTATAAGAGGACGAAGAGCAGTCAAACTGATTTATAGGAGGATGAAGAGCAGTCAAACTGATTTATAAGAGGATGAAGAGCAGTCAAACTGCGTTATAAAAGGATGAAGAGCAGTCAAACTGTTTTATAAGAGGATGAAGAGCAGTCAAACTGATTTAAAATCGGATGAAGAGCAGTCAAACTGCTTTATAAAAGGATGAAGGGCAGTCAAACTGTTTTATAACAGGATGAAGAGCAGTCAACCTGATTTATAATCGGACGAAGAGCAGTCAAACTGTTCTATAGGAGGATGAAGCGCAGTCAAACTGGTTTATAGGAGGATGAAGAGCAGTCAAACTGCTTTATAAAAGGATGAAGAGCAGTCAAACTGATTTATAATCGGACGAAAAGCAGTCAAGCTGTTCTATAGGAGGATGAAGCGCAGTCAAACTGGTTTATAGGAGGATGAAGAGCAGTCAAACTGCTTTATAAAAGGATGAAGAGCAGTCAAACTGATTTATAATCGGACGAAAAGCAGTCAAGCTGTTCTATAGGAGGATGAAGCGCAGTCAAACTGGTTTATAGGAGTATGAAGAGCAGTCAAACTGCTTTATAAGAGGATGAAGAGCAGTCAAACTGATTTATAAGAGGATGAAGAGCAGTCAAACTGCTTTATAAAAGGATGAAGAGCAGTCAAACTGTTTTGTAAGCGGACGAAGAGCAGTCAAACTGATTTATATTCGGACGAAGAGCAGTCAAACTGATTTATAATCGGACGAAGAGCAGTCAAACGGTTTCATAAGAGGATGAAGAGCAGTCAAACTGTTTTACAAGAGGATGAAGAGCAGTCAAACTGCTTTATAAAAGGATGAAGAGCAGTCAAACTGTTTTATAAGAGGACGAAGAGTAGTCAAACTGAGTTATAATCGGACGAAGAGCAGTCAAACTGATTTATAATCGGACGAAGAGCAGTCAAACTGATTTATAATCGGATGAATAGCAGTCAAACTGATTTATAATCGGATGAAGAGCAGTCAAACTGATTTATAAGATGATGAAGAGCAGTCAAACTGCGTTATAAAAGGATGAAGAGCAGTCAAACTGTTCTATAGGAGGATGAAGCGCAGTCAAACTGGTTTATAGGAGGATGAAGAGCAGTCAAACTGCTTTATAAAAGGATGAAGATCAGTCAAACTGATTTATAAGAGGATGAAGAGCAGTCAAACTGATTTATAAAAGGATGAAGAGCAGTCAAACTGTTTTATAAGCGGACGAAGAGCAGTCAAACTGATTTATAATCGGACGAAGAGCAGTCAAACTGATTTATAATCGGACGAAGAGCAGTCAAACGGTTTTATAAGAGGATGAAGAGCGGTCAAATTGATTTATAAGAGGATGAAGAGCAGTCAAACTGCTTTATAAAAGGATGAAGTGCAGTGAAACTGTTTTATACAATGATGTAGAGCAGTCAGACTGTTTTACAAAAGGATGAAAAGCAGTCAACCTGTTTTACATCCTCTATAGGAGGATGAAGAGCAGTCAAACTGCTTTATAAACAGATGATGAGCAGTCAAACTGATTTATAAGAGGATGAAGAGCAGTCAAACTGCTTTATAAAAGGATGAAGAGCAGTCAAACTGTTTTATAAGCAGACGAAGAGCAGTCAAACTGATTTATAATCGGACGAAGAGCAGTCAAACTGATTTATAATCGGACGAAGAGCAGTCAAACGGTTTTATAAGAGGATGAAGAGCAGTCAAACTGATTTATAATCGGACGAAGAGCAGTCAAACGGTTTTATGAGAGGATGAAGAGCAGTCAAATTGATTTATAAGAGGATGAAGAGCAGTCAAACTGCGTTATAAAAGGATGAAGAGCAGTCAAAATGTTTTATAAGAGGATGAAGAGCAGTCAAACTGATTTATAATCGGATGAAGAGCAGTCAAACTGATTTATAAGAGGATGAAGAGCAGTCAAACTGATTTATAAAAGGATGAAGAGCAGTCAAACTGTTTTACAAGAGGATGAAGAGCAGTCAAACTGTTTTATAAGAGGATGAAGAGCAGTCAAACTGCATTATAAAAGGATGAAGAGCAGTCAAACTGTTTTAAAAGAGGACGAAGAGCAGTCAAACTGATTTATAATCGGATGAAGAGCAGTCAAACTGATTTATAAGAGGATGAAGAGCAGTCAAACTGCGTTATAAAAGGATGAAGAGCAGTCAAAATGTTTTATAAGAGGATGAAGAGCAGTCAAACTGATTTATAATCGGATGAAGAGCAGTCAAACTGATTTATAAGAGGATGAAGAGCAGTCAAACTGCTTTATAAAAGGATGAAGAGCAGTCAAACTGTTTTATAAGCGGACGAAGAGCAGTCAAACTGATTTATAATCGGACGAAGAGCAGTCAAACTGATTTATAATCGGACGAAGAGCAGTCAAACGGTTTTATAAGAGGATGAAGTGCAGTCAAATTGATTTATAAGAGGATGAAGAGCAGTCAAACTGCTTTATAAAAGGATGAAGAGCAGTCAAACTGTTTTATAAGAGGACGAAGAGCAGTCAAACTGATTTATAATCCGACGAAGAGCAGTCAAACTGTTTTATAGGAGGATGAAGCGCAGTCAAACTGGTCTATAGGAGGATGAAGAGAAGTCAAACTGCTTTATAAACAGATGAAGAGCAGTCAAACTGATTTATAAGAGGATGAAGAGCAGTCAAACTGCTTTATAAAAGGATGAAGAGCAGTCAAACTGTTTTATAAGCAGACGAAAAGCAGTCAAACTGATTTATAATCGGACGAAGAGCAGTCAACCTGATTTATAATCGGACGAAGAGCAGTCAAACGGTTTTATAAGAGGATGAAGAGCAGTCAAACTGATTTATAATCGGACGAAGAGCAGTTAAACGGTTTTATAAGAGGATGAAGAGCAGTCAAATTGATTTATAAGAGGATGAAGAGCAGTCAAACTGCTTTTTAAAAGGATGAAGAGCAGTCAAACTGTTTTACAAGAGGATGTAGAGCAGTCAGACTGTTTTACAAGACGATGAAGAGCAGTCAACCGGTTTTACAAGAGGATGAAGAGCAGTCAAACTGTTTTATAAGAGGATGAAGAGCAGTCAAACTGCATTATAAAAGGATGAAGAGCAGTCAAACTGTTTTAAAAGAGGACGAAGAGCAGTCACACTGATTTATAATCGGATGAAGAGCAGTCAAACTGATTTATAAGAGGATGAAGAGCAGTCAAACTGCGTTATAAAAGGATGAAGAGCAGTCAAAATGTTTTATAAGAGGATGAAGAGCAGTCAAACTGATTTATAATCGGATGAAGAGCAGTCAAACTGATTTATAAGAGGATGAAGAGCAGTCAAACTGCTTTATAAAAGGATGAAGAGCAGTCAAACTGTTTTACAAGAGGATGAAGAGCAGTCAAACTGTTTTATAAGAGGATGAAGAGCAGTCAAACTGCATTATAAAAGGATGAAGAGCAGTCAAACTGTTTTAAAAGAGGACGAAGAGCAGTCAAACTGATTTATAATCGGATGAAGAGCAGTCAAACTGATTTATAAGAGGATGAAGAGCAGTCAAACTGCGTTATAAAAGGATGAAGAGCAGTCAAAATGTTTTATAAGAGGATGAAGAGCAGTCAAACTGATTTATAATCGGATGAAGAGCAGTGAAACTGATTTATAAGAGGATGAAGAGCAGTCAAACTGCTTTTATAAGAGGATGAAGAGCAGTCAAACTGTTTTTATAAGAGGACGAAGAGCAGTCAAACTGGTTTATAATCGGACGAAGAGCAGTCAAACTGTTCTATAGGAGGATGAAGCGCAGTCAAACTGGTTTATAGGAGGATGAAGAGCAGTCAAACTGCTTTATAAAAGGATGAAGAGCAGTCAAACTGATTTATAAGAGGATGAAGAGCAGTCAAACTGCTTCATAAAAGGATGAAGAGCAGTCAAACTGTTTTATAAGCGGACGAAGAGCAGTCAAACTGATTTATAATCGGACGAAGAGCAGTCAAACTGATTTATAATCGGACGAAGAGCAGTCAAACGGTTTTATAAGAGGATGAAGAGCAGTCAAATTGATTTATAAGAGGATGAAGAGCAGTCAAACTGCTTTATAAAAGGATGAAGAGCAGTCAAACTGTTTTATACAATGATGTAGAGCAGTCAGACTGTTTTACAAAAGGATGAAGAGCAGTCAACCTGTTTTACGAGAGGATGAAGAGCAGTCAAACTGCGTTATAAAAAGATGAAGAGCAGTCAAACTGTTTTATAAGAGGATGAAGAGCAGTCAAATTGATTTATAATCGGATGAAGAGCAGTCAGACTGTTTTACAAGAGGATGAAGAGCAGTCAAACTGCTTTATAAAAGGATGAAGAGCAGTCAAACTGTTTTATAAGAGGACGAAGAGCAGTCAAACTGAGTTATAATCGGACGAAGAGCAGTCAAACTGTTCTATAGGTGGATGAAGCGCAGTCAAACTGGTTTACAAGAGGATGAAGAGCAGTCAAACTGCTTTATAAGAGGATGAAGAGCAGTCAAACTGATTTATAAGAGGATGAAGAGCAGTCAAACTGCTTTATAAAAGGATGAAGAGCAGTCAAACTGTTTTATAAGCGGACGAAGAGCAGTCCAACTGATTTATAATCGGACGAATAGCAGTCAAACTGATTTATAATCGGACGAAGAGCAGTCAAACTGATTTATAATCGGATGAATAGCAGTCAAACTGATTTATAATCGGATGAAGCGCAGTCAAACTGGTTTACAGGAGGATGAAGAGCAGTCAAACTGCTTTATAAGAGGATGAAGAGCAGTCAAACTGATTTATAAGAGGATGAAGAGCAGTCAAACTGCTTTATAAAAGGATGAAGAGCAGTCAAACTGTTTTATAAGCGGACGAAGAGCAGTCAAACTGTTTTATAGGAGGATGAAGCGCAGTCAAACTGGTCTATAGGAGGATGAAGAGCAGTCAAACTGCTTTATAAACAGATGAAGAGCAGTCAAACTGATTTATAAGAGGATGAAGAGCAGTCAAACTGCTTTATAAAAGGATGAAGAGCAGTCAAACTGTTTTATAAGCAGACGAAAAGCAGTCAAACTGATTTATAATCGGACGAAGAGCAGTCAACCTGATTTATAATCGGACGAAGAGCAGTCAAACGGTTTTATAAGAGGATGAAGAGCAGTCAAACTGATTTATAATCGGACGAAGAGCAGTCAAACGGTTTTATAACAGGATGAAGAGCAGTCAAATTGATTTATAAGAGGATGAAGAGCAGTCAAACTGCTTTTTAAAAGGATGAAGAGCAGTCAAACTGTTTTATACGAGGATGTAGAGCAGTCAGACTGTTTTACAAGAGGATGAAGAGCAGTCAACCTGTTTTACAAAAGGATGAAGAGCAGTCAAACTGTTTTATAAGAGGATGAAGAGCAGTCAAACTGCATTATAAAAGGATGAAGAGCAGTCAAACTGTTTTATAAGCAAACGAAAAGCAGTCAAACTGATTTATAATCGGACGAAGAGCAGTCAACCTGATTTATAATCGGACGAAGAGCAGTCAAACGGTTTTATAAGAGGATGAAGAGCAGTCAAACTGATTTATAATAGGACGAAGAGCAGTCAAACGGTTTTATAAGAGGATGAAGAGCAGTCAAATTGATTTATAAGAGGATGAAGAGCAGTCAAACTGCTTTATAAAAGGATGAAGAGCAGTCAAACTGTTTTATACGAGGATGTAGAGCAGTCAGACTGTTTTACAAGAGGATGAAGAGCAGTCAACCTGTTTTACAAGAGGATGAAGAGCAGTCAAACTGTTTTATAAGAGGATGAAGAGCAGTCAAACTGCATTATAAAAGGATGAAGAGCAGTCAAACTGTTTTAAAAGAGGACGAAGAGCAGTCAAACTGATTTATAATCGGATGAAGAGCAGTCAAACTGATTTATAAGAGGATGAAGAGCAGTCAAACTGCGTTATAAAAGGATGAAGAGCAGTCAAAATGTTTTATAAGAGGATGAAGAGCAGTCAAACTGATTTATAATCGGATGAAGAGCAGTCAAACTGATTTATAAGAGGATGAAGAGCAGTCAAACTGCTTTATAAAAGGATGAAGAGCAGTCAAACTGTTTTACAAGAGGTTGAAGAGCAGTCAAACTGTTTTATAAGAGGATGAAGAGCAGTCAAACTGTTTTATACAATGATGTAGAGCAGTCAGACTGTTTTACAAAAGGATGAAGAGCAGTCAACCTGTTTTACGAGAGGATGAAGAGCAGTCAAACTGCGTTATAAAAAGATGAAGAGCAGTCAAACTGTTTTATAAGAGGATGAAGAGCAGTCAAATTGATTTATAATCGGATGAAGAGCAGTCAGACTGTTTTACAAGAGGATGAAGAGCAGTCAAACTGCTTTATAAAAGGATGAAGAGCAGTCAAACTGTTTTATAAGAGGACGAAGAGCAGTCAAACTGAGTTATAATCGGACGAAGAGCAGTCAAACTGTTCTATAGGTGGATGAAGCGCAGTCAAACTGGTTTACAGGAGGATGAAGAGCAGTCAAACTGCTTTATAAGAGGATGAAGAGCAGTCAAACTGATTTATAAGAGGATGAAGAGCAGTCAAACTGCTTTATAAAAGGATGAAGAGCAGTCAAACTGTTTTATAAGCGGACGAAGAGCAGTCCAACTGATTTATAATCGGACGAATAGCAGTCAAACTGATTTATAATCGGACGAAGAGCAGTCAAACTGATTTATAATCGGATGAATAGCAGTCAAACTGATTTATAATCGGATGAAGCGCAGTCAAACTGGTTTATAGGAGGATGAAGAGCAGTCAAACTGCTTTATAAGAGGATGAAGAGCAGTCAAACTGATTTATAAGAGGATGAAGAGCAGTCAAACTGCTTTATAAAAGGATGAAGAGCAGTCAAACTGTTTTATAAGCGGACGAAGAGCAGTCAAACTGTTTTATAGGAGGATGAAGCGCAGTCAAACTGGTCTATAGGAGGATGAAGAGCAGTCAAACTGCTTTATAAACAGATGAAGAGCAGTCAAACTGATTTATAAGAGGATGAAGAGCAGTCAAACTGCTTTATAAAAGGATGAAGAGCAGTCAAACTGTTTTATAAGCAGACGAAAAGCAGTCAAACTGATTTATAATCGGACGAAGAGCAGTCAACCTGATTTATAATCGGACGAAGAGCAGTCAAACGGTTTTATAAGAGGATGAAGAGCAGTCAAACTGATTTATAATCGGACGAAGAGCAGTCAAACGGTTTTATAACAGGATGAAGAGCAGTCAAATTGATTTATAAGAGGATGAAGAGCAGTCAAACTGCTTTTTAAAAGGATGAAGAGCAGTCAAACTGTTTTATACGAGGATGTAGAGCAGTCAGACTGTTTTACAAGAGGATGAAGAGCAGTCAACCTGTTTTACAAAAGGATGAAGAGCAGTCAAACTGTTTTATAAGAGGATGAAGAGCAGTCAAACTGCGTTATAAAAGGATGAAGAGCAGTCAAACTGTTTTATAAGCAAACGAAAAGCAGTCAAACTGATTTATAATCGGACGAAGAGCAGTCAACCTGATTTATAATCGGACGAAGAGCAGTCAAACGGTTTTATAAGAGGATGAAGAGCAGTCAAACTGATTTATAATAGGACGAAGAGCAGTCAAACGGTTTTATAAGAGGATGAAGAGCAGTCAAATTGATTTATAAGAGGATGAAGAGCAGTCAAACTGCTTTATAAAAGGATGAAGAGCAGTCAAACTGTTTTATACGAGGATGTAGAGCAGTCAGACTGTTTTACAAGAGGATGAAGAGCAGTCAACCTGTTTTACAAGAGGATGAAGAGCAGTCAAACTGTTTTATAAGAGGATGAAGAGCAGTCAAACTGCATTATAAAAGGATGAAGAGCAGTCAAACTGTTTTAAAAGAGGACGAAGAGCAGTCAAACTGATTTATAATCGGATGAAGAGCAGTCAAACTGATTTATAAGAGGATGAAGAGCAGTCAAACTGCGTTATAAAAGGATGAAGAGCAGTCAAAATGTTTTATAAGAGGATGAAGAGCAGTCAAACTGATTTATAATCGGATGAAGAGCAGTCAAACTGATTTATAAGAGGATGAAGAGCAGTCAAACTGCTTTATAAAAGGATGAAGAGCAGTCAAACTGTTTTACAAGAGGTTGAAGAGCAGTCAAACTGTTTTATAAGAGGATGAAGAGCAGTCAAACTGCATTATAAAAGGATGAAGAGCAGTCAAACTGTTTTAAAAGAGGACGAAGAGCAGTCAAACTGATTTATAATCGGATGAAGAGCAGTCAAACTGATTTATAAGAGGATGAAGAGCAGTCAAACTGCGTTATAAAAGGATGAAGAGCAGTCAAAATGTTTTATAAGAGGATGAAGAGCAGTCAAACTGATTTATAATCGGACGAAGAGCAGTCAAACGGTGTTATAAGAGGATGAAGAGCAGTCAAATTGATTTATAAGAGGATGAAGAGCAGTCAAACTGCTTTATAAAATGATGAAGAGCAGTCAAACTGTTTTATACAATGATGTAGAGCAGTCAGACTGTTTTACAAAAGGATGAAAAGCAGTCAACCTGTTTTACAAGAGGATGAAGCGCAGTCAAACTTGTTTATAGGAGAATGAAGAGCAGTCAAACTGCTTTATAAGAGGATGAAGAGCAGTCAAACTGATTTATAAGAGGATGAAGAGCAGTCAAACTGCTTTATAAAAGGATGAAGAGCAGTCAAACTGTTTTATAAGCGGACGAAGAGCAGTCAAACTGATTTATAATCGGACGAAGAGCAGTCAAACTGATTTATAATCGGACGAAGAGCAGTCAAACTGATTTAAAATCGGATGAATAGCAGTCAAACTGATTTATAAGAGGATGTAGAGCAGTCAAACTGCTTTATAAAAGGATGAAGAGCAGTCAAACTGTTTTATAAGAGGACGAAGAGCAGTCAAACTGATTTATAATCCGACGAAGAGCAGTCAAACTGTTTTATAGGAGGATGAAGCGCAGTCAAACTGGTCTATAGGAGGATGAAGAGCAGTAAAACTGCTTTATAAACAGATGAAGAGCAGTCAAACTGATTTATAAGAGGATAAAGAGCAGTCAAACTGCTTTATAAAAGGATGAAGAGCAGTCAAACTGTTTTATAAGCAGACGCAGAGCAGTCAAACTGATTTATAATCGGACGAAGAGCAGTCAACCTGATTTATAATCGGACGAAGAGCAGTCAAACGGTTTTATAAGAGGATGAAGAGCAGTCAAACTGATTTATAATCGGACGAAGAGCAGTCAAACGGTTTTATAAGAGGATGAAGTGCAGTCAAATTGATTTATAAGAGGATGAAGAGCAGTCAAACTGCTTTATAAAAGGATGAAGAGCAGTCAAACAGTTTTATACGAGGATGTAGAGCAGTCAGACTGTTTTACAAGAGGATGAAGAGCAGTCAACCTGTTTTACAAGAGGATGAAGAGCAGTCAAACTGTTTTATAAGAGGATGAAGAGCAGTCAAACTGCATTATAAAAGGATGAAGAGCAGTCAAACTGTTTTAAAAGAGGACGAAGAGCAGTCAAACTGATTTATAATCGGATGAAGAGCAGTCAAACTGATTTATAAGAGGATGAAGAGCAGTCAAACTGCGTTATAAAAGGATGAAGAGCAGTCAAAATGTTTTATAAGAGGATGAAGAGCAGTAAAACTGCTTTATAAACAGATGAAGAGCAGTCAAACTGATTTATAAGAGGATGAAGAGCAGTCAAACTGCTTTATAAAAGGATGAAGAGCAGTCAAACTGTTTTATAAGCAGACGAAGAGCAGTCAAACTGATTTATAATCAGACGAAGAGCAGTCAACCTGATTTATAATCGGACGAAGAGCAGTCAAACGGTTTTATAAGAGGATGAAGAGCAGTCAAACTGATTTATAATCGGACGAAGAGCAGTCAAACGGTTTTATAAGAGGATGAAGTGCAGTCAAATTGATTTATAAGAGGATGAAGAGCAGTCAAACTGCTTTATAAAAGGATGAAGAGCAGTCAAACTGTTTTATACGAGGATGTAGAGCAGTCAGACTTTTTTACAAGAGGATGAAGAGCAGTCAAACGGTTTTACAAGAGGATGAAGAGCAGTCAAACTGTTTTATAAGAGGATGAAGAGCAGTCAAACTGCATTATAAAAGGATGAAGAGCAGTCAAACTGTTTTAAAAGAGGACGAAGAGCAGTCAAACTGATTTATAATCGGATGAAGAGCAGTCAAACTGATTTATAAGAGGATGAAGAGCAGTCAAACTGCGTTATAAAAGGATGAAGAGCAGTCAAACTGTTTTATAAGAGGATGAAGAGCAGTCAAACTGATTTATAATCGGATGAAGAGCAGTCAAACTGCGTTATAAAAGGATGAAGAGCAGTCAAACTGTTTTATAAGAGGATGAAGAGCAGTCAAACTGATTTATAATCGGATGAAGAGCAGTCAAACTGATTTATAATAGGATGAAGAGCAGTCAAACTGCTTTATAAAAGGATGAAGAGCAGTCAAACTGTTTTTTAAGAGGATGAAGAGCATTCAAACTGATTTATAAGAGGATGAAGAGCAGTCAAACTGATTTATAAGAGGATGAAGAGCAGTCAAACTGCTTTATAAAAGGATGAAGAGCAGTCAAACTGTTTTATAAGAGGACGAAGAGCAGTCAAACTGATTTATAATCGGACGAAGAGCAGTCAAACTGTTCTATAGGAGGATGAAGCGCAGTCAAACTGGTTTATATGAGGATGAAGAGCAGTCAAACTGCTTTATAAAAGGATGAAGATCAGTCAAACTGATTTATAAGAGGATGAAGAGCAGTCAAACTGCTTTATAAAAGGATGAAGAGCAGTCAAACTGTTTTATAAGCGGACGAAGAGCAGTCAAACTGATTTATAATCGGACGAAGAGCAGTCAACCTGATTTATAATCGGACGAAGAGCAGTCAAACTGTTTTATAAGCAGACGAAGAGCAGTCAAACTGATTTATAATCAGACGAAGAGCAGTCAACCTGATTTATAATCGGACGAAGAGCAGTCAAACGGTTTTATAAGAGGATGAAGAGCCGTCAAACTGATTTATAATCGGACGAAGAGCAGTCAAACGGTTTTATAAGAGGATGAAGTGCAGTCAAATTGATTTATAAGAGGATGAAGAGCAGTCAAACTGCTTTATAAAAGGATGAAGAGCAGTCAAACTGTTTTATACGAGGATGTAGAGCAGTCAGACTTTTTTACAAGAGGATGAAGAGCAGTCAACCTGTTTTACAAAAGGATGAAGAGCAGTCAAACTGTTTTATAAGAGGATGAAGAGCAGTCAAACTGCATTATAAAAGGATGAAGAGCAGTCAAACTGTTTTAAAAGAGGACGAAGAGCAGTCAAACTGATTTATAATCGGATGAAGAGCAGTCAAACTGATTTATAAGAGGATGAAGAGCAGTCAAACTGCGTTATAAAAGGATGAAGAGCAGTCAAACTGTTTTATAAGAGGATGAAGAGCAGTCAAACTGATTTATAATCGGATGAAGAGCAGTCAAACTGCGTTATAAAAGGATGAAGAGCAGTCAAACTGTTTTATAAGAGGATGAAGAGCAGTCAAACTGATTTATAATCGGATGAAGAGCAGTCAAACTGATTTATAATAGGATGAAGAGCAGTCAAACTGCTTTATAAAAGGATGAAGAGCAGTCAAACTGTTTTTTAAGAGGATGAAGAGCATTCAAACTGATTTATAAGAGGATGAAGAGCAGTCAAACTGATTTATAAGAGGATGAAGAGCAGTCAAACTGCTTTATAAAAGGATGAAGAGCAGTCAAACTGTTTTATAAGAGGACGAAGAGCAGTCAAACTGATTTATAATCGGACGAAGAGCAGTCAAACTGTTCTATAGGAGGATGAAGCGCAGTCAAACTGGTTTATATGAGGATGAAGAGCAGTCAAACTGCTTTATAAAAGGATGAAGATCAGTCAAACTGATTTATAAGAGGATGAAGAGCAGTCAAACTGCTTTATAAAAGGATGAAGAGCAGTCAAACTGTTTTATAAGCGGACGAAGAGCAGTCAAACTGATTTATAATCGGACGAAGAGCAGTCAAACTGATTTATAATCGGACGAAGAGCAGTCAAACGGTTTTATAAGAGGATGAAGAGCAGTCAAATTGATTTATAAGAGGATGAAGAGCAGTCAAACTGTTTTATACAATGATGTAGAGCAGTCAGACTGTTTTACAAAAGGATGAAAAGCAGTCAACCTGTTTTACAAGAGGATGAAGCGCAGTCAAACTGGTTTATAGGAGGATGAAGAGCAGTCAAACTGCTTTATAAGAGGATGAAGAGCAGTCAAACTGATTTATAAGAGGATGAAGAGCAGTCAAACTGTTTTATAAAAGGATGAAGAGCAGTCAAACTGTTTTATAAGCGGACGAAGAGCAGTGAAACTGATTTATAATCGGACGAAGAGCAGTCAAACTGATTTATAATCGGACGAAGAGCAGTCAAACTGATTTATAATCGGATGAATAGCAGTCAAACTGATTTATAAGAGGATGTAGAGCAGTCAAACTGCTTTATAAAAGGATGAAGAGCAGTCAAACTGTTTTATAAGAGGACGAAGAGCAGTCAAACTGATTTATAATCCGACGAAGAGCAGTCAAACTGTTTTATAGGAGGATGAAGCGCAGTCAAACTGGTCTATAGGAGGATGAAGAGCAGTCAAACTGCTTTAAAAACAGATGAAGAGCAGTCAAACTGATTTATAAGAGGATGAAGAGCAGTCAAACTGCTTTATAAAAGGATGAAGAGCAGTCAAACTGTTTTATAAGCAGACGAAAAGCAGTCAAACTGATTTATAATCGGACGAAGAGCAGTCAACCTGATTTATAATCGGACGAAGAGCAGTCAAACGGTTTTATAAGAGGATGAAGAGCAGTCAAACTGATTTATAATAGGATGAAGAGCAGTCAAACGGTTTTATAAGAGGATGAAGAGCAGTCAAATTGATTTATAAGAGGATGAAGAGCAGTCAAACTGCTTTATAAAAGGATGAAGAGCAGTCAAACTGTTTTATACGAGGATGTAGAGCAGTCAGACTGTTTTACAAGAGGATGAAGAGCAGTCAACCTGTTTTACAAGAGGATGAAGAGCAGTCAAACTGTTTTATAAGAGGATGAAGAGCAGTCAAACTGCATTATAAAAGGATGAAGAGCAGTCAAACTGTTTTAAAAGAGGACGAAGAGCAGTCAAACTGATTTATAATCGGATGAAGAGCAGTCAAACTGATTTATAAGAGGATGAAGAGCAGTCAAACTGCGTTATAAAAGGATGAAGAGCAGTCAAAATGTTTTATAAGAGGATGAAGAGCAGTCAAACTGATTTATAATCGGATGAAGAGCAGTCAAACTGATTTATAAGAGGATGAAGAGCAGTCAAACTGCTTTATAAAAGGATGAAGAGCAGTCAAACTGTTTTACAAGAGGATGAAGAGCAGTCAAACTGTTTTATAAGAGGATGAAGAGCAGTCAAACTGCATTATAAAAGGATGAAGAGCAGTCAAACTGTTTTAAAAGAGGACGAAGAGCAGTCAAACTGATTTATAATCGGATGAAGAGCAGTCAAACTGATTTATAAGAGGATGAAGAGCAGTCAAACTGCGTTATAAAAGGATGAAGAGCAGTCAAAATGTTTTATAAGAGGATGAAGAGCAGTCAAACTGATTTATAATCGGATGAAGAGCAGTCAAACTGATTTATAAGAGGATGAAGAGCAGTCAAACTGCTTTATAAAAGGATGAAGAGCAGTCAAACTGTTTTATAAGCGGACGAAGAGCAGTCAAACTGATTTATAATCGGACGAAGAGCAGTCAAACTGATTTATAATCGGACGAAGAGCAGTCAAACGGTTTTATAAGAGGATGAAGAGCAGTCAAATTGATTTATAAGAGGATGAAGAGCAGTCAAACTGCTTTATAAAAGGATGAAGAGCAGTCAAACTGTTTTATACAATGATGTAGAGCAGTCAGACTGTTTTACAAAAGGATGAAAAGCAGTCAACCTGTTTTACAAGAGGATGAAGCGCAGTCAAACTGGTTTATAGGAGGATGAAGAGCAGTCAAACTGCTTTATAAGAGGATGAAGAGCAGTCAAACTGATTTATAAGAGGATGAAGATCAGTCAAACTGCTTTATAAAAGGATGAAGAGCAGTCAACCTGTTTTATAAGCGGACGAAGAGCAGTCAAACTGATTTATAATCGGACGAAGAGCAGTCAAACTGATTTATAATCGGACGAAGAGCAGTCAAACTGATTTATAATCGGATGAATAGCAGTCAAACTGATTTATAAGAGGATGTAGAGCAGTCAAACTGTTTTATAAGAGGACGAAGAGCAGTCAAACTGATTTATAATCCGACGAAGAGCAGTCAAACTGTTTTATAGGAGGATGAAGCGCAGTCAAACTGGTCTATAGGAGGATGAAGAGCAGTCAAACAGCTTTATAAACAGATGAAGAGCAGTCAAACTGATTTATAAGAGGATGAAGAGCAGTCAAACTGCTTTATAAAAGGATGAAGAGCAGTCAAACTGTTTTATAAGCAGACGAAAAGCAGTCAAACTGATTTATAATCGGACGAAGAGCAGTCAACCTGATTTATAATCGGACGAAGAGCAGTCAAACGGTTTTATAAGAGGATGAAGAGCAGTCAAACTGATTTATAATCGGACGAAGAGCAGTCAAACGGTTTTATAAGAGGATGAAGAGCAGTCAAATTGATTTATAAGAGGATGAAGAGCAGTCAAACTGCGTTATAAAAGGATGAAGAGCAGTCAAAATGTTTTATAAGAGGATGAAGAGCAGTCAAACTGATTTATAATCGGATGAAGAGCAGTCAAACTGATTTATAAGAGGATGAAGAGCAGTCAAACTGATTTATAAAAGGATGAAGAGCAGTCAAACTGTTTTACAAGAGGATGAAGAGCAGTCAAACTGTTTTATAAGAGGATGAAGAGCAGTCAAACTGCATTATAAAAGGATGAAGAGCAGTCAAACTGTTTTAAAAGAGGACGAAGAGCAGTCAAACTGATTTATAATCGGATGAAGAGCAGTCAAACTGATTTATAAGAGGATGAAGAGCAGTCAAACTGCGTTATAAAAGGATGAAGAGCAGTCAAAATGTTTTATAAGAGGATGAAGAGCAGTCAAACTGATTTATAATCGGATGAAGAGCAGTCAAACTGATTTATAAGAGGATGAAGAGCAGTCAAACTGCTTTATAAAAGGATGAAGAGCAGTCAAACTGTTTTATAAGCGGACGAAGAGCAGTCAAACTGATTTATAATCGGACGAAGAGCAGTCAAACTGATTTATAATCGGACGAAGAGCAGTCAAACGGTTTTATAAGAGGATGAAGAGCAGTCAAATTGATTTATAAGAGGATGAAGAGCAGTCAAACTGCTTTATAAAAGGATGAAGAGCAGTCAAACTGTTTTATAAGAGGACGAAGAGCAGTCAAACTGATTTATAATCCGACGAAGAGCAGTCAAACTGTTTTATAGGAGGATGAAGCGCAGTCAAACTGGTCTATAGGAGGATGAAGAGCAGTCAAACTGCTTTATAAACAGATGAAGAGCAGTCAAACTGATTTATAAGAGGATGAAGAGCAGTCAAACTGCTTTATAAAAGGATGAAGAGCAGTCAAACTGTTTTATAAGCAGACGAAAAGCAGTCAAACTGATTTATAATCGGACGAAGAGCAGTCAACCTGATTTATAATCGGACGAAGAGCAGTCAAACGGTTTTATAAGAGGATGAAGAGCAGTCAAACTGATTTATAATCGGACGAAGAGCAGTCAAACGGTTTTATAAGAGGATGAAGAGCAGTCAAATTGATTTATAAGAGGATGAAGAGCAGTCAAACTGCTTTTTAAAAGGATGAAGAGCAGTCAAACTGTTTTATACGAGGATGTAGAGCAGTCAGACTGTTTTACAAGACGATGAAGAGCAGTCAACCGGTTTTACAAGAGGATGAAGAGCAGTCAAACTGTTTTATAAGAGGATGAAGAGCAGTCAAACTGCATTATAAAAGGATGAAGAGCAGTCAAACTGTTTTAAAAGAGGACGAAGAGCAGTCACACTGATTTATAATCGGATGAAGAGCAGTCAAACTGATTTATAAGAGGATGAAGAGCAGTCAAACTGCGTTATAAAAGGATGAAGAGCAGTCAAAATGTTTTATAAGAGGATGAAGAGCAGTCAAACTGATTTATAATCGGATGAAGAGCAGTCAAACTGATTTATAAGAGGATGAAGAGCAGTCAAACTGCTTTATAAAAGGATGAAGAGCAGTCAAACTGTTTTACAAGAGGATGAAGAGCAGTCAAACTGTTTTATAAGAGGATGAAGAGCAGTCAAACTGCATTATAAAAGGATGAAGAGCAGTCAAACTGTTTTAAAAGAGGACGAAGAGCAGTCAAACTGATTTATAATCGGATGAAGAGCAGTCAAACTGATTTATAAGAGGATGAAGAGCAGTCAAACTGCGTTATAAAAGGATGAAGAGCAGTCAAAATGTTTTATAAGAGGATGAAGAGCAGTCAAACTGATTTATAATCGGATGAAGAGCAGTGAAACTGATTTATAAGAGGATGAAGAGCAGTCAAACTGCTTTATAAAAGGATGAAGAGCAGTCAAACTGTTTTTATAAGAGGACGAAGAGCAGTCAAACTGGTTTATAATCGGACGAAGAGCAGTCAAACTGTTCTATAGGAGGATGAAGCGCAGTCAAACTGGTTTATAGGAGGATGAAGAGCAGTCAAACTGCTTTATAAAAGGATGAAGAGCAGTCAAACTGATTTATAAGAGGATGAAGAGCAGTCAAACTGCTTCATAAAAGGATGAAGAGCAGTCAAACTGTTTTATAAGCGGACGAAGAGCAGTCAAACTGATTTATAATCGGACGAAGAGCAGTCAAACTGATTTATAATCGGACGAAGATCAGTCAAACGGTTTTATAAGAGGATGAAGAGCAGTCAAATTGATTTATAAGAGGATGAAGAGCAGTCAAACTGCTTTATAAAAGGATGAAGAGCAGTCAAACTGTTTTATACAATGATGTAGAGCAGTCAGACTGTTTTACAAAAGGATGAAAAGCAGTCAACCTGTTTTACAAGAGGATGAAGCGCAGTCAAACTGGTTTATAGGAGGATGAAGAGCAGTCAAACTGCTTTATAAGAGGATGAAGAGCAGTCAAACTGATTTATAAGAGGATGAAGATCAGTCAAACTGCTTTATAAAAGGATGAAGAGCAGTCAACCTGTTTTATAAGCGGACGAAGAGCAGTCAAACTGATTTATAATCGGACGAAGAGCAGTCAAACTGATTTATAATCGGACGAAGAGCAGTCAAACTGATTTATAATCGGATGAATAGCAGTCAAACTGATTTATAAGAGGATGTAGAGCAGTCAAACTGTTTTATAAGAGGACGAAGAGCAGTCAAACTGATTTATAATCCGACGAAGAGCAGTCAAACTGTTTTATAGGAGGATGAAGCGCAGTCAAACTGGTCTATAGGAGGATGAAGAGCAGTCAAACTGCTTTATAAACAGATGAAGAGCAGTCAAACTGATTTATAAGAGGATGAAGAGCAGTCAAACTGATTTATAAGAGGATGAAGAGCAGTCAAACTGATTTATAATCGGACGAAGAGCAGTCAAACTGATTTATAATCGGACGAAGAGCAGTCAAACGGTTTTATAAGAGGATGAAGAGCAGTCAAATTGATTTATAAGAGGATGAAGAGCAGTCAAACTGCTTTATAAAAGGATGAAGAGCAGTCAAACTGTTTTATAAGAGGACGAAGAGCAGTCAAACTGATTTATAATCCGACGAAGAGCAGTCAAACTGTTTTATAGGAGGATGAAGCGCAGTCAAACTGGTCTATAGGAGGATGAAGAGCAGTCAAACTGCTTTATAAACAGATGAAGAGCAGTCAAACTGATTTATAAGAGGATGAAGAGCAGTCAAACTGCTTTATAAAAGGATGAAGAGCAGTCAAACTGTTTTATAAGCAGACGAAAAGCAGTCAAACTGATTTATAATCGGACGAAGAGCAGTCAACCTGATTTATAATCGGACGAAGAGCAGTCAAACGGTTTTATAAGAGGATGAAGAGCAGTCAAACTGATTTATAATCGGACGAAGAGCAGTCAAACGGTTTTATAAGAGGATGAAGAGCAGTCAAATTGATTTATAAGAGGATGAAGAGCAGTCAAACTGCTTTTTAAAAGGATGAAGAGCAGTCAAACTGTTTTATACGAGGATGTAGAGCAGTCAGACTGTTTTACAAGACGATGAAGAGCAGTCAACCGGTTTTACAAGAGGATGAAGAGCAGTCAAACTGTTTTATAAGAGGATGAAGAGCAGTCAAACTGCATTATAAAAGGATGAAGAGCAGTCAAACTGTTTTAAAAGAGGACGAAGAGCAGTCACACTGATTTATAATCGGATGAAGAGCAGTCAAACTGATTTATAAGAGGATGAAGAGCAGTCAAACTGCGTTATAAAAGGATGAAGAGCAGTCAAAATGTTTTATAAGAGGATGAAGAGCAGTCAAACTGATTTATAATCGGATGAAGAGCAGTCAAACTGATTTATAAGAGGATGAAGAGCAGTCAAACTGCTTTATAAAAGGATGAAGAGCAGTCAAACTGTTTTACAAGAGGATGAAGAGCAGTCAAACTGTTTTATAAGAGGATGAAGAGCAGTCAAACTGCATTATAAAAGGATGAAGAGCAGTCAAACTGTTTTAAAAGAGGACGAAGAGCAGTCAAACTGATTTATAATCGGATGAAGAGCAGTCAAACTGATTTATAAGAGGATGAAGAGCAGTCAAACTGCGTTATAAAAGGATGAAGAGCAGTCAAAATGTTTTATAAGAGGATGAAGAGCAGTCAAACTGATTTATAATCGGATGAAGAGCAGTGAAACTGATTTATAAGAGGATGAAGAGCAGTCAAACTGCTTTATAAAAGGATGAAGAGCAGTCAAACTGTTTTTATAAGAGGACGAAGAGCAGTCAAACTGGTTTATAATCGGACGAAGAGCAGTCAAACTGTTCTATAGGAGGATGAAGCGCAGTCAAACTGGTTTATAGGAGGATGAAGAGCAGTCAAACTGCTTTATAAATGGATGAAGAGCAGTCAAACTGATTTATAAGAGGATGAAGAGCAGTCAAACTGCTTCATAAAAGGATGAAGAGCAGTCAAACTGTTTTATAAGCGGACGAAGAGCAGTCAAACTGATTTATAATCGGACGAAGAGCAGTCAAACTGATTTATAATCGGACGAAGATCAGTCAAACGGTTTTATAAGAGGATGAAGAGCAGTCAAATTGATTTATAAGAGGATGAAGAGCAGTCAAACTGCTTTATAAAAGGATGAAGAGCAGTCAAACTGTTTTATACAATGATGTAGAGCAGTCAGACTGTTTTACAAAAGGATGAAAAGCAGTCAACCTGTTTTACAAGAGGATGAAGCGCAGTCAAACTGGTTTATAGGAGGATGAAGAGCAGTCAAACTGCTTTATAAGAGGATGAAGAGCAGTCAAACTGATTTATAAGAGGATGAAGATCAGTCAAACTGCTTTATAAAAGGATGAAGAGCAGTCAACCTGTTTTATAAGCGGACGAAGAGCAGTCAAACTGATTTATAATCGGACGAAGAGCAGTCAAACTGATTTATAATCGGACGAAGAGCAGTCAAACTGATTTATAATCGGATGAATAGCAGTCAAACTGATTTATAAGAGGATGTAGAGCAGTCAAACTGTTTTATAAGAGGACGAAGAGCAGTCAAACTGATTTATAATCCGACGAAGAGCAGTCAAACTGTTTTATAGGAGGATGAAGCGCAGTCAAACTGGTCTATAGGAGGATGAAGAGCAGTCAAACTGCTTTATAAACAGATGAAGAGCAGTCAAACTGATTTATAAGAGGATGAAGAGCAGTCAAACTGCTTTATAAAAGGATGAAGAGCAGTCAAACTGTTTTATAAGCAGACGAAAAGCAGTCAAACAGATTTATAATCGGACGAAGTGCAGTCAACCTGATTTATAATCGGACGAAGAGCAGTCAAACGGTTTTATAAGAGGATGAAGAGCAGTCAAACTGATTTATAATCGGACGAAGAGCAGTCAAACGGTTTTATAAGAGGATGAAGAGCAGTCAAATTGATTTATAAGAGGATGAAGAGCAGTCAAACTGCGTTATAAAAGGATGAAGAGCAGTCAAAATGTTTTATAAGAGGATGAAGAGCAGTCAAACTGATTTATAATCGGATGAAGAGCAGTCAAACTGATTTATAAGAGGATGAAGAGCAGTCAAACTGATTTATAAAAGGATGAAGAGCAGTCAAACTGTTTTACAAGAGGATGAAGAGCAGTCAAACTGTTTTATAAGAGGATGAAGAGCAGTCAAACTGCATTATAAAAGGATGAAGAGCAGTCAAACTGTTTTAAAAGAGGACGAAGAGCAGTCAAACTGATTTATAATCGGATGAAGAGCAGTCAAACTGATTTATAAGAGGATGAAGAGCAGTCAAACTGCGTTATAAAAGGATGAAGAGCAGTCAAAATGTTTTATAAGAGGATGAAGAGCAGTCAAACTGATTTATAATCGGATGAAGAGCAGTCAAACTGATTTATAAGAGGATGAAGAGCAGTCAAACTGCTTTATAAAAGGATGAAGAGCAGTCAAACTGTTTTATAAGCGGACGAAGAGCAGTCAAACTGATTTATAAGAGGACGAAGAGCAGTCAAACTGATTTATAATCGGACGAAGAGCAGTCAAACGGTTTTATAAGAGGATGAAGAGCAGTCAAATTGATTTATAAGAGGATGAAGAGCAGTCAAACTGCTTTATAAAAGGATGAAGAGCAGTCAAACTGTTTTATAAGAGGACGAAGAGCAGTCAAACTGATTTATAATCCGACGAAGAGCAGTCAAACTGTTTTATAGGAGGATGAAGCGCAGTCAAACTGGTCTATAGGAGGATGAAGAGCAGTCAAACTGCTTTATAAACAGATGAAGAGCAGTCAAACTGATTTATAAGAGGATGAAGAGCAGTCAAACTGCTTTATAAAAGGATGAAGAGCAGTCAAACTGTTTTATAAGCAGACGAAAAGCAGTCAAACTGATTTATAATCGGACGAAGAGCAGTCAACCTGATTTATAATCGGACGAAGAGCAGTCAAACGGTTTTATAAGAGGATGAAGAGCAGTCAAACTGATTTATAATCGGACGAAGAGCAGTCAAACGGTTTTATAAGAGGATGAAGAGCAGTCAAATTGATTTATAAGAGGATGAAGAGCAGTCAAACTGCTTTTTAAAAGGATGAAGAGCAGTCAAACTGTTTTATACGAGGATGTAGAGCAGTCAGACTGTTTTACAAGACGATGAAGAGCAGTCAACCGGTTTTACAAGAGGATGAAGAGCAGTCAAACTGTTTTATAAGAGGATGAAGAGCAGTCAAACTGCATTATAAAAGGATGAAGAGCAGTCAAACTGTTTTAAAAGAGGACGAAGAGCAGTCACACTGATTTATAATCGGATGAAGAGCAGTCAAACTGATTTATAAGAGGATGAAGAGCAGTCAAACTGCGTTATAAAAGGATGAAGAGCAGTCAAAATGTTTTATAAGAGGATGAAGAGCAGTCAAACTGATTTATAATCGGATGAAGAGCAGTCAAACTGATTTATAAGAGGATGAAGAGCAGTCAAACTGCTTTATAAAAGGATGAAGAGCAGTCAAACTGTTTTACAAGAGGATGAAGAGCAGTCAAACTGTTTTATAAGAGGATGAAGAGCAGTCAAACTGCATTATAAAAGGATGAAGAGCAGTCAAACTGTTTTAAAAGAGGACGAAGAGCAGTCAAACTGATTTATAATCGGATGAAGAGCAGTCAAACTGATTTATAAGAGGATGAAGAGCAGTCAAACTGCGTTATAAAAGGATGAAGAGCAGTCAAAATGTTTTATAAGAGGATGAAGAGCAGTCAAACTGATTTATAATCGGATGAAGAGCAGTGAAACTGATTTATAAGAGGATGAAGAGCAGTCAAACTGCTTTATAAAAGGATGAAGAGCAGTCAAACTGTTTTTATAAGAGGACGAAGAGCAGTCAAACTGGTTTATAATCGGACGAAGAGCAGTCAAACTGTTCTATAGGAGGATGAAGCGCAGTCAAACTGGTTTATAGGAGGATGAAGAGCAGTCAAACTGCTTTATAAAAGGATGAAGAGCAGTCAAACTGATTTATAAGAGGATGAAGAGCAGTCAAACTGCTTCATAAAAGGATGAAGAGCAGTCAAACTGTTTTATAAGCGGACGAAGAGCAGTCAAACTGATTTATAATCGGACGAAGAGCAGTCAAACTGATTTATAATCGGACGAAGATCAGTCAAACGGTTTTATAAGAGGATGAAGAGCAGTCAAATTGATTTATAAGAGGATGAAGAGCAGTCAAACTGCTTTATAAAAGGATGAAGAGCAGTCAAACTGTTTTATACAATGATGTAGAGCAGTCAGACTGTTTTACAAAAGGATGAAGAGCAGTCAACCTGTTTTACGAGAGGATGAAGAGCAGTCAAACTGCGTTATAAAAAGATGAAGAGCAGTCAAACTGTTTTATAAGAGGATGAAGAGCAGTCAAATTGATTTATAATCGGATGAAGAGCAGTCAGACTGTTTTACAAGAGGATGAAGAGCAGTCAAACTGCTTTATAAAAGGATGAAGAGCAGTCAAACTGTTTTATAAGAGGACGAAGAGCAGTCAAACTGAGTTATAATCGGACGAAGAGCAGTCAAACTGTTCTATAGGTGGATGAAGCGCAGTCAAACTGGTTTACAGGAGGATGAAGAGCAGTCAAACTGCTTTATAAGAGGATGAAGAGCAGTCAAACTGATTTATAAGAGGATGAAGAGCAGTCAAACTGCTTTATAAAAGGATGAAGAGCAGTCAAACTGTTTTATAAGCAGACGAAAAGCAGTCAAACTGATTTATAATCGGACGAAGAGCAGTCAACCTGATTTATAATCGGACGAAGAGCAGTCAAACGGTTTTATAAGAGGATGAAGAGCAGTCAAACTGATTTATAATCGGACGAAGAGCAGTCAAACGGTTTTATAAGAGGATGAAGAGCAGTCAAATTGATTTATAAGAGGATGAAGAGCAGTCAAACTGCTTTTTAAAAGGATGAAGAGCAGTCAAACTGTTTTATACGAGGATGTAGAGCAGTCAGACTGTTTTACAAGACGATGAAGAGCAGTCAACCGGTTTTACAAGAGGATGAAGAGCAGTCAAACTGTTTTATAAGAGGATGAAGAGCAGTCAAACTGCATTATAAAAGGATGAAGAGCAGTCAAACTGTTTTAAAAGAGGACGAAGAGCAGTCACACTGATTTATAATCGGATGAAGAGCAGTCAAACTGATTTATAAGAGGATGAAGAGCAGTCAAACTGCGTTATAAAAGGATGAAGAGCAGTCAAAATGTTTTATAAGAGGATGAAGAGCAGTCAAACTGATTTATAATCGGATGAAGAGCAGTCAAACTGATTTATAAGAGGATGAAGAGCAGTCAAACTGCTTTATAAAAGGATGAAGAGCAGTCAAACTGTTTTACAAGAGGATGAAGAGCAGTCAAACTGTTTTATAAGAGGATGAAGAGCAGTCAAACTGCATTATAAAAGGATGAAGAGCAGTCAAACTGTTTTAAAAGAGGACGAAGAGCAGTCAAACTGATTTATAATCGGATGAAGAGCAGTCAAACTGATTTATAAGAGGATGAAGAGCAGTCAAACTGCGTTATAAAAGGATGAAGAGCAGTCAAAATGTTTTATAAGAGGATGAAGAGCAGTCAAACTGATTTATAATCGGATGAAGAGCAGTGAAACTGATTTATAAGAGGATGAAGAGCAGTCAAACTGCTTTATAAAAGGATGAAGAGCAGTCAAACTGTTTTTATAAGAGGACGAAGAGCAGTCAAACTGGTTTATAATCGGACGAAGAGCAGTCAAACTGTTCTATAGGAGGATGAAGCGCAGTCAAACTGGTTTATAGGAGGATG
The DNA here is from genome assembly GCA_022114975.2 of Lampris megalopsis. Taxonomy (NCBI): domain Eukaryota; kingdom Metazoa; phylum Chordata; class Actinopteri; order Lampriformes; family Lampridae; genus Lampris; species Lampris megalopsis. The sequence continues at coordinate 423,336 of JAJHIY020000795.1, read as the reverse complement.
AAGAGCAGTCAAACTGCTTTATAAAAGGATGAAGAGCAGTCAAACTGATTTATAAGAGGATGAAGAGCAGTCAAACTGCTTCATAAAAGGATGAAGAGCAGTCAAACTGTTTTATAAGCGGACGAAGAGCAGTCAAACTGATTTATAATCGGACGAAGAGCAGTCAAACTGATTTATAATCGGACGAAGATCAGTCAAACGGTTTTATAAGAGGATGAAGAGCAGTCAAATTGATTTATAAGAGGATGAAGAGCAGTCAAACTGCTTTATAAAAGGATGAAGAGCAGTCAAACTGTTTTATACAATGATGTAGAGCAGTCAGACTGTTTTACAAAAGGATGAAGAGCAGTCAACCTGTTTTACGAGAGGATGAAGAGCAGTCAAACTGCGTTATAAAAAGATGAAGAGCAGTCAAACTGTTTTATAAGAGGATGAAGAGCAGTCAAATTGATTTATAATCGGATGAAGAGCAGTCAGACTGTTTTATAAGAGGATGAAGAGCAGTCAAACTGCTTTATAAAAGGATGAAGAGCAGTCAAACTGTTTTATAAGAGGACGAAGAGCAGTCAAACTGAGTTATAATCGGACGAAGAGCAGTCAAACTGTTCTATAGGTGGATGAAGCGCAGTCAAACTGGTTTACAGGAGGATGAAGAGCAGTCAAACTGCTTTATAAGAGGATGAAGAGCAGTCAAACTGATTTATAAGAGGATGAAGAGCAGTCAAACTGCTTTATAAAAGGATGAAGAGCAGTCAAACTGTTTTATAAGCGGACGAAGAGCAGTCCAACTGATTTATAATCGGACGAATAGCAGTCAAACTGATTTATAATCGGACGAAGAGCAGTCAAACTGATTTATAATCGGATGAATAGCAGTCAAACTGATTTATAATCGGATGAAGCGCAGTCAAACTGGTTTACAGGAGGATGAAGAGCAGTCAAACTGCTTTATAAGAGGATGAAGAGCAGTCAAACTGATTTATAAGAGGATGAAGAGCAGTCAAACTGCTTTATAAAAGGATGAAGAGCAGTCAAACTGTTTTATAAGCGGACGAAGAGCAGTCAAACTGTTTTATAGGAGGATGAAGCGCAGTCAAACTGGTCTATAGGAGGATGAAGAGCAGTCAAACTGCTTTATAAACAGATGAAGAGCAGTCAAACTGATTTATAAGAGGATGAAGAGCAGTCAAACTGCTTTATAAAAGGATGAAGAGCAGTCAAACTGTTTTATAAGCAGACGAAAAGCAGTCAAACTGATTTATAATCGGACGAAGAGCAGTCAACCTGATTTATAATCGGACGAAGAGCAGTCAAACGGTTTTATAAGAGGATGAAGAGCAGTCAAACTGATTTATAATCGGACGAAGAGCAGTCAAACGGTTTTATAACAGGATGAAGAGCAGTCAAATTGATTTATAAGAGGATGAAGAGCAGTCAAACTGCTTTTTAAAAGGATGAAGAGCAGTCAAACTGTTTTATACGAGGATGTAGAGCAGTCAGACTGTTTTACAAGAGGATGAAGAGCAGTCAACCTGTTTTACAAAAGGATGAAGAGCAGTCAAACTGTTTTATAAGAGGATGAAGAGCAGTCAAACTGCATTATAAAAGGATGAAGAGCAGTCAAACTGTTTTATAAGCAAACGAAAAGCAGTCAAACTGATTTATAATCGGACGAAGAGCAGTCAACCTGATTTATAATCGGACGAAGAGCAGTCAAACGGTTTTATAAGAGGATGAAGAGCAGTCAAACTGATTTATAATAGGACGAAGAGCAGTCAAACGGTTTTATAAGAGGATGAAGAGCAGTCAAATTGATTTATAAGAGGATGAAGAGCAGTCAAACTGCTTTATAAAAGGATGAAGAGCAGTCAAACTGTTTTATACGAGGATGTAGAGCAGTAAGACTGTTTTACAAGAGGATGAAGAGCAGTCAACCTGTTTTACAAGAGGATGAAGAGCAGTCAAACTGTTTTATAAGAGGATGAAGAGCAGTCAAACTGCATTATAAAAGGATGAAGAGCAGTCAAACTGTTTTAAAAGAGGACGAAGAGCAGTCAAACTGATTTATAATCGGATGAAGAGCAGTCAAACTGATTTATAAGAGGATGAAGAGCAGTCAAACTGCGTTATAAAAGGATGAAGAGCAGTCAAAATGTTTTATAAGAGGATGAAGAGCAGTCAAACTGATTTATAATCGGATGAAGAGCAGTCAAACTGATTTATAAGAGGATGAAGAGCAGTCAAACTGCTTTATAAAAGGATGAAGAGCAGTCAAACTGTTTTACAAGAGGTTGAAGAGCAGTCAAACTGTTTTATAAGAGGATGAAGAGCAGTCAAACTGCATTATAAAAGGATGAAGAGCAGTCAAACTGTTTTAAAAGAGGACGAAGAGCAGTCAAACTGATTTATAATCGGATGAAGAGCAGTCAAACTGATTTATAAGAGGATGAAGAGCAGTCAAACTGCGTTATAAAAGGATGAAGAGCAGTCAAAATGTTTTATAAGAGGATGAAGAGCAGTCAAACTGATTTATAATCGGATGAAGAGCAGTCAAACTGATTTATAAGAGGATGAAGAGCAGTCAAACTGCTTTATAAAAGGATGAAGAGCAGTCAAACTGTTTTATAAGCGGACGAAGAGCAGTCAAACTGATTTATAATCGGACGAAGAGCAGTCAAACTGATTTATAATCGGACGAAGAGCAGTCAAACGGTTTTATAAGAGTATGAAGAGCAGTCAAATTGATTTATAAGAGGATGAAGAGCAGTCAAACTGCTTTATAAAAGGATGAAGAGCAGTCAAACTGTTTTATACAATGATGTAGAGCAGTCAGACTGTTTTACAAAAGGATGAAAAGCAGTCAACCTGTTTTACAAGAGGATGAAGCGCAGTCAAACTGGTTTATAGGAGGATGAAGAGCAGTCAAACTGCTTTATAAGAGGATGAAGAGCAGTCAAACTGATTTATAAGAGGATGAAGAGCAGTCAAACTGCTTTATAAAAGGATGAAGAGCAGTCAACCTGTTTTATAAGCGGACGAAGAGCAGTCAAACTGATTTATAATCGGACGAAGAGCAGTCAAACTGATTTATAATCGGACGAAGAGCAGTCAAACTGATTTATAATCGGATGAATAGCAGTCAAACTGATTTATAAGAGGATGTAGAGCAGTCAAACTGCTTTATAAAAGGATGAAGAGCAGTCAAACTGTTTTATAAGAGGACGAAGAGCAGTCAAACTGATTTATAATCCGACGAAGAGCAGTCAAACTGTTTTATAGGAGGATGAAGCGCAGTCAAACTGGTCTATAGGAGGATGAAGAGCAGTCAAACTGCTTTATAAACAGATGAAGAGCAGTCAAACTGATTTATAAGAGGATGAAGAGCAGTCAAACTGCTTTATAAAAGGATGAAGAGCAGTCAAACTGTTTTATAAGCAGACGAAAAGCAGTCAAACTGATTTATAATCGGACGAAGAGCAGTCAACCTGATTTATAATCGGACGAAGAGCAGTCAAACGGTTTTATAAGAGGATGAAGAGCAGTCAAACTGATTTATAATCGGACGAAGAGCAGTCAAACTGATTTATAATCGGATGAAGAGCAGTCAAATTGATTTATAAGAGGATGAAGAGCAGTCAAACTGCTTTTTAAAAGGATGAAGAGCAGTCAAACTGTTTTATACGAGGATGTACAGCAGTCAGACTGTTTTACAAGACGATGAAGAGCAGTCAACCTGTTTTACAAGAGGATGAAGAGCAGTCAAACTGTTTTATAAGAGGATGAAGAGCAGTCAAACTGCATTATAAAAGGATGAAGAGCAGTCAAACTGTTTTAAAAGAGGACGAAGAGCAGTCACACTGATTTATAATCGGATGAAGAGCAGTCAAACTGATTTATAAGAGGATGAAGAGCAGTCAAACTGCGTTATAAAAGGATGAATAGCAGTCAAAATGTTTTAGAAGAGGATGAAGAGCAGTCAAACTGATTTATAATCGGATGAAGAGCAGTCAAACTGATTTATAAGAGGATGAAGAGCAGTCAAACTGCTTTATAAAAGGATGAAGAGCAGTCAAACTGTTTTACAAGAGGATGAAGAGCAGTCAAACTGTTTTATAAGAGGATGAAGAGCAGTCAAACTGCATTATAAAAGGATGAAGAGCAGTCAAACTGTTTTAAAAGAGGACGAAGAGCAGTCAAACTGATTTATAATCGGATGAAGAGCAGTCAAACTGCGTTATAAAAGGATGAAGAGCAGTAAAAATGTTTTATAAGAGGATGAAGAGCAGTCAAACTGATTTATAATCGGATGAAGAGCAGTGAAACTGATTTATAAGAGGATGAAGAGCAGTCAAACTGCTTTATAAAAGGATGAAGAGAAGTCAAACTGTTTTTATAAGAGGACGAAGAGCAGTCAAACTGGTTTATAATCGGACGAAGAGCAGTCAAACTGTTCTATAGGAGGATGAAGCGCAGTCAAACTGGTTTATAGGAGGATGAAGAGCAGTCAAACTGCTTTATAAAAGGATGAAGAGCAGTCAAACTGATTTATAAGAGGATGAAGAGCAGTCAAACTGCTTTATAAAAGGATGAAGAGCAGTCAAACTGTTTTATAAGCGGACGAAGAGCAGTCAAACTGATTTATAATCGGACGAAGAGCAGTCAAACTGATTTATAATCGGACGAAGATCAGTCAAACGGTTTTATAAGAGGATGAAGAGCAGTCAAATTGATTTATAAGAGGATGAAGAGCAGTCAAACTGCTTTATAAAAGGATGAAGAGCAGTCAAACTGTTTTATACAATGATGTAGAGCAGTCAGACTGTTTTACAAAAGGATGAAGAGCAGTCAACCTGTTTTACAAGAGGATGAAGAGCAGTCAAACTGCGTTATAAAAAGATGAAGAGCAGTCAAACTGTTTTATAAGAGGATGAAGAGCAGTCAAATTGATTTATAATCGGATGAAGAGCAGTCAGACTGTTTTACAAGAGGATGAAGAGCAGTCAAACTGCTTTATAAAAGGATGAAGAGCAGTCAAACTGTTTTATAAGAGGACGAAGAGCAGTCAAACTGAGTTATAATCGGACGAAGAGCAGTCAAACTGTTCTATAGGTGGATGAAGCGCAGTCAAACTGGTTTACAGGAGGATGAAGAGCAGTCAAACTGCTTTATAAGAGGATGAAGAGCAGTCAAACTGATTTATAAGAGGATGAAGAGCAGTCAAACTGCTTTATAAAAGGATGAAGAGCAGTCAAACTGTTTTATAAGCGGACGAAGAGCAGTCAAACTGTTTTATAGGAGGATGAAGCGCAGTCAAACTGGTCTATAGGAGGATGAAGAGCAGTCAAACTGCTTTATAAAAGGATGAATAGCAGTCAAACTGATTTATAAGAGGATGAAGAGCAGTCAAACTGCTTTATAAAAGGATGAAGAGCAGTCAAACTGTTTTATAAGCAGACGAAAAGCAGTCAAACTGATTTATAATCGGACGAAGAGCAGTCAACCTCATTTATAATCGGACGAAGAGCAGTCAAACGGTTTTATAAGAGGATGAAGAGCAGTCAAACTGATTTATAATCGGACGAAGAGCAGTCAAACGGTTTTATAACAGGATGAAGAGCAGTCAAATTGATTTATAAGAGGATGAAGAGCAGTCAAACTGCTTTTTAAAAGGATGAAGAGCAGTCAAACTGTTTTATACGAGGATGTAGAGCAGTCAGACTGTTTTACAAGAGGATGAAGAGCAGTCAACCTGTTTTACAAAAGGATGAAGAGCAGTCAAACTGTTTTATAAGAGGATGAAGAGCAGTCAAACTGCATTATAAAAGGATGAAGAGCAGTCAAACTGTTTTAAAAGAGGACGAAGAGCAGTCAAACTGATTTATAATCGGATGAAGAGCAGTCAAACTGCGTTATAAAAGGATGAAGAGCAGTCAAAATGTTTTATAAGAGGATGAAGAGCAGTCAAACTGATTTATAATCGGATGAAGAGCAGTCAAACTGATTTATAAGAGGATGAAGAGCAGTCAAACTGCTTTATAAAAGGATGAAGAGCAGTCAAACTGTTTTACAAGAGGATGAAGAGCAGTCAAACTGTTTTATAAGAGGATGAAGAGCAGTCAAACTGCATTATAAAAGGATGAAGAGCAGTCAAACTGTTTTAAAAGAGGACGAAGAGCAGTCAAACTGATTTATAATCGGATGAAGAGCAGTCAAACTGATTTATAAGAGGATGAAGAGCAGTCAAACTGCGTTATAAAAGGATGAAGAGCAGTCAAAATGTTTTATAAGAGGATGAAGAGCAGTCAAACTGATTTATAATCGGATGAAGAGCAGTGAAACTGATTTATAAGAGGATGAAGAGCAGTCAAACTGCTTTATAAAAGGATGAAGAGCAGTCAAACTGTTTTTATAAGAGGACGAAGAGCAGTCAAACTGGTTTATAATCGGACGAAGAGCAGTCAAACTGTTCTATAGGAGGATGAAGCGCAGTCAAACTGGTTTATAGGAGGATGAAGAGAAGTCAAACTGCTTTATAAAAGGATGAAGAGCAGTCAAACTGATTTATAAGAGGATGAAGAGCAGTCAAACTGCTTTATAAAAGGATGAAGAGCAGTCAAACTGTTTTATAAGCGGACGAAGAGCAGTCAAACTGATTTATAATCGGACGAAGAGCAGTCAAACTGATTTATAATCGGACGAAGAGCAGTCAAACGGTTTTATAAGAGGATGAAGAGCAGTCAAATTGATTTATAAGAGGATGAAGAGCAGTCAAACTGCTTTATAAAAGGATGAAGAGCAGTCAAACTGTTTTATACAATGATGTAGAGCAGTCAGACTGTTTTACAAAAGGATGAAGAGCAGTCAACCTGTTTTACAAGAGGATGAAGAGCAGTCAAACTGCGTTATAAAAAGATGAAGAGCAGTCAAACTGTTTTATAAGAGGATGAAGAGCAGTCAAATTGATTTATAATCGGATGAAGAGCAGTCAGACTGTATTACAAGAGGATGAAGAGCAGTCAAACTGCTTTATAAAAGGATGAAGAGCAGTCAAACTGTTTTATAAGAGGACGAAGAGCAGTCAAACTGAGTTATAATCGGACGAAGAGCAGTCAAACTGTTCTATAGGTGGATGAAGCGCAGTCAAACTGGTTTAAAGGAGGATGAAGAGCAGTCAAACTGCTTTATAAGAGGATGAAGAGCAGTCAAACTGATTTATAAGAGGATGAAGAGCAGTCAAACTGCTTTATAAAAGGATGAAGAGCAGTCAAACTGTTTTATAAGCGGACGAAGAGCAGTCCAACTGATTTATAATCGGACGAATAGCAGTCAAACTGATTTATAATCGGACGAAGAGCAGTCAAACTGATTTATAATTGGATGAATAGCAGTCAAACTGATTTATAATCGGATGAAGCGCAGTCAAACTGGTTTACAGGAGGATGAAGAGCAGTCAAACTGCTTTATAAGAGGATGAAGAGCAGTCAAACTGATTTATAAGAGGATGAAGAGCAGTCAAACTGCTTTATAAAAGGATGAAGAGCAGTCAAACTGTTTTATAAGCGGACGAAGAGCAGTCCAACTGATTTATAATCGGACGAATAGCAGTCAAACTGAATTATAATCGGACGAATAGCAGTCAAACTGATTTATAATCGGACGAATAGCAGTCAAACTGATTTATAATCGGATGAAGAACAGTCAAACTGATTTATAAGAGGATGAAGAGCAGTCAAACTGCGTTATAAAAGGATGAAGAGCAGTCAAACTGTTTTATAAGAGGATGAAGAGCAGTCAAACTGATTTATAATCGGATGAAGAGCAGTCAAACTGATTTATAAGAGGATGAAGAGCAGTCAAACTGCGTTATAAAAGGATGAAGAGCAGTCAAACTGTTTTATAAGAGGATGAAGAGCAGTCAAACTGATTTATAATCGGATGAAGAGCAGTCAAACTGATTTATAAGAGGATGAAGAGCAGTCAAACTGCTTTATAAAAGGATGAAGAGCAGTCAAACTGTTTTATAAGAGGTCGAAGAGCAGTCAAACTGATTTATAATCGGACGAAGAGCAGTCAAACTGTTTTATACAATGATGTAGAGCAGTCAGACTGTTTTACAAAAGGATGAAAAGCAGTCAACCTGTTTTACAAGAGGATGAAGCGCAGTCAAACTGGTTTATAGGAGGATGAAGAGCAGTCAAACTGCTTTATAAGAGGATGAAGAGCAGTCAAACTGATTTATAAGAGGATGAAGAGCAGTCAAACTGCTTTATAAAAGGATGAAGAGCAGTCAAACTGTTTTATAAGCGGACGAAGAGCAGTCAAACTGATTTATAATCAGACGAAGAGCAGTCAAACTGATTTATAATCGGACGAAGAGCAGTCAAACTGATTTATAATCGGATGAATAGCAGTCAAACTGATTTATAAGAGGATGTAGAGCAGTCAAACTGCTTTATAAAAGGATGAAGAGCAGTCAAACTGTTTTACAAGAGGACGAAGAGCAGTCAAACTGATTTATAATCCGACGAAGAGCAGTCAAACTGTTTTATAGGAGGATGAAGCGCAGTCAAACTGGTCTATAGGAGGATGAAGAGCAGTCAAACTGCTTTATAAACAGATGAAGAGCAGTCAAACTGATTTATAAGAGGATGAAGAGCAGTCAAACTGCTTTATAAAAGGATGAAGAGCAGTCAAACTGTTTTATAAGCAGACGAAGAGCAGTCAAACTGATTTATAATCGGACGAAGAGCAGTCAACCTGATTTATAATCGGACGAAGAGCAGTCAAACGGTTTTATAAGAGGATGAAGAGCAGTCAAACTGATTTATAATCGGACGAAGAGCAGTCAAACGGTTTTATAAGAGGATGAAGAGCAGTCAAATTGATTTATAAGAGGATTAAGAGCAGTCAAACTGCTTTATAAAAGGATGAAGAGCAGTCAAACTGTTTTATACGAGGATGTAGAGCTGTCAGACTGTTTTACAAGAGGATGAAGAGCAGTCAACCTGTTTTACAAGAGGATGAAGAGCAGTCAAACTGCATTATAAAAGGATGAAGAGCAGTCAAACTGTTTTAAAAGAGGACGAAGAGCAGTCAAACTGATTTATAATCGGATGAAGAGCAGTCAAACTGATTTATAAGAGGATGAAGAGCAGTCAAACTGCGTTATAAAAGGATGAAGAGCAGTCAAACTGTTTTATAAGAGAATGAAGAGCAGTCAAACTGATTTATAATCGGATGAAGAGCAGTCAAACTGATTTATAAAAGGATGAAGAGCAGTCAAACTGCTTTATAAAAGGATGAAGAGCAGTCAAACTGTTTTTATAAGAGGACGAAGAGCAGTCAAACTGGTTTATAATCGGACGAAGAGCAGTCAAACTGTTCTATAGGAGGATGAAGCGCAGTCAAACTGGTTTATAGGAGGATGAAGAGCAGTCAAACTGCTTTATAAAAGGATGAAGAGCAGTCAAACTGATTTATAAGAGGATGAAGAGCAGTCAAACTGATTTATAAAAGGATGAAGAGCAGTCAAACTGTTTTATAAGCGGACGAAGAGCAGTCAAACTGATTTATAATCGGACGAAGAGCAGTCAAACTGATTTATAATCGGACGAAGAGCAGTCAAACGGTTTTATAAGAGGATGAAGAGCAGTCAAATTGATTTATAAGAGGATGAAGAGCAGTCAAACTGCTTTATAAAAGGATGAAGAGCAGTCAAACTGTTTTATACAATGATGTAGAGCAGTCAAACTGTTTTACAAGAGGATGAAGAGCAGTCAAACTGTTTTATAAGAGGATGAAGAGCAGTCAAACTGCATTATAAAAGGATGAAGAGCAGTCAAACTGTTTTAAAAGACGACGAAGAGCAGTCAAACTGATTTATAATCGGATGAAGAGCAGTCAAACTGATTTATAAGAGGATGAAGAGCAGTCAAACTGCGTTATAAAAGGATGAAGAGCAGTCAAAATGTTTTATAAGAGGATGAAGAGCAGTCAAACTGATTTATAATCGGATGAAGAGCAGTGAAACTGATTTATAAGAGGATGAAGAGCAGTCAAACTGCTTTATAAAAGGATGAAGAGCAGTCAAACTGTTTTTATAAGAGGACGAAGAGCAGTCAAACTGGTTTATAATCGGACGAAGAGCAGTCAAACTGTTCTATAGGAGGATGAAGCGCAGTCAAACTGGTTTATAGGAGGATGAAGAGCAGTCAAACTGCTTTATAAAAGGATGAAGAGCAGTCAAACTGATTTATAAGAGGATGAAGAGCAGTCAAACTGCTTTATAAAAGGATGAAGAGCAGTCAAACTGTTTTATAAGCGGACGAAGAGCAGTCAAACTGATTTATAATCGGACGAAGAGCAGTCAAACTGATTTATAATCGGACGAAGAGCAGTCAAACGGTTTTATAAGAGGATGAAGAGCAGTCAAATTGATTTATAAGAGGATGAAGAGCAGTCAAACTGCTTTATAAAAGGATGAAGAGCAGTCAAACTGTTTTATACAATGATGTAGAGCAGTCAGACTGTTTTACAAAAGGATGAAGAGCAGTCAACCTGTTTTACAAGAGGATGAAGAGCAGTCAAACTGCGTTATAAAAAGATGAAGAGCAGTCAAACTGTTTTATAAGAGGATGAAGAGCAGTCAAATTGATTTATAATCGGATGAAGAGCAGTCAGACTGTTTTACAAGAGGATGAAGAGCAGTCAAACTGCTTTATAAAAGGATGAAGAGCAGTCAAACTGTTTTATAAGAGGACGAAGAGCAGTCAAACTGAGTTATAATCGGACGAAGAGCAGTCAAACTGTTCTATAGGTGGATGAAGCGCAGTCAAACTGGTTTACAGGAGGATGAAGAGCAGTCAAACTGCTTTATAAGAGGATGAAGAGCAGTCAAACTGATTTATAAGAGGATGAAGAGCAGTCAAACTGCTTTATAAAAGGATGAAGAGCAGTCAAACTGTTTTATAAGCGGACGAAGAGCAGTCCAACTGATTTATAATCGGACGAATAGCAGTCAAACTGATTTATAATCGGACGAAGAGCAGTCAAACTGATTTATAATCGGATGAATAGCAGTCAAACTGATTTATAATCGGATGAAGCGCAGTCAAACTGGTTTACAGGAGGATGAAGAGCAGTCAAACTGCTTTATAAGAGGATGAAGAGCAGTCAAACTGATTTATAAGAGGATGAAGAGCAGTCAAACTGCTTTATAAAAGGATGAAGAGCAGTCAAACTGTTTTATAAGCGGACGAAGAGCAGTCCAACTGATTTATAATCGGACGAATAGCAGTCAAACTGATTTATAATCGGACGAAGAGCAGTCAAACTGATTTATAATCGGATGAATAGCAGTCAAACTGATTTATAATCGGATGAAGAACAGTCAAACTGATTTATAAGAGGATGAAGAGCAGTCAAACTGCGTTATAAAAGGATGAAGAGCAGTCAAACTGTTTTATAAGAGGATGAAGAGCAGTCAAACTGATTTATAATCGGATGAAGAGCAGTCAAACTGATTTATAAGAGGATGAAGAGCAGTCAAACTGCGTTATAAAAGGATGAAGAGCAGTCAAACTGTTTTATAAGAGGATGAAGAGCAGTCAAACTGATTTATAATCGGATGAAGAGCAGTCAAACTGATTTATAAGAGGATGAAGAGCAGTCAAACTGCTTTATAAAAGGATGAAGAGCAGTCAAACTGTTTTATAAGAGGTCGAAGAGCAGTCAAACTGATTTATAATCGGACGAAGAGCAGTCAAACTGTTTTATACAATGATGTAGAGCAGTCAGACTGTTTTACAAAAGGATGAAAAGCAGTCAACCTGTTTTACAAGAGGATGAAGCGCAGTCAAACTGGTTTATAGGAGGATGAAGAGCAGTCAAACTGCTTTATAAGAGGATGAAGAGCAGTCAAACTGATTTATAAGAGGATGAAGAGCAGTCAAACTGCTTTATAAAAGGATGAAGAGCAGTCAAACTGTTTTATAAGCGGACGAAGAGCAGTCAAACTGATTTATAATCGGACGAAGAGCAGTCAAACTGATTTATAATCGGACGAAGAGCAGTCAAACTGATTTATAATCGGATGAATAGCAGTCAAACTGATTTATAAGAGGATGTAGAGCAGTCAAACTGCTTTATAAAAGGATGAAGAGCAGTCAAACTGTTTTATAAGAGGACGAAGAGCAGTCAAACTGATTTATAATCCGACGAAGAGCAGTCAAACTGTTTTATAGGAGGATGAAGCGCAGTCAAACTGGTCTATAGGAGGATGAAGAGCAGTCAAACTGCTTTATAAACAGATGAAGAGCAGTCAAACTGATTTATAAGAGGATGAAGAGCAGTCAAATTGCTTTATAAAAGGATGAAGAGCAGTCAAACTGTTTTATAAGCAGACGAAGAGTAGTCAAACTGATTTATAATCGGACGAAGAGCAGTCAACCTGATTTATAATCGGACGAAGAGCAGTCAAACGGTTTTATAAGAGGATGAAGAGCAGTCAAACTGATTTATAATCGGACGAAGAGCAGTCAAACGGTTTTATAAGAGGATGAAGAGCAGTCAAATTGATTTATAAGAGGATGAAGAGCAGTCAAACTGCTTTATAAAAGGATGAAGAGCAGTCAAACTGTTTTATACGAGGATGTAGAGCAGTCAGACTGTTTTACAAGAGGATGAAGAGCAGTCAACCTGTTTTACAAGAGGATGAAGAGCAGTCAAACTGTTTTATAAGAGGATGAAGAGCAGTCAAACTGCATTATAAAAGGATGAAGAGCAGTCAAACTGTTTTAAAAGAGGACGAAGAGCAGTCAAACTGATTTATAATCGGATGAAGAGCAGTCAAACTGATTTATAAGAGGATGAAGAGCAGTCAAACTGCGTTATAAAAGCATGAAGAGCAGTCAAACTGTTTTATAAGAGAATGAAGAGCAGTCAAACTGATTTATAATCGGATGAAGAGCAGTCAAACTGATTTATAAAAGGATGAAGAGCAGTCAAACTGCTTTATAAAAGGATGAAGAGCAGTCAAACTGATTTATAAGAGGATGAAGAGCAGTCAAACTGATTTATAAAAGGATGAAGAGCAGTCAAACTGTTTTATAAGCGGACGAAGAGCAGTCAAACTGATTTATAATCGGACGAAGAGCAGTCAAACTGATTTATAATCGGACGAAGAGCAGTCAAACGGTTTTATAAGAGGATGAAGAGCAGTCAAATTGATTTATAAGAGGATGAAGAGCAGTCAAACTGCTTTATAAAAGGATGAAGAGCAGTCAAACTGTTTTATACAATGATGTAGAGCAGTCAGACTGTTTTACAAAAGGATGAAGAGCAGTCAACCTGTTTTACAAGAGGATGAAGAGCAGTCAAACTGCGTTATAAAAAGATGAAGAGCAGTCAAACTGTTTTATAAGAGGATGAATAGCAGTCAAATTGATTTATAATCGGATGAAGAGCAGTCAGACTGTTTTACAAGAGGATGAAGAGCAGTCAAACTGCTTTATAAAAGGATGAAGAGCAGTCAAACTGTTTTATAAGAGGACAAAGAGCAGTCAAACTGAGTTACAATCGGACGAAGAGCAGTCAAACTTTTCTATAGGAGGATGAAGCGCAGTCAAACTGGTTTATAGGAGGATGAAGAGCAGTCAAACTGCTTTATAAGAGGATGAAGAGCAGTCAAACTGATTTATAAGAGGATGAAGAGCAGTCAAACTGCTTTATAAAAGGATGAAGAGCAGTCAAACTATGTTTTATAAGCGGACGAAGAGCAGTCCAACTGATGTATAATCGGACGAATAGCAGTCAAACTGATTTATAATCGGACGAAGAGCAGTCAAACTGATTTATAATCCGACGAAGAGCAGTCAAACTGTTTTATAGGAGGATGAAGCGCAGTCAAACTGGTCTATAGGAGGATGAAGAGCAGTCAAACTGCTTTATAAACTGATGAAGAGCAGTCAAACTGATTTATAAGAGGATGAAGAGCAGTCAAATTGCTTTATAAAAGGATGAAGAGCAGTCAAACTGTTTTATAAGCAGACGAAGAGTAGTCAAACTGATTTATAATCGGACGAAGAGCAGTCAACCTGATTTATAATCGGACGAAGAGCAGTCAAACGGTTTTATAAGAGGATGAAGAGCAGTCAAACTGATTTATAATCGGACGAAGAGCAGTCAAACGGTTTTATAAGAGGATGAAGAGCAGTCAAATTGATTTATAAGAGGATGAAGAGCAGTCAAACTGCTTTATAAAAGGATGAAGAGCAGTCAAACTGTTTTATACGAGGATGTAGAGCAGTCGGACTGTTTTACAAGAGGATGAAGAGCAGTCAACCTGTTTTACAAGAGGATGAAGAGCAGTCAAACTGTTTTATAAGAGGATGAAGAGCAGTCAAACTGCATTATAAAAGGATGAAGAGCAGTCAAACTGTTTTAAAAGAGGACGAAGAGCAGTCAAACTGATTTATAATCGGATGAAGAGCAGTCAAACTGATTTATAAGAGGATGAAGAGCAGTCAAACTGCGTTATAAAAGCATGAAGAGCAGTCAAACTGTTTTATAAGAGAATGAAGAGCAGTCAAACTGATTTATAATCGGATGAAGAGCAGTCAAACTGATTTATAAAAGGATGAAGAGCAGTCAAACTGCTTTATAAAAGGATGAAGAGCAGTCAAACTGTTTTTATAAGAGGACGAAGAGCAGTCAAACTGGTTTATAATCGGACGAAGAGCAGTCAAACTGTTCTATAGGAGGATGAAGCGCAGTCAAACTGGTTTATAGGAGGATGAAGAGCAGTCAAACTGCTTTATAAAAGGATGAAGAGCAGTCAAACTGTTTTATAAGCGGACGAAGAGCAGTCAAACTGATTTATAATCGGACGAAGAGCAGTCAAACTGATTTATAATCGGACGAAGAGCAGTCAAACGGTTTTATACGAGGATGTAGAGCAGTCAGACTGTTTTACAAGAGGATGAAGAGCAGTCAACCTGTTTTACAAGAGGATGAAGAGCAGTCAAACTGTTTTAAAAGAGGACGAAGAGCAGTCAAACTGATTTATAATCGGATGAAGAGCAGTCAAACTGATTTATAAGAGGATGAAGAGCAGTCAAACTGCGTTATAAAAGCATGAAGAGCAGTCAAACTGTTTTATAAGAGAATGAAGAGCAGTCAAACTGATTTATAATCGGATGAAGAGCAGTCAAACTGATTTATAAAAGGATGAAGAGCAGTCAAACTGCTTTATAAAAGGATGAAGAGCAGTCAAACTGTTTTTATAAGAGGACGAAGAGCAGTCAAACTGGTTTATAATCGGACGAAGAGCAGTCAAACTGTTCTATAGGAGGATGAAGCGCAGTCAAACTGGTTTATAGGAGGATGAAGAGCAGTCAAACTGCTTTATAAAAGGATGAAGAGCAGTCAAACTGTTTTATAAGCGGACGAAGAGCAGTCAAACTGATTTATAATCGGACGAAGAGCAGTCAAACTGATTTATAATCGGACGAAGAGCAGTCAAACGGTTTTATAAGAGGATGAAGAGCAGTCAAATTGATTTATAAGAGGATGAAGAGCAGTCAAACTGCTTTATAAAAGGATGAAGAGCAGTCAAACTGTTTTATACAATGATGTAGAGCAGTCAGACTGTTTTACAAAAGGATGAAGAGCAGTCAACCTGTTTTACAAGAGGATGAAGAGCAGTCAAACTGCGTTATAAAAAGATGAAGAGCAGTCAAACTGTTTTATAAGAGGATGAAGAGCAGTCAAACTGCTTTATAAAAGGATGAAGAGCAGTCAGACTGTTTTACAAGAGGATGAAGAGCAGTCAAACTGCTTTATAAAAGGATGAAGAGCAGTCAGACTGTTTTATAAGAGGACGATTAGCAGTCAAACTGAGTTATAATCGGACGAAGAGCAGTCAAACTGTTCTATAGGAGGATGAAGCTCAGTCAAACTGGTTTATAGGAGGATGAAGAGCAGTCAAACTGCTTTATAAGAGGATGAAGAGCAGTCAAACTGATTTATAAGAGGATGAAGAGCAGTCAAACTGCTTTATAAAAGGATGAAGAGCAGTCAAACTATGTTTTATAAGCGGACGAAGATCAGTCCAACTGATGTATAATCGGACGAATAGCAGTCAAACTGATTTATAATCGGACGAAGAGCAGTCAAACTGATTTATAATCCGACGAAGAGCAGTCAAACTGTTTTATAGGAGGATGAAGCGCAGTCAAACTGGTCTATGGGAGGATGAAGAGCAGTCAAACTGCTTTATAAACAGATGAAGAGCAGTCAAACTGATTTATAAGAGGATGAAGAGCAGTCAAACTGCTTTATAAAAGGATGAAGAGCAGTCAAACTGTTTTATAAGCAGACGAAGAGTAGTCAAACTGATTTATAATCGGACGAAGAGCAGTCAACCTGATTTATAATCGGACGAAGAGCAGTCAAACGGTTTTATAAGAGGATGAAGAGCAGTCAAACTGATTTATAATCGGACGAAGAACAGTCAAACGGTTTTATAAGAGGATGAAGAGCAGTCAAATTGATTTATAAGAGGATGAAGAGCAGTCAAACTGCTTTATAAAAGGATGAAGAGCAGTCAAACTGTTTTACACGAGGATGTAGAGCAGTCAGACTGTTTTACAAGAGGATGAAGAGCAGTCAACCTGTTTTACAAGAGGATGAAGAGCAGTCAAACTGTTTTATAAGAGGATGAAGAGCAGTCAAACTGCTTTATAAAAGGATGAAGAGCAGTCAAACTGTTTTATAAGCGGACGAAGAGCAGTCCAACTGATTTATAATCGGACGAATAGCAGTCAAACTGATTTATAATTGGACGAATAGCAGTCAAACTGATTTATAATCGGATGAATAGCAGTCAAACTGATTTATAATCGGATGAAGAACAGTCAAACTGATTTATAAGAGGATGAAGAGCAGTCAAACTGCGTTATAAAAGGATGAAGAGCAGTCAAACTGTTTTATAAGAGGATGAAGAGCAGTCAAACTGATTTATAATCGGATGAAGAGCAGTCAAACTGATTTATAAGAGGATGAAGAGCAGTCAAACTGCGTTATAAAAGGATGAAGAGCAGTCAAACTGTTTTATAAGAGGATGAAGAGCAGTCAAACTGATTTATAATCGGATGAAGAGCAGTCAAACTGATTTATAAGAGGATGAAGAGCAGTCAAACTGCTTTATAAAAGGATGAAGAGCAGTCAAACTGTTTTATAAGAGGTCGAAGAGCAGTCAAACTGATTTATAATCGGACGAAGAGCAGTCAAACTGTTTTATACAATGATTTAGAGCAGTCAGACTGTTTTACAAAAGGATGAAAAGCAGTCAACCTGTTTTACAAGAAGATGAAGCGCAGTCAAACTGGTTTATAGGAGGATGAAGAGCAGTCAAACTGCTTTATAAGAGGATGAAGAGCAGTCAAACTGATTTATAAGAGGATGAAGAGCAGTCAAACTGCTTTATAAAAGGATGAAGAGCAGTCAAACTGTTTTATAAGCGGACGAAGAGCAGTCAAACTGATTTATAATCGGACGAAGAGCAGTCAAACTGATTTATAATCGGACGAAGAGCAGTCAAACTGATTTATAATCGGATGAATAGCAGTCAAACTGATTTATAAGAGGATGTAGAGCAGTCAAACTGCTTTATAAAAGGATGAAGAGCAGTCAAACTGTTTTATAAGAGGACGAAGAGCAGTCAAACTGATTTATAATCCGACGAAGAGCAGTCAAACTGTTTTATAGGAGGATGAAGCGCAGTCAAACTGGTCTATAGGAGGATGAAGAGCAGTCAAACTGCTTTATAAACAGATGAAGAGCAGTCAAACTGATTTATAAGAGGATGAAGAGCAGTCAAACTGCTTTATAAAAGGATGAAGAGCAGTCAAACTGTTTTATAAGCAGACGAAGAGCAGTCAAACTGATTTATAATCGGACGAAGAGCAGTCAACCTGATTTATAATCGGACGAAGAGCAGTCAAACGGTTTTATAAGAGGATGAAGAGCAGTCAAACTGATTTATAATCGGACGAAGAGCAGTCAAACGGTTTTATAAGAGGATGAAGAGCAGTCAAATTGATTTATAAGAGGATGAAGAGCAGTCAAACTGCTTTATAAAAGGATGAAGAGCAGTCAAACTGTTTTATACGAGGATGTAGAGCAGTCAGACTGTTTTACAAGAGGATGAAGAGCAGTCAACCTGTTTTACAAGAGGATGAAGAGCAGTCAAACTGCATTATAAAAGGATGAAGAGCAGTCAAACTGTTTTAAAAGAGGACGAAGAGCAGTCAAACTGATTTATAATCGGATGAAGAGCAGTCAAACTGATTTATAAGAGGATGAAGAGCAGTCAAACTGCGTTATAAAAGGATGAAGAGCAGTCAAACTGTTTTATAAGAGAATGAAGAGCAGTCAAACTGATTTATAATCGGATGAAGAGCAGTCAAACTGATTTATAAAAGGATGAAGAGCAGTCAAACTGCTTTATAAAAGGATGAAGAGCAGTCAAACTGTTTTTATAAGAGGACGAAGAGCAGTCAAACTGGTTTATAATCGGACGAAGAGCAGTCAAACTGTTCTATAGGAGGATGAAGCGCAGTCAAACTGGTTTATAGGAGGATGAAGAGCAGTCAAACTGCTTTATAAAAGGATGAAGAGCAGTCAAACTGATTTATAAGAGGATGAAGAGCAGTCAAACTGATTTATAAAAGGATGAAGAGCAGTCAAACTGTTTTATAAGCGGACGAAGAGCAGTCAAACTGATTTATAATCGGACGAAGAGCAGTCAAACTGATTTATAATCGGACGAAGAGCAGTCAAACGGTTTTATAAGAGGATGAAGAGCAGTCAAATTGATTTATAAGAGGATGAAGAGCAGTCAAACTGCTTTATAAAAGGATGAAGAGCAGTCAAACTGTTTTATACAATGATGTAGAGCAGTCAAACTGTTTTACAAGAGGATGAAGAGCAGTCAAACTGTTTTATAAGAGGATGAAGAGCAGTCAAACTGCATTATAAAAGGATGAAGAGCAGTCAAACTGTTTTAAAAGAGGACGAAGAGCAGTCAAACTGATTTATAATCGGATGAAGAGCAGTCAAACTGATTTATAAGAGGATGAAGAGCAGTCAAACTGCGTTATAAAAGGATGAAGAGCAGTCAAAATGTTTTATAAGAGGATGAAGAGCAGTCAAACTGATTTATAATCGGATGAAGAACAGTGAAACTGATTTATAAGAGGATGAAGAGCAGTCAAACTGCTTTATAAAAGGATGAAGAGCAGTCAAACTGTTTTTATAAGAGGACGAAGAGCAGTCAAACTGGTTTATAATCGGACGAAGAGCAGTCAAACTGTTCTATAGGAGGATGAAGCGCAGTCAAACTGGTTTATAGGAGGATGAAGAGCAGTCAAACTGCTTTATAAAAGTATGAAGAGCAGTCAAACTGATTTATAAGAGGATGAAGAGCAGTCAAACTGCTTTATAAAAGGATGAAGAGCAGTCAAACTGTTTTATAAGCGGACGAAGAGCAGTCAAACTGATTTATAATCGGACGAAGAGCAGTCAAACTGATTTATAATCGGACGAAGAGCAGTCAAACGGTTTTATAAGAGGATGAAGAGCAGTCAAATTGATTTATAA
Organism: Lampris megalopsis; assembly: GCA_022114975.2. NCBI lineage: Eukaryota > Metazoa > Chordata > Actinopteri > Lampriformes > Lampridae > Lampris > Lampris megalopsis. Next base: position 403,677 of record JAJHIY020000795.1, on the reverse strand, counting down.
GAGGATGAAGAGCAGTCAAACTGCTTTTATAAGAGGACGAAGAGCAGTCAAACTGGTTTATAATCGGACGAAGAGCAGTCAAACTGTTCTATAGGAGGATGAAGCGCAGTCAAACTGGTTTATAGGAGGATGAAGAGCAGTCAAACTGCTTTATAAAAGGATGAAGAGCAGTCAAACTGATTTATAAGAGGATGAAGAGCAGTCAAACTGATTTATAAAAGGATGAAGAGCAGTCAAACTGTTTTATAAGCGGACGAAGAGCAGTCAAACTGATTTATAATCGGACGAAGAGCAGTCAAACTGATTTATAATCGGACGAAGAGCAGTCAAACGGTTTTATAAGAGGATGAAGAGCAGTCAAATTGATTTATAAGAGGATGAAGAGCAGTCAAACTGCTTTATAAAAGGATGAAGAGCAGTCAAACTGTTTTATACAATGATGTAGAGCAGTCAAACTGTTTTACAAGAGGATGAAGAGCAGTCAAACTGTTTTATAAGAGGATGAAGAGCAGTCAAACTGCATTATAAAAGGATGAAGAGCAGTCAAACTGTTTTAAAAGACGACGAAGAGCAGTCAAACTGATTTATAATCGGATGAAGAGCAGTCAAACTGATTTATAAGAGGATGAAGAGCAGTCAAACTGCGTTATAAAAGGATGAAGAGCAGTCAAAATGTTTTATAAGAGGATGAAGAGCAGTCAAACTGATTTATAATCGGATGAAGAGCAGTGAAACTGATTTATAAGAGGATGAAGAGCAGTCAAACTGCTTTATAAAAGGATGAAGAGCAGTCAAACTGTTTTTATAAGAGGACGAAGAGCAGTCAAACTGGTTTATAATCGGACGAAGAGCAGTCAAACTGTTCTATAGGAGGATGAAGCGCAGTCAAACTGGTTTATAGGAGGATGAAGAGCAGTCAAACTGCTTTATAAAAGGATGAAGAGCAGTCAAACTGATTTATAAGAGGATGAAGAGCAGTCAAACTGCTTTATAAAAGGATGAAGAGCAGTCAAACTGTTTTATAAGCGGACGAAGAGCAGTCAAACTGATTTATAATCGGACGAAGAGCAGTCAAACTGATTTATAATCGGACGAAGAGCAGTCAAACGGTTTTATAAGAGGATGAAGAGCAGTCAAATTGATTTATAAGAGGATGAAGAGCAGTCAAACTGCTTTATAAAAGGATGAAGAGCAGTCAAACTGTTTTATACAATGATGTAGAGCAGTCAGACTGTTTTACAAAAGGATGAAGAGCAGTCAACCTGTTTTACAAGAGGATGAAGAGCAGTCAAACTGCGTTATAAAAAGATGAAGAGCAGTCAAACTGTTTTATAAGAGGATGAAGAGCAGTCAAATTGATTTATAATCGGATGAAGAGCAGTCAGACTGTTTTACAAGAGGATGAAGAGCAGTCAAACTGCTTTATAAAAGGATGAAGAGCAGTCAAACTGTTTTATAAGAGGACGAAGAGCAGTCAAACTGAGTTATAATCGGACGAAGAGCAGTCAAACTGTTCTATAGGTGGATGAAGCGCAGTCAAACTGGTTTACAGGAGGATGAAGAGCAGTCAAACTGCTTTATAAGAGGATGAAGAGCAGTCAAACTGATTTATAAGAGGATGAAGAGCAGTCAAACTGCTTTATAAAAGGATGAAGAGCAGTCAAACTGTTTTATAAGCGGACGAAGAGCAGTCCAACTGATTTATAATCGGACGAATAGCAGTCAAACTGATTTATAATCGGACGAAGAGCAGTCAAACTGATTTATAATCGGATGAATAGCAGTCAAACTGATTTATAATCGGATGAAGCGCAGTCAAACTGGTTTACAGGAGGATGAAGAGCAGTCAAACTGCTTTATAAGAGGATGAAGAGCAGTCAAACTGATTTATAAGAGGATGAAGAGCAGTCAAACTGCTTTATAAAAGGATGAAGAGCAGTCAAACTGTTTTATAAGCGGACGAAGAGCAGTCCAACTGATTTATAATCGGACGAATAGCAGTCAAACTGATTTATAATCGGACGAAGAGCAGTCAAACTGATTTATAATCGGATGAATAGCAGTCAAACTGATTTATAATCGGATGAAGAACAGTCAAACTGATTTATAAGAGGATGAAGAGCAGTCAAACTGCGTTATAAAAGGATGAAGAGCAGTCAAACTGTTTTATAAGAGGATGAAGAGCAGTCAAACTGATTTATAATCGGATGAAGAGCAGTCAAACTGATTTATAAGAGGATGAAGAGCAGTCAAACTGCGTTATAAAAGGATGAAGAGCAGTCAAACTGTTTTATAAGAGGATGAAGAGCAGTCAAACTGATTTATAATCGGATGAAGAGCAGTCAAACTGATTTATAAGAGGATGAAGAGCAGTCAAACTGCTTTATAAAAGGATGAAGAGCAGTCAAACTGTTTTATAAGAGGTCGAAGAGCAGTCAAACTGATTTATAATCGGACGAAGAGCAGTCAAACTGTTTTATACAATGATGTAGAGCAGTCAGACTGTTTTACAAAAGGATGAAAAGCAGTCAACCTGTTTTACAAGAGGATGAAGCGCAGTCAAACTGGTTTATAGGAGGATGAAGAGCAGTCAAACTGCTTTATAAGAGGATGAAGAGCAGTCAAACTGATTTATAAGAGGATGAAGAGCAGTCAAACTGCTTTATAAAAGGATGAAGAGCAGTCAAACTGTTTTATAAGCGGACGAAGAGCAGTCAAACTGATTTATAATCGGACGAAGAGCAGTCAAACTGATTTATAATCGGACGAAGAGCAGTCAAACTGATTTATAATCGGATGAATAGCAGTCAAACTGATTTATAAGAGGATGTAGAGCAGTCAAACTGCTTTATAAAAGGATGAAGAGCAGTCAAACTGTTTTATAAGAGGACGAAGAGCAGTCAAACTGATTTATAATCCGACGAAGAGCAGTCAAACTGTTTTATAGGAGGATGAAGCGCAGTCAAACTGGTCTATAGGAGGATGAAGAGCAGTCAAACTGCTTTATAAACAGATGAAGAGCAGTCAAACTGATTTATAAGAGGATGAAGAGCAGTCAAATTGCTTTATAAAAGGATGAAGAGCAGTCAAACTGTTTTATAAGCAGACGAAGAGTAGTCAAACTGATTTATAATCGGACGAAGAGCAGTCAACCTGATTTATAATCGGACGAAGAGCAGTCAAACGGTTTTATAAGAGGATGAAGAGCAGTCAAACTGATTTATAATCGGACGAAGAGCAGTCAAACGGTTTTATAAGAGGATGAAGAGCAGTCAAATTGATTTATAAGAGGATGAAGAGCAGTCAAACTGCTTTATAAAAGGATGAAGAGCAGTCAAACTGTTTTATACGAGGATGTAGAGCAGTCAGACTGTTTTACAAGAGGATGAAGAGCAGTCAACCTGTTTTACAAGAGGATGAAGAGCAGTCAAACTGTTTTATAAGAGGATGAAGAGCAGTCAAACTGCATTATAAAAGGATGAAGAGCAGTCAAACTGTTTTAAAAGAGGACGAAGAGCAGTCAAACTGATTTATAATCGGATGAAGAGCAGTCAAACTGATTTATAAGAGGATGAAGAGCAGTCAAACTGCGTTATAAAAGCATGAAGAGCAGTCAAACTGTTTTATAAGAGAATGAAGAGCAGTCAAACTGATTTATAATCGGATGAAGAGCAGTCAAACTGATTTATAAAAGGATGAAGAGCAGTCAAACTGCTTTATAAAAGGATGAAGAGCAGTCAAACTGATTTATAAGAGGATGAAGAGCAGTCAAACTGATTTATAAAAGGATGAAGAGCAGTCAAACTGTTTTATAAGCGGACGAAGAGCAGTCAAACTGATTTATAATCGGACGAAGAGCAGTCAAACTGATTTATAATCGGACGAAGAGCAGTCAAACGGTTTTATAAGAGGATGAAGAGCAGTCAAATTGATTTATAAGAGGATGAAGAGCAGTCAAACTGCTTTATAAAAGGATGAAGAGCAGTCAAACTGTTTTATACAATGATGTAGAGCAGTCAGACTGTTTTACAAAAGGATGAAGAGCAGTCAACCTGTTTTACAAGAGGATGAAGAGCAGTCAAACTGCGTTATAAAAAGATGAAGAGCAGTCAAACTGTTTTATAAGAGGATGAATAGCAGTCAAATTGATTTATAATCGGATGAAGAGCAGTCAGACTGTTTTACAAGAGGATGAAGAGCAGTCAAACTGCTTTATAAAAGGATGAAGAGCAGTCAAACTGTTTTATAAGAGGACAAAGAGCAGTCAAACTGAGTTACAATCGGACGAAGAGCAGTCAAACTTTTCTATAGGAGGATGAAGCGCAGTCAAACTGGTTTATAGGAGGATGAAGAGCAGTCAAACTGCTTTATAAGAGGATGAAGAGCAGTCAAACTGATTTATAAGAGGATGAAGAGCAGTCAAACTGCTTTATAAAAGGATGAAGAGCAGTCAAACTATGTTTTATAAGCGGACGAAGAGCAGTCCAACTGATGTATAATCGGACGAATAGCAGTCAAACTGATTTATAATCGGACGAAGAGCAGTCAAACTGATTTATAATCCGACGAAGAGCAGTCAAACTGTTTTATAGGAGGATGAAGCGCAGTCAAACTGGTCTATAGGAGGATGAAGAGCAGTCAAACTGCTTTATAAACTGATGAAGAGCAGTCAAACTGATTTATAAGAGGATGAAGAGCAGTCAAATTGCTTTATAAAAGGATGAAGAGCAGTCAAACTGTTTTATAAGCAGACGAAGGGTAGTCAAACTGATTTATAATCGGACGAAGAGCAGTCAACCTGATTTATAATCGGACGAAGAGCAGTCAAACGGTTTTATAAGAGGATGAAGAGCAGTCAAACTGATTTATAATCGGACGAAGAGCAGTCAAACGGTTTTATAAGAGGATGAAGAGCAGTCAAATTGATTTATAAGAGGATGAAGAGCAGTCAAACTGCTTTATAAAAGGATGAAGAGCAGTCAAACTGTTTTATACGAGGATGTAGAGCAGTCGGACTGTTTTACAAGAGGATGAAGAGCAGTCAACCTGTTTTACAAGAGGATGAAGAGCAGTCAAACTGTTTTATAAGAGGATGAAGAGCAGTCAAACTGCATTATAAAAGGATGAAGAGCAGTCAAACTGTTTTAAAAGAGGACGAAGAGCAGTCAAACTGATTTATAATCGGATGAAGAGCAGTCAAACTGATTTATAAGAGGATGAAGAGCAGTCAAACTGCGTTATAAAAGCATGAAGAGCAGTCAAACTGTTTTATAAGAGAATGAAGAGCAGTCAAACTGATTTATAATCGGATGAAGAGCAGTCAAACTGATTTATAAAAGGATGAAGAGCAGTCAAACTGCTTTATAAAAGGATGAAGAGCAGTCAAACTGTTTTTATAAGAGGACGAAGAGCAGTCAAACTGGTTTATAATCGGACGAAGAGCAGTCAAACTGTTCTATAGGAGGATGAAGCGCAGTCAAACTGGTTTATAGGAGGATGAAGAGCAGTCAAACTGCTTTATAAAAGGATGAAGAGCAGTCAAACTGATTTATAATCGGACGAAGAGCAGTCAAACTGATTTATAATCGGACGAAGAGCAGTCAAACGGTTTTATACGAGGATGTAGAGCAGTCAGACTGTTTTACAAGAGGATGAAGAGCAGTCAACCTGTTTTACAAGAGGATGAAGAGCAGTCAAACTGTTTTAAAAGAGGACGAAGAGCAGTCAAACTGATTTATAATCGGATGAAGAGCAGTCAAACTGATTTATAAGAGGATGAAGAGCAGTCAAACTGCGTTATAAAAGCATGAAGAGCAGTCAAACTGTTTTATAAGAGAATGAAGAGCAGTCAAACTGATTTATAATCGGATGAAGAGCAGTCAAACTGATTTATAAAAGGATGAAGAGCAGTCAAACTGCTTTATAAAAGGATGAAGAGCAGTCAAACTGTTTTTATAAGAGGACGAAGAGCAGTCAAACTGGTTTATAATCGGACGAAGAGCAGTCAAACTGTTCTATAGGAGGATGAAGCGCAGTCAAACTGGTTTATAGGAGGATGAAGAGCAGTCAAACTGCTTTATAAAAGGATGAAGAGCAGTCAAACTGTTTTATAAGCGGACGAAGAGCAGTCAAACTGATTTATAATCGGACGAAGAGCAGTCAAACTGATTTATAATCGGACGAAGAGCAGTCAAACGGTTTTATAAGAGGATGAAGAGCAGTCAAATTGATTTATAAGAGGATGAAGAGCAGTCAAACTGCTTTATAAAAGGATGAAGAGCAGTCAAACTGTTTTATACAATGATGTAGAGCAGTCAGACTGTTTTACAAAAGGATGAAGAGCAGTCAACCTGTTTTACAAGAGGATGAAGAGCAGTCAAACTGCGTTATAAAAAGATGAAGAGCAGTCAAACTGTTTTATAAGAGGATGAAGAGCAGTCAAACTGCTTTATAAAAGGATGAAGAGCAGTCAGACTGTTTTACAAGAGGATGAAGAGCAGTCAAACTGCTTTATAAAAGGATGAAGAGCAGTCAGACTGTTTTATAAGAGGACGATTAGCAGTCAAACTGAGTTATAATCGGACGAAGAGCAGTCAAACTGTTCTATAGGAGGATGAAGCTCAGTCAAACTGGTTTATAGGAGGATGAAGAGCAGTCAAACTGCTTTATAAGAGGATGAAGAGCAGTCAAACTGATTTATAAGAGGATGAAGAGCAGTCAAACTGCTTTATAAAAGGATGAAGAGCAGTCAAACTATGTTTTATAAGCGGACGAAGATCAGTCCAACTGATGTATAATCGGACGAATAGCAGTCAAACTGATTTATAATCGGACGAAGAGCAGTCAAACTGATTTATAATCCGACGAAGAGCAGTCAAACTGTTTTATAGGAGGATGAAGCGCAGTCAAACTGGTCTATGGGAGGATGAAGAGCAGTCAAACTGCTTTATAAACAGATGAAGAGCAGTCAAACTGATTTATAAGAGGATGAAGAGCAGTCAAACTGCTTTATAAAAGGATGAAGAGCAGTCAAACTGTTTTATAAGCAGACGAAGAGTAGTCAAACTGATTTATAATCGGACGAAGAGCAGTCAACCTGATTTATAATCGGACGAAGAGCAGTCAAACGGTTTTATAAGAGGATGAAGAGCAGTCAAACTGATTTATAATCGGACGAAGAACAGTCAAACGGTTTTATAAGAGGATGAAGAGCAGTCAAATTGATTTATAAGAGGATGAAGAGCAGTCAAACTGCTTTATAAAAGGATGAAGAGCAGTCAAACTGTTTTACACGAGGATGTAGAGCAGTCAGACTGTTTTACAAGAGGATGAAGAGCAGTCAACCTGTTTTACAAGAGGATGAAGAGCAGTCAAACTGTTTTATAAGAGGATGAAGAGCAGTCAAACTGCTTTATAAAAGGATGAAGAGCAGTCAAACTGTTTTATAAGCGGACGAAGAGCAGTCCAACTGATTTATAATCGGACGAATAGCAGTCAAACTGATTTATAATTGGACGAATAGCAGTCAAACTGATTTATAATCGGATGAATAGCAGTCAAACTGATTTATAATCGGATGAAGAACAGTCAAACTGATTTATAAGAGGATGAAGAGCAGTCAAACTGCGTTATAAAAGGATGAAGAGCAGTCAAACTGTTTTATAAGAGGATGAAGAGCAGTCAAACTGATTTATAATCGGATGAAGAGCAGTCAAACTGATTTATAAGAGGATGAAGAGCAGTCAAACTGCGTTATAAAAGGATGAAGAGCAGTCAAACTGTTTTATAAGAGGATGAAGAGCAGTCAAACTGATTTATAATCGGATGAAGAGCAGTCAAACTGATTTATAAGAGGATGAAGAGCAGTCAAACTGCTTTATAAAAGGATGAAGAGCAGTCAAACTGTTTTATAAGAGGTCGAAGAGCAGTCAAACTGATTTATAATCGGACGAAGAGCAGTCAAACTGTTTTATACAATGATTTAGAGCAGTCAGACTGTTTTACAAGAAGATGAAGCGCAGTCAAACTGGTTTATAGGAGGATGAAGAGCAGTCAAACTGCTTTATAAGAGGATGAAGAGCAGTCAAACTGATTTATAAGAGGATGAAGAGCAGTCAAACTGCTTTATAAAAGGATGAAGAGCAGTCAAACTGTTTTATAAGCGGACGAAGAGCAGTCAAACTGATTTATAATCGGACGAAGAGCAGTCAAACTGATTTATAATCGGACGAAGAGCAGTCAAACTGATTTATAATCGGATGAATAGCAGTCAAACTGATTTATAAGAGGATGTAGAGCAGTCAAACTGCTTTATAAAAGGATGAAGAGCAGTCAAACTGTTTTATAAGAGGACGAAGAGCAGTCAAACTGATTTATAATCCGACGAAGAGCAGTCAAACTGTTTTATAGGAGGATGAAGCGCAGTCAAACTGGTCTATAGGAGGATGAAGAGCAGTCAAACTGCTTTATAAACAGATGAAGAGCAGTCAAACTGATTTATAAGAGGATGAAGAGCAGTCAAACTGCTTTATAAAAGGATGAAGAGCAGTCAAACTGTTTTATAAGCAGACGAAGAGCAGTCAAACTGATTTATAATCGGACGAAGAGCAGTCAACCTGATTTATAATCGGACGAAGAGCAGTCAAACGGTTTTATAAGAGGATGAAGAGCAGTCAAACTGATTTATAATCGGACGAAGAGCAGTCAAACGGTTTTATAAGAGGATGAAGAGCAGTCAAATTGATTTATAAGAGGATGAAGAGCAGTCAAACTGCTTTATAAAAGGATGAAGAGCAGTCAAACTGTTTTATACGAGGATGTAGAGCAGTCAGACTGTTTTACAAGAGGATGAAGAGCAGTCAACCTGTTTTACAAGAGGATGAAGAGCAGTCAAACTGCATTATAAAAGGATGAAGAGCAGTCAAACTGTTTTAAAAGAGGACGAAGAGCAGTCAAACTGATTTATAATCGGATGAAGAGCAGTCAAACTGATTTATAAGAGGATGAAGAGCAGTCAAACTGCGTTATAAAAGGATGAAGAGCAGTCAAACTGTTTTATAAGAGAATGAAGAGCAGTCAAACTGATTTATAATCGGATGAAGAGCAGTCAAACTGATTTATAAAAGGATGAAGAGCAGTCAAACTGCTTTATAAAAGGATGAAGAGCAGTCAAACTGTTTTTATAAGAGGACGAAGAGCAGTCAAACTGGTTTATAATCGGACGAAGAGCAGTCAAACTGTTCTATAGGAGGATGAAGCGCAGTCAAACTGGTTTATAGGAGGATGAAGAGCAGTCAAACTGCTTTATAAAAGGATGAAGAGCAGTCAAACTGATTTATAAGAGGATGAAGAGCAGTCAAACTGATTTATAAAAGGATGAAGAGCAGTCAAACTGTTTTATAAGCGGACGAAGAGCAGTCAAACTGATTTATAATCGGACGAAGAGCAGTCAAACTGATTTATAATCGGACGAAGAGCAGTCAAACGGTTTTATAAGAGGATGAAGAGCAGTCAAATTGATTTATAAGAGGATGAAGAGCAGTCAAACTGCTTTATAAAAGGATGAAGAGCAGTCAAACTGTTTTATACAATGATGTAGAGCAGTCAAACTGTTTTACAAGAGGATGAAGAGCAGTCAAACTGTTTTATAAGAGGATGAAGAGCAGTCAAACTGCATTATAAAAGGATGAAGAGCAGTCAAACTGTTTTAAAAGAGGACGAAGAGCAGTCAAACTGATTTATAATCGGATGAAGAGCAGTCAAACTGATTTATAAGAGGATGAAGAGCAGTCAAACTGCGTTATAAAAGGATGAAGAGCAGTCAAAATGTTTTATAAGAGGATGAAGAGCAGTCAAACTGATTTATAATCGGATGAAGAACAGTGAAACTGATTTATAAGAGGATGAAGAGCAGTCAAACTGCTTTATAAAAGGATGAAGAGCAGTCAAACTGTTTTTATAAGAGGACGAAGAGCAGTCAAACTGGTTTATAATCGGACGAAGAGCAGTCAAACTGTTCTATAGGAGGATGAAGCGCAGTCAAACTGGTTTATAGGAGGATGAAGAGCAGTCAAACTGCTTTATAAAAGTATGAAGAGCAGTCAAACTGATTTATAAGAGGATGAAGAGCAGTCAAACTGCTTTATAAAAGGATGAAGAGCAGTCAAACTGTTTTATAAGCGGACGAAGAGCAGTCAAACTGATTTATAATCGGACGAAGAGCAGTCAAACTGATTTATAATCGGACGAAGAGCAGTCAAACGGTTTTATAAGAGGATGAAGAGCAGTCAAATTGATTTATAAGAGGATGAAGAGCAGTCAAACTGCTTTATAAAAGGATGAAGAGCAGTCAAACTGTTTTATACAATGATGTAGAGCAGTCAGACTGTTTTACAAAAGGATGAAGAGCAGTCAACCTGTTTTACAAGAGGATGAAGAGCAGTCAAACTGCGTTATAAAAAGATGAAGAGCAGTCAAACTGTTTTATAAGAGGATGAAGAGCAGTCAAATTGATTTATAACCGGATGAAGAGCAGTCAGACTGTTTTACAAGAGGATGAAGAGCAGTCAAACTGCTTTATAAAAGGATGAAGAGCAGTCAAACTGTTTTATAAGAGGACGAAGAGCAGTCAAACTGAGTTATAATCGGACGAAGAGCAGTCAAACTGTTCTATAGGTGGATGAAGCGCAGTCAAACTGGTTTACAGGAGGATGAAGAGCAGTCAAACTGCTTTATAAGAGGATGAAGAGCAGTCAAACTGATTTATAAGAGGATGAAGAGCAGTCAAACTGCTTTATAAAAGGATGAAGAGCAGTCAAACTGTTTTATAAGCGGACGAAGAGCAGTCCAACTGATTTATAATCGGACGAATAGCAGTCAAACTGATTTATAATCGGACGAAGAGCAGTCAAACTGATTTATAATCGGATGAATAGCAGTCAAACTGATTTATAATCGGATGAAGCGCAGTCAAACTGGTTTACAGGAGGATGAAGAGCAGTCAAACTGCTTTATAAGAGGATGAAGAGCAGTCAAACTGATTTATAAGAGGATGAAGAGCAGTCAAACTGCTTTATAAAAGGATGAAGAGCAGTCAAACTGTTTTATAAGCGGACGAAGAGCAGTCCAACTGATTTATAATCGGACGAATAGCAGTCAAACTGATTTATAATCGGACGAAGAGCAGTCAAACTGATTTATAATCGGATGAATAGCAGTCAAACTGATTTATAATCGGATGAAGAACAGTCAAACTGATTTATAAGAGGATGAAGAGCAGTCAAACTGCGTTATAAAAGGATGAAGAGCAGTCAAACTGTTTTATAAGAGGATGAAGAGCAGCCAAACTGATTTATAATCGGATGAAGAGCAGTCAAACTGATTTATAAGAGGATGAAGAGCAGTCAAACTGCGTTATAAAAGGATGAAGAGCAGTCAAACTGTTTTATAAGAGGATGAAGAGCAGTCAAACTGATTTATAATCGGATGAAGAGCAGTCAAACTGATTTATAAGAGGATGAAGAGCAGTCAAACTGCTTTATAAAAGGATGAAGAGCAGTCAAACTGTTTTATAAGAGGTCGAAGAGCAGTCAAACTGATTTATAATCGGACGAAGAGCAGTCAAACTGTTTTATACAATGATGTAGAGCAGTCAGACTGTTTTACAAAAGGATGAAAAGCAGTCAACCTGTTTTACAAGAGGATGAAGCGCAGTCAAACTGGTTTATAGGAGGATGAAGAGCAGTCAAACTGCTTTATAAGAGGATGAAGAGCAGTCAAACTGATTTATAAGAGGATGAAGAGCAGTCAAACTGCTTTATAAAAGGATGAAGAGCAGTCAAACTGTTTTATAAGCGGACGAAGAGCAGTCAAACTGATTTATAATCGGACGAAGAGCAGTCAAACTGATTTATAATCGGACGAAGAGCAGTCAAATTGATTTATAATCGGATGAATAGCAGTCAAACTGATTTATAAGAGGATGTAGAGCAGTCAAACTGCTTTATAAAAGGATGAAGAGCAGTCAAACTGTTTTATAAGAGGACGAAGAGCAGTCAAACTGATTTATAATCCGACGAAGAGCAGTCAAACTGTTTTATAGGAGGATGAAGCGCAGTCAAACTGGTCTATAGGAGGATGAAGAGCAGTCAAACTGCTTTATAAACAGATGAAGAGCAGTCAAACTGATTTATAAGAGGATGAAGAGCAGTCAAATTGCTTTATAAAAGGATGAAGAGCAGTCAAACTGTTTTATAAGCAGACGAAGAGTAGTCAAACTGATTTATAATCGGACGAAGAGCAGTCAACCTGATTTATAATCGGACGAAGAGCAGTCAAACGGTTTTATAAGAGGATGAAGAGCAGTCAAACTGATTTATAATCGGACGAAGAGCAGTCAAACGGTTTTATAAGAGGATGTAGAGCAGTCAAATTGATTTATAAGAGGATGAAGAGCAGTCAAACTGCTTTATAAAAGGATGAAGAGCAGTCAAACTGTTTTATACGAGGATGTAGAGCAGTCAGACTGTTTTACAAGAGGATGAAGAGCAGTCAACCTGTTTTACAAGAGGATGAAGAGCAGTCAAACTGTTTTATAAATGGATGAAGAGCAGTCAAACTGCATTATAAAAGGATGAAGAGCAGTCAAACTGTTTTAAAAGAGGACGAAGAGCAGTCAAACTGATTTATAATCGGATGAAGAGCAGTCAAACTGATTTATAAGAGGATGAAGAGCAGTCAAACTGCGTTATAAAAGGATGAAGAGCAGTCAAACTGTTTTATAAGAGAATGAAGAGCAGTCAAACTGATTTATAATCGGATGAAGAGCAGTCAAACTGATTTATAAAAGGATGAAGAGCAGTCAAACTGCTTTATAAAAGGATGAAGAGCAGTCAAACTGTTTTTATAAGAGGACGAAGAGCAGTCAAACTGGTTTATAATCGGACGAAGAGCAGTCAAACTGTTCTATAGGAGGATGAAGCGCAGTCAAACTGGTTTATAGGAGGATGAAGAGCAGTCAAACTGCTTTATAAAAGGATGAAGAGCAGTCAAACTGATTTATAAGAGGATGAAGAGCAGTCAAACTGATTTATAAAAGGATGAAGAGCTATAAGCGGACGAAGAGCAGTCAAACTGATTTATAATCGGACGAAGAGCAGTCAAACTGATTTATAATCGGACGAAGAGCAGTCAAACGGTTTTATAAGAGGATGAAGAGCAGTCAAATTGATTTATAAGAGGATGAAGAGCAGTCAAACTGCTTTATAAAAGGATGAAGAGCAGTCAAACTGTTTTATACAATGATGTAGAGCAGTCAGACTGTTTTACAAAAGGATGAAGAGCAGTCAACCTGTTTTACAAGAGGATGAAGAGCAGTCAAACTGCGTTATAAAAAGATGAAGAGCAGTCAAACTGTTTTATAAGAGGATGAATAGCAGTCAAATTGATTTATAATCGGATGAAGAGCAGTCAGACTGTTTTACAAGAGGATGAAGAGCAGTCAAACTGCTTTATAAAAGGATGAAGAGCAGTCAAACTGATTTATAAGAGGATGAAGAGCAGTCAAACTGCTTTATAAAAGGATGAAGAGCAGTCAAACTATGTTTTATAAGCGGACGAAGATCAGTCCAACTGATGTATAATCGGACGAATAGCAGTCAAACTGATTTATAATCGGACGAAGAGCAGTCAAACTGATTTATAATCCGACGAAGAGCAGTCAAACTGTTTTATAGGAGGATGAAGCGCAGTCAAACTGGTCTATAGGAGGATGAAGAGCAGTCAAACTGCTTTATAAACAGATGAAGAGCAGTCAAACTGATTTATAAGAGGATGAAGAGCAGTCAAACTGCTTTATAAAAGGATGAAGAGCAGTCAAACTGTTTTATAAGCAGACGAAGAGTAGTCAAACTGATTTATAATCGGACGAAGAGCAGTCAACCTGATTTATAATCGGACGAAGAGCAGTCAAACGGTTTTATAAGAGGATGAAGAGCAGTCAAACTGATTTATAATCGGACGAAGAGCAGTCAAACGGTTTTATAAGAGGATGAAGAGCAGTCAAATTGATTTATAAGAGGATGAAGAGCAGTCAAACTGCTTTATAAAAGGATGAAGAGCAGTCAAACTGTTTTATACGAGGATGTAGAGCAGTCAGACTGTTTTACAAGAGGATGAAGAGCAGTCAACCTGTTTTACAAGAGGATGAAGAGCAGTCAAACTGTTTTATAAGAGGATGAAGAGCAGTCAAACTGCATTATAAAAGGATGAAGAGCAGTCAAACTGATTTATAATCGGATGAAGAGCAGTCAAACTGATTTATAAAAGGATGAAGAGCAGTCAAACTGCTTTATAAAAGGATGAAGAGCAGTCAAACTGTTTTTATAAGAGGACGAAGAGCAGTCAAATTGGTTTATAATCGGACGAAGAGCAGTCAAACTGTTCTATAGGAGGATGAAGCGCAGTCAAACTGGTTTATAGGAGGATGAAGAGCAGTCAAACTGCTTTATAAAAGGATGAAGAGCAGTCAAACTGATTTATAAGAGGATGAAGAGCAGTCAAACTGATTTATAAAAGGATGAAGAGCAGTCAAACTGTTTTATAAGCGGACGAAGAGCAGTCAAACTGATTTATAATCGGACGAAGAGCAGTCAAACTGATTTATAATCGGACGAAGAGCAGTCAAACGGTTTTATAAGAGGATGAAGAGCAGTCAAATTGATTTATAAGAGGATGAAGAGCAGTCAAACTGCTTTATAAAAGGATGAAGAGCAGTCAAACTGTTTTATACAATGATGTAGAGCAGTCAGACTGTTTTACAAAAGGATGAAGAGCAGTCAACCTGTTTTACAAGAGGATGAAGAGCAGTCAAACTGCGTTATAAAAGGATGAAGAGCAGTCAAACTGTTTTATAAGAGGATGAATAGCAGTCAAATTGATTTATAATCGGATGAAGAGCAGTCAGACTGTTTTACAAGAGGATGAAGAGCAGTCAAACTGCTTTATAAAAGGATGAAGAGCAGTCAAACTGTTTTATAAGAGGACGAAGAGCAGTCAAACTGAGTTATAATCGGACGAAGAGCAGTCAAACTGTTTTATAAGAGGACGAAGAGCAGTCAAACTGAGTTGTAATCGGACGAAGAGCAGTCAAACTGTTCTATAGGAGGATGAAGCGCAGTCAAACTGGTTTATAGGAGGATGGAGAGCAGTCAAACTGCTTTATAAGAGGATGAAGAGCAGTCAAACTGATTTAAAAGAGGATGAAGAGCAGTCAAACTGCTTTATAAAAGGATGAAGAGCAGTCAAACTGTTTTATAAGCGGACGAAGAGCAGTCCAACTGATTTATAATCGGACGAAGAGCAGTCAAACTGATTTATAATCGGATGAAGAGCAGTCAAACTGATTTATAAGAGGATGAAGAGCAGTCAAACTGCGTTATAATCGGATGAAGAGCAGTCAAACTTATTTATAAGAGGATGAAGTGCAGTCAAACTGCGTTATAAAAGGATGAAGAGCAGTCAAACTGTTTTATAAGAGGATGAAGAGCAGTCAAACTGATTTATAATCGGATGAAGAGCAGTCAAACTGATTTATAAGAGAATGAAGAGCAGTCAAACTGCTTTATAAAAGGATGAAGAGCAGTCAAACTGTTTTATAAGAGGACGAAGAGCAGTCAAACTGATTTATAAAAGGATGAAGAGCAGTCAAACTGTTCTATAGGAGGATGAAGCGCAGTCAAACTGGTTTATAGGAGGATGAAGAGCAGTCAAACTGCTTTATAAAAGGATGAAGAGCAGTCAAACTGTTTTATAAGCAGACGAAGAGCAGTCAAACTGATTTATAATCGGACGAAGAGCAGTCAACCTGATTTATAATCGGACGAAGAGCAGTCAAACGGTTTTATAAGAGGATGAAGAGCAGTCAAACTGATTTATAATCGGACGAAGAGCTGTCAAACTGCTTTATAAAAGGATGAAGAGCAGTCAAATTGATTTATAAGAGGATGAAGAGCAGTCAAACTGCTTTATAAAAGGATGAAGAGCAGTCAAACTGTTTTATACGAGGATGTAGAGCAGTCAGACTGTTTTACAAGAGGATGAAGAGCAGTCAACCTGTTTTACAAGAGGATGAAGAGCAGTCAAACTGTTTTATAAGAGGATGAAGAGCAGTCAAACTGCATTATAAAAGGATGAAGAGCAGTCAAACTGTTTTAAAAGAGGACGAAGAGCAGTCAAACTGATTTATAATCGGATGAAGAGCAGTCAAACTGCGTTATAAAAGGATGAAGAGCAGTCAAACTGTTTTATAAGAGGATGAAGAGCAGTCAAACTGATTTATAATCGGATGAAGAGCAGTCAAACTGATTTATAAAAGGATGAAGAGCAGTCAAACTGCTTTATAAAAGGATGAAGAGCAGTCAAACTGGTTTATAATCGGACGAAGAGCAGTCAAACTGTTCTATAGGAGGATGAAGCGCAGTCAAACTGGTTTATAGGAGGATGAAGAGCAGTCAAACTGCTTTATAAAAGGATGAAGAGCAGTCAAACTGATTTATAAGAGGATGAAGAGCAGTCAAACTGCTTTATAAAAGGATGAAGAGCAGTCAAACTGTTTTATAAGCGGACGAAGAGCAGTCAAACTGATTTATAATCGGACGAAGAGCAGTCAAACTGATTTATAATCGGACGAAGAGCAGTCAAACGGTTTTATAAGAGGATGAAGAGCAGTCAAATTGATTTATAAGAGGATGAAGAGCAGTCAAACTGCTTTATAAAAGGATGAAGAGCAGTCAAACTGCTTTATAAAAGGATGAAGAGCAGTCAAACTGTTTTATAAGCAGACGAAGAGCAGTCAAACTGAGTTGTAATCGGACGAAGAGCAGTCAAACTGTTCTATAGGAGGATGAAGCGCAGTCAAACTGGTTTATAGGAGGATGGAGAGCAGTCAAACTGCTTTATAAGAGGATGAAGAGCAGTCAAACTGATTTATAAGAGGATGAAGAGCAGTCAAACTGCTTTATAAAAGGATGAAGAGCAGTCAAACTGTTTTATAAGCGGACGAAGAGCAGTCCAACTGATTTATAATCGGACGAAGAGCAGTCAAACTGATTTATAATCGGATGAATAGCAGTCAAACTGATTTATAAGAGGATGAAGAGCAGTCAAACTGCGTTATAAAAGGATGAAGAGCAGTCAAACTGTTTTATAAGAGGATGAAGAGCAGTCAAACTGATTTATAATCGGATGAAGAGCAGTCAAACTTATTTATAAGAGGATGAAGTGCAGTCAAACTGCGTTATAAAAGGATGAAGAGCAGTCAAACTGTTTTATAAGAGGATGAAGAGCAGTCAAACTGATTTATAATCGGATGAAGAGCAGTCAAACTGATTTATAAGAGAATGAAGAGCAGTCAAACTGCTTTATAAAAGGATGAAGAGCAGTCAAACTGTTTTATAAGAGGACGAAGAGCAGTCAAACTGATTTATAAAAGGATGAAGAGCAGTCAAACTGTTCTATAGGAGGATGAAGCGCAGTCAAACTGGTTTATAGGAGGATGAAGAGCAGTCAAACTGCTTTATAAAAGGATGAAGAGCAGTCAAACTGTTTTATAAGCAGACGAAGAGCAGTCAAACTGATTTATAATCGGACGAAGAGCAGTCAACCTGATTTATAATCGGACGAAGAGCAGTCAAACTGATTTATAATCGGACGAAGAGCAGTCAAACGGTTTTATAAGAGGATGAAGAGCAGTCAAACTGCTTTATAAAAGGATGAAGAGCAGTCAAACTGTTTTATACGAGGATGTAGAGCAGTCAGACTGTTTTACAAGAGGATGAAGAGCAGTCAACCTGTTTTACAAGAGGATGAAGAGCAGTCAAACTGTTTTATAAGAGGATGAAGAGCAGTCAAACTGCATTATAAAAGGATGAAGAGCAGTCAAACTGTTTTAAAAGAGGACGAAGAGCAGTCAAACTGATTTATAATCGGATGAAGAGCAGTCAAACTGATTTATAAGAGGATGAAGAGCAGTCAAACTGCGTTATAAAAGGATGAAGAGCAGTCAAACTGTTTTATAAGAGGATGAAGAGCAGTCAAACTGATTTATAAAAGGATGAAGAGCAGTCAAACTGCTTTATAAAAGGATGAAGAGCAGTCAAACTGTTTTTATAAGAGGACGAAGAGCAGTCAAACTGGTTTATAATCGGACGAAGAGCAGTCAAACTGTTCTATAGGAGGATGAAGCGCAGTCAAACTGGTTTATAGGAGGATGAAGAGCAGTCAAACTGCTTTATAAAAGGATGAAGAGCAGTCAAACTGATTTATAAGAGGATGAAGAGCAGTCAAACTGCTTTATAAAAGGATGAAGAGCAGTCAAACTGATTTATAATCGGATGAAGAGCAGGCAAACTGATTTATAAGAGGATGAAGAGCAGTCAAACTGCGTTATAAAAGGATGAAGAGCAGTCAAACTGTTTTATAAGAGGATGAAGAGCAGTCAAACTGATTTATAATCGGATGAAGAGCAGTCAAACTGATTTATAAGAGGATGAAGTGCAGTCAAACTGCGTTATAAAAGGATGAAGAGCAGTCAAACTGTTTTATAAGAGGATGAAGAGCAGTCAAACTGATTTATAATCGGATGAAGAGCAGTCAAACTGATTTATAAGAGAATGAAGAGCAGTCAAACTGCTTTATAAAAGGATGAAGAGCAGTCAAACTGTTTTATAAGAGGACGAAGAGCAGTCAAACTGATTTATAATCGGACGAAGAGCAGTCAAACTGTTCTATAGGAGGATGAAGCGCAGTCAAACTGGTTTATAGGAGGATGAAGAGCAGTCAAACTGCTTTATAAAAGGATGAAGAGCAGTCAAACTGTTTTATAAGCAGACGAAGAGCAGTCAAACTGATTTATAATCGGACGAAGACCAGTCAACCTGATTTATAATCGGACGAAGAGCAGTCAAACGGTTTTATAAGAGGATGAAGAGCAGTCAAACTGATTTATAATCGGACGAAGAGCAGTCAAACGGTTTTATAAGAGGATGAAGAGCAGTCAAATTGATTTATAAGAGGATGAAGAGCAGTCAAACTGCTTTATAAAAGGATGAAGAGCAGTCAAACTGTTTTATACGAGGATGTAGAGCAGTCAGACTGTTTTACAAGAGGATGAAGAGCAGTCAACCTGTTTTACAAGAGGATGAAGAGCAGTCAAACTGTTTTAAAAGAGGACGAAGAGCAGTCAAACTGATTTATAATCGGATGAAGAGCAGTCAAACTGATTTATAAGAGGATGAAGAGCAGTCAAACTGCGTTATAAAAGGATGAAGAGCAGTCAAACTGTTTTATAAGAGGATGAAGAGCAGTCAAACTGATTTATAATCGGATGAAGAGCAGTCAAACTGATTTATAAAAGGATGAAGAGCAGTCAAACTGCTTTATAAAAGGATGAGGAGCAGTCAAACTGTTTTTATAAGAGGACGAAGAGCAGTCAAACTGGTTTATAATCGGACGAAGAGCAGTCAAACTGTTCTATAGGAGGATGAAGCGCAGTCAAACTGGTTTATAGGAGGATGAAGAGCAGTCAAACTGCTTTATAAAAGGATGAAGAGCAGTCAAACTGATTTATAAGAGGATGAAGAGCAGTCAAACTGCTTTATAAAAGGATGAAGAGCAGTCAAACTGTTTTATAAGCGGACGAAGAGCAGTCAAACTGATTTATAATCGGACGAAGAGCAGTCAAACTGATTTATAATCGGACGAAGAGCAGTCAAACGGTTTTATAAGAGGATGAAGAGCAGTCAAATTGATTTATAAGAGGATGAAGAGCAGTCAAACTGCTTTATAAAAGGATGAAGAGCAGTCAAACTGTTTTATACAATGATGTAGAGCAGTCAGACTGTTTTACAAAAGGATGAAGAGCAGTCAACCTGTTTTACAAGAGGATGAAGAGCAGTCAAACTGCGTTATAAAAAGGATGAAGAGCAGTCAAACTGTTTTATAAGAGGATGAATAGCAGTCAAATTGATTTATAATCGGATGAAGAGCAGTCAGACTGTTTTACAAGAGGATGAAGAGCAGTCAAACTGCTTTATAAAAGGATGAAGAGCAGTCAAACTGTTTTATAAGAGGACGAAGAGCAGTCAAACTGAGTTATAATCGGACGAAGAGCAGTCAAACTGTTCTATAGGATAATGAAGCGCAGTCAAACTGGTTTATAGGAGGATGAAGAGCTGTCAAACTGCTTTATAAGAGGATGAAGAGCAGTCAAACTGATTTATAAGAGGATGAAGAGCAGTCAAACTGCTTTATAAAAGGATGAAGAGCAGTCAAACTATGTTTTATAAGCGGACGAAGAGCAGTCCAACTGATGTATAATCGGACGAATAGCAGTCAAACTGATTTATAATCGAACGAAGAGCAGTCAAACTGATTTATAATCGGATGAATAGCAGTCAAACTGATTTATAATCGGATGAAGAGCAGTCAAACTGATTTATAAGAGGATGAAGAGCAGTCAAACTGCGTTATAAAAGGATGAAGAGCAGTCAAACTGTTTTATAAGAGGATGAAGAGCAGTCAAACTGATTTATAATCGGATGAAGAGCAGTCAAACTGATTTATAAGAGGATGAAGAGCAGTCAAACTGCGTTATAAAAGGATGGAGAGCAGTCAAACTGTTTTATAAGAGGATGAAGAGCAGTCAAACTGATTTATAATCGGATGAAGAGCAGTCAAACTGCTTTATAAAAGGATGAAGAGCAGTCAAACTGCTTTATAAAAGGATGAAGAGCAGTCAAACTGTTTTATAAGAGGACGAAGAGCAGTCAAACTGGTTTATAATCGGATGAAGAGCAGTCAAACTGATTTATAAGAGGATGAAGAGCAGTCAAACTGCTTTATAAAAGGATGAAGAGCAGTCAAACTGTTTTATAAGAGGACGAAGAGCAGTCAAACTGGTTTATAATCGGACGAAGAGCAGTCAAACTGTTCTATAGGAGGATGAAGCGCATTCAAACTGGTTTATATGAGGATGAAGAGCAGTCAAACTGCTTTATAAAAGGATGAAGAGCAGTCAAACTGATTTATAAGAGGATGAAGAGCAGTCAAACTGCTTTATAAAAGGATGAAAAGCAGTCAAACTGTTTTATAAGCGGACGAGGAGCAGTCAAACTGATTTATAATCGGACGAAGAGCAGTCAAACTGATTTATAATCGGACGAAGAGCAGTCAAACGGTTTTATAAGAGGATGAAGAGCAGTCAAATTGATTTATAAGAGGATGAAGAGCAATCAAACTGCTTTATAAAAGGATGAAGAGCAGTCAAACTGTTTTATACAATGATGTCGAGCAGTCAGACTGTTTCACAAAAGGATGAAGAGCAGTCAACCTGTTTTACAAGAGGATGAAGAGCAGTCAAACTGCGTTATAAAAAGATGAAGAGCAGTCAAACTGTTCTATAGGAGGATGAAGCGCAGTCAAACTGGTTTATAGGAGGATGGAGAGCAGTCAAACTGCTTTATAAGAGGATGAAGAGCAGTCAAACTGATTTATAAGAGGATGAAGAGCAGTCAAACTGCTTTATAAAAGGATGAAGAGCAGTCAAACTGTTTTATAAGCGGACGAAGAGCAGTCCAACTGATTTATAATCGGACGAAGAGCAGTCAAACTGATTTATAATCGGATGAAGAGCAGTCAAACTAATTTATAAGAGGATGAAGAGCAGTCAAACTGCGTTATAAAAGGATGAAGAGCAGTCAAACTGTTTTATAAGAGGATGAAGAGCAGTCAAACTGATTTATAAGAGAATGAAGAGCAGTCAAACTGCTTTATAAAAGGATGAAGAGCAGTCAAACTGTTTTATAATCGGACGAAGAGCAGTCAAACTGTTCTATAGGAGGATGAAGCGCAGTCAAACTGGTTTATAGGAGGATGAAGAGCTGTCAAACTGCTTTATAAGAGGATGAAGAGCAGTCAAACTGATTTATAAGAGGATGAAGAGCAGTCAAACTGCTTTATAAAAGGATGAAGAGCAGTCAAACTATGTTTTATAAGCGGACGAAGAGCAGTCCAACTGATGTATAATCGGACGAATAGCAGTCAAACTGATTTATAATCGAACGAAGAGCAGTCAAACTGATTTATAATCGGATGAATAGCAGTCAAACTGATTTATAATCGGATGAAGAGCAGTCAAACTGATTTATAAGAGGATGAAGAGCAGTCAAACTGCGTTATAAAAGGATGAAGAGCAGTCAAACTGTTTTATAAGAGGATGAAGAGCAGTCAAACTGATTTATAATCGGATGAAGAGCAGTCAAACTGATTTATAAGAGGATGAAGAGCAGTCAAACTGCGTTATAAAAGGATGAAGAGCAGTCAAACTGTTTTATAAGAGGATGAAGAGCAGTCAAACTGATTTATAATCGGATGAAGAGCAGTCAAACTGCTTTATAAAAGGATGAAGAGCAGTCAAACTGCTTTATAAAAGGATGAAGAGCAGTCAAACTGTTTTATAAGAGGACGAAGAGCAGTCAAACTGGTTTATAATCGGATGAAGAGCAGTCAAACTGATTTATAAGAGGATGAAGAGCAGTCAAACTGCTTTATAAAAGGATGAAGAGCAGTCAAACTGTTTTATAAGAGGACGAAGAGCAGTCAAACTGGTTTATAATCGGACGAAGAGCAGTCAAACTGTTCTATAGGAGGATGAAGCGCATTCAAACTGGTTTATATGAGGATGAAGAGCAGTCAAACTGCTTTATAAAAGGATGAAGAGCAGTCAAACTGATTTATAAGAGGATGAAGAGCAGTCAAACTGCTTTATAAAAGGATGAAAAGCAGTCAAACTGTTTTATAAGCGGACGAGGAGCAGTCAAACTGATTTATAATCGGACGAAGAGCAGTCAAACTGATTTATAATCGGACGAAGAGCAGTCAAACGGTTTTATAAGAGGATGAAGAGCAGTCAAATTGATTTATAAGAGGATGAAGAGCAATCAAACTGCTTTATAAAAGGATGAAGAGCAGTCAAACTGTTTTATACAATGATGTCGAGCAGTCAGACTGTTTCACAAAAGGATGAAGAGCAGTCAGACTGTTTTACAAGAGGATGAAGAGCAGTCAAACTGCGTTATAAAAAGATGAAGAGCAGTCAAACTGTTCTATAGGAGGATGAAGCGAAATCAAACTGGTTTATAGGAGGATGGAGAGCAGTCAAACTGCTTTATAAGAGGATGAAGAGCAGTCAAACTGATTTATAAGAGGATAAAGAGCAGTCAAACTGCTTTATAAAAGGATGAAGAGCAGTCAAACTGTTTTATAAGCGGACGAAGAGCAGTCCAACTGATTTATAATCGGACGAAGAGCAGTCAAACTGATTTATAATCGGATGAAGAGCAGTCAAACTAATTTATAAGAGGATGAAGAGCAGTCAAACTGCGTTATAAAAGGATGAAGAGCAGTCAAACTGTATATAAGAGGATGAAGAGCAGTCAAACTGATTTATAATCGGATGAAGAGCAGTCAAACTGATTTATAAGAGAATGAAGAGCAGTCAAACTGCTTTATAAAAGGATGAAGAGCAGTCAAACTGTTTTATAAGAGGACGAAGAGCAGTCAAACTGATTTATAATCGGACGAAGAGCGGTCAAATTGATTTATAAGAGGATGAAGAGCAGTCAAACAGCTTTATAAAAGGATGAAGAGCAGTCAAACTGTTTTATACAATGATGTAGAGCAGTCAGACTGTTTTACAAAAGGATGAAAAGCAGTCAACCTGTTTTACAAGAGGATGAAGAGCAGTCAAACTGCGTTATAAGAGGATGAAGAGCAGTCAAACTGATTTATAAGAGGATAAAGAGCAGTCAAACTGCTTTATAAAAGGATGAAGAGCAGTCAAACTGTTTTATAAGCGGACGAAGAGCAGTCCAACTGATTTATAATCGGACGAAGAGCAGTCAAACTGATTTATAATCGGATGAAGAGCAGTCAAACTAATTTATAAGAGGATGAAGAGCAGTCAAACTGCGTTATAAAAGGATGAAGAGCAGTCAAACTGTATATAAGAGGATGAAGAGCAGTCAAACTGATTTATAATCGGATGAAGAGCAGTCAAACTGATTTATAAGAGAATGAAGAGCAGTCAAACTGCTTTATAAAAGGATGAAGAGCAGTCAAACTGTTTTATAAGAGGACGAAGAGCAGTCAAACTGATTTATAATCGGACGAAGAGCGGTCAAATTGATTTATAAGAGGATGAAGAGCAGTCAAACAGCTTTATAAAAGGATGAAGAGCAGTCAAACTGTTTTATACAATGATGTAGAGCAGTCAGACTGTTTTACAAAAGGATGAAAAGCAGTCAACCTGTTTTACAAGAGGATGA
Organism: Lampris megalopsis; assembly: GCA_022114975.2. Taxonomy (NCBI): domain Eukaryota; kingdom Metazoa; phylum Chordata; class Actinopteri; order Lampriformes; family Lampridae; genus Lampris; species Lampris megalopsis. The sequence goes on along the minus strand of JAJHIY020000795.1, from coordinate 379,297 downwards.
AGAGCAGTCAAACTGCGTTATAAAAAGATGAAGAGCAGTCAAACTGTTTTATAAGAGGATGAAGAGCAGTCAAACTGTTTTATACGAGGATGTAGAGCAGTCAGACTGTTTTACAAGAGGATGAAGAGCAGTCAACCTGTTTTACAAGAGGATGAAGAGCAGTCAAACTGTTTTAAAAGAGGACGAAGAGCAGCCAAACTGATTTATAATCGGATGAAGAGCAGTCAAACTGATTTATAAGAGGATGAAGAGCAGTCAAACTGCGTTATAAAAGGATGAAGAGCAGTCAAACTGTTTTATAAGAGGATGAAGAGCAGTCAAACTGATTTATAATCGGACGAAGAGCAGTCAAACTGATTTATAATCGGATGAAGAGCAGTCAAACTAATTTATAAGAGGATGAAGAGCAGTCAAACTGCGTTATAAAAGGATGAAGAGCAGTCAAACTGTATATAAGAGGATGAAGAGCAGTCAAACTGATTTATAATCGGATGAAGAGCAGTCAAACTGATTTATAAGAGGATGAAGAGCAGTCAAACAGCTTTATAAAAGGATGAAGAGCAGTCAAACTGCTTTATAAAAGGATGAAGAGCAGTCAAACTGTTTTATAAGAGGACGAAGAGCAGTCAAACTGGTTTATAATCGGATGAAGAGCAGTCAAACTGATTTATAAGAGGATGAAGAGCAGTCAAACTGCTTTATAAAAGGATGAAGAGCAGTCAAACTGTTTTATAAGAGGACGAAGAGCAGTCAAACTGGTTTATAATCGGACGAAGAGCAGTCAAACTGTTCTATAGGAGGATGAAGCGCATTCAAACTGGTTTATATGAGGATGAAGAGCAGTCAAACTGCTTTATAAAAGGATGAAGAGCAGTCAAACTGATTTATAAGAGGATGAAGAGCAGTCAAACTGCTTTATAAAAGGATGAAAAGCAGTCAAACTGTTTTATAAGCGGACGAGGAGCAGTCAAACTGATTTATAATCGGACGAAGAGCAGTCAAACTGATTTATAATCGGACGAAGAGCAGTCAAACGGTTTTATAAGAGGATGAAGAGCAGTCAAATTGATTTATAAGAGGATGAAGAGCAATCAAACTGCTTTATAAAAGGATGAAGAGCAGTCAAACTGTTTTATACAATGATGTCGAGCAGTCAGACTGTTTCACAAAAGGATGAAGAGCAGTCAACCTGTTTTACAAGAGGATGAAGAGCAGTCAAACTGCGTTATAAAAAGATGAAGAGCAGTCAAACTGTTCTATAGGAGGATGAAGCGAAATCAAACTGGTTTATAGGAGGATGGAGAGCAGTCAAACTGCTTTATAAGAGGATGAAGAGCAGTCAAACTGATTTATAAGAGGATAAAGAGCAGTCAAACTGCTTTATAAAAGGATGAAGAGCAGTCAAACTGTTTTATAAGCGGACGAAGAGCAGTCCAACTGATTTATAATCGGACGAAGAGCAGTCAAACTGATTTATAATCGGATGAAGAGCAGTCAAACTAATTTATAAGAGGATGAAGAGCAGTCAAACTGCGTTATAAAAGGATGAAGAGCAGTCAAACTGTATATAAGAGGATGAAGAGCAGTCAAACTGATTTATAATCGGATGAAGAGCAGTCAAACTGATTTATAAGAGAATGAAGAGCAGTCAACCTGTTTTACAAGAGGATGAAGAGCAGTCAAACTGCGTTATAAAAAGATGAAGAGCAGTCAAACTGTTCTATAGGAGGATGAAGCGAAATCAAACTGGTTTATAGGAGGATGGAGAGCAGTCAAACTGCTTTATAAGAGGATGAAGAGCAGTCAAACTGATTTATAAGAGGATAAAGAGCAGTCAAACTGCTTTATAAAAGGATGAAGAGCAGTCAAACTGTTTTATAAGCGGACGAAGAGCAGTCCAACTGATTTATAATCGGACGAAGAGCAGTCAAACTGATTTATAATCGGATGAAGAGCAGTCAAACTAATTTATAAGAGGATGAAGAGCAGTCAAACTGCGTTATAAAAGGATGAAGAGCAGTCAAACTGTATATAAGAGGATGAAGAGCAGTCAAACTGATTTATAATCGGATGAAGAGCAGTCAAACTGATTTATAAGAGAATGAAGAGCAGTCAAACTGCTTTATAAAAGGATGAAGAGCAGTCAAACTGTTTTATAAGAGGACGAAGAGCAGTCAAACTGATTTATAATCGGACGAAGAGCGGTCAAATTGATTTATAAGAGGATGAAGAGCAGTCAAACAGCTTTATAAAAGGATGAAGAGCAGTCAAACTGTTTTATACAATGATGTAGAGCAGTCAGACTGTTTTACAAAAGGATGAAAAGCAGTCAACCTGTTTTACAAGAGGATGAAGAGCAGTCAAACTGCGTTATAAAAAGATGAAGAGCAGTCAAACTGTTTTATAAGAGATTGAAGAGCAGTCAAACTGTTTTATACGAGGATGTAGAGCAGTCAGACTGTTTTACAAGAGGATGAAGAGCAGTCAACCTGTTTTACAAGAGGATGAAGAGCAGTCAAACTGTTTTAAAAGAGGACGAAGAGCAGTCAAACTGATTTATAATCGGATGAAGAGCAGTCAAACTGATTTATAAGAGGATGAAGAGCAGTCAAACTGCGTTATAAAAGGATGAAGAGCAGTCAAACTGTTTTATAAGAGGATGAAGAGCAGTCAAACTGATTTATAATCGGATGAAGAGCAGTCAAACTGATTTATAAAAGGATGAAGAGCAGTCAAACTGCTTTATAAAAGGATGAGGAGCAGTCAAACTGTTTTTATAAGAGGACGAAGAGCAGTCAAACTGGTTTATAATCGGACGAAGAGCAGTCAAACTGTTCTGTAGGAGGATGAAGCGCAGTCAAACTGGTTTATAGGAGGATGAAGAGCAGTCAAACTGCTTTATAAAAGGATGAAGAGCAGTCAAACTGATTTATAAGAGGATGAAGAGCAGTCAAACTGCTTTATAAAAGGATGAAGAGCAGTCAAACTGTTTTATAAGCGGACGAAGAGCAGTCAAACTGATTTATAATCGGACGAAGAGCAGTCAAACTGATTTATAATCGGACGAAGAGCAGTCAAACGGTTTTATAAGAGGATGAAGAGCAGTCAAATTGATTTATAAGAGGATGAAGAGCAGTCAAACTGCTTTATAAAAGGATGAAGAGCAGTCAAACTGTTTTATACAATGATGTAGAGCAGTCAGACTGTTTTACAAAAGGATGAAGAGCAGTCAACCTGTTTTACAAGAGGATGAAGAGCAGTCAAACTGCGTTATAAAAAGGATGAAGAGCAGTCAAACTGTTTTATAAGAGGATGAATAGCAGTCAAATTGATTTATAATCGGATGAAGAGCAGTCAGACTGTTTTACAAGAGGATGAAGAGCAGTCAAACTGCTTTATAAAAGGATGAAGAGCAGTCAAACTGTTTTATAAGAGGACGAAGAGCAGTCAAACTGAGTTATAATCGGACGAAGAGCAGTCAAACTGTTCTATAGGAGGATGAAGCGCAGTCAAACTGGTTTATAGGAGGATGAAGAGCAGTCAAACTGCTTTATAAGAGGATGAAGAGCAGTCAAACTGATTTATAAGAGGATGAAGAGCAGTCAAACTGCTTTATAAAAGGATGAAGAGCAGTCAAACTATGTTTTATAAGCGGACGAAGAGCAGTCCAACTGATGTATAATCGGACGAATAGCAGTCAAACTGATTTATAATCGAACGCAGAGCAGTCAAACTGATTTATAATCGGATGAATAGCAGTCAAACTGATTTATAATCGGATGAAGAGCAGTCAAACTGATTTATAAGAGGATGAAGAGCAGTCAAACTGCGTTATAAAAGGATGAAGAGCAGTCAAACTGTTTTATAAGAGGATGAAGAGCAGTCAAACTGTTTTACAAGAGGACGAAGAGCAGTCAAACTGAGTTATAATCGGACGAAGAGCAGTCAAACTGTTCTATAGGAGGATGAAGCGCAGTCAAACTGGTTTATAGGAGGATGAAGAGCAGTCAAACTGCTTTATAAGAGGATGAAGAGCAGTCAAACTGATTTATAATCGGATGAAGAGCAGTCAAACTAATTTATAAGAGGATGAAGAGCAGTCAAACTGCGTTATAAAAGGATGAAGAGCAGTCAAACTGTATATAAGAGGATGAAGAGCAGTCAAACTGATTTATAATCGGATGAAGAGCAGTCAAACTGATTTATAAGAGAATGAAGAGCAGTCAAACTGCTTTATAAAAGGATGAAGAGCAGTCAAACTGTTTTATAAGAGGACGAAGAGCAGTCAAACTGATTTATAATCGGACGAAGAGCGGTCAAATTGATTTATAAGAGGATGAAGAGCAGTCAAACAGCTTTATAAAAGGATGAAGAGCAGTCAAACTGTTTTATACAATGATGTAGAGCAGTCAGACTGTTTTACAAAAGGATGAAAAGCAGTCAACCTGTTTTACAAGAGGATGAAGAGCAGTCAAACTGCGTTATAAAAAGATGAAGAGCAGTCAAACTGTTTTATAAGAGGATGAAGAGCAGTCAAACTGTTTTATACGAGGATGTAGAGCAGTCAGACTGTTTTACAAGAGGATGAAGAGCAGTCAACCTGTTTTACAAGAGGATGAAGAGCAGTCAAACTGTTTTAAAAGAGGACGAAGAGCAGTCAAACTGATTTATAATCGGATGAAGAGCAGTCAAACTGATTTATAAGAGGATGAAGAGCAGTCAAACTGCTTTATAAAAGGATGAAGAGCAGTCAAACTGTTTTATAAGAGGATGAAGAGCAGTCAAACTGATTTATAATCGGATGAAGAGCAGTCAAACTGATTTATAAAAGGATGAAGAGCAGTCAAACTGCTTTATAAAAGGATGAGGAGCAGTCAAACTGTTTTTATAAGAGGACGAAGAGCAGTCAAACTGGTTTATAATCGGACGAAGAGCAGTCAAACTGTTCTATAGGAGGATGAAGCGCAGTCAAACTGGTTTATAGGAGGATGAAGAGCAGTCAAACTGCTTTATAAAAGGATGAAGAGCAGTCAAACTGATTTATAAGAGGATGAAGAGCAGTCAAACTGCTTTATAAAAGGATGAAGAGCAGTCAAACTGTTTTATAAGCGGACGAAGAGCAGTCAAACTGATTTATAATCGGACGAAGAGCAGTCAAACTGATTTATAATCGGACGAAGAGCAGTCAAACGGTTTTATAAGAGGATGAAGAGCAGTCAAATTGATTTATAAGAGGATGAAGAGCAGTCAAACTGCTTTATAAAAGGATGAAGAGCAGTCAAACTGTTTTATACAATGATGTAGAGCAGTCAGACTGTTTTACAAAAGGATGAAGAGCAGTCAACCTGTTTTACAAGAGGATGAAGAGCAGTCAAACTGCGTTATAAAAAGGATGAAGAGCAGTCAAACTGTTTTATAAGAGGATGAATAGCAGTCAAATTGATTTATAATCGGATGAAGAGCAGTCAGACTGTTTTACAAGAGGATGAAGAGCAGTCAAACTGCTTTATAAAAGGATGAAGAGCAGTCAAACTGTTTTATAAGAGGACGAAGAGCAGTCAAACTGAGTTATAATCGGACGAAGAGCAGTCAAACTGTTCTATAGGAGGATGAAGCGCAGTCAAACTGGTTTATAGGAGGATGAAGAGCAGTCAAACTGCTTTATAAGAGGATGAAGAGCAGTCAAACTGATTTATAAGAGGATGAAGAGCAGTCAAACTGCTTTATAAAAGGATGAAGAGCAGTCAAACTATGTTTTATAAGCGGACGAAGAGCAGTCCAACTGATGTATAATCGGACGAATAGCAGTCAAACTGATTTATAATCGAACGAAGAGCAGTCAAACTGATTTATAATCGGATGAATAGCAGTCAAACTGATTTATAATCGGATGAAGAGCAGTCAAACTGATTTATAAGAGGATGAAGAGCAGTCAAACTGCGTTATAAAAGGATGAAGAGCAGTCAAACTGTTTTATAAGAGGATGAAGAGCAGTCAAACTGATTTATAATCGGATGAAGAGCAGTCAAACTGATTTATAAGAGGATGAAGAGCAGTCAAACTGCGTTATAAAAGGATGAAGAGCAGTCAAACTGTTTTATAAGAGGATGAAGAGCAGTCAAACTGATTTATATTCGGATGAAGAGCAGTCAAACTGCTTTATAAAAGGATGAAGAGCAGTCAAACTGCTTTATAAAAGGATGAAGAGCAGTCAAACTGTTTTATAAGAGGACGAAGAGCAGTCAAACTGGTTTATAATCGGATGAAGAGCAGTCAAACTGATTTATAAGAGGATGAAGAGCAGTCAAACTGCTTTATAAAAGGATGAAGAGCAGTCAAACTGTTTTATAAGAGGACGAAGAGCAGTCAAACTGGTTTATAATCGGACGAAGAGCAGTCAAACTGTTCTATAGGAGGATGAAGCACAGTCAAACTGGTTTATATGAGGATGAAGAGCAGTCAAACTGCTTTATAAAAGGATGAAGAGCAGTCAAACTGATTTATAAGAGGATGAAGAGCAGTCAAACTGCTTTATAAAAGGATGAAAAGCAGTCAAACTGTTTTATAAGCGGACGAGGAGCAGTCAAACTGATTTATAATCGGACGAAGAGCAGTCAAACTGATTTATAATCGGACGAAGAGCAGTCAAACGGTTTTATAAGAGGATGAAGAGCAGTCAAATTGATTTATAAGAGGATGAAGAGCAGTCAAACTGCTTTATAAAAGGATGAAGAGCAGTCAAACTGTTTTATACAATGATGTAGAGCAGTCAGACTGTTTTACAAAAGGATGAAGAGCAGTCAACCTGTTTTACAAGAGGATGAAGAGCAGTCAAACTGCGTTATAAAAAGGATGAAGAGCAGTCAAACTGTTTTATAAGAGGATGAATAGCAGTCAAATTGATTTATAATCGGATGAAGAGCAGTCAGACTGTTTTACAAGAGGATGAAGAGCAGTCAAACTGCTTTATAAAAGGATGAAGAGCAGTCAAACTTTTTTATAAGAGGACGAAGAGCAGTCAAACTGAGTTCTAATCGGACGAAGAGCAGTCAAACTGTTCTATAGGAGGATGAAGCGCAGTCAAACTGGTTTATAGGAGGATGAAGAGCAGTCAAACTGCTTTATAAGAGGATGAAGAGCAGTCAAACTGATTTATAAGAGGATGAAGAGCAGTCAAACTGCTTTATAAAAGGATGAAGAGCAGTCAAACTATGTTTTATAAGCGGACGAAGAGCAGTCCAACTGATGTATAATCGGACGAATAGCAGTCAAACTGATTTATAATCGAACGAAGAGCAGTCAAACTGATTTATAATCGGATGAATAGCAGTCAAACTGATTTATAATCGGATGAAGAGCAGTCAAACTGATTTATAAGAGGATGAAGAGCAGTCAAACTGCGTTATAAAAGGATGAAGAGCAGTCAAACTGTTTTATAAGAGGATGAAGAGCAGTCAAACTGATTTATAATCGGATGAAGAGCAGTCAAACTGATTTATAAGAGGATGAAGAGCAGTCAAACTGCGTTATAAAAGGATGAAGAGCAGTCAAACTGTTTTATAAGAGGATGAAGAGCAGTCAAACTGATTTATATTCGGATGAAGAGCAGTCAAACTGCTTTATAAAAGGATGAAGAGCAGTCAAACTGCTTTATAAAAGGATGAAGAGCAGTCAAACTGTTTTATAAGAGGACGAAGAGCAGTCAAACTGGTTTATAATCGGATGAAGAGCAGTCAAACTGATTTATAAGAGGATGAAGAGCAGTCAAACTGCTTTATAAAAGGATGAAGAGCAGTCAAACTGTTTTATAAGAGGACGAAGAGCAGTCAAACTGGTTTATAATCGGACGAAGAGCAGTCAAACTGTTCTATAGGAGGATGAAGCGCAGTCAAACTGGTTTATATGAGGATGAAGAGCAGTCAAACTGCTTTATAAAAGGATGAAGAGCAGTCAAACTGATTTATAAGAGGATGAAGAGCAGTCAAACTGCTTTATAAAAGGATGAAAAGCAGTCAAACTGTTTTATAAGCGGACGAGGAGCAGTCAAACTGATTTATAATCGGACGAAGAGCAGTCAAACTGATTTATAATCGGACGAAGAGCAGTCAAACGGTTTTATAAGAGGATGAAGAGCAGTCAAATTGATTTATAAGAGGATGAAGAGCAGTCAAACTGCTTTATAAAAGGATGAAGAGCAGTCAAACTGTTTTATACAATGATGTCGAGCAGTCAGTCTGTTTCACAAAAGGATGAAGAGCAGTCAACCTGTTTTACAAGAGGGTGAAGAGCAGTCAAACTGCGTTATAAAAAGATGAAGAGCAGTCAAACTGTTTTATAAGCGGATGAAGAGCAGTCAAACTGATTTATAATCGGACGAAGAGCAGTCAAACTGATTTATAATCGGATGAAGAGCAGTCAAACTAATTTATAAGAGGATGAAGAGCAGTCAAACTGCATTATAAAAGGATGAAGAGCAGTCAAACTGTTTTATAAGAGGATGAAGAGCAGTCAAACTGATTTATAATCGGATGAAGAGCAGTCAAACTGATTAATAAGAGGATGAAGTGCAGTCAAACTGCGTTATAAAAGGATGAAGAGCAGTCAAACTGTTTTATAAGAGGATGAAGAGCAGTCAAACTGATTTATAATCGGATGAAGAGCAGTCAAACTGATTTATAAGAGAATGAAGAGCAGTCAAACTGCTTTATAAAAGGATGAAGAGCAGTCAAACTGTTTTATAAGAGGACGAAGAGCAGTCAAACTGATTTATAATCGGACGAAGAGCGGTCAAATTGATTTATAAGAGGATGAAGAGCAGTCAAACAGCTATATAAAAGGATGAAGAGCAGTCAAACTGTTTTATACAATGATGTAGAGCAGTCAGACTGTTTTACAAAAGGATGAAAAGCAGTCAACCTATTTTACAAGAGGATGAAGAGCAGTCAAACTGCGTTATAAAAAGATGAAGAGCAGTCAAACTGTTTTATAAGAGGATGAAGAGCAGTCAAACTGATTTATAATCAGATGAAGAGCAGTCAGACTGTTTTACAAGAGGATGAAGAGCAGTCAAACTGCTTTATAAAAGGATGAAGAGCAGTCAAACTGATTTATAATCGGATGAAGAGCAGTCAAACTGATTTATAAAAGGATGAAGAGCAGTCAAACTGCTTTATAAAAGGATGAGGAGCAGTCAAACTGTTTTTATAAGAGGACGAAGAGCAGTCAAACTGGTTTATAATCTGACGAAGAGCAGTCAAACTGTTCTATAGGAGGATGAAGCGCAGTCAAACTGGTTTATAGGAGGATGAAGAGCAGTCAAACTGCTTTATAAAAGGATGAAGAGTAGTCAAACTGTTTTATACGAGGATGAAGAGCAGTCAAACTGCTTTATAAAAGGATGAAGAGCAGTCAAACTGTTTTATAAGCGGACGAAGAGCAGTCAAACTGATTTATAATCGGACGAAGAGCAGTCAAACTGATTTATAATCGGACGAAGAGCAGTCAAACGGTTTTATAAGAGGATGAAGAGCAGTCAAATTGATTTATAAGAGGATGAAGAGCAGTCAAACTGCTTTATAAAAGGATGAAGAGTAGTCAAACTGTTTTATACAATGATGTAGAGCAGTCAGACTGTTTTACAAAAGGATGAAGAGCAGTCAACCTGTTTTACAAGAGGATGAAGAGCAGTCAAACTGCGTTATAAAAAGGATGAAGAGCAGTCAAACTGTTTTATAAGAGGATGAATAGCAGTCAAATTGATTTATAATCGGATGAAGAGCAGTCAGACTGTTTTACAAGAGGATGAAGAGCAGTCAAACTGCTTTATAAAAGGATGAAGAGCAGTCAAACTGTTTTATAAGAGGACGAAGAGCAGTCAAACTGAGTTATAATCGGACGAAGAGCAGTCAAACTGTTCTATAGGAGGATGAAGCGCAGTCAAACTGGTTTATAGGAGGATGAAGAGCAGTCAAACTGCTTTATAAGAGGATGAAGAGCAGTCAAACTGATTTATAAGAGGATGAAGAGCAGTCAAACTGCTTTATAAAAGGATGAAGAGCAGTCAAACTATGTTTTATAAGCGGACGAAGAGCAGTCCAACTGATGTATAATCGGACGAAGAGCAGTCAAACTGATTTATAATCGAACGAAGAGCAGTCAAACTGATTTATAATCGGATGAATAGCAGTCAAACTGATTTATAATCGGATGAAGAGCAGTCAAACTGATTTATAAGAGGATGAAGAGCAGTCAAACTGCGTTATAAAAGGATGAAGAGCAGTCAAACTGTTTTATAAGAGGATGAAGAGCAGTCAAACTGATTTATAATCGGATGAAGAGCAGTCAAACTGATTTATAAGAGGATGAAGAGCAGTCAAACTGCGTTATAAAAGGATGAAGAGCAGTCAAACTGTTTTATAAGAGGATGAAGAGCAGTCAAACTGATTTATAATCGGATGAAGAGCAGTCAAACTGCTTTATAAAAGGATGAAGAGCAGTCAAACTGCTTTATAAAAGGATGAAGAGCAGTCAAACTGTTTTATAAGAGGACGAAGAGCAGTCAAACTGGTTTATAATCGGATGAAGAGCAGTCAAACTGATTTATAAGAGGATGAAGAGCAGTCAAACTGCTTTATAAAAGGATGAAGAGCAGTCAAACTGTTTTATAAGAGGACGAAGAGCAGTCAAACTGGTTTATAATCGGACGAAGAGCAGTCAAACTGTTCTATAGGAGGATGAAGCGCAGTCAAACTGGTTTATATGAGGATGAAGAGCAGTCAAACTGCTTTATAAAAGGATGAAGAGCAGTCAAACTGATTTATAAGAGGATGAAGAGCAGTCAAACTGCTTTATAAGCGGACGAAGAGCAGTCAAACTGATTTATAATCGGACGAAGAGCAGTCAAACTGATTTATAATCGGACGAAGAGCAGTCAAACGGTTCTATAAGAGGATGAAGAGCAGTCAAATTGATTTATAAGAGGATGAAGAGCAGTCAAACTGCTTTATAAAAGGATGAAGAGCAGTCAAACTGTTTTATACAATGATGTAGAGCAGTCAGACTGTTTTACAAAAGGATGAAGAGCCGTCAACCTGTTTTACAAGAGGATGAAGAGCAGTCAAACTGCGTTATAAAAAGGATGAAGAGCAGTCAAACTGTTTTATAAGAGGATGAATAGCAGTCAAATTGATTTATAATCGGATGAAGAGCAGTCAGACTGTTTTACAAGAGGATGAAGAGCAGTCAAACTGCTTTATAAAAGGATGAAGAGCAGTCAAACTGTTTTATAAGAGGACGAAGAGCAGTCAAACTGAGTTATAATCGGACGAAGAGCAGTCAAACTGTTCTATAGGAGGATGAAGCGCAGTCAAACTGGTTTATAGGAGGATGAAGAGCAGTCAAACTGCTTTATAAGAGGATGAAGAGCAGTCAAACTGATTTATAAGAGGATGAAGAGCAGTCAAACTGCTTTATAAAAGGATGAAGAGCAGTCAAACTATGTTTTATAAGCGGACGAAGAGCAGTCCAACTGATGTATAATCGGACGAAGAGCAGTCAAACTGATTTATAATCGAACGAAGAGCAGTCAAACTGATTTATAATCGGATGAATAGCAGTCAAACTGATTTATAATCGGATGAAGAGCAGTCAAACTGATTTATAAGAGGATGAAGAGCAGTCAAACTGCGTTATAAAAGGATGAAGAGCAGTCAAACTGTTTTATAAGAGGATGAAGAGCAGTCAAACTGATTTATAATCGGATGAAGAGCAGTCAAACTGATTTATAAGAGGATGAAGAGCAGTCAAACTGCGTTATAAAAGGATGAAGAGCAGTCAAACTGTTTTATAAGAGGATGAAGAGCAGTCAAACTGATTTATAATCGGATGAAGAGCAGTCAAACTGCTTTATAAAAGGATGAAGAGCAGTCAAACTGCTTTATAAAAGGATGAAGAGCAGTCAAACTGTTTTATAAGAGGACGAAGAGCAGTCAAACTGGTTTATAATCGGATGAAGAGCAGTCAAACTGATTTATAAGAGGATGAAGAGCAGTCAAACTGCTTTATAAAAGGATGAAGAGCAGTCAAACTGTTTTATAAGAGGACGAAGAGCAGTCAAACTGGTTTATAATCGGACGAAGAGCAGTCAAACTGTTCTATAGGAGGATGAAGCGCAGTCAAACTGGTTTATATGAGGATGAAGAGCAGTCAAACTGCTTTATAAAAGGATGAAGAGCAGTCAAACTGATTTATAAGAGGATGAAGAGCAGTCAAACTGCTTTATAAGCGGACGAAGAGCAGTCAAACTGATTTATAATCGGACGAAGAGCAGTCAAACTGATTTATAATCGGACGAAGAGCAGTCAAACGGTTTTATAAGAGGATGAAGAGCAGTCAAATTGATTTATAAGAGGATGAAGAGCAGTCAAACTGCTTTATAAAAGGATGAAGAGCAGTCAAACTGTTTTATACAATGATGTAGAGCAGTCAGACTGTTTTACAAAAGGATGAAGAGCCGTCAACCTGTTTTACAAGAGGATGAAGAGCAGTCAAACTGCGTTATAAAAAGGATGAAGAGCAGTCAAACTGTTTTATAAGAGGATGAATAGCAGTCAAATTGATTTATAATCGGATGAAGAGCAGTCAGACTGTTTTACAAGAGGATGAAGAGCAGTCAAACTGCTTTATAAAAGGATGAAGAGCAGTCAAACTGTTTTATAAGAGGACGAAGAGCAGTCAAACTGAGTTATAATCGGACGAAGAGCAGTCAAACTGTTCTATAGGAGGATGAAGCGCAGTCAAACTGGTTTATAGGAGGATGAAGAGCAGTCAAACTGCTTTATAAGAGGATGAAGAGCAGTCAAACTGATTTATAAGAGGATGAAGAGCAGTCAAACTGCTTTATAAAAGGATGAAGAGCAGTCAAACTATGTTTTATAAGCGGACGAAGAGCAGTCCAACTGATGTATAATCGGACGAAGAGCAGTCAAACTGATTTATAATCGAACGAAGAGCAGTCAAACTGATTTATAATCGGATGAATAGCAGTCAAACTGATTTATAATCGGATGAAGAGCAGTCAAACTGATTTATAAGAGGATGAAGAGCAGTCAAACTGCGTTATAAAAGGATGAAGAGCAGTCAAACTGTTTTATAAGAGGATGAAGAGCAGTCAAACTGATTTATAATCGGATGAAGAGCAGTCAAACTGATTTATAAGAGGATGAAGAGCAGTCAAACTGCGTTATAAAAGGATGAAGAGCAGTCAAACTGTTTTATAAGAGGATGAAGAGCAGTCAAACTGATTTATAATCGGATGAAGAGCAGTCAAACTGCTTTATAAAAGGATGAAGAGCAGTCAAACTGCTTTATAAAAGGATGAAGAGCAGTCAAACTGTTTTATAAGAGGACGAAGAGCAGTCAAACTGGTTTATAATCGGATGAAGAGCAGTCAAACTGATTTATAAGAGGATGAAGAGCAGTCAAACTGCTTTATAAAAGGATGAAGAGCAGTCAAACTGTTTTATAAGAGGACGAAGAGCAGTCAAACTGGTTTATAATCGGACGAAGAGCAGTCAAACTGTTCTATAGGAGGATGAAGCGCAGTCAAACTGGTTTATATGAGGATGAAGAGCAGTCAAACTGCTTTATAAAAGGATGAAGAGCAGTCAAACTGATTTATAAGAGGATGAAGAGCAGTCAAACTGCTTTATAAAAGGATGAAAAGCAGTCAAACTGTTTTATAAGCGGACGAGGAGCAGTCAAACTGATTTATAATCGGACGAAGAGCAGTCAAACTGATTTATAATCGGACGAAGAGCAGTCAAACGGTTTTATAAGAGGATGAAGAGCAGTCAAATTGATTTATAAGAGGATGAAGAGCAGTCAAACTGCTTTATAAGCGGACGAAGAGCAGTCAAACTGATTTATAATCGGACGAAGAGCAGTCAAACTGATTTATAATCGGACGAAGAGCAGTCAAACGGTTTTATAAGAGGATGAAGAGCAGTCAAATTGATTTATAAGAGGATGAAGAGCAGTCAAACTGCTTTATAAAAGGATGAAGAGCAGTCAAACTGTTTTATACAATGATGTAGAGCAGTCAGACTGTTTTACAAAAGTATGAAGAGCAGTCAACCTGTTTTACAAGAGGATGAAGAGCAGTCAAACTGCGTTATAAAAAGGATGAAGAGCAGTCAAACTGTTTTATAAGAGGATGAATAGCAGTCAAATTGATTTATAATCGGATGAAGAGCAGTCAGACTGTTTTACAAGAGGATGAAGAGCAGTCAAACTGCTTTATAAAAGGATGAAGAGCAGTCAAACTGTTTTATAAGAGGACGAAGAGCAGTCAAACTGAGTTATAATCGGACGAAGAGCAGTCAAACTGTTCTATAGGAGGATGAAGCGCAGTCAAACTGGTTTATAGGAGGATGAAGAGCAGTCAAACTGCTTTATAAGAGGATGAAGAGCAGTCAAACTGATTTATAAGAGGATGAAGAGCAGTCAAACTGCTTTATAAAAGGATGAAGAGCAGTCAAACTATGTTTTATAAGCGGACGAAGAGCAGTCCAACTGATGTATAATCGGACGAAGAGCAGTCAAACTGATTTATAATCGAACGAAGAGCAGTCAAACTGATTTATAATCGGATGAATAGCAGTCAAACTGATTTATAATCGGATGAAGAGCAGTCAAACTGATTTATAAGAGGATGAAGAGCAGTCAAACTGCGTTATAAAAGAATGAAGAGCAGTCAAACTGTTTTATAAGAGGATGAAGAGCAGTCAAACTGATTTATAATCGGATGAAGAGCAGTCAAACTGATTTATAAGAGGATGAAGAGCAGTCAAACTGCGTTATAAAAGGATGAAGAGCAGTCAAACTGTTTTATAAGAGGATGAAGAGCAGTCAAACTGATTTATAATCGGATGAAGAGCAGTCAAACTGCTTTATAAAAGGATGAAGAGCAGTCAAACTGCTTTATAAAAGGATGAAGAGCAGTCAAACTGTTTTATAAGAGGACGAAGAGCAGTCAAACTGGTTTATAATCGGATGAAGAGCAGTCAAACTGATTTATAAGAGGATGAAGAGCAGTCAAACTGCTTTATAAAAGGATGAAGAGCAGTCAAACTGTTTTATAAGAGGACGAAGAGCAGTCAAACTGGTTTATAATCGGACGAAGAGCAGTCAAACTGTTCTATAGGAGGATGAAGCGCAGTCAAACTGGTTTATATGAGGATGAAGAGCAGTCAAACTGCTTTATAAAAGGATGAAGAGCAGTCAAACTGATTTATAAGAGGATGAAGAGCAGTCAAACTGCTTTATAAAAGGATGAAAAGCAGTCAAACTGTTTTATAAGCGGACGAGGAGCAGTCAAACTGATTTATAATCGGACGAAGAGCAGTCAAACTGATTTATAATCGGACGAAGAGCAGTCAAACGGTTTTATAAGAGGATGAAGAGCAGTCAAATTGATTTATAAGAGGATGAAGATCAGTCAAACTGCTTTATAAAAGGATGAAGAGCAGTCAAACTGTTTTATACAATGATGTCGAGCAGTCAGACTGTTTCACAAAAGGATGAAGAGCAGTCAACCTGTTTTACAAGAGGATGAAGAGCAGTCAAACTGCGTTATAAAAAGATGAAGAGCAGTCAAACTGTTTTATAAGAGGATGAAGAGCAGTCAAACTGATTTATAATCGGATGAAGAGCAGTCAGACTGTTTTACAAGAGGATGAAGAGCAGTCAAACTGCTTTATAAAAGGATGAAGAGCACTCAAACTGTTTTATAAGAGGACGAAGAGCAGTCAAACTGAGTTATAATCGGACGAAGAGCAGTCAAACTGTTCTATAGGAGGATGAAGCGCAGTCAAACTGGTTTATAGGAGGATGGATAGCAGTCAAACTGCTTTATAAGAGGATGAAGAGCAGTCAAACTGATTTCTAAGAGGATGAAGAGCAGTCAAACTGCTTTATAAGCGGACGAAGAGCAGTCCAACTGATTTATAATCGGACGAAGAGCAGTCAAACTGATTTATAATCGGACGAAGAGCAGTCAAACTGCGTTATAAAAAGGATGAAGAGCAGTCAAACTGATTTATAAGAGGATGAATAGCAGTCAAATTGATTTATAATCGGATGAAGAGCAGTCAGACTGTTTTACAAGAGGATGAAGAGCAGTCAAACTGCTTTATAAAAGGATGAAGAGCAGTCAAACTGTTTTATAAGAGGACGAAGAGCAGTCAAACTGAGTTATAATCGGACGAAGAGCAGTCAAACTGTTCTATAGGAGGATGAAGCGCAGTCAAACTGGTTTATAGGAGGATGAAGAGCAGTCAAACTGCTTTATAAGAGGATGAAGAGCAGTCAAACTGATTTATAAGAGGATGAAGAGCAGTCAAACTGCTTTATAAAAGGATGAAGAGCAGTCAAACTATGTTTTATAAGCGGACGAAGAGCAGTCCAACTGATGTATAATCGGACGAATAGCAGTCAAACTGATTTATAATCGAACGAAGAGCAGTCAAACTGATTTATAATCGGATGAATAGCAGTCAAACTGATTTATAATCGGATGAAGAGCAGTCAAACTGATTTATAAGAGGATGAAGAGCAGTCAAACTGCGTTATAAAAGGATGAAGAGCAGTCAAACTGATTTATAATCGGATGAAGAGCAGTCAAACTGATTTATAAGAGGATGAAGAGCAGTCAAACTGCGTTATAAGAGGATGAAGAGCAGTCAAACTGATTTATAATCGGATGAAGAGCAGTCAAACTGATTTATAAGAGGATGAAGAGCAGCCAAACTGCGTTATAAAAGGATGAAGAGCAGTCAAACTGTTTTATAAGAAGATGAAGAGCAGTCAAACTGATTTATAATCGGATGAAGAGCAGTCAAACTGCTTTATAAAAGGATGAAGAGCAGTCAAACTGCTTTATAAAAGGATGAAGAGCAGTCAAACTGTTTTATAAGAGGACGAAGAGCAGTCAAACTGGTTTATAATCGGATGAAGAGCAGTCAAACTGATTTATAAGCGGATGAAGAGCAGTCAAACTGCTTTATAAAAGGATGAAGAGCAGTCAAACTGTTTTATAAGAGGACGAAGAGCAGTCAAACTGGTTTATAATCGGACGAAGAGCAGTCAAACTGTTCTATAGGAGGATGAAGCGCAGTCAAACTGGTTTATATGAGGATGAAGAGCAGTCAAACTGCTTTATAAAAGGATGAAGAGCAGTCAAACTGATTTATAAGAGGATGAAGAGCAGTCAAACTGCTTTATAAAAGGATGAAAAGCAGTCAAACTGTTTTATAAGCGGACGAGGAGCAGTCAAACTGATTTATAATCGGACGAAGAGCAGTCAAACTGATTTATAATCGGACGAAGAGCAGTCAAACGGTTTTATAAGAGGATGAAGAGCAGTCAAATTGATTTATAAGAGGATGAAGAGCAGTCAAACTGCTTTATAAAAGGATGAAGAGCAGTCAAACTGTTTTATACAACGATGTCGAGCAGTCAGACTGTTTCACAAAAGGATGAAGAGCAGTCAACCTGTTTTACAAGAGGATGAAGAGCAGTCAAACTGCGTTATAAAAAGATGAAGAGCAGTCAAACTGTTTTATAAGAGGATGAAGAGCAGTCAAACTGATTTATAATCGGATGAAGAGCAGTCAGACTGTTTTACAAGAGGATGAAGAGCAGTCAAACTGCTTTATAAAAGGATGAAGAGCACTCAAACTGTTTTATAAGAGGACGAAGAGCAGTCAAACTGAGTTATAATCGGACGAAGAGCAGTCAAACTGTTCTATAGGAGGATGAAGCGCAGTCAAACTGGTTTATAGGAGGATGGAGAGCAGTCAAACTGCTTTATAAGAGGATGAAGAGCAGTTAAACTGATTTATAAGAGGATGAAGAGCAGTCAAACTGCTTTATAAGCGGACGAAGAGCAGTCCAACTGATTTATAATCGGACGAAGAGCAGTCAAACTGATTTATAATCGGATGAAGAGCAGTCAAACTAATTTATAAGAGGATGAAGAGCAGTCAAACTGCGTTATAAAAGGATGAAGAGCAGTCAAACGGTTTTAAAAGAGGATGAAGAGCAGTCAAACTGATTTATAATCGGACGAAGAGCAAAAAAACGGTTTTATAAGAGGATGAAGAGCAGTCAAATTGATTTATAAGAGGATGAAGAGCAGTCAAACTGCTTTATAAAAGGATGAAGAGCAGTCAAACTGATTTATAATCGGATGAAGAGCAGTCAAACTGATTTATAAGAGGATGAAGAGCAGTCAAACTGCGTTATAAAAGGATGAAGAGCAGTCAAACTGTTTTATAAGAGGATGAAGAGCAGTCAAACTGATTTATAATCGGATGAAGAGCAGTCAAACTGATTTATAAGAGGATGAAGAGCAGTCAAACTGCTTTATAAAAGGATGAAGAGCAGTCAAACTGTTTTATAAGAGGACGAAGAGCAGTCAAACTGGTTTATAAGAGGATGAAGAGCAGTCAAACTGATTTATAAGAGGATGAAGAGCAGTCAAACTGCGTTATAAAAGGATGAAGAGCAGTCAAACTGTTTTATAAGAGGATTAAGAGCAGTCAAACTGATTTATAATCGGATGAAGAGCAGTCAAACTGATTTATAAGAGGATGAAGAGCAGTCAAACTGCTTTATAAAAGGATGAAGAGCAGTCAAACTGTTTTATAAGAAGACGAAGAGCAGTCAAACTGTTTTATAAGAGGACGAAGAGCAGTCAAACTGTTCTATAGGAGGATGAAGCGCAGTCAAACTGGTTTATAGGAGGATGAAGAGCAGTCAAACTGCTTTATAAAAGGATGAAGAGCAGTCAAACTGATTTATAAGAGGATGAAGAGCAGTCAAACTGCTTTATAAAAGGATGAAGAGCAGTCAAACTGTTTTATAAGCGGACTAGGAGCAGTCAAACTGATTTATAATCGGACGAAGAGCAGTCAAACTGATTTATAAGAGGATGAAGAGCAGTCAAACGGTTTTATAAGAGGATGAAGAGCAGTCAAACTGTTTTATAAGCGGACGAAGAGCAGTCCAACTGATTTATAATCGGACGAAGAGCAGTCAAACTGATTTATAATCGGATGAAGAGCAGTCAAACTGCGTTATAAAAGGATGAAGAGCAGTCAAACTGTTTTATAAGAGGATGAAGAGCAGTCAAACTGATTTATAATCGGATGAAGAGCAGTCAAACTGCTTTATAAAAGGATGAAGAGCAGTCAAACTGCTTTATAAAAGGATGAAGAGCAGTCAAACTGTTTTATAAGAGGACGAAGAGCAGTCAAACTGGTTTATAATCGGATGAAGAGCAGTCAAACTGATTTATAAGAGGATGAAGAGCAGTCAAACTGCTTTATAAAAGGATGAAGAGCAGTCAAACTGTTTTATAAGAGGACGAAGAGCAGTCAAACTGGTTTATAATCGGACGAAGAGCAGTCAAACTGTTCTATAGGAGGATGAAGAGCAGTCAAACTGCTTTATAAAAGGATGAAGAGCAGTCAAACTGATTTATAAGAGGATGAAGAGCAGTCAAACTGCTTTATAAAAGGATGAAAAGCAGTCAAACTGTTTTATAAGCGGACGAGGAGCAGTCAAACTGATTTATAATCGGACGAAGAGCAGTCAAACTGATTTATAATCGGACGAAGAGCAGTCAAACGGTTTTATAAGAGGATGAAGAGCAGTCAAATTGATTTATAAGAGGATGAAGAGCAGTCAAACTGCTTTATAAGCGGACGAAGAGCAGTCAAACTGATTTATAATCGGACGAAGAGCAGTCAAACTGATTTATAATCGGACGAAGAGCAGTCAAACGGTTTTATAAGAGGATGAAGAGCAGTCAAATTGATTTATAAGAGGATGAAGAGCAGTCAAACTGCTTTATAAAAGGATGAAGAGCAGTCAAACTGTTTTATACAATGATGTAGAGCAGTCAGACTGTTTTACAAAAGGATGAAGAGCAGTCAACCTGTTTTACAAGAGGATGAAGAGCAGTCAAACTGCGTTATAAAAAGGATGAAGAGCAGTCAAACTGTTTTATAAGAGGATGAATAGCAGTCAAATTGATTTATAATCGGATGAAGAGCAGTCAGACTGTTTTACAAGAGGATGAAGAGCAGTCAAACTGCTTTATAAAAGGATGAAGAGCAGTCAAACTGTTTTATAAGAGGACGAAGAGCAGTCAAACTGAGTTATAATCGGACGAAGAGCAGTCAAACTGTTCTATAGGAGGATGAAGCGCAGTCAAACTGGTTTATAGGAGGATGAAGAGCAGTCAAACTGCTTTATAAGAGGATGAAGAGCAGTCAAACTGATTTATAAGAGGATGAAGAGCAGTCAAACTGCTTTATAAAAGGATGAAGAGCAGTCAAACTGTGTTTTATAAGCGGACGAAGAGCAGTCCAACTGATGTATAATCGGACGAAGAGCAGTCAAACTGATTTATAATCGAACGAAGAGCAGTCAAACTGATTTATAATCGGATGAATAGCAGTCAAACTGATTTATAATCGGATGAAGAGCAGTCAAACTGATTTATAAGAGGATGAAGAGCAGTCAAACTGCGTTATAAAAGGATGAAGAGCAGTCAAACTGTTTTATAAGAGGATGAAGAGCAGTCAAACTGATTTATAATCGGATGAAGAGCAGTCAAACTGATTTATAAGAGGATGAAGAGCAGTCAAACTGCGTTATAAAAGGATGAAGAGCAGTCAAACTGTTTTATAAGAGGATGAAGAGCAGTCAAACTGATTTATAATCGGATGAAGAGCAGTCAAACTGCTTTATAAAAGGATGAAGAGCAGTCAAACTGCTTTATAAAAGGATGAAGAGCAGTCAAACTGTTTTATAAGAGGACGAAGAGCAGTCAAACTGGTTTATAATCGGATGAAGAGCAGTCAAACTGATTTATAAGAGGATGAAGAGCAGTCAAACTGCTTTATAAAAGGATGAAGAGCAGTCAAACTGTTTTATAAGAGGACGAAGAGCAGTCAAACTGGTTTATAATCGGACGAAGAGCAGTCAAACTGTTCTATAGGAGGATGAAGCGCAGTCAAACTGGTTTATATGAGGATGAAGAGCAGTCAAACTGCTTTATAAAAGGATGAAGAGCAGTCAAACTGATTTATAAGAGGATGAAGAGCAGTCAAACTGCTTTATAAAAGGATGAAAAGCAGTCAAACTGTTTTATAAGCGGACGAGGAGCAGTCAAACTGATTTATAATCGGACGAAGAGCAGTCAAACTGATTTATAATCGGACGAAGAGCAGTCAAACGGTTTTATAAGAGGATGAAGAGCAGTCAAATTGATTTATAAGAGGATGAAGAGCAGTCAAACTGCTTTATAAAAGGATGAAGAGCAGTCAAACTGTTTTATACAATGATGTCGAGCAGTCAGACTGTTTCACAAAAGGATGAAGAGCAGTCAACCTGTTTTACAAGAGGATGAAGAGCAGTCAAACTGCGTTATAAAAAGATGAAGAGCAGTCAAACTGTTTTATAAGAGGATGAAGAGCAGTCAAACTGATTTATAATCGGATGAAGAGCAGTCAGACTGTTTTACAAGAGGATGAAGAGCAGTCAAACTGCTTTATAAAAGGATGAAGAGCACTCAAACTGTTTTATAAGAGGACGAAGAGCAGTCAAACTGAGTTATAATCGGACGAAGAGCAGTCAAACTGTTCTATAGGAGGATGAAGCGCAGTCAAACTGGTTTATAGGAGGATGGATAGCAGTCAAACTGCTTTATAAGAGGATGAAGAGCAGTCAAACTGATTTCTAAGAGGATGAAGAGCAGTCAAACTGCTTTATAAGCGGACGAAGAGCAGTCCAACTGATTTATAATCGGACGAAGAGCAGTCAAACTGATTTATAATCGGACGAAGAGCAGTCAAACTGCGTTATAAAAAGGATGAAGAGCAGTCAAACTGATTTATAAGAGGATGAATAGCAGTCAAATTGATTTATAATCGGATGAAGAGCAGTCAGACTGTTTTACAAGAGGATGAAGAGCAGTCAAACTGCTTTATAAAAGGATGAAGAGCAGTCAAACTGTTTTATAAGAGGACGAAGAGCAGTCAAACTGAGTTATAATCGGACGAAGAGCAGTCAAACTGTTCTATAGGAGGATGAAGCGCAGTCAAACTGGTTTATAGGAGGATGAAGAGCAGTCAAACTGCTTTATAAGAGGATGAAGAGCAGTCAAACTGATTTATAAGAGGATGAAGAGCAGTCAAACTGCTTTATAAAAGGATGAAGAGCAGTCAAACTATGTTTTATAAGCGGACGAAGAGCAGTCCAACTGATGTATAATCGGACGAAGAGCAGTCAAACTGATTTATAATCGAACGAAGAGCAGTCAAACTGATTTATAATCGGATGAATAGCAGTCAAACTGATTTATAATCGGATGAAGAGCAGTCAAACTGATTTATAAGAGGATGAAGAGCAGTCAAACTGCGTTATAAAAGGATGAAGAGCAGTCAAACTGTTTTATAAGAGGATGAAGAGCAGTCAAACTGATTTATAATCGGATGAAGAGCAGTCAAACTGATTTATAAGAGGATGAAGAGCAGTCAAACTGCGTTATAAAAGGATGAAGAGCAGTCAAACTGTTTTATAAGAGGATGAAGAGCAGTCAAACTGATTTATAATCGGATGAAGAGCAGTCAAACTGCTTTATAAAAGGATGAAGAGCAGTCAAACTGCTTTATAAAAGGATGAAGAGCAGTCAAGCTGTTTTATAAGAGGACGAAGAGCAGTCAAACTGGTTTATAATCGGATGAAGAGCAGTCAAACTGATTTATAAGAGGATGAAGAGCAGTCAAACTGCTTTATAAAAGGATGAAGAGCAGTCAAACTGTTTTATAAGAGGACGAAGAGCAGTCAAACTGGTTTATAATCGGACGAAGAGCAGTCAAACTGTTCTATAGGAGGATGAAGCGCAGTCAAACTGGTTTATATGAGGATGAAGAGCAGTCAAACTGCTTTATAAAAGGATGAAGAGCAGTCAAACTGATTTATAAGAGGATGAAGAGCAGTCAAACTGCTTTATAAAAGGATGAAAAGCAGTCAAACTGTTTTATAAGCGGACGAGGAGCAGTCAAACTGATTTATAATCGGACGAAGAGCAGTCAAACTGATTTATAATCGGACGAAGAGCAGTCAAACGGTTTTATAAGAGGATGAAGAGCAGTCAAATTGATTTATAAGAGGATGAAGAGCAGTCAAACTGCTTTATAAAAGGATGAAGAGCAGTCAAACTGTTTTATACAATGATGTCGAGCAGTCAGACTGTTTCACAAAAGGATGAAGAGCAGTCAACCTGTTTTACAAGAGGATGAAGAGCAGTCAAACTGCGTTATAAAAAGATGAAGAGCAGTCAAACTGTTTTATAAGAGGATGAAGAGCAGTCAAACTGATTTATAATCGGATGAAGAGCAGTCAGACTGTTTTACAAGAGGATGAAGAGCAGTCAAACTGCTTTATAAAAGGATGAAGAGCACTCAAACTGTTTTATAAGAGGACGAAGAGCAGTCAAACTGAGTTATAATCGGACGAAGAGCAGTCAAACTGTTCTATAGGAGGATGAAGCGCAGTCAAACTGGTTTATAGGAGGATGGATAGCAGTCAAACTGCTTTATAAGAGGATGAAGAGCAGTCAAACTGATTTCTAAGAGGATGAAGAGCAGTCAAACTGCTTTATAAGCGGACGAAGAGCAGTCCAACTGATTTATAATCGGACGAAGAGCAGTCAAACTGATTTATAATCGGACGAAGAGCAGTCAAACTGCGTTATAAAAAGGATGAAGAGCAGTCAAACTGATTTATAAGAGGATGAATAGCAGTCAAATTGATTTATAATCGGATGAAGAGCAGTCAGACTGTTTTACAAGAGGATGAAGAGCAGTCAAACTGCTTTATAAAAGGATGAAGAGCAGTCAAACTGTTTTATAAGAGGACGAAGAGCAGTCAAACTGAGTTATAATCGGACGAAGAGCAGTCAAACTGTTCTATAGGAGGATGAAGCGCAGTCAAACTGGTTTATAGGAGGATGAAGAGCAGTCAAACTGCTTTATAAGAGGATGAAGAGCAGTCAAACTGATTTATAAGAGGATGAAGAGCAGTCAAACTGCTTTATAAAAGGATGAAGAGCAGTCAAACTATGTTTTATAAGCGGACGAAGAGCAGTCCAACTGATGTATAATCGGACGAATAGCAGTCAAACTGATTTATAATCGAACGAAGAGCAGTCAAACTGATTTATAATCGGATGAATAGCAGTCAAACTGATTTATAATCGGATGAAGAGCAGTCAAACTGATTTATAAGAGGATGAAGAGCAGTCAAACTGCGTTATAAAAGGATGAAGAGCAGTCAAACTGTTTTATAAGAGGATGAAGAGCAGTCAAACTGATTTATAATCGGATGAAGAGCAGTCAAACTGATTTATAAGAGGATGAAGAGCAGTCAAACTGCGTTATAAAAGGATGAAGAGCAGTCAAACTGTTTTATAAGAAGATGAAGAGCAGTCAAACTGATTTATAATCGGATGAAGAGCAGTCAAACTGCTTTATAAAAGGATGAAGAGCAGTCAAACTGCTTTATAAAAGGATGAAGAGCAGTCAAACTGTTTTATAAGAGGACGAAGAGCAGTCAAACTGGTTTATAATCGGATGAAGAGCAGTCAAACTGATTTATAAGAGGATGAAGAGCAGTCAAACTGATTTATAAAAGGATGAAGAGCAGTCAAACTGTTTTATAAGAGGACGAAGAGCAGTCAAACTGGTTTATAATCGGACGAAGAGCAGTCAAACTGTTCTATAGGAGGATGAAGCGCAGTCAAACTGGTTTATATGAGGATGAAGAGCAGTCAAACTGCTTTATAAAAGGATGAAGAGCAGTCAAACTGATTTATAAGAGGATGAAGAGCAGTCAAACTGCTTTATAAAAGGATGAAAAGCAGTCAAACTGTTTTATAAGCGGACGAGGAGCAGTCAAACTGATTTATAATCGGACGAAGAGCAGTCAAACTGATTTATAATCGGACGAAGAGCAGTCAAACGGTTTTATAAGAGGATGAAGAGCAGTCAAATTGATTTATAAGAGGATGAAGAGCAGTCAAACTGCTTTATAAAAGGATGAAGAGCAGTCAAACTGTTTTATACAACGATGTCGAGCAGTCAGACTGTTTCACAAAAGGATGAAGAGCAGTCAACCTGTTTTACAAGAGGATGAAGAGCAGTCAAACTGCGTTATAAAAAGATGAAGAGCAGTCAAACTGTTTTATAAGAGGATGAAGAGCAGTCAAACTGATTTATAATCGGATGAAGAGCAGTCAGACTGTTTTACAAGAGATGAAGAGCAGTCAAACTGCTTTATAAAAGGATGAAGAGCACTCAAACTGTTTTATAAGAGGACGAAGAGCAGTCAAACTGAGTTATAATCGGACGAAGAGCAGTCAAACTGTTCTATAGGAGGATGAAGCGCAGTCAAACTGGTTTATAGGAGGATGGAGAGCAGTCAAACTGCTTTATAAGAGGATGAAGAGCAGTTAAACTGATTTATAAGAGGATGAAGAGCAGTCAAACTGCTTTATAAGCGGACGAAGAGCAGTCCAACTGATTTATAATCGGACGAAGAGCAGTCAAACTGATTTATAATCGGATGAAGAGCAGTCAAACTAATTTATAAGAGGATGAAGAGCAGTCAAACTGATTTATAAGAGGATGAAGAGCAGTCAAACTGTTTTATAAGAGGATGAAGAGCAGTCAAACTGATTTATAATCGGATGAAGAGCAGTCAAACTGATTAATAAGAGGATGAAGTGCAGTCAAACTGCGTTATAAAAGGATGAAGAGCAGTCAAACTGTTTTATAAGAGGATGAAGAGCAGTCAAACTGATTTATAATCGGATGAAGAGCAGTCAAACTGATTTATAAGAGAATGAAGACCAGTCAAACTGCTTTATAAAAGGATGAAGAGCAGTCAAACTGTTTTATAAGAGGACGAAGAGCAGTCAAACTGATTTATAATCGGACGAAGAGCGGACAAATTGATTTATAAGAGGATGAAGAGCAGTCAAACAGCTTTATAAAAGGTTGAAGAGCAGTCAAACTGTTTTATACAATGATGTAGAGCAGTCAGACTGTTTTACAAAAGGATGAAAAGCAGTCAACCTGTTTTACAAGAGGATGAAGAGCAGTCAAACTGCGTTATAAAAAGATGAAGAGCAGTCAAACTGTTTTATAAGAGGATGAAGAGCAGTCAAACTGATTTATAATCAGATGAAGAGCAGTCAGACTGTTTTACAAGAGGATGAAGAGCAGTCAAACTGCTTTATAAAAGGATGAAGAGCAGTCAAACTGTTTTATAAGAGGACGAAGAGCAGTCAAACTGATTTATAATCGGATGAAGAGCAGTCAAACTGATTTATAAGAGGATGAAGAGCAGTCAAACTGCGTTATAAAAGGATGAAGAGCAGTCAAACGGTTTTAAAAGAGGATGAAGAGCAGTCAAACTGATTTATAATCGGACGAAGAGCAAAAAAACGGTTTTATAAGAGGATGAAGAGCAGTCAAATTGATTTATAAGAGGATGAAGAGCAGTCAAACTGCTTTATAAAAGGATGAAGAGCAGTCAAACTGATTTATAATCGGATGAAGAGCAGTCAAACTGATTTATAAGAGGATGAAGAGCAGTCAAACTGCGTTATAAAAGGATGAAGAGCAGTCAAACTGTTTTATAAGAGGATGAAGAGCAGTCAAACTGATTTATAATCGGATGAAGAGCAGTCAAACTGATTTATAAGAGGATGAAGAGCAGTCAAACTGCTTTATAAAAGGATGAAGAGCAGTCAAACTGTTTTATAAGAGGACGAAAAGCAGTCAAACTGGTTTATAAGAGGATGAAGAGCAGTCAAACTGATTTATAAGAGGATGAAGAGCAGTCAAACTGCGTTATAAAAGGATGAAGAGCAGTCAAACTGTTTTATAAGAGGATGAAGAGCAGTCAAACTGATTTATAATCGGATGAAGAGCAGTCAAACTGATTTATAAGAGGATGAAGAGCAGTCAAACTGCTTTATAAAAGGATGAAGAGCAGTCAAACTGTTTTATAAGAGGACGAAGAGCAGTCAAACTGTTTTATAAGAGGACGAAGAGCAGTCAAACTGTTCTATAGGAGGATGAAGCGCAGTCAAACTGGTTTATAGGAGGATGAAGAGCAGTCAAACTGCTTTATAAAAGGATGAAGAGCAGTCAAACTGATTTATAAGAGGATGAAGAGCAGTCAAACTGCTTTATAAAAGTATGAAGAGCAGTCAAACTGTTTTATAAGCGGACGAGGAGCAGTCAAACTGATTTATAATCGGACGAAGAGCAGTCAAACTGATTTATAAGAGGATGAAGAGCAGTCAAACGGTTTTATAAGAGGATGAAGAGCAGTCAAACTGTTTTATAAGCGGACGAAGAGCAGTCCAACTGATTTATAATCGGACGAAGAGCAGTCAAACTGATTTATAATCGGATGAAGAGCAGTCAAACTAATTTATATGAGGATGAAGAGCAGTCAAACTATGTTATAAAAGGATGAAGAGCAGTCAAACTGTTTTATAAGAGGATGAAGAGCAGTCAAACTGATTTATAATCGGACGAAGAGCAGTCAAACTGTTCTATAGGAGGATGAAGCGCAGTCAAACTGGTTTATAGGAGGATGAAGAGCAGTCAAACTGTTTTATAAGAGGATGAAGAGCAGTCAAACTGTTTTATAAGCAGACGAAGAGCAGTCAAACTGATTTATAATCGGACGAAGAGCAGTCAACCTGATTTATAATCGGACGAAGAGCAGTCAAACGGTTTTATAAGAGGATGAAGAGCAGTCAAACTGATTTATAATCGGACGAAGAGCAGTCAAACGGTTTTATAAGAGGATGAAGAGCAGTCAAACTGCTTTATAAAAGGATGAAGAGCAGTCAAACTGTTTTATAAGAGGACGAAGAGCAGTCAAACTGGTTTATAATCGGATGAAGAGCAGTCAAACTGATTTATAAGAGGATGAAGAGCAGTCAAACTGCGTTATAAAAGGATGAAGAGCAGTCAAACTGTTTTATAAGAGGATGAAGAGCAGTCAAACTGATTTATAAGAGGATGAAGAGCAGTCAAACTGTTTTATACGAGGATGTAGAGCAGTCAGACTGTTTTACAAGAGGATGAAGAGCAGTCAACCTGTTTTACAAGAGGATGAAGAGCAGTCAAACTGTTTTAAAAGAGGACGAAGAGCAGTCAAACTGATTTATAATCGGATGAAGAGCAGTCAAACTGATTTATAAGAGGATGAAGAGCAGTCAAACTGCGTTATAAAAGGATGAAGAGCAGTCAAACTGTTTTATAAGAGGATGAAGAGCAGTCAAACTGATTTATAATCGGATGAAGAGCAGTCAAACTGATTTATAAAAGGATGAAGAGCAGTCAAACTGCTTTATAAAAGGATGACGAGCAGTCAAACTGTTTTTATAAGAGGACGAAGAGCAGTCAAACTGGTTTATAATCGGACGAAGAGCAGTCAAACTGTTCTATAGGAGGATGAAGCGCAGTCAAACTGGTTTATAGGAGGATGAAGAGCAGTCAAACTGCTTTATAAAAGGATGAAGAGCAGTCAAACTGATTTATAAGAGGATGAAGAGCAGTCAAACTGCTTTATAAAAGGATGAAGAGCAGTCAAACTGTTTTATAAGCGGACGAAGAGCAGTCAAACTGATTTATAATCGGACGAAGAGCAGTCAAACTGATTTATAATCGGACGAAGAGCAGTCAAACGGTTTTATAAGAGGATGAAGAGCAGTCAAATTGATTTATAAGAGGATGAAGAGCAGTCAAACTGCTTTATAAAAGGATGAAGAGCAGTCAAACTGTTTTATACAATGATGTAGAGCAGTCAGACTGTTTTACAAAAGGTTGAAGAGCAGTCAACCTGTTTTACAAGAGGATGAAGAGCAGTCAAACTGCGTTATAAAAAGGATGAAGAGCAGTCAAACTGTTTTATAAGAGGATGAATAGCAGTCAAATTGATTTATAATCGGATGAAGAGCAGTCAGACTGTTTTACAAGAGGATGAAGAGCAGTCAAACTGCTTTATAAAAGGATGAAGAGCAGTCAAACTGTTTTATAAGAGGACGAAGAGCAGTCAAACTGAGTTATAATCGGACGAAGAGCAGTCAAACTGTTCTATAGGAGGATGAAGCGCAGTCAAACTGGTTTATAGGAGGATGGAGAGCAGTCAAACTGCTTTATAAGAGGATGAAGAGCAGTTAAACTGATTTATAAGAGGATGAAGAGCAGTCAAACTGCTTTATAAGCGGACGAAGAGCAGTCCAACTGATTTATAATCGGACGAAGAGCAGTCAAACTGATTTATAATCGGATGAAGAGCAGTCAAACTAATTTATAAGAGGATGAAGAGCAGTCAAACTGCGTTATAAAAGGATGAAGAGCAGTCAAACTGTTTTATAAGAGGATGAAGAGCAGTCAAACTGATTTATAATCGGATGAAGAGCAGTCAAACTGATTAATAAGAGGATGAAGTGCAGTCAAACTGCGTTATAAAAGGATGAAGAGCAGTCAAACTGTTTTATAAGAGGATGAAGAGCAGTCAAACTGATTTATAATCGGATGAAGAGCAGTCAAACTGATTTATAAGAGAATGAAGACCAGTCAAACTGCTTTATAAAAGGATGAAGAGCAGTCAAACTGTTTTATAAGAGGACGAAGAGCAGTCAAACTGATTTATAATCGGACGAAGAGCGGACAAATTGATTTATAAGAGGATGAAGAGCAGTCAAACAGCTTTATAAAAGGTTGAAGAGCAGTCAAACTGTTTTATACAATGATGTAGAGCAGTCAGACTGTTTTACAAAAGGATGAAAAGCAGTCAACCTGTTTTACAAGAGGATGAAGAGCAGTCAAACTGCGTTATAAAAAGATGAAGAGCAGTCAAACTGTTTTATAAGAGGATGAAGAGCAGTCAAACTGATTTATAATCAGATGAAGAGCAGTCAGACTGTTTTACAAGAGGATGAAGAGCAGTCAAACTGCTTTATAAAAGGATGAAGAGCAGTCAAACTGTTTTATAAGAGGACGAAGAGCAGTCAAACTGATTTATAATCGGATGAAGAGCAGTCAAACTGATTTATAAGAGGATGAAGAGCAGTCAAACTGCGTTATAAAAGGATGAAGAGCAGTCAAACGGTTTTAAAAGAGGATGAAGAGCAGTCAAACTGATTTATAATCGGACGAAGAGCAAAAAAACGGTTTTATAAGAGGATGAAGAGCAGTCAAATTGATTTATAAGAGGATGAAGAGCAGTCAAACTGCTTTATAAAAGGATGAAGAGCAGTCAAACTGATTTATAATCGGATGAAGAGCAGTCAAACTGATTTATAAGAGGATGAAGAGCAGTCAAACTGCGTTATAAAAGGATGAAGAGCAGTCAAACTGTTTTATAAGAGGATGAAGAGCAGTCAAACTGATTTATAATCGGATGAAGAGCAGTCAAACTGATTTATAAGAGGATGAAGAGCAGTCAAACTGCTTTATAAAAGGATGAAGAGCAGTCAAACTGTTTTATAAGAGGACGAAGAGCAGTCAAACTGGTTTATAAGAGGATGAAGAGCAGTCAAACTGATTTATAAGAGGATGAAGAGCAGTCAAACTGCGTTATAAAAGGATGAAGAGCAGTCAAACTGTTTTATAAGAGGATGAAGAGCAGTCAAACTGATTTATAATCGGATGAAGAGCAGTCAAACTGATTTATAAGAGGATGAAGAGCAGTCAAACTGCTTTATAAAAGGATGAAGAGCAGTCAAACTGTTTTATAAGAGGACGAAGAGCAGTCAAACTGTTTTATAAGAGGACGAAGAGCAGTCAAACTGTTCTATAGGAGGATGAAGCGCAGTCAAACTGGTTTATAGGAGGATGAAGAGCAGTCAAACTGCTTTATAAAAGGATGAAGAGCAGTCAAACTGATTTATAAGAGGATGAAGAGCAGTCAAACTGCTTTATAAAAGGATGAAGAGCAGTCAAACTGTTTTATAAGCGGACGAGGAGCAGTCAAACTGATTTATAATCGGACGAAGAGCAGTCAAACTGATTTATAAGAGGATGAAGAGCAGTCAAACGGTTTTATAAGAGGATGAAGAGCAGTCAAACTGTTTTATAAGCGGACGAAGAGCAGTCCAACTGATTTATAATCGGACGAAGAGCAGTCAAACTGATTTATAATCGGTTGAAGAGCAGTCAAACTAATTTATATGAGGATGAAGAGCAGTCAAACTATGTTATAAAAGGATGAAGAGCAGTCAAACTGTTTTATAAGAGGATGAAGAGCAGTCAAACTGATTTATAATCGGACGAAGTGC
The DNA here is from genome assembly GCA_022114975.2 of Lampris megalopsis. Lineage (NCBI taxonomy): Eukaryota > Metazoa > Chordata > Actinopteri > Lampriformes > Lampridae > Lampris > Lampris megalopsis. The sequence goes on along the minus strand of JAJHIY020000795.1, from coordinate 347,856 downwards.
AGTCAAACTGTTCTATAGGAGGATGAAGCGCAGTCAAACTGGTTTATAGGAGGATGAAGAGCAGTCAAACTGTTTTATAAGAGGATGAAGAGCAGTCAAACTGTTTTATAAGCAGACGAAGAGCAGTCAAACTGATTTATAATCGGACGAAGAGCAGTCAACCTGATTTATAATCGGACGAAGAGCAGTCAAACGGTTTTATAAGAGGATGAAGAGCAGTCAAACTGATTTATAATCGGACGAAGAGCAGTCAAACGGTTTTATAAGAGGATGAAGAGCAGTCAAACTGCTTTATAAAAGGATGAAGAGCAGTCAAACTGTTTTATAAGAGGACGAAGAGCAGTCAAACTGGTTTATAATCGGATGAAGAGCAGTCAAACTGATTTATAAGAGGATGAAGAGCAGTCAAACTGCGTTATAAAAGGATGAAGAGCAGTCAAACTGTTTTATAAGAGGATGAAGAGCAGTCAAACTGATTTATAAGAGGATGAAGAGCAGTCAAACTGTTTTATACGAGGATGTAGAGCAGTCAGACTGTTTTACAAGAGGATGAAGAGCAGTCAACCTGTTTTACAAGAGGATGAAGAGCAGTCAAACTGTTTTAAAAGAGGACGAAGAGCAGTCAAACTGATTTATAATCGGATGAAGAGCAGTCAAACTGATTTATAAGAGGATGAAGAGCAGTCAAACTGCGTTATAAAAGGATGAAGAGCAGTCAAACTGTTTTATAAGAGGATGAAGAGCAGTCAAACTGATTTATAATCGGATGAAGAGCAGTCAAACTGATTTATAAAAGGATGAAGAGCAGTCAAACTGCTTTATAAAAGGATGAGGAGCAGTCAAACTGTTTTTATAAGAGGACGAAGAGCAGTCAAACTGGTTTATAATCGGACGAAGAGCAGTCAAACTGTTCTATAGGAGGATGAAGCGCAGTCAAACTGGTTTATAGGAGGATGAAGAGCAGTCAAACTGCTTTATAAAAGGATGAAGAGCAGTCAAACTGATTTATAAGAGGATGAAGAGCAGTCAAACTGCTTTATAAAAGGATGAAGAGCAGTCAAACTGTTTTATAAGCGGACGAAGAGCAGTCAAACTGATTTATAATCGGACGAAGAGCAGTCAAACTGATTTATAATCGGACGAAGAGCAGTCAAACGGTTTTATAAGAGAATGAAGAGCAGTCAAATTGATTTATAAGAGGATGAAGAGCAGTCAAACTGCTTTATAAAAGGATGAAGAGCAGTCAAACTGTTTTATACAATGATGTAGAGCAGTCAGACTGTTTTACAAAAGGATGAAGAGCAGTCAACCTGTTTTACAAGAGGATGAAGAGCAGTCAAACTGCGTTATAAAAAGGATGAAGAGCAGTCAAACTGTTTTATAAGAGGATGAATAGCAGTCAAATTGATTTATAATCGGATGAAGAGCAGTCAGACTGTTTTACAAGAGGATGAAGAGCAGTCAAACTGCTTTATAAAAGGATGAAGAGCAGTCAAACTGTTTTATAAGAGGACGAAGAGCAGTCAAACTGAGTTATAATCGGACGAAGAGCAGTCAAACTGTTCTATAGGAGGATGAAGCGCAGTCAAACTGGTTTATAGGAGGATGAAGAGCAGTCAAACTGCTTTATAAGAGGATGAAGAGCAGTCAAACTGATTTATAAGAGGATGAAGAGCAGTCAAACTTCTTTATAAAAGGATGAAAAGCAGTCAAACTATGTTTTATAAGCGGACGAAGAGCAGTCCAACTGATGTATAATCGGACGAATAGCAGTCAAACTGATTTATAATCGAACGAAGAGCAGTCAAACTGATTTATAATCGGATGAATAGCAGTCAAACTGATTTATAATCGGATGAAGAGCAGTCAAACTGATTTATAAGAGGATGAAGAGCAGTCAAACTGCGTTATAAAAGGATGAAGAGCAGTCAAACTGTTTTATAAGAGGATGAAGAGCAGTCAAACTGATTTATAATCGGATGAAGAGCAGTCAAACTGATTTATAAGAGGATGAAGAGCAGTCAAACTGCGTTATAAAAGGATGAAGAGCAGTCAAACTGTTTTATAAGAGGATGAAGAGCAGTCAAACTGATTTATAATCGGATGAAGAGCAGTCAAACTGCTTTATAAAAGGATGAAGAGCAGTCAAACTGCTTTATAAAAGGATGAAGAGCAGTCAAACTGTTTTATAAGAGGACGAAGAGCAGTCAAACTGGTTTATAATCGGATGAAGAGCAGTCAAACTGATTTATAGGAGGATGAAGAGCAGTCAAACTGCTTTATAAAAGGATGAAGAGCAGTCAAACTGTTTTATAAGAGGACGAAGAGCAGTCAAACTGGTTTATAATCGGACGAAGAGCAGTCAAACTGTTCTACAGGAGGATGAAGCGCAGTCAAACTGGTTTATATGAGGATGAAGAGCAGTCAAACTGCTTTATAAAAGGATGAAGAGCAGTCAAACTGATTTATAAGAGGATGAAGAGCAGTCAAACTGCTTTATAAAAGGATGAAAAGCAGTCAAACTGTTTTATAAGCGGACGAGGAGCAGTCAAACTGATTTATAATCGGACGAAGAGCAGTCAAACTGATTTATAATCGGACGAAGAGCAGTCAAACGGTTTTATAAGAGGATGAAGAGCAGTCAAATTGATTTATAAGAGGATGAAGAGCAGTCAAACTGCTTTATAAAAGGATGAAGAGCAGTCAAACTGTTTTATACAATGATGTCGAGCAGTCAGACTGTTTCACAAAAGGATGAAGAGCAGTCAACCTGTTTTACAAGAGGATGAAGAGCAGTCAAACTGCGTTATAAAAAGATGAAGAGCAGTCAAACTGTTTTATAAGAGGATGAAGAGCAGTCAAACTGATTTATAATCGGATGAAGAGCAGTCAGACTGTTTTACAAGAGGATGAAGAGCAGTCAAACTGCTTTATAAAAGGATGAAGAGCACTCAAACTGTTTTATAAGAGGACGAAGAGCAGTCAAACTGAGTTATAATCGGACGAAGAGCAGTCAAACTGTTCTATAGGAGGAAGAAGCGCAGTCAAACTGGTTTATAGGAGGATGGAGAGCAGTCAAACTGCTTTATAAGAGGATGAAGAGCAGTCAATCTGATTTATAAGAGGATGAAGAACAGTCAAACTGCTTTATAAAAGGATGAAGAGCAGTCAAACTGTTTTATAAGCGGACGAAGAGCAGTCCAACTGATTTATAATCGGACGAAGAGCAGTCAAACTGATTTATAATCGGATGAAGAGCAGTCAAACTAATTTATAAGAGGATGAAGAGCAGTCAAACTGCGTTATAAAAGGATGAAGAGCAGTCAAACTGTTTTATAAGAGGATGAAGAGCAGTCAAACTGATTTATAATCGGATGAAGAGCAGTCAAACTGATTAATAAGAGGATGAAGTGCAGTCAAACAGCGTTATAAAAGGATGAAGAGCAGTCAAACTGTTTTATAAGAGGATGAAGAGCAGTCAAACTGATTTATAATCGGATGAAGAGCAGTCAAACTGATTTATAAGAGAATGAAGAGCAGTCAAACTGCTTTATAAAAGGATGAAGAGCAGTCAAACTGTTTTATAAGAGGACGAAGAGCAGTCAAACTGATTTATAATCGGACGAAGAGCGGTCAAATTGATTTATAAGAGGATGAAGAGCAGACAAACAGCTTTATAAAAGGATGAAGAGCAGTCAAACTGTTTTATACAATGATGTAGAGCAGTCAGACTGTTTTACAAAAGGATGAAAAGCAGTCAACCTGTTTTACAAGAGGATGAAGAGCAGTCAAACTGCGTTATAAAAAGATGAAGAGCAGTCAAACTGTTTTATAAGAGGATGAAGAGCAGTCAAACTGATTTATAATCAGATGAAGAGCAGTCAGACTGTTTTACAAGAGGATGAAGAGCAGTCAAACTGCTTTATAAAAGGATGAAGAGCAGTCAAACTGTTTTATAAGAGGACGAAGAGCAGGCAAACTGATTTATAATCGGATGAAGAGCAGTCAAACTGATTTATAAGAGGATGAAGAGCAGTCAAACTTCGTTATAAAAGGATGAAGAGCAGTCAAACTGATTTATAATCGGATGAAGAGCAGTCAAACTGATTTATAAAAGGATGAAGAGCAGTCAAACTGCTTTATAAAAGGATGAGGAGCAGTCAAACTGTTTTTATAAGAGGACGAAGAGCAGTCAAACTGGTTTATAATCGGACGAAGAGCAGTCAAACTGTTCTATAGGAGGATGAAGCGCAGTCAAACTGGTTTATAGGAGGATGAAGAGCAGTCAAACTGCTTTATAAAAGGATGAAGAGCAGTCAAACTGATTTATATGAGGATGAAGAGCAGTCAAACTGCTTTATAAAAGGATGAAGAGCAGTCAAACTGTTTTATAAGCGGACGAAGAGCAGTCAAACTGATTTATAATCGGACGAAGAGCAGTCAAACTGATTTATAATCCGACGAAGAGCAGTCAAACGGTTTTATAAGAGGATGAAGAGCAGTCAAATTGATTTATAAGAGGATGAAGAGCAGTCAAACTGCTTTATAAAAGGATGAAGAGCAGTCAAACTGTTTTATACAATGATGTAGAGCAGTCAGACTGTTTTACAAAAGGATGAAGAGCAGTCAACCTGTTTTACAAGAGGATGTAGAGCAGTCAAACTGCGTTATAAAAAGGATGAAGAGCAGTCAAACTGTTTTATAAGAGGATGAATAGCAGTCAAACTGTTTTATACGAGGATGTAGAGCAGTCAGACTGTTTTATAAGAGGATGAAGAGCAGTCAAACTGATTTATAAGAGGATGAAGAGCAGTCAAACTGTTTTATACGAGGATGTAGAGCAGTCAGACTGTTTTACAAGAGGATGAAGAGCAGTCAACCTGTTTTACAAGAGGATGAAGAGCAGTCAAACTGTTTTAAAAGAGGACGAAGAGCAGTCAAACTGATTTATAATCGGATGAAGAGCAGTCAAACTGATTTATAAGAGGATGAAGAGCAGTCAAACTGCGTTATAAAAGGATGAAGAGCAGTCAAACTGTTTTATAAGAGGATGAAGAGCAGTCAAACTGATTTATAATCGGATGAAGAGCAGTCAAACTGATTTATAAAAGGATGAAGAGCAGTCAAACTGCTTTATAAAAGGATGACGAGCAGTCAAACTGTTTTTATAAGAGGACGAAGAGCAGTCAAACTGGTTTATAATCGGACGAAGAGCAGTCAAACTGTTCTATAGGAGGATGAAGCGCAGTCAAACTGGTTTATAGGAGGATGAAGAGCAGTCAAACTGCTTTATAAAAGGATGAAGAGCAGTCAAACTGATTTATAAGAGGATGAAGAGCAGTCAAACTGCTTTATAAAAGGATGAAGAGCAGTCAAACTGTTTTATAAGCGGACGAAGAGCAGTCAAACTGATTTATAATCGGACGAAGAGCAGTCAAACTGATTTATAATCGGACGAAGAGCAGTCAAACGGTTTTATAAGAGGATGAAGAGCAGTCAAATTGATTTATAAGAGGATGAAGAGCAGTCAAACTGCTTTATAAAAGGATGAAGAGCAGTCAAACTGTTTTATACAATGATGTAGAGCAGTCAGACTGTTTTACAAAAGGTTGAAGAGCAGTCAACCTGTTTTACAAGAGGATGAAGAGCAGTCAAACTGCGTTATAAAAAGGATGAAGAGCAGTCAAACTGTTTTATAAGAGGATGAATAGCAGTCAAATTGATTTATAATCGGATGAAGAGCAGTCAGACTGTTTTACAAGAGGATGAAGAGCAGTCAAACTGCTTTATAAAAGGATGAAGAGCAGTCAAACTGTTTTATAAGAGGACGAAGAGCAGTCAAACTGAGTTATAATCGGACGAAGAGCAGTCAAACTGTTCTATAGGAGGATGAAGCGCAGTCAAACTGGTTTATAGGAGGATGGAGAGCAGTCAAACTGCTTTATAAGAGGATGAAGAGCAGTTAAACTGATTTATAAGAGGATGAAGAGCAGTCAAACTGCTTTATAAGCGGACGAAGAGCAGTCCAACTGATTTATAATCGGACGAAGAGCAGTCAAACTGATTTATAATCGGATGAAGAGCAGTCAAACTAATTTATAAGAGGATGAAGAGCAGTCAAACTGCGTTATAAAAGGATGAAGAGCAGTCAAACTGTTTTATAAGAGGATGAAGAGCAGTCAAACTGATTTATAATCGGATGAAGAGCAGTCAAACTGATTAATAAGAGGATGAAGTGCAGTCAAACTGCGTTATAAAAGGATGAAGAGCAGTCAAACTGTTTTATAAGAGGATGAAGAGCAGTCAAACTGATTTATAATCGGATGAAGAGCAGTCAAACTGATTTATAAGAGAATGAAGACCAGTCAAACTGCTTTATAAAAGGATGAAGAGCAGTCAAACTGTTTTATAAGAGGACGAAGAGCAGTCAAACTGATTTATAATCGGACGAAGAGCGGACAAATTGATTTATAAGAGGATGAAGAGCAGTCAAACAGCTTTATAAAAGGTTGAAGAGCAGTCAAACTGTTTTATACAATGATGTAGAGCAGTCAGACTGTTTTACAAAAGGATGAAAAGCAGTCAACCTGTTTTACAAGAGGATGAAGAGCAGTCAAACTGCGTTATAAAAAGATGAAGAGCAGTCAAACTGTTTTATAAGAGGATGAAGAGCAGTCAAACTGATTTATAATCAGATGAAGAGCAGTCAGACTGTTTTACAAGAGGATGAAGAGCAGTCAAACTGCTTTATAAAAGGATGAAGAGCAGTCAAACTGTTTTATAAGAGGACGAAGAGCAGTCAAACTGATTTATAATCGGATGAAGAGCAGTCAAACTGATTTATAAGAGGATGAAGAGCAGTCAAACTGCGTTATAAAAGGATGAAGAGCAGTCAAACGGTTTTAAAAGAGGATGAAGAGCAGTCAAACTGATTTATAATCGGACGAAGAGCAAAAAAACGGTTTTATAAGAGGATGAAGAGCAGTCAAATTGATTTATAAGAGGATGAAGAGCAGTCAAACTGCTTTATAAAAGGATGAAGAGCAGTCAAACTGATTTATAATCGGATGAAGAGCAGTCAAACTGATTTATAAGAGGATGAAGAGCAGTCAAACTGCGTTATAAAAGGATGAAGAGCAGTCAAACTGTTTTATAAGAGGATGAAGAGCAGTCAAACTGATTTATAATCGGATGAAGAGCAGTCAAACTGATTTATAAGAGGATGAAGAGCAGTCAAACTGCTTTATAAAAGGATGAAGAGCAGTCAAACTGTTTTATAAGAGGACGAAGAGCAGTCAAACTGGTTTATAAGAGGATGAAGAGCAGTCAAACTGATTTATAAGAGGATGAAGAGCAGTCAAACTGCGTTATAAAAGGATGAAGAGCAGTCAAACTGTTTTATAAGAGGATGAAGAGCAGTCAAACTGATTTATAATCGGATGAAGAGCAGTCAAACTGATTTATAAGAGGATGAAGAGCAGTCAAACTGCTTTATAAAAGGATGAAGAGCAGTCAAACTGTTTTATAAGAGGACGAAGAGCAGTCAAACTGTTTTATAAGAGGACGAAGAGCAGTCAAACTGTTCTATAGGAGGATGAAGCGCAGTCAAACTGGTTTATAGGAGGATGAAGAGCAGTCAAACTGCTTTATAAAAGGATGAAGAGCAGTCAAACTGATTTATAAGAGGATGAAGAGCAGTCAAACTGCTTTATAAAAGGATGAAGAGCAGTCAAACTGTTTTATAAGCGGACGAGGAGCAGTCAAACTGATTTATAATCGGACGAAGAGCAGTCAAACTGATTTATAAGAGGATGAAGAGCAGTCAAACGGTTTTATAAGAGGATGAAGAGCAGTCAAACTGTTTTATAAGCGGACGAAGAGCAGTCCAACTGATTTATAATCGGACGAAGAGCAGTCAAACTGATTTATAATCGGTTGAAGAGCAGTCAAACTAATTTATATGAGGATGAAGAGCAGTCAAACTATGTTATAAAAGGATGAAGAGCAGTCAAACTGTTTTATAAGAGGATGAAGAGCAGTCAAACTGATTTATAATCGGACGAAGTGCAGTCAAACTGTTCTATAGGAGGATGAAGCGCAGTCAAACTGGTTTATAGGAGGATGAAGAGCAGTCAAACTGTTTTATAAGAGGATGAAGAGCAGTCAAACTGTTTTATAAGCAGACGAAGAGCAGTCAAACTGATTTATAATCGGACGAAGAGCAGTCAACCTGATTTATAATCGGACGAAGAGCAGTCAAACGGTTTTATAAGAGGATGAAGAGCAGTCAAACTGATTTATAATCGGACGAAGAGCAGTCAAACGGTTTTATAAGAGGATGAAGAGCAGTCAAACTGCTTTATAAAAGGATGAAGAGCAGTCAAACTGTTTTATAAGAGGACGAAGAGCAGTCAAACTGGTTTATAATCGGATGAAGAGCAGTCAAACTGATTTATAAGAGGATGAAGAGCAGTCAAACTGCGTTATAAAAGGATGAAGAGCAGTCAAACTGTTTTATAAGAGGATGAAGAGCAGTCAAACTGATTTATAAGAGGATGAAGAGCAGTCAAACTGTTTTATACGAGGATGTAGAGCAGTCAGACTGTTTTACAAGAGGATGAAGAGCAGTCAACCTGTTTTACAAGAGGATGAAGAGCAGTCAAACTGTTTTAAAAGAGGACGAAGAGCAGTCAAACTGATTTATAATCGGATGAAGAGCAGTCAAACTGATTTATAAGAGGATGAAGAGCAGTCAAACTGCGTTATAAAAGGATGAAGAGCAGTCAAACTGTTTTATAAGAGGATGAAGAGCAGTCAAACTGATTTATAATCGGATGAAGAGCAGTCAAACTGATTTATAAAAGGATGAAGAGCAGTCAAACTGCTTTATAAAAGGATGAGGAGCAGTCAAACTGTTTTTATAAGAGGACGAAGAGCAGTCAAACTGGTTTATAATCGGACGAAGAGCAGTCAAACTGTTCTATAGGAGGATGAAGCGCAGTCAAACTGGTTTATAGGAGGATGAAGAGCAGTCAAACTGCTTTATAAAAGGATGAAGAGCAGTCAAACTGATTTATAAGAGGATGAAGAGCAGTCAAACTGCTTTATAAAAGGATGAAGAGCAGTCAAACTGTTTTATAAGCGGACGAAGAGCAGTCAAACTGATTTATAATCGGACGAAGAGCAGTCAAACTGATTTATAATCGGACGAAGAGCAGTCAAACGGTTTTATAAGAGAATGAAGAGCAGTCAAATTGATTTATAAGAGGATGAAGAGCAGTCAAACTGCTTTATAAAAGGATGAAGAGCAGTCAAACTGTTTTATACAATGATGTAGAGCAGTCAGACTGTTTTACAAAAGGATGAAGAGCAGTCAACCTGTTTTACAAGAGGATGAAGAGCAGTCAAACTGCGTTATAAAAAGGATGAAGAGCAGTCAAACTGTTTTATAAGAGGATGAATAGCAGTCAAATTGATTTATAATCGGATGAAGAGCAGTCAGACTGTTTTACAAGAGGATGAAGAGCAGTCAAACTGCTTTATAAAAGGATGAAGAGCAGTCAAACTGTTTTATAAGAGGACGAAGAGCAGTCAAACTGAGTTATAATCGGACGAAGAGCAGTCAAACTGTTCTATAGGAGGATGAAGCGCAGTCAAACTGGTTTATAGGAGGATGAAGAGCAGTCAAACTGCTTTATAAGAGGATGAAGAGCAGTCAAACTGATTTATAAGAGGATGAAGAGCAGTCAAACTTCTTTATAAAAGGATGAAAAGCAGTCAAACTATGTTTTATAAGCGGACGAAGAGCAGTCCAACTGATGTATAATCGGACGAATAGCAGTCAAACTGATTTATAATCGAACGAAGAGCAGTCAAACTGATTTATAATCGGATGAATAGCAGTCAAACTGATTTATAATCGGATGAAGAGCAGTCAAACTGATTTATAAGAGGATGAAGAGCAGTCAAACTGCGTTATAAAAGGATGAAGAGCAGTCAAACTGTTTTATAAGAGGATGAAGAGCAGTCAAACTGATTTATAATCGGATGAAGAGCAGTCAAACTGATTTATAAGAGGATGAAGAGCAGTCAAACTGCGTTATAAAAGGATGAAGAGCAGTCAAACTGTTTTATAAGAGGATGAAGAGCAGTCAAACTGATTTATAATCGGATGAAGAGCAGTCAAACTGCTTTATAAAAGGATGAAGAGCAGTCAAACTGCTTTATAAAAGGATGAAGAGCAGTCAAACTGTTTTATAAGAGGACGAAGAGCAGTCAAACTGGTTTATAATCGGATGAAGAGCAGTCAAACTGATTTATAGGAGGATGAAGAGCAGTCAAACTGCTTTATAAAAGGATGAAGAGCAGTCAAACTGTTTTATAAGAGGACGAAGAGCAGTCAAACTGGTTTATAATCGGACGAAGAGCAGTCAAACTGTTCTACAGGAGGATGAAGCGCAGTCAAACTGGTTTATATGAGGATGAAGAGCAGTCAAACTGCTTTATAAAAGGATGAAGAGCAGTCAAACTGATTTATAAGAGGATGAAGAGCAGTCAAACTGCTTTATAAAAGGATGAAAAGCAGTCAAACTGTTTTATAAGCGGACGAGGAGCAGTCAAACTGATTTATAATCGGACGAAGAGCAGTCAAACTGATTTATAATCGGACGAAGAGCAGTCAAACGGTTTTATAAGAGGATGAAGAGCAGTCAAATTGATTTATAAGAGGATGAAGAGCAGTCAAACTGCTTTATAAAAGGATGAAGAGCAGTCAAACTGTTTTATACAATGATGTCGAGCAGTCAGACTGTTTCACAAAAGGATGAAGAGCAGTCAACCTGTTTTACAAGAGGATGAAGAGCAGTCAAACTGCGTTATAAAAAGATGAAGAGCAGTCAAACTGTTTTATAAGAGGATGAAGAGCAGTCAAACTGATTTATAATCGGATGAAGAGCAGTCAGACTGTTTTACAAGAGGATGAAGAGCAGTCAAACTGCTTTATAAAAGGATGAAGAGCACTCAAACTGTTTTATAAGAGGACGAAGAGCAGTCAAACTGAGTTATAATCGGACGAAGAGCAGTCAAACTGTTCTATAGGAGGAAGAAGCGCAGTCAAACTGGTTTATAGGAGGATGGAGAGCAGTCAAACTGCTTTATAAGAGGATGAAGAGCAGTCAATCTGATTTATAAGAGGATGAAGAACAGTCAAACTGCTTTATAAAAGGATGAAGAGCAGTCAAACTGTTTTATAAGCGGACGAAGAGCAGTCCAACTGATTTATAATCGGACGAAGAGCAGTCAAACTGATTTATAATCGGATGAAGAGCAGTCAAACTAATTTATAAGAGGATGAAGAGCAGTCAAACTGCGTTATAAAAGGATGAAGAGCAGTCAAACTGTTTTATAAGAGGATGAAGAGCAGTCAAACTGATTTATAATCGGATGAAGAGCAGTCAAACTGATTAATAAGAGGATGAAGTGCAGTCAAACAGCGTTATAAAAGGATGAAGAGCAGTCAAACTGTTTTATAAGAGGATGAAGAGCAGTCAAACTGATTTATAATCGGATGAAGAGCAGTCAAACTGATTTATAAGAGAATGAAGAGCAGTCAAACTGCTTTATAAAAGGATGAAGAGCAGTCAAACTGTTTTATAAGAGGACGAAGAGCAGTCAAACTGATTTATAATCGGACGAAGAGCGGTCAAATTGATTTATAAGAGGATGAAGAGCAGACAAACAGCTTTATAAAAGGATGAAGAGCAGTCAAACTGTTTTATACAATGATGTAGAGCAGTCAGACTGTTTTACAAAAGGATGAAAAGCAGTCAACCTGTTTTACAAGAGGATGAAGAGCAGTCAAACTGCGTTATAAAAAGATGAAGAGCAGTCAAACTGTTTTATAAGAGGATGAAGAGCAGTCAAACTGATTTATAATCAGATGAAGAGCAGTCAGACTGTTTTACAAGAGGATGAAGAGCAGTCAAACTGCTTTATAAAAGGATGAAGAGCAGTCAAACTGTTTTATAAGAGGACGAAGAGCAGGCAAACTGATTTATAATCGGATGAAGAGCAGTCAAACTGATTTATAAGAGGATGAAGAGCAGTCAAACTTCGTTATAAAAGGATGAAGAGCAGTCAAACTGATTTATAATCGGATGAAGAGCAGTCAAACTGATTTATAAAAGGATGAAGAGCAGTCAAACTGCTTTATAAAAGGATGAGGAGCAGTCAAACTGTTTTTATAAGAGGACGAAGAGCAGTCAAACTGGTTTATAATCGGACGAAGAGCAGTCAAACTGTTCTATAGGAGGATGAAGCGCAGTCAAACTGGTTTATAGGAGGATGAAGAGCAGTCAAACTGCTTTATAAAAGGATGAAGAGCAGTCAAACTGATTTATATGAGGATGAAGAGCAGTCAAACTGCTTTATAAAAGGATGAAGAGCAGTCAAACTGTTTTATAAGCGGACGAAGAGCAGTCAAACTGATTTATAATCGGACGAAGAGCAGTCAAACTGATTTATAATCCGACGAAGAGCAGTCAAACGGTTTTATAAGAGGATGAAGAGCAGTCAAATTGATTTATAAGAGGATGAAGAGCAGTCAAACTGCTTTATAAAAGGATGAAGAGCAGTCAAACTGTTTTATACAATGATGTAGAGCAGTCAGACTGTTTTACAAAAGGATGAAGAGCAGTCAACCTGTTTTACAAGAGGATGTAGAGCAGTCAAACTGCGTTATAAAAAGGATGAAGAGCAGTCAAACTGTTTTATAAGAGGATGAATAGCAGTCAAATTGATTTATAATCGGATGAAGAGCAGTCAGACTGTTTTACAAGAGGATGAAGAGCAGTCAAACTGCTTTATAAAAGGATGAAGAGCAGTCAAACTGTTTTATAAGAGGACGAAGAGCAGTCAAACTGAGTTATAATCGGACGAAGAGCAGTCAAACTGTTCTATAGGAGGATGAAGCGCAGTCAAACTGGTTTATAGGAGGATGAAGAGCAGTCAAACTGCTTTATAAGAGGATGAAGAGCAGTCAAACTGATTTATAAGAGGATGAAGAGCAGTCAAACTGCTTTATAAAAGGATGAAGAGCAGTCAAACTATGTTTTATAAGCGGACGAAGAGCAGTCCAACTGATGTATAATCGGACGAATAGCAGTCAAACTGATTTATAATCGAACGAAGAGCAGTCAAACTGATTTATAATCGGATGAATAGCAGTCAAACTGATTTATAATCGGATGAAGAGCAGTCAAACTGATTTATAAGAGGATGAAGAGCAGTCAAACTGCGTTATAAAAGGATGAAGAGCAGTCAAACTGTTTTATAAGAGGATGAAGAGCAGTCAAACTGATTTATAATCGGATGAAGAGCAGTCAAACTGATTTATAAGAGGATGAAGAGCAGTCAAACTGCGTTATAAAAGGATGAAGAGCAGTCAAACTGTTTTATAAGAGGATGAAGAGCAGTCAAACTGATTTATAATCGGATGAAGAGCAGTCAAACTGCTTTATAAAAGGATGAAGAGCAGTCAAACTGCTTTATAAAAGGATGAAGAGCAGTCAAACTGTTTTATAAGAGGACGAAGAGCAGTCAAACTGGTTTATAATCGGATGAAGAGCAGTCAAACTGATTTATAGGAGGATGAAGAGCAGTCAAACTGCTTTATAAAAGGATGAAGAGCAGTCAAACTGTTTTATAAGAGGACGAAGAGCAGTCAAACTGGTTTATAATCGGACGAAGAGCAGTCAAACTGTTCTACAGGAGGATGAAGCGCAGTCAAACTGGTTTATATGAGGATGAAGAGCAGTCAAACTGCTTTATAAAAGGATGAAGAGCAGTCAAACTGATTTATAAGAGGATGAAGAGCAGTCAAACTGCTTTATAAAAGGATGAAAAGCAGTCAAACTGTTTTATAAGCGGACGAGGAGCAGTCAAACTGATTTATAATCGGACGAAGAGCAGTCAAACTGATTTATAATCGGACGAAGAGCAGTCAAACGGTTTTATAAGAGGATGAAGAGCAGTCAAATTGATTTATAAGAGGATGAAGAGCAGTCAAACTGCTTTATAAAAGGATGAAGAGCAGTCAAACTGTTTTATACAATGATGTCGAGCAGTCAGACTGTTTCACAAAAGGATGAAGAGCAGTCAACCTGTTTTACAAGAGGATGAAGAGCAGTCAAACTGCGTTATAAAAAGATGAAGAGCAGTCAAACTGTTTTATAAGAGGATGAAGAGCAGTCAAACTGATTTATAATCGGATGAAGAGCAGTCAGACTGTTTTACAAGAGGATGAAGAGCAGTCAAACTGCTTTATAAAAGGATGAAGAGCACTCAAACTGTTTTATAAGAGGACGAAGAGCAGTCAAACTGAGTTATAATCGGACGAAGAGCAGTCAAACTGTTCTATAGGAGGAAGAAGCGCAGTCAAACTGGTTTATAGGAGGATGGAGAGCAGTCAAACTGCTTTATAAGAGGATGAAGAGCAGTCAATCTGATTTATAAGAGGATGAAGAACAGTCAAACTGCTTTATAAAAGGATGAAGAGCAGTCAAACTGTTTTATAAGCGGACGAAGAGCAGTCCAACTGATTTATAATCGGACGAAGAGCAGTCAAACTGATTTATAATCGGATGAAGAGCAGTCAAACTAATTTATAAGAGGATGAAGAGCAGTCAAACTGCGTTATAAAAGGATGAAGAGCAGTCAAACTGTTTTATAAGAGGATGAAGAGCAGTCAAACTGATTTATAATCGGATGAAGAGCAGTCAAACTGATTAATAAGAGGATGAAGTGCAGTCAAACAGCGTTATAAAAGGATGAAGAGCAGTCAAACTGTTTTATAAGAGGATGAAGAGCAGTCAAACTGATTTATAATCGGATGAAGAGCAGTCAAACTGATTTATAAGAGAATGAAGAGCAGTCAAACTGCTTTATAAAAGGATGAAGAGCAGTCAAACTGTTTTATAAGAGGACGAAGAGCAGTCAAACTGATTTATAATCGGACGAAGAGCGGTCAAATTGATTTATAAGAGGATGAAGAGCAGACAAACAGCTTTATAAAAGGATGAAGAGCAGTCAAACTGTTTTATACAATGATGTAGAGCAGTCAGACTGTTTTACAAAAGGATGAAAAGCAGTCAACCTGTTTTACAAGAGGATGAAGAGCAGTCAAACTGCGTTATAAAAAGATGAAGAGCAGTCAAACTGTTTTATAAGAGGATGAAGAGCAGTCAAACTGATTTATAATCAGATGAAGAGCAGTCAGACTGTTTTACAAGAGGATGAAGAGCAGTCAAACTGCTTTATAAAAGGATGAAGAGCAGTCAAACTGTTTTATAAGAGGACGAAGAGCAGGCAAACTGATTTATAATCGGATGAAGAGCAGTCAAACTGATTTATAAGAGGATGAAGAGCAGTCAAACTTCGTTATAAAAGGATGAAGAGCAGTCAAACTGATTTATAATCGGATGAAGAGCAGTCAAACTGATTTATAAAAGGATGAAGAGCAGTCAAACTGCTTTATAAAAGGATGAGGAGCAGTCAAACTGTTTTTATAAGAGGACGAAGAGCAGTCAAACTGGTTTATAATCGGACGAAGAGCAGTCAAACTGTTCTATAGGAGGATGAAGCGCAGTCAAACTGGTTTATAGGAGGATGAAGAGCAGTCAAACTGCTTTATAAAAGGATGAAGAGCAGTCAAACTGATTTATATGAGGATGAAGAGCAGTCAAACTGCTTTATAAAAGGATGAAGAGCAGTCAAACTGTTTTATAAGCGGACGAAGAGCAGTCAAACTGATTTATAATCGGACGAAGAGCAGTCAAACTGATTTATAATCCGACGAAGAGCAGTCAAACGGTTTTATAAGAGGATGAAGAGCAGTCAAATTGATTTATAAGAGGATGAAGAGCAGTCAAACTGCTTTATAAAAGGATGAAGAGCAGTCAAACTGTTTTATACAATGATGTAGAGCAGTCAGACTGTTTTACAAAAGGATGAAGAGCAGTCAACCTATTTTACAAGAGGATGTAGAGCAGTCAAACTGCGTTATAAAAAGGATGAAGAGCAGTCAAACTGTTTTATAAGAGGATGAATAGCAGTCAAATTGATTTATAATCGGATGAAGAGCAGTCAGACTGTTTTACAAGAGGATGAAGAGCAGTCAAACTGCTTTATAAAAGGATGAAGAGCAGTCAAACTGTTTTATAAGAGGACGAAGAGCAGTCAAACTGAGTTATAATCGGACGAAGAGCAGTCAAACTGTTCTATAGGAGGATGAAGCGCAGTCAAACTGGTTTATAGGAGGATGAAGAGCAGTCAAACTGCTTTATAAGAGGATGAAGAGCAGTCAAACTGATTTATAAGAGGATGAAGAGCAGTCAAACTGCTTTATAAAAGGATGAAGAGCAGTCAAACTATGTTTTATAAGCGGACGAAGAGCAGTCCAACTGATGTATAATCGGACGAATAGCAGTCAAACTGATTTATAATCGAACGAAGAGCAGTCAAACTGATTTATAATCGGATGAATAGCAGTCAAACTGATTTATAATCGGATGAAGAGCAGTCAAACTGATTTATAAGAGGATGAAGAGCAGTCAAACTGTTTTATAAGAGGATGAAGAGCAGTCAAACTGATTTATAATCGGATGAAGAGCAGTCAAATTGATTTATAAGAGGATGAAGAGCAGTCAAACTGCGTTATAAAAGGATGAAGAGCAGTCAAACTGTTTTATAAGAGGATGAAGAGCAGTCAAACTGATTTATAATCGGATGAAGAGCAGTCAAACTGCTTTATAAAAGGATGAAGAGCAGTCAAACTGCTTTATAAAAGGATGAAGAGCAGTCAAACTGTTTTATAAGAGGACGAAGAGCAGTCAAACTGGTTTATAATCGGATGAAGAGCAGTCAAACTGATTTATAAGAGGATGAAGAGCAGTCAAACTGCTTTATAAAAGGATGAAGAGCAGTCAAACTGTTTTATAAGAGGACGAAGAGCAGTCAAACTGGTTTATAATCGGACGAAGAGCAGTCAAACTGTTCTATAGGAGGATGAAGCGCAGTCAAACTGGTTTATATGAGGATGAAGAGCAGTCAAACTGCTTTATAAAAGGATGAAGAGCATATAAACTGATTTATAAGAGGATGAAGAGCAGTCAAACTGCTTTATAAAAGGATGAAAAGCAGTCAAACTGTTTTATAAGCGGACGAGGAGCAGTCAAACTGATTTATAATCGGACGAAGAGCAGTCAAACTGATTTATAATCGGACGAAGAGCAGTCAAACGGTTTTATAAGAGGATGAAGAGCAGTCAAATTGATTTATAAGAGGATGAAGAGCAGTCAAACTGCTTTATAAAAGGATGAAGAGCAGTCAAACTGTTTTATACAATGATGTCGAGCAGTCAGACTGTTTCACAAAAGGATGAAGAGCAGTCAACCTGTTTTACAAGAGGATGAAGAGCAGTCAAACTGCGTTATAAAAAGATGAAGAGCAGTCAAACTGTTTTATAAGAGGATGAAGAGCAGTCAAACTGATTTATAATCGGATGAAGAGCAGTCAGACTGTTTTACAAGAGGATGAAGAGCAGTCAAACTGCTTTATAAAAGGATGAAGAGCACTCAAACTGTTTTATAAGAGGACGAAGAGCAGTCAAACTGAGTTATAATCGGACGAAGAGCAGTCAAACTGTTCTATAGGAGGATGAAGCGCAGTCAAACTGGTTTATAGGAGGATGGAGAGCAGTCAAACTGCTTTATAAGAGGATGAAGAGCAGTCAAACTGATTTATAAGATGATGAAGAGCAGTCAAACTGCTTTATAAGCGGACGAAGAGCAGTCCAACTGATTTATAATCGGACGAAGAGCAGTCAAACTGATTTGTAATCGGATGAAGAGCAGTCAAACTAATTTATAAGAGGATGAAGAGCAGTCAAACTGCGTTATAAAAGGATGAAGAGCAGTCAAACTGTTTTATAAGAGGATGAAGAGCAGTCAAACTGATTTATAATCTGATGAAGAGCAGTCAAACTGATTAATAAGAGGATGAAGTGCAGTCAAACTGCGTTATAAAAGGATGAAGAGCAGTCAAACTGTTTTATAAGAGGATGAAGAGCAGTCAAACAGATTTATAAAAGGATGAAGAGCAGTCAAACTGATTTATAAGAGAATGAAGACCAGTCAAACTGCTTTATAAAAGGATGAAGAGCAGTCAAACTGTTTTATAAGAGGACGAAGAGCAGTCAAACTGATTTATAATCGGACGAAGAGCGGTCAAATTGATTTATAAGAGGATGAAGAGCAGTCAAACAGCTTTATAAAAGGATGAAGAGCAGTCAAACTGTTTTATACAATGATGTAGAGCAGTCAGACTGTTTTACAAAAGGATGAAAAGCAGTCAACCTGTTTTACAAGAGGATGAAGAGCAGTCAAACTGCGTTATAAAAAGATGAAGAGCAGTCAAACTGATTTATAATCGGACGAAGAGCAAAAAAACGGTTTTATAAGAGGATGAAGAGCAGTCAAATTGATTTATAATCGGATAAAGAGCAGTCAAACTGATTTATAAGAGGATGAAGAGCAGTCAAACTGCGTTATAAAAGGATGAAGAGCTGTCAAACTGTTTTATAAGAGGATGAAGAGCTGTCTTACTGATTTATAATCGGATGAAGAGCAGTCAAACTGATTTATAAGAGGATGAAGAGCAGTCAAACTGCTTTATAAAAGGATGAAGAGCAGTCAAACTGTTTTATAAGAGGACGAAGAGCAGTCAAACTGGTTTATAATCGGATGAAGAGCAGTCAAACTGATTTATAAGAGGATGAAGAGCAGTCAAACTGCGTTATAAAAGGATGAAGAGCAGTCAAACTGTTTTATAAGAGGATGAAGAGCAGTCAAACTGATTTATAATCGGATGAAGAGCAGTCAAACTGAATTATAAGAGGATGAAGAGCAGTCAAACTGCTTTATAAAAGGATGAAGAGCAGTCAAACTGTTTTATAAGAGGACGAAGAGCAGTCAAACTGTTTTATAAGAGGACGAAGAGCAGTCAAACTGTTCTATAGGAGGATGAAGCGCAGTCAAACTGGTTTATAGGAGGATGAAGAGCAGTCAAACTGCTTTATAAAAGGATGAAGAGCAGTCAAACTGATTTATAAGAGGATGAAGAGCAGTCAAACTGCTTTATAAAAGGATGAAGAGCAGTCAAACTGTTTTATAAGCGGACGAGGAGCAGTCAAACTGATTTATAATCGGACGAAGAGCAGTCAAACTGATTTATAATCGGACGAAGAGCAGTCAAACGGTTTTATAAGAGGATGAAGAGCAGTCAAATTGATTTATAAGAGGATGAAGAGCAGTCAAACTGTTTTACAAGAGGATGAAGAGCAGTCAAACTGCGTTATAAAAGGATGAAGAGCAGTCAAACTGTTTTATACGAGGATGTAGAGCAGTCAGACTGTTTTACAAGAGGATGAAGAGCAGTCAACCTGTTTTACAAGAGGATGAAGAGCAGTCAAACTGATTTATAATCGGACGAAGAGCAGTCAAACTGTTCTATAGGAGGATGAAGCGCAGTCAAACTGGTTTATAGGAGGAGGAAGAGCAGTCAAACTGCTTTATAAAAGGATGAAGAGCAGTCAAACTGTTTAATAAGCAGACGAAGAGCAGTCAAACTGATTTATAATCGGACGAAGAGCAGTCAACCTGATTTATAATCGGACGAAGAGCAGTCAAACGGTTTTATAAGAGGATGAAGAGCAGTCAAACTGATTTATAATCGGACGAAGAGCAGTCAAACGGTTTTATAAGAGGATGAAGAGCAGTCAAATTGATTTATAAGAGGATGAAGAGCAGTCAAACTGCTTTATAAAAGGATGAAGAGCAGTCAAACTGTTTTATACGAGGATGTAGAGCAGTCAAACTGATTTACAAGAGGATGAAGAGCAGTCAACCTGTTTTACAAGAGGATGAAGAGCAGTCAAACTGTTTTATAAGAGGATGAAGAGCAGTCAAACTGCATTATAAAAGGATGAAGAGCAGTCAAACTGTTTTAAAAGAGGACGAAGAGCAGTCAAACTGATTTATAATCGGACGAAGAGCAGTCAAACTGATTTAGAAGAGGATGAAGAGCAGTCAAACTGCGTTATAATCGGACGAAGAGCAGTCAAACGGTTTTATAAGAGGATGAAGAGCAGTCAAATTGATTTATAAGAGGATGAAGAGCAGTCAAACTGCTTTATAAAAGGATGAAGAGCAGTCAAACTGTTTTATACGAGGATGTAGAGCAGTCAAACTGATTTACAAGAGGATGAAGAGCAGTCAACCTGTTTTACAAGAGGATGAAGAGCAGTCAAACTGTTTTATAAGAGGATGAAGAGCAGTCAAACTGCATTATAAAAGGATGAAGAGCAGTCAAACTGTTTTAAAAGAGGACGAAGAGCAGTCAAACTGATTTATAATCGGACGAAGAGCAGTCAAACTGATTTAGAAGAGGATGAAGAGCAGTCAAACTGCGTTATAAAAGGATGAAGAGCAGTCAAACTGTTTTATAAGAGGATGAAGAGCAGTCAAACTGATTTATAATCGGATGAAGAGCAGTCAAACTGATTTATAAAAGGATGAAGAGCAGTCAAACTGCTTTATAAAAGGATGAAGAGCAGTCAAACTGTTTTTATAAGAGGACGAAGAGCAGTCAAACTGGTTTATAATCGGACGAAGAGCAGTCAAACTGTTCTATAGGAGGATGAAGCGCAGTCAAACTGGTTTATAGGAGGATGAAGAGCAGTCAAACTGCTTTATAAAAGGATGAAGAGCAGTCAAACTGATTTATAAGAGGATGAAGAGCAGTCAAACTGCTTTATAAAAGGATGAAGAGCAGTCAAACTGTTTTATAAGAGGACGAAGAGCAGTCAAACTGATTTATAATCGGACGAAGAGCGGTCAAATTGATTTATAAGAGGATGAAGAGCAGTCAAACAGCTTTATAAAAGGATGAAGAGCAGTCAAACTGTTTTATACAATGATGTAGAGCAGTCAGACTGTTTTACAAAAGGATGAAAAGCAGTCAACCTGTTTTACAAGAGGATGAAGAGCAGTCAAACTGCGTTATAAAAAGATGAAGAGCAGTCAAACTGTTTTATAAGAGGATGAAGAGCAGTCAAACTGATTTATAATCAGATGAAGAGCAGTCAAACTGTTTTACAAGAGGATGAAGAGCAGTCAAACTGCTTTATAAAAGGATGAAGAGCAGTCAAACTGTTTTATAAGAGGACGAAGAGCAGTCAAACTGATTTATAATCGGATGAAGAGCAGTCAAACTGATTTATAAGAGGATGAAGAGCAGTCAAACTGCGTTATAAAAGGATGAAGAGCAGTCAAACGGTTTTAAAAGAGGATGAAGAGCAGTCAAACTGATTTATAATCGGACGAAGAGCAAAAAAACGGTTTTATAAGAGGATGAAGAGCAGTCAAACTGCTTTATAAAAGGATGAAGAGCAGTCAAACTGATTTATAATCGGATGAAGAGCAGTCAAACTGATTTATAAGAGGATGAAGAGCAGTCAAACTGCGTTATAAAAGGATGAAGAG
This sequence comes from Lampris megalopsis, assembly GCA_022114975.2. Lineage (NCBI taxonomy): Eukaryota > Metazoa > Chordata > Actinopteri > Lampriformes > Lampridae > Lampris > Lampris megalopsis. The sequence goes on along the minus strand of JAJHIY020000795.1, from coordinate 326,260 downwards.
CAGTCAAACTGTTTTATAAGAGGATGAAGAGCAGTCAAACTGATTTATAATCGGATGAAGAGCAGTCAAACTGATTTATAAGAGGATGAAGAGCAGTCAAACTGCTTTATAAAAGGATGAAGAGCAGTCAAACTGTTTTATAAGAGGACGAAGAGCAGTCAAACTGGTTTATAATCGGATGAAGAGCAGTCAAACTGATTTATAAGAGGATGAAGAGCAGTCAAACTGCGTTATAAAAGGATGAAGAGCAGTCAAACTGTTTTATAAGAGGATGAAGAGCAGTCAAACTGATTTATAATCGGATGAAGAGCAGTCAAACTGATTTATAAGAGGATGAAGAGCAGTCAAACTGCTTTATAAAAGGATGAAGAGCAGTCAAACTGTTTTATAAGAGGACGAAGAGCAGTCAAACTGTTTTATAAGAGGACGAAGAGCAGTCAAACTGTTCTATAGGAGGATGAAGCGCAGTCAAACTGGTTTATAGGAGGATGAAGAGCAGTCAAACTGCTTTATAAAAGGATGAAGAGCAGTCAAACTGATTTATAAGAGGATGAAGAGCAGTCAAACTGCTTTATAAAAGGATGAAGAGCAGTCAAACTGTTTTATAAGCGGACGAGGAGCAGTCAAACTGATTTATAATCGGACGAAGAGCAGTCAAACTGATTTATAATCGGACGAAGAGCAGTCAAACGGTTTTATAAGAGGATGAAGAGCAGTCAAATTGATTTATAAGAGGATGAAGAGCAGTCAAACTGTTTTACAAGAGGATGAAGAGCAGTCAAACTGCGTTATAAAAGGATGAAGAGCAGTCAAACTGTTTTATACGAGGATGTAGAGCAGTCAGACTGTTTTACAAGAGGATGAAGAGCAGTCAACCTGTTTTACAAGAGGATGAAGAGCAGTCAAACTGATTTATAATCGGACGAAGAGCAGTCAAACTGTTCTATAGGACGATGAAGCGCAGTCAAACTGGTTTATAGGAGGATGAAGAGCAGTCAAACTGCTTTATAAAAGGATGAAGAGCAGTCAAACTGTTTTATAAGTAGACGAAGAGCAGTCAAACTGATTTATAATCGGATGAAGAGCAGTCAACCTGATTTATAATCGGACGAAGAGCAGTCAAACGGTTTTATAAGAGGATGAAGAGCAGTCAAACTGATTTATAATCGGACGAAGACCAGTCAAACGGTTTTATAAGAGGATGAAGAGCAGTCAAATTGATTTATAAGAGGATGAAGAGCAGTCAAACTGCTTTATAAAAGGATGAAGAGCAGTCAAACTGTTTTATACGAGGATGTAGAGCAGTCAGACTGTTTTACAAGAGGATGAAGAGCAGTCAACCTGTTTTACAAGAGGATGAAGAGCAGTCAAACTGTTTTATAAGAGGATGAAGAGCAGTCAAACTGCATTATAAAAGGATGAAGAGCAGTCAAACTGTTTTAAAAGAGGACGAAGAGCAGTCAAACTGATTTATAATCGGATGAAGAGCAGTCAAACTGATTTAGAAGAGGATGAAGAGCAGTCAAACTGCGTTATAAAAGGATGAAGAGCAGTCAAACTGTTTTATAAGAGGATGAAGAGCAGTCAAACTGATTTATAATCGGATGAAGAGCAGTCAAACTGATTTATAAAAGGATGAAGAGCAGTCAAACTGCTTTATAAAAGGATGAAGAGCAGTCAAACTGTTTTTATAAGAGGACGAAGAGGAGTCAAACTGGTTTATAATCGGACGAAGAGCAGTCAAACTGTTCTATAGGAGGATGAAGCGCAGTCAAACTGGTTTATAGGAGGATGAAGAGCAGTCAAACTGCTTTATAAAAGGATGAAGAGCAGTCAAACTGATTTATAAGAGGATGAAGAGCAGTCAAACTGCTTTATAAAAGGATGAAGAGCAGTCAAACTGTTTTATAAGCGGACGAAGAGCAGTCAAACTGATTTATAATCGGACGAAGAGCAGTCAAACTGATTTATAATCGGAAGAAGAGCAGTCAAACGGTTTTATAAGAGGATGAAGAGCAGTCAAATTGATTTATAAGAGGATGAAGAGCAGTCAAACTGCTTTATAAAAGGATGAAGAGCAGTCAAACTGTTTTATACAATGATGTAGAGCAGTCAGACTGTTTTACAAAAGGATGAAGAGCAGTCAACCTGTTTTACAAGAGGATGAAGAGCAGTCAAACTGCGTTATAAAAAGGATGAAGAGCAGTCAAACTGTTTTATAAGAGGATGAATAGCAGTCAAATTGATTTATAATCGGATGAAGAGCAGTCAGACTGTTTTACAAGAGGATGAAGAGCAGTCAAACTGCTTTATAAAAGGATGAAGAGCAGTCAAACTGATTTATAAGAGGATGAAGAGCAGTCAAACTGCTTTATAAAAGGATGAAGAGCAGTCAAACTGTTTTATAAGAGGACGAAGAGCAGTCAAACTGTTTTATAAGAGGACGAACAGCAGTCAAACTGTTCTATAGGAGGATGAAGCGCAGTCAAACTGGTTTATAGGAGGATGAAGAGCAGTCAAACTGCTTTATAAAAGGATGAAGAGCAGTCAAACTGATTTATAAGAGGATGAAGAGCAGTCAAACTGCTTTATAAAAGGATGAAGAGCAGTCAAACTGTTTTATAAGCGGACGAGGAGCAGTCAAACTGATTTATAATCGGACGACGAGCAGTCAAACTGATTTATAATCGGACGAAGAGCAGTCAAACGGTTTTATAAGAGGATGAAGAGCAGTCAAATTGATTTATAAGAGGATGAAGAGCAGTCAAACTGTTTTACAAGAGGATGAAGAGCAGTCAAACTGCGTTATAAAAGGATGAAGAGCAGTCAAACTGTTTTATACGAGGATGTAGAGCAGTCAGTCTGTTTTACAAGAGGATGAAGAGCAGTCAAACTGTTTTACAAGAGGATGAAGAGCAGTCAAACTGATTTATAATCGGACGAAGAGCAGTCAAACGGTTTTATAAGAGGATGAAGAGCAGTCAAACTGATTTATAATCGGACGAAGAGCAGTCAAACGGTTTTATAAGAGGATGAAGAGCAGTCAAATTGATTTATAAGAGGATGAAGAGCAGTCAAACTGCTTTATAAAAGGATGAAGAGCAGTCAAACTGTTTTATACGAGGATGTAGAGCAGTCAGACTGTTTTACAAGAGGATGAAGAGCAGTCAACCTGTTTTACAAGAGGATGAAGAGCAGTCAAACTGTTTTATAAGAGGATGAAGAGCAGTCAAACTGCATTATAAAAGGATGAAGAGTAGTCAAACTGTTTTAAAAGAGGACGAAGAGCAGTCAAACTGATTTATAATCGGATGAAGAGCAGTCAAACTGATTTAGAAGAGGATGAAGAGCAGTCAAACTGCGTTATAAAAGGATGAAGAGCAGTCAAACTGTTTTATAAGAGGATGAAGAGCAGTCAAACTGATTTATAATCGGATGAAGAGCAGTCAAACTGATTTATAAAAGGATGAAGAGCAGTCAAACTGCTTTAAAAAAGGATGAAGAGCAGTCAAACTGTTTTTATAAGAGGACGAAGAGCAGTCAAACTGGTTTATAATCGGACGAAGAGCAGTCAAACTGTTCTATAGGAGGATGAAGCGCAGTCAAACTGGTTTATAGGAGGATGAAGAGCAGTCAAACTGCTTTATAAAAGGATGAAGAGCAGTCAAACTGATTTATAAGAGGATGAAGAGCAGTCAAACTGCTTTATAAAAGGATGAAGAGCAGTCAAACTGTTTTATAAGCGGACGAAGAGCAGTCAAACTGATTTATAATCGGACGAAGAGCAGTCAAACTGATTTATAATCAGACGAAGAGCAGTCAAACGGTTTTATAAGAGGATGAAGAGCAGTCAAATTGATTTATAAGAGGATGAAGAGCAGTCAAACTGCGTTATAAAAGGATGAAGAGCAGTCAAACTGTTTTATAAGAGGATGAAGAGCAGTCAAACTGATTTATAATCGGATGAAGAGCAGTCAAACTGATTTATAAAAGGATGAAGAGCAGTCAAACTGCTTTATAAAAGGATGAAGAGCAGTCAAACTGTTTTTATAAGAGGACGAAGAGGAGTCAAACTGGTTTATAATCGGACGAAGAGCAGTCAAACTGTTCTATAGGAGGATGAAGCGCAGTCAAACTGGTTTATAGGAGGATGAAGAGCAGTCAAACTGCTTTATAAAAGGATGAAGAGCAGTCAAACTGATTTATAAGAGGATGAAGAGCAGTCAAACTGCTTTATAAAAGGATGAAGAGCAGTCAAACTGTTTTATAAGCGGACGAAGAGCAGTCAAACTGATTTATAATCGGACGAAGAGCAGTCAAACTGATTTATAATCGGAAGAAGAGCAGTCAAACGGTTTTATAAGAGGATGAAGAGCAGTCAAATTGATTTATAAGAGGATGAAGAGCAGTCAAACTGCTTTATAAAAGGATGAAGAGCAGTCAAACTGTTTTATACAATGATGTAGAGCAGTCAGACTGTTTTACAAAAGGATGAAGAGCAGTCAACCTGTTTTACAAGAGGATGAAGAGCAGTCAAACTGCGTTATAAAAAGGATGAAGAGCAGTCAAACTGTTTTATAAGAGGATGAATAGCAGTCAAATTGATTTATAATCGGATGAAGAGCAGTCAGACTGTTTTACAAGAGGATGAAGAGCAGTCAAACTGCTTTATAAAAGGATGAAGAGCAGTCAAACTGATTTATAAGAGGATGAAGAGCAGTCAAACTGCTTTATAAAAGGATGAAGAGCAGTCAAACTGTTTTATAAGAGGACGAAGAGCAGTCAAACTGTTTTATAAGAGGACGAACAGCAGTCAAACTGTTCTATAGGAGGATGAAGCGCAGTCAAACTGGTTTATAGGAGGATGAAGAGCAGTCAAACTGCTTTATAAAAGGATGAAGAGCAGTCAAACTGATTTATAAGAGGATGAAGAGCAGTCAAACTGCTTTATAAAAGGATGAAGAGCAGTCAAACTGTTTTATAAGCGGACGAGGAGCAGTCAAACTGATTTATAATCGGACGACGAGCAGTCAAACTGATTTATAATCGGACGAAGAGCAGTCAAACGGTTTTATAAGAGGATGAAGAGCAGTCAAATTGATTTATAAGAGGATGAAGAGCAGTCAAACTGTTTTACAAGAGGATGAAGAGCAGTCAAACTGCGTTATAAAAGGATGAAGAGCAGTCAAACTGTTTTATACGAGGATGTAGAGCAGTCAGTCTGTTTTACAAGAGGATGAAGAGCAGTCAAACTGTTTTACAAGAGGATGAAGAGCAGTCAAACTGATTTATAATCGGACGAAGAGCAGTCAAACGGTTTTATAAGAGGATGAAGAGCAGTCAAACTGATTTATAATCGGACGAAGAGCAGTCAAACGGTTTTATAAGAGGATGAAGAGCAGTCAAATTGATTTATAAGAGGATGAAGAGCAGTCAAACTGCTTTATAAAAGGATGAAGAGCAGTCAAACTGTTTTATACGAGGATGTAGAGCAGTCAGACTGTTTTACAAGAGGATGAAGAGCAGTCAACCTGTTTTACAAGAGGATGAAGAGCAGTCAAACTGTTTTATAAGAGGATGAAGAGCAGTCAAACTGCATTATAAAAGGATGAAGAGTAGTCAAACTGTTTTAAAAGAGGACGAAGAGCAGTCAAACTGATTTATAATCGGATGAAGAGCAGTCAAACTGATTTAGAAGAGGATGAAGAGCAGTCAAACTGCGTTATAAAAGGATGAAGAGCAGTCAAACTGTTTTATAAGAGGATGAAGAGCAGTCAAACTGATTTATAATCGGATGAAGAGCAGTCAAACTGATTTATAAAAGGATGAAGAGCAGTCAAACTGCTTTAAAAAAGGATGAAGAGCAGTCAAACTGTTTTTATAAGAGGACGAAGAGCAGTCAAACTGGTTTATAATCGGACGAAGAGCAGTCAAACTGTTCTATAGGAGGATGAAGCGCAGTCAAACTGGTTTATAGGAGGATGAAGAGCAGTCAAACTGCTTTATAAAAGGATGAAGAGCAGTCAAACTGATTTATAAGAGGATGAAGAGCAGTCAAACTGCTTTATAAAAGGATGAAGAGCAGTCAAACTGTTTTATAAGCGGACGAAGAGCAGTCAAACTGATTTATAATCGGACGAAGAGCAGTCAAACTGATTTATAATCGGACGAAGAGCAGTCAAACGGTTTTATAAGAGGATGAAGAGCAGTCAAATTGATTTATAAGAGGATGAAGAGCAGTCAAACTGCTTTATAAAAGGATGAAGAGCAGTCAAACTGTTTTATACAATGATGTAGAGCAGTCAGACTGTTTTACAAAAGGATGAAGAGCAGTCAACCTGTTTTACAAGAGGATGAAGAGCAGTCAAACTGCGTTATAAAAAGGATGAAGAGCAGTCAAACTTTTTTATAAGAGGATGAATAGCAGTCGAATTGATTTATAATCGGATGAAGAGCAGTCAGACTGTTTTATAAAAGGATGAAGAGCAGTCAAACTGATTTATAAGAGGATGAAGAGCAGTCAAACTGCTTTATAAAAGGATGAAGAGCAGTCAAACTGTTTTATAAGCGGACGAAGAGCAGTCAAACTGATTTATAATCGGACGAAGAGCAGTCAAACTGATTTATAATCGGACGAAGAGCAGTCAAACGGTTTTATAAGAGGATGAAGAGCAGTCAAATTGATTTATAAGAGGATGAAGAGCAGTCAAACTGCTTTATAAAAGGATGAAGAGCAGTCAAACTGTTTTATACAATGATGTAGAGCAGTCAGACTGTTTTACAAAAGGATGAAGAGCAGTCAACCTGTTTTACAAGAGGATGAAGAGCAGTCAAACTGCTTTATAAAAGGATGAAGAGCAGTCAAACTGTTTTATAAGAGGACGAAGAGCAGTCAAACTGAGTTATAATCGGACGAAGAGCAGTCAAACTGTTCTATAGGAGGATGAAGCGCAGTCAAACTGGTTTATAGGAGGATGAAGAGCAGTCAAACTGCTTTATAAGAGGATGAAGAGCAGTCAAATTGATTTATAAGAGGATGAAGAGCAGTCAAACTGCTTTATAAAAGGATGAAGAGCAGTCAAACTATGTTTTATAAGCGGACGAAGAGCAGTCAAACTGATTTATAATCGGACGAAGAGCAGTCAAACTGATTTATAATCGGATGAATAGCAGTCAAACTGATTTATAATCGGATGAAGAGCAGTCAAACTGATTTATAAGAGGATGAAGAGCAGTCAAACTGCGTTATAAAAGGATGAAGAGCAGTCAAACTGTTTTATAAGAGGATGAAGAGCAGTCAAACTGATTTATAATCGGATGAAGAGCAGTCAAACTGATTTATAAGAGGATGAAGAGCAGTCAAACTGCGTTATAAAAGGATGAAGAGCAGTCAAACTGTTTTATAAGAGGATGAAGAGCAGTCAAACTGATTTATAATCGGATGAAGAGCAGTCAAACTGTTTTATAAGAGGACGAAGAGCAGTCAAACTGGTTTATAATCGGATGAAGAGCAGTCAAACTGATTTATAAGAGGATGAAGAGCAGTCAAACTGCTTTATAAAAGGATGAAGAGCAGTCAAACTGTTTTATAAGAGGACGAAGAGCAGTCAAACTGGTTTATAATCGGACGAAGAGCAGTCAAACTGTTCTATAGGAGGATGAAGCGCAGTCAAACTGGTTTATAGGAGGATGAAGAGCAGTCAAACTGCTTTATAAAAGGATGAAGAGCAGTCAAACTGGTTTATAGGAGGATGAAGAGCAGTCAAACTGCTTTATAAAAGGATGAAGAGCAGTCAAACTGTTTTATAAGCGGACGAGGAGCAGTCAAACTGATTTATAATCGGACGAAGAGCAGTCAAACTGATTTATAATCGGACGAAGAGCAGTCAAACGGTTTTATAAGAGGATGAAGAGCAGTCAAACTGCTTTATAAAAGGATGAAGAGCAGTCAAACTGTTTTATACAATGATGTCGAGCAGTCAGACTGTTTCACAAAAGGATGAAGAGCAGTCAACCTGTTTTACAAGAGGATGAAGAGCAGTCAAACTGCGTTATAAAAAGATGAAGAGCAGTCAAACTGTTTTATAAGAGGATGAAGAGCAGTCAAACTGATTTATAATCGGATGAAGAGCAGTCAGATTGTTTTACAAGAGGATGAAGAGCAGTCAAACTGCTTTATAAAAGGATGAAGAGCAGTCAAACTGTTTTATAAGAGGACGAAGAGCAGTCAAACTGAGTTATAATCGGACGAAGAGCAGTCAAACTGTTCTATAGGAGGATGAAGCGCAGTCAAACTGGTTTATAGGAGGATGGAGAGCAGTCAAACTGCTTTATAAGAGGATGAAGAGCAGTCAAACTGATTTATAAGAGGATGAAGAGCAGTCAAACTGCTTTATAAAAGGATGAAGAGCAGTCAAACTGTTTTATAAGCGGACGAAGAGCAGTCCAACTGATTTATAATCGGACGAAGAGCAGTCAAACTGATTTATAATCGGATGAAGAGCAGTCAAACTGATTTATAAGAGGATGAAGAGCAGTCAAACTGCGTTATAAAAGGATGAAGAGCAGTCAAACTGTTTTATAAGAGGATGAAGAGCAGTCAAACTGATTTATAATCGGATGAAGAGCAGTCAAACTGATTTATAAGAGGATGAAGTGCAGTCAAACTGCGTTATAAAAGGATGAAGAGCAGTCAAACTGTTTTATAAGAGGATGAAGAGCAGTCAAACTGATTTATAATCGGATGAAGAGCAGTCAAACTGATTTATAAGAGAATGAAGAGCAGTCAAACTGCTTTATAAAAGGATGAAGAGCAGTCAAACTGTTTTATAAGAGGACGAAGAGCAGTCAAACTGATTTATAATCGGACGAAGAGCAGTCAAACTGTTCTATAGGAGGATGAAGCGCAGTCAAACTGGTTTATAGGAGGAAGAAGAGCAGTCAAACTGCTTTATAAAAGGATGAAGAGCAGTCAAACTGATTTATAAGAGGATGAAGAGCAGTCAAACTGCTTTATAAAAGGATGAAGAGCAGTCAAACTGTTTTATAAGCGGACGAAGAGCAGTCAAACTGATTTATAAAAGGACGAAGAGCAGTCAAACTGATTTATAATCGGACGAAGAGCAGTCAAACGGTTTTATAAGAGGATGAAGAGCGGTCAAATTGATTTATAAGAGGATGAAGAGCAGTCAAACAGCTTTATAAAAGGATGAAGAGCAGTCAAACTGTTTTATACAATGATGTAGAGCAGTCAGACTGTTTTACAAAAGGATGAAAAGCAGTCAACCTGTTTTAGAAGAGGATGAAGAGCAGTCAAACTGCGTTATAAAAAGATGAAGAGCAGTCAAACTGTTTTATAAGAGGATGAAGAGCAGTCAAACTGATTTATAATCAGATGAAGAGCAGTCAGACTGTTTTACAAGAGGATGAAGAGCAGTCAAACTGCTTTATAAAAAGATGAAGAGCAGTCAAACTGTTTTATAAGAGGACGAAGAGCAGTCAAACTGATTTATAATCGGATGAAGAGCAGTCAAACTGATTTATAAGAGGATGAAGAGCAGTCAAACTGCGTTATAAAAGGATGAAGAGCAGTCAAACGGTTTTATAATAGGATGAAGAGCAGTCAAACTGATTTATAATCGGACGAAGAGCAGAAAAAACGGTTTTATAAGAGGATGAAGAGCAGTCAAATTGATTTATAAGAGAATGAAGAGCAGTCAAACTGCTTTATAAAAGGATGAAGAGCAGTCAAACTGTTTTATAAGCAGACGAAGAGCAGTCAAACTGATTTATAATCGGATGAAGAGCAGTCAACCTGATTTATAATCGGACGAAGAGCAGTCAAACGGTTTTATAAGAGGATGAAGAGCAGTCAAATTGATTTATAAGAGGATGAAGAGCAGTCAAACTGCTTTATAAAAGGATGAAGAGCAGTCAAACTGTTTTATACGAGGATGTAGAGCAGTCAGACTGTTTTACAAGAGGATGAAGAGCAGTCAACCTGTTTTACAAGAGGATGAAGAACAGTCAAACTGTTTTATAAGAGGATGAAGAGCAGTCAAACTGCATTATAAAAGGATGAAGAGCAGTCAAACTGTTTTAAAAGAGGACGAAGAGCAGTCAAACTGATTTATAATCGGATGAAGAGCAGTCAAACTGATTTAGAAGAGGATGAAGAGCAGTCAAACTGCGTTATAAAAGGATGAAGAGCAGTCAAACTGTTTTATAAGATGATGAAGAGCAGTCAAACTGATTTATAATCGGATGAAGAGCAGTCAAACTGATTTATAAAAGGATGAAGAGCAGTCAAACTGCTTTATAAAAGGATGAAGAGCAGTCAAACTGTTTTTATAAGAGGACGAAGAGCAGTCAAACTGGTTTATAATCGGACGAAGAGCAGTCAAACTGTTCTATAGGAGGATGAAGCGCAGTCAAACTGGTTTATAGGAGGATGAAGAGCAGTCAAACTGCTTTATAAAAGGATGAAGAGCAGTCAAACTGATTTATAAGAGGATGAAGAGCAGTCAAACTGCTTTATAAAAGGATGAAGAGCAGTCAAACTGTTTTATAAGCGGACGAAGAGCAGTCAAACTGATTTATAATCGGACGAAGAGCAGTCAAACTGATTTATAATCGGATGAAGAGCAGTCAAACGGTTTTATAAGAGGATGAAGAGCAGTCAAATTGATTTATAAGAGGATGAAGAGCAGTCAAACTGCTTTATAAAAGGATGAAGAGCAGTCAAACTGTTTTATACAATGATGTAGAGCAGTCAGACTGTTTTACAAAAGGATGAAGAGCAGTCAACCTGTTTTACAAGAGGATGAAGAGCAGTCAAACTGCTTTATAAGAGGATGAAGAGCAGTCAAACTGTTTTATAAGAGGATGAATAGCAGTCAAATTGATTTATAATCGGATGAAGAGCAGTCAGACTGTTTTACAAGAGGATGAAGAGCAGTCAAACTGCTTTATAAAAGGATGAAGAGCAGTCAAACTGATTTATAAGAGGATGAAGAGCAGTCAAACTGCTTTATAAAAGGATGAAGAGCAGTCAAACTGTTTTATAAGAGGACGAAGAGCAGTCAAACTGTTTTATAAGAGGACGAACAGCAGTCAAACTGTTCTATAGGAGGATGAAGCGCAGTCAAACTGGTTTATAGGAGGATGAAGAGCAGTCAAACTGCTTTATAAAAGGATGAAGAGCAGTCAAACTGATTTATAAGAGGATGAAGAGCAGTCAAACTGCTTTATAAAAGGATGAAGAGCAGTCAAACTGTTTTATAAGCGGACAAGGAGCAGTCAAACTGATTTATAATCGGACGACGAGCAGTCAAACTGATTTATAATCGGACGAAGAGCAGTCAAACGGTTTTATAAGAGGATGAAGAGCAGTCAAATTGATTTATAAGAGGATGAAGAGCAGTCAAACTGTTTTACAAGAGGATGAAGAGCAGTCAAACTGCGTTATAAAAGGATGAAGAGCAGTCAAACTGTTTTATACGAGGATGTAGAGCAGTCAGACTGTTTTACAAGAGGATGAAGAGCAGTCAACCTGTTTTACAAGAGGATGAAGAGCAGTCAAACTGATTTATAATCGGACGAAGAGCAGTCAAACTGTTCTATAGGAGGATGAAGCGCAGTCAAACTGGTTTATAGGAGGATGAAGAGCAGTCAAACTGCGTTATAAAAGGATGAAGAGCAGTCAAACTGATTTATAATCGGACGAAGAGCAGTCAAACTGTTCTAAAGGAGGATGAAGCGCAGTCAAACTGGTTTATAGGAGGATGAAGAGCAGTCAAACTGCTTTATAAAAGGATGAAGAGCAGTCAAACTGTTTTATAAGCAGACGAAGAGCAGTCAAACTGATTTATAATCGGACGAAGAGCAGTCAACCTGATTTATAATCGGACGAAGAGCAGTCAAACGGTTTTATAAGAGGATGAAGAGCAGTCAAACTGATTTATAATCGGACGAAGAGCAGTCAAACGGTTTTATAAGAGGATGAAGAGCAGTCAAATTGATTTATAAGAGGATGAAGAGCAGTCAAACTGCTTTATAAAAGGATGAAGAGCAGTCAAACTGTTTTATAAGAGGATGAAGAGCAGTCAAACTGCATTATAAAAGGATGAAGAGTAGTCAAACTGTTTTAAAAGAGGACGAAGAGCAGTCAAACTGATTTATAATCGGATGAAGAGCAGTCAAACTGATTTAGAAGAGGATGAAGAGCAGTCAAACTGCGTTATAAAAGGATGAAGAGCAGTCAAACTGTTTTATAAGAGGATGAAGAGCAGTCAAACTGATTTATAATCGGATGAAGAGCAGTCAAACTGATTTATAAAAGGATGAAGAGCAGTCAAACTGCTTTATAAAAGGATGAAGAGCAGTCAAACTGTTTTTATAAGAGGACGAAGAGCAGTCAAACTGGTTTATAATCGGACGAAGAGCAGTCAAACTGTTCTATAGGAGGATGAAGCGCAGTCAAACTGGTTTATAGGAGGATGAAGAGCAGTCAAACTGCTTTATAAAAGGATGAAGAGCAGTCAAACTGATTTATAAGAGGATGAAGAGCAGTCAAACTGCTTTATAAAAGGATGAAGAGCAGTCAAACTGATTTATAATCGGACGAAGAGCAGTCAAACTGATTTATAATCGGACGAAGAGCAGTCAAACGGTTTTATAAGAGGATGAAGAGCAGTCAAATTGATTTATAAGAGGATGAAGAGCAGTCAAACTGCTTTATAAAAGGATGAAGAGCAGTCAAACTGTTTTATACAATGATGTAGAGCAGTCAGACTGTTTTACAAAAGGATGAAGAGCAGTCAACCTGTTTTACAAGAGGATGAAGAGCAGTCAAACTGCGTTATAAAAAGGATGAAGAGCAGTCAAACTGTTTTATAAGAGGATGAATAGCAGTCAAATTGATTTATAATCGGATGAAGAGCAGTCAGACTGTTTTATAAAAGGATGAAGAGCAGTCAAACTGATTTATAAGAGGATGAAGAGCAGTCAAACTGCTTTATAAAAGGATGAAGAGCAGTCAAACTGTTTTATAAGCGGACGAAGAGCAGTCAAACTGATTTATAATCGGACGAAGAGCAGTCAAACTGATTTATAATCGGACGAAGAGCAGTCAAACGGTTTTATAAGAGGATGAAGAGCAGTCAAATTGATTTATAAGAGGATGAAGAGCAGTCAAACTGCTTTATAAAAGGATGAAGAGCAGTCAAACTGTTTTATACAATGATGTAGAGCAGTCAGACTGTTTTACAAAAGGATGAAGAGCAGTCAACCTGTTTTACAAGAGGATGAAGAGCAGTCAAACTGCTTTATAAAAGGATGAAGAGCAGTCAAACTGTTTTATAAGAGGACGAAGAGCAGTCAAACTGAGTTATAATCGGACGAAGAGCAATCAAACTGTTCTATAGGAGGATGAAGCGCAGTCAAACTGGTTTATAGGAGGATGAAGAGCAGTCAAACTGCTTTATAAGAGGATGAAGAGCAGTCAAATTGATTTATAAGAGGATGAAGAGCAGTCAAACTGCTTTATAAAAGGATGAAGAGCAGTCAAACTATGTTTTATAAGCGGACGAAGAGCAGTCCAACTGATGTATAATCGGACGAATAGCAGTCAAACTGATTTATAATCGGACGAAGAGCAGTCAAACTGATTTATAATCGGATGAATAGCAGTCAAACTGATTTATAATCGGATGAAGAGCAGTCAAACTGATTTATAAGAGGATGAAGAGCAGTCAAACTGCGTTATAAAAGGATGAAGAGCAGTCAAACTGTTTTATAAGAGGATGAAGAGCAGTCAAACTGATTTATAATCGGATGAAGAGCAGTCAAACTGATTTATAAGAGGATGAAGAGCAGTCAATCTGCGTTATAAAAGGATGAAGAGCAGTCAAACTGTTTTATAAGAGGATGAAGAGCAGTCAAACTGATTTATAATCGGATGAAGAGCAGTCAAACTGTTTTATAAGAGGACGAAGAGCAGTCAAACTGGTTTATAATCGGATGAAGAGCAGTCAAACTGATTTATAAGAGGATGAAGAGCAGTCAAACTGCTTTATAAAAGGATGAAGAGCAGTCAAACTGTTTTATAAGAGGACGAAGAGCAGTCAAACTGGTTTATAATCGGACGAAGAGCAGTCAAACTGTTCTATAGGAGGATGAAGCGCAGTCAAACTGGTTTATAGGAGGATGAAGAGCAGTCAAACTGCTTTATAAAAGGATGAAGAGCAGTCAAACTGATTTATAAGAGGATGAAGAGCAGTCAAACTGCTTTATAAAAGGATGAAGAGCAGTCAAACTGTTTTATAAGCGGACGAGGAGCAGTCAAACTGATTTATAATCGGACGAAGAGCAGTCAAACTGATTTATAATCGGACGAAGAGCAGTCAAACGGTTTTATAAGAGGATGAAGAGCAGTCAAACTGCTTTATAAAAGGATGAAGAGCAGTCAAACTGTTTTATACAATGATGTCGAGCAGTCAGACTGTTTCACAAAAGGATGAAGAGCAGTCAACCTGTTTTACAAGAGGATGAAGAGCAGTCAAACTGCGTTATAAAAAGATGAAGAGCAGTCAAACTGTTTTATAAGAGGATGAAGAGCAGTCAAACTGATTTATAATCGGATGAAGAGCAGTCAGACTGTTTTACAAGAGGATGAAGAGCAGTCAAACTGCTTTATAAAAGGATGAAGAGCAGTCAAACTGTTTTATAAGAGGACGAAGAGCAGTCAAACTGAGTTATAATCGGACGAAGAGCAGTCAAACTGTTCTATAGGAGGATGAAGCGCAGTCAAACTGGTTTATAGGAGGATGGAGAGCAGTCAAACTGCTTTATAAGAGGATGAAGAGCAGTCAAACTGATTTATAAGAGGATGAAGAGCAGTCAAACTGCTTTATAAAAGGATGAAGAGCAGTCAAACTGATTTATAATCGGACGAAGAGCAGTCCAACTGATTTATAATCGGACGAAGAGCAGTCAAACTGATTTATAATCGGATGAAGAGCAGTCAAACTGATTTATAAGAGGATGAAGAGCAGTCAAACTGCGTTATAAAAGGATGAAGAGCAGTCAAACTGTTTTATAAGAGGATGAAGAGCAGTCAAACTGATTTATAATCGGATGAAGAGCAGTCAAACTGATTTATAAGAGGATGAAGTGCAGTCAAACTGCGTTATAAAAGGATGAAGAGCAGTCAAACTGTTTTATAAGAGGATGAAGAGCAGTCAAACTGATTTATAATCGGATGAAGAGCAGTCAAACTGATTTATAAGAGAATGAAGAGCAGTCAAACTGCTTTGTAAAAGGATGAAGAGCAGTCAAACTGTTTTATAAGAGGACGAAGAGCAGTCAAACTGATTTATAATCGGACGAAGAGCAGTCAAACTGTTCTATAGGAGGATGAAGCGCAGTCAAACTGGTTTATAGGAGGATGAAGAGCAGTCAAACTGCTTTATAAAAGGATGAAGAGCAGTCAAACTGATTTATAAGAGGATGAAGAGCAGTCAAACTGCTTTATAAAAGGATGAAGAGCAGTCAAACTGTTTTATAAGCGGACGAAGAGCAGTCAAACTGATTTATAAAAGGACGAAGAGCAGTCAAACTGATTTATAATCGGACGAAGAGCAGTCAAACGGTTTTATAAGAGGATGAAGAGCGGTCAAATTGATTTATAAGAGGATGAAGAGCAGTCAAACAGCTTTATAAAAGGATGAAGAGCAGTCAAACTGTTTTATACAATGATGTAGAGAAGTCAGACTGTTTTACAAAAGGATGAAAAGCAGTCAACCTGTTTTAGAAGAGGATGAAGAGCAGTCAAACTGCGTTATAAAAAGATGAAGAGCAGTCAAACTGTTTTATAAGAGGATGAAGAGCAGTCAAACTGATTTATAATCAGATGAAGAGCAGTCAGACTGTTTTACAAGAGGATGAAGAGCAGTCAAACAGCTTTATAAAAAGATGAAGAGCAGTCAAACTGTTTTATAAGAGGACGAAGAGCAGTCAAACTGATTTATAATCGGATGAAGAGCAGTCAAACTGATTTATAAGAGGATGAAGAGCAGTCAAACTGCGTTATAAAAGGATGAAGAGCAGTCAAACGGTTTTATAATAGGATGAAGAGCAGTCAAACTGATTTATAATCGGACGAAGAGCAGAAAAAACGGTTTTATAAGAGGACGAAGAGCAGTCAAATTGATTTATAAGAGGATGAAGAGCAGTCAAACTGCTTTATAAAAGGATGAAGAGCAGTCAAACTGATTTATAATCGGATGAAGAGCAGTCAAACTGATTTATAAGAGGATGAAGAGCAGTCAAACTGCGTTATAAAAGGATGAAGAGCAGTCAAACTGTTTTATAAGAGGATGAAGAGCAGTCAAACTGATTTATAATCGGATGAAGAGCAGTCAAACTGATTTATAAGAGGATGAAGAGCAGTCAAACTGCTTTATAAAAGGATGAAGAGCAGTCAAACTGTTTTATAAGAGGACGAAGAGCAGTCAAACTGGTTTATAATCGGATGAAGAGCAGTCAAACTGATTTATAAGAGGATGAAGAGCAGTCAAACTGCGTTATAAAAGGATGAAGAGCAGTCAAACTGTTTTATAAGAGGATGAAGAGCAGTCAAACTGATTTATAATAGGATGAAGAGCAGTCAAACTGATTTATAAGAGGATGAAGAGCAGTCAAACTGCTTTATAAAAGGATGAAGAGCAGTCAAACTGTTTTATAAGAGGACGAAGAGCAGTCAAACTGTTTTATAAGAGGACGAAGAGCAGTCAAACTGTTCTATAGGAGGATGAAGCGCAGTCAAACTGGTTTATAGGAGGATGAAGAGCAGTCAAACTGCTTTATAAAAGGATGAAGAGCAGTCAGACTGTTTTACAAGAGGATGAAGAGCAGTCAAACTGCTTTATAAAAGGATGAGGAGCAGTCAAACTGTTTTATAATCGGATGAAGAGCAGTCAAACTGAGTTATAATCGGACGAAGAGCAGTCAAACTGTTCTATAGGAGGATGAAGCGCAGTCAAACTGGTTTATAGGAGGATGAAGAGCAGTCAAACTGCTTTATAAGAGGATGAAGAGCAGTCAAACTGATTTATAAGAGGATGAAGAGCAGTCAAACTGCTTTATAAAAGGATGAAGAGCAGTCAAACTATGTTTTATAAGCGGACGAAGAGCAGTCCAACTGATGTATAATCGGACGAATAGCAGTCAAACTGATTTATAATCGGACGAAGAGCAGTCAAACTGATTTATAATCGGATGAATAGCAGTCAAACTGATTTATAATCGGATGAAGAGCAGTCAAACTGATTTATAAGAGGATGAAGAGCAGTCAAACTGCGTTATAAAAGGATGAAGAGCAGTCAAACTGTTTTATAAGAGGATGAAGAGCAGTCAAACTGATTTATAATCGGATGAAGAGCAGTCAAACTGATTTATAAGAGGATGAAGAGCAGTCAAACTGCGTTATAAAAGGATGAAGAGCAGTCAAACTGTTTTATAAGAGGATGAAGAGCAGTCAAACTGATTTATAATCGGATGAAGAGCAGTCAAACTGCTTTATAAAAGGATGAAGAGCAGTCAAACTGCTTTATAAAAGGATGAAGAGCAGTCAAACTGTTTTATAAGAGGACGAAGAGCAGTCAAACTGGTTTATAATCGGATGAAGAGCAGTCAAACTGATTTATAAGAGGATGAAGAGCAGTCAAACTGCTTTATAAAAGGATGAAGAGCAGTCAAACTGTTTTATAAGAGGACGAAGAGCAGTCAAACTGATTTATAATCGGACGAAGAGCAGTCAAACTGTTCTATAGGAGGATGAAGCGCAGTCAAACTGGTTTATAGGAGGATGAAGAGCAGTCAAACTGCTTTATAAAAGGATGAAGAGCAGTCAAACTGATTTATAAGAGGATGAAGAGCAGTCAAACTGCTTTATAAAAGGATGAAGAGCAGTCAAACTGTTTTATAAGCGGACGAGGAGCAGTCAAACTGATTTATAATCGGACGAAGAGCAGTCAAACTGATTTATAATCGGACGAAGAGCAGTCAAACGGTTTTATAAGAGGATGAAGAGCAGTCAAACTGCTTTATAAAAGGATGAAGAGCAGTCAAACTGTTTTATACAATGATGTCGAGCAGTCAGACTGTTTCACAAAAGGATGAAGAGCAGTCAACCTGTTTTACAAGAGGATGAAGAGGAGTCAAACTGCGTTATAAAAAGATGAAGAGCAGTCAAACTGTTTTATAAGAGGATGAAGAGCAGTCAAACTGATTTATAATCGGATGAAGAGCAGTCAAACTGTTTTATAAGAGGACGAAGAGCAGTCAAACTGAGTTATAATCGGACGAAGAGCAGTCAAACTGTTCAATAGGAGGATGAAGCGCAGTCAAACAGGTTTATAGGAGGATGGAGAGCAGTCAAACTGATTTATAATCGGATGAAGAGCAGTCAAACTGATTTATAAGAGGATGAAGAGCAGTCAAACTGCGTTATAAAAGGATGAAGAGCAGTCAAACTGTTTTATAAGAGGATGAAGAGCAGTCAAACTGATTTATAATCGGATGAAGAGCAGTCAAACTGATTTATAAGAGGATGAAGTGCAGTCAAACTGCGTTATAAAAGGATGAAGAGCAGTCAAACTGTTTTATAAGAGGATGAAGAGCAGTCAAACTGATTTATAATCGGATGAAGAGCAGTCAAACTGATTTATAAGAGAATGAAGAGCAGTCAAACTGCTTTGTAAAAGGATGAAGAGCAGTCAAACTGTTTTATAAGAGGACGAAGAGCAGTCAAACTGATTTATAATCGGACGAAGAGCAGTCAAACTGTTCTATAGGAGGATGAAGCGCAGTCAAACTGGTTTATAGGAGGATGAAGAGCAGTCAAACTGCTTTATAAAAGGATGAAGAGCAGTCAAACTGATTTATAAGAGGATGAAGAGCAGTCAAACTGCTTTATAAAAGGATGAAGAGCAGTCAAACTGTTTTATAAGCGGACGAAGAGCAGTCAAACTGATTTATAAAAGGACGAAGAGCAGTCAAACTGATTTATAATCGGACCAAGAGCAGTCAAACGGTTTTATAAGAGGATGAAGAGCAGTCAAATTGATTATAAGAGGATGAAGAGCAGTCAAACAGCTTTATAAAAGGATGAAGAGCAGTCAAACTGTTTTATACAATGATGTAGAGCAGTCAGACTGTTTTACAAAAGGATGAAAAGCAGTCAACCTGTTTTAGAAGAGGATGAAGAGCAGTCAAACTGATTTATAATCAGATGAAGAGCAGTCAGACTGTTTTACAAGAGGATGAAGAGCAGTCAAACTGCTTTATAAAAGGATGAAGAGCAGTCAAACTGTTTTATAAGAGGACGAAGAGCAGTCAAACCGATTTATAATCGGATGAAGAGCAGTCAAACTGATTTATAAGAGGATGAACAGCAGTCAAACTGCGTTATAAAAGGATGAAGAGCAGTCAAACGGTTTTATAATAGGATGAAGAGCAGTCAAACTGATTTATAATCGGACGAAGAGCAGAAAAAACGGTTTTATAAGAGGATGAAGAGCAGTCAAATTGATTTATAAGAGGATGAAGAGCAGTCAAACTGCTTTATAAAAGGATGAAGAGCAGTCAAACTGATTTATAATCGGATGAAGAGCAGTCAAACTGATTTATAAGAGGATGAAGAGCAGTCAAACTGCGTTATAAAAGGATGAAGAGCAGTCAAACTGTTTTATAAGAGGATGAAGAGCAGTCAAACTGATTTATAATCGGATGAAGAGCAGTCAAACTGATTTATAAGAGGATGAAGAGCAGTCAAACTGCTTTATAAAAGGATGAAGAGCAGTCAAACTGTTTTATAAGAGGACGAAGAGCAGTCAAACTGGTTTATAATCGGATGAAGAGCAGTCAAACTGATTTATAAGAGGATGAAGAGCAGTCAAACTGCGTTATAAAAGGATGAAGAGCAGTCAAACTGTTTTATAAGAGGATGAAGAGCAGTCAAACTGATTTATAATCGGATGAAGAGCAGTCAAACTGATTTATAAGAGGATGAAGAGCAGTCAAACTGCTTTATAAAAGGATGAAGAGCAGTCAAACTGTTTTATAAGAGGACGAAGAGCAGTCAAACTGTTTTATAAGAGGACGAAGAGCAGTCAAACTGTTCTATAGGAGGATGAAGCGCAGTCAAACTGGTTTATAGGAGGATGAAGAGCAGTCAAACTGCTTTATAAAAGGATGAAGAGCAGTCAAACTGATTTATAAGAGGATGAAGAGCAGTCAAACTGCTTTATAAAAGGATGAAGAGCAGTCAAACTGTTTTATAAGCGGACGAGGAGCAGTCAAACTGATTTATAATCGGACGAAGAGCAGTCAAACTGATTTATAATCGGACGAAGAGCAGTCAAACGGTTTTATAAGAGGATGAAGAGCAGTCAAATTGATTTATAAGAGGATGAAGAGCAGTCAAACTGCTTTATAAAAGGATGAAGAGCAGTCAAACTGTTTTATACAATGATGTCGAGCAGTCAGACTGTTTCACAAAAGGATGAAGAGCAGTCAACCTGTTTTACAAGAGGATGAAGAGCAGTCAAACTGCGTTATAAAAAGATGAAGAGCAGTCAAACTGTTTTATAAGAGGATGAAGAGCAGTCAAACTGATTTATAATCGGATGAAGAGAAGTCAGACTGTTTTACAAGAGGATGAAGAGCAGTCAAACTGCTTTATAAAAGGATGAAGAGCAGTCAAACTGTTTTATAAGAGGACGAAGAGCAGTCAAACTGAGTTATAATCGGACGAAGAGCAGTCAAACTGTTCTATAGGAGGATGAAGCGCAGTCAAACTGGTTTATAGGAGGATGAAGAGCAGTCAAACTGCTTTATAAGAGGATGAAGAGCAGTTAAACTGATTTATAAGAGGATGAAGAGCAGTCAAACTGCTTTATAAAAGGATGAAGAGCAGTCAAACTGTTTTATAAGCGGACGAAGAGCAGTCCAACTGATTTATAATCGGACGAAGAGCAGTCAAACTGATTTATAATCTGATGAAGAGCAGTCAAACTGATTTATAAGAGGATGAAGAGCAGTCAAACTGCGTTATAAAAGGATGAAGAGCAGTCAAACTGTTTTATAAGAGGATGAAGAGCAGTCAAACTGATTTATAATCGGATGAAGAGCAGTCAAACTGATTTATAAGAGGATGAAGAGCAGTCAAAATGCGTTATAAAAGGATGAAGAGCAGTCAAACTGTTTTATAAGAGGATGAAGAGCAGTCAAACTGATTTATAATCGGATGAAGAGCAGTCAAACTGATTTATAAGAGAATGAATAGCAGTCAAACTGCTTTATAAAAGGATGAAGAGCAGTCAAACTGTTTTATAAGAGGACGAAGAGCAGTCAAACTGATTTATAATCGGACGAAGAGCAGTCAAACTGTTCTATAGGAGGATGAAGCGCAGTGAAACTGGTTTATAGGAGGATGAAGAGCAGTCAAACTGCTTTATAAAAGGATGAAGAGCAGTCAAACTGATTTATAAGAGGATGAAGAGCAGTCAAACTGCTTTATAAAAGGATGAAGAGCAGTCAAACTGTTTTATAAGAGGACGAAGAGCAGTCAAACTGTTTTATAAGAGGACGAAGAGCAGTCAAACTGTTCTATAGGAGGATGAAGCGCAGTCAAACTGGTTTATAGGAGGATGAAGAGCAGTCAAACTGCTTTATAAAAGGATGAAGAGCAGTCAAACTGATTTATAAGAGGATGAAGAGCAGTCAAACTGCTTTATAAAAGGATGAAGAGCAGTCAAACTGTTTTATAAGCGGACGAGGAGCAGTCAAACTGATTTATAATCGGACGAAGAGCAGTCAAGCTGATTGTAATCGGACGAAGAGCAGTCAAACTGTTTTATACAATGATGTCGAGCAGTCAGACTGTTTCACAAAAGGATGAAGAGCAGTCAACCTGTTTTACATGAGGATGAAGAGCAGTCAAACGGTTTTATAAGAGGATGAAGAGCAGTCAAATTGATTTATAAGAGGATGAAGAGCAGTCAAACTGCTTTATAAAAGGATGAAGAGCAGTCAAACTGTTTTATAAGCGGACGAAGAGCAGTCAGACTGTTTTTATAAGAGGACGAAGAGCAGTCAAACTGATTTATAATCGGATGAAGAGCAGTCAAACGGTTTTATAAGAGGATGAAGAGCAGTCAAATTGATTTATAAGAGGATGAAGAGCAGTCAAACTGCTTTATAAAAGGATGAAGAGCAGTCAAACTGTTTTATACAATGATGTAGAGCAGTCAGACTGTTTTACAAAAGGATGAAGAGCAGTCAACCTGTTTTACAAGAGGATGAAGAGCAGTCAAACTGCGTTATAAAAAGGATGAAGAGCAGTCAAACTGTTTTATAAGAGGATGAATAGCAGTCAAATTGATTTATAATCGGATGAAGAGCAGTCAGACTGTTTTACAAGAGGATGAAGAGCAGTCAAACTGCTTTATAAAAGGATGAAGAGCAGTCAAACTGTTTTATAAGAGGACGAAGAGCAGTCAAACTGAGTTATAATCGGACGAAGAGCAGTCAAACTGTTCTATAGGAGGATGAAGCGCAGTCAAACTGGTTTATAGGAGGATGAAGAGCAGTCAAACTGCTTTATAAGAGGATGAAGAGCAGTCAAACTGATTTATAAGAGGATGAAGAGCAGTCAAACTGCTTTATAAAAGGATGAAGAGCAGTCAAACTGTTTTATAAGCGGACGAAGAGCAGTCCAACTGATTTATAATCGGACGAAGAGCAGTCAAACTGATTTATAATCGGATGAAGAGCAGTCAAACTGATTTATAAGAGGATGAAGAGCAGTCAAACTGCGTTATAAAAGGATGAAGCGCAGTCAAACTGGTTTATAGGAGGATGAAGAGCAGTCAAACTGCTTTATAAAAGGATGAAGAGCAGTCAAACTGATTTATAAGAGGATGAAGAGCAGTCAAACTGCTTTATAAAAGGATGAAGAGCAGTCAAACTGTTTTATAAGCGGACGAAGAGCAGTCAAACTGTTTTTATAAGAGGACGAAGAGCAGTCAAACTGATTTATAATCGGATGAAGAGCAGTCAAACGGTTTTATAAGAGGATGAAGAGCAGTCAAATTGATTTATAAGAGGATGAAGAGCAGTCAAACTGCTTTATAAAAGGATGAAGAGCAGTCAAACTGTTTTATACAATGATGTAGAGCAGTCAGACTGTTTTACAAAAGGATGAAGAGCAGTCAACCTGTTTTACAAGAGGATGAAGAGCAGTCAAACTGCGTTATAAAAAGGATGAAGAGCAGTCAAACTGTTTTATAAGAGGATGAATAGCAGTCAAATTGATTTATAATCGGATGAAGAGCAGTCAGACTGTTTTACAAGAGGATGAAGAGCAGTCAAACTGCTTTATAAAAGGATGAAGAGCAGTCAAACTGTTTTATAAGAGGACGAAGAGCAGTCAAACTGAGTTATAATCGGACGAAGAGCAGTCAAACTGTTCTATAGGAGGATGAAGCGCAGTCAAACTGGTTTATAGGAGGATGAAGAGCAGTCAAACTGCTTTATAAGAGGATGAAGAGCAGTCAAACTGATTTATAAGAGGATGAAGAGCAGTCAAACTGCTTTATAAAAGGATGAAGAGCAGTCAAACTATGTTTTATAAGCGGACGAAGAGCAGTCCAACTGATGTATAATCGGACGAATAGCAGTCAAACTGATTTATAATCGGACGAAGAGCAGTCAAACTGAATTATAATCGGATGAATAGCAGTCAAACTGATTTATAATCGGATGAAGAGCAGTCAAACTGATTTATAAGAGGATGAAGAGCAGTCAAACTGCGTTATAAAAGGATGAAGAGCAGTCAAACTGTTTTATAAGAGGATGAAGAGCAGTCAAACTGGTTTATAATCGGATGAAGAGCAGTCAAACTGATTTATAAGAGGATGAAGAGCAGTCAAACTGCTTTATAAAAGGATGAAGAGCAGTCAAACTGTTTTATAAGAGGACGAAGAGCAGTCAAACTGGTTTATAATCGGACGAAGAGCAGTCAAACTGTTCTATAGGAGGATGAAGCGCAGTCAAACTGGTTTATAGGAGGATGAAGAGCAGTCAAACTGCTTTATAAAAGGATGACGAGCAGTCAAACTGATTTATAAGAGGATGAAGAGCAGTCAAACTGCTTTATAAAAGGATGAAGAGCAGTCAAACTGTTTTATAAGCGGACGAGGAGCAGTCAAACTGATTTATAATCGGACGAAGAGCAGTCAAACTGATTTATAATCGGACGAAGAGCAGTCAAACGGTTTTATAAGAGGATGAAGAGCAGTCAAACTGCTTTATAAAAGGATGAAGAGCAGTCAAGCTGTTTTATACAATGATGTCGAGCAGTCAGACTGTTTCACAAAAGGATGAAGAGCAGTCAACCTGTTTTACAAGAGGATGAAGAGCAGTCAAACTGCGTTATAAAAAGATGAAGAGCAGTCAAACTGTTTTATAAGAGGATGAAGAGCAGTCAAACTGATTTATAATCGGATGAAGAGCAGTCAGACTGTTTTACAAGAGGATGAAGAGCAGTCAAACTGCTTTATAAAAGGATGAAGAGCAGTCAAACTGTTTTATAAGAGGACGAAGAGCAGTCAAACTGAGTTATAATCGGACGAAGAGCAATCAAACTGTTCTATAGGAGGATGAAGCGCAGTCAAACTGGTTTATAGGAGGATGGAGAGCAGTCAAACTGCTTTATAAGAGGATGAAGAGCAGTCAAACTGATTTATAAGAGGATGAAGAGCAGTCAAACTGCTTTATAAAAGGATGAAGAGCAGTCAAACTGTTTTATAAGCGGACGAAGAGCAGTCAAACTGTTTTTATAAGAGGACGAAGAGCAGTCAAACTGATTTATAATCGGATGAAGAGCAGTCAAACTGATTTATAAGAGGATGAAGAGCAGTCAAACTGCGTTATAAAAGGATGAAGAGCAGTCAAACTGTTTTATAAGAGGACGAAGAGCAGTCAAACTGATTTATAATCGGACGAAGAGCAGTCAAACTGTTCTATAGGAGGATGAAGCGCAGTCAAACTGGTTTATAGGAGGATGAAGAGCAGTCAAACTGCTTTATAAAAGGATGAAGACCAGTCAAACTGTTTTATAAGAGGATGAAGAGCAGTCAAACTGTTTTATAAGAGGACGAAGAGCAGTCAAACTGATTTATAATCGGACGAAGAGCAGTCAAACTGTTCTATAGGAGGATGAAGCGCAGTCAAACTGGTTTATAGGAGGATGAAGAGCAGTTAAACTGCTTTATAAAAGGATGAAGAGCAGTCAAACTGATTTATAAGAGGATGAAGAGCAGTCAAAATGCTTTATAAAAGGATGAAGAGCAGTCAAACTGTTTTATAAGCGGACGAAGAGCAGTCAAACTGATTTATAATCGGACGAAGAGCAGTCAAACGGTTTTATAAGTGGATGAAGAGCGGTCAAATTGATTTATAAGAGGATGAAGAGCAGTCAAACTGCTTTATAAAAGGATGAAGAGCAGTCAAACTGTTTTATACAATGATGTAGAGCAGTCAGACTGTTTTACAAAAGGATGAAAAGCAGTCAACCTGTTTTACAAGAGGATGAAGAGCAGTCAAACTGCGTTATAAAAAGATGAAGAGCAGTCAAACGGTTTTATAAGAGGATGAAGAGCAGTCAAACTGCTTTATAAAAGGATGAAAAGCAGTCAAACTGTTTTATACAATGATGTCGAGCAGTCAGACTGTTTCACAAAAGGATGAAGAGCAGTCAACCTGTTTTACAAGAGGATGAAGAGCAGTCAAACTGCGTTATAAAAAGATGAAGAGCAGTCAAACTGTTTTATAAGAGGATGAAGAGCAGTCAAACTGATTTATAATCGGATGAAGAGCAGTCAGACTGTTTTACAAGAGGATGAAGAGCAGTCAAACTGCTTTATAAAAGGATGAAGAGCAGTCAAACTGTTTTATAAGAGGACGAAGAGCAGTCAAACTCAGTTATAATCGGACGAAGAGCAATCAAACTGTTCTATAGGAGGATGAAGCGCAGTCAAACTGGTTTATAGGAGGATGGAGAGCAGTCAAACTGCTTTATAAGAGGATGAAGAGCAGTCAAACTGATTTATAAGAGGATGAAGAGCAGTCAAACTGCTTTATAAAAGGATGAAGAGCAGTCAAACTGTTTTATAAGCGGACGAAGAGCAGTCCAACTGATTTATAATCGGACGAAGAGCAGTCAAACTGATTTATAATCGGATGAAGAGCAGTCAAACTGATTTATAAGAGGATGAAGAGCAGTCAAACTGCGTTATAAAAGGATGAAGAGCAGTCAAACTGTTTTATAAGAGGATGAAGAGCAGTCAAACTGATTTATAATCGGATAAAGAGCAGTCAAACTGATTTATAAGAGGATGAAGTGCAGTCAAACTGCGTTATAAAAGGATGAAGAGCAGTCAAACTGTTTTATAAGAGGATGAAGAGCAGTCAAACTGATTTATAATCGGATGAAGAGCAGTCAAACTGATTTACAAGAGAATGAAGAGCAGTCAAACTGCTTTATAAAAGGATGAAGAGCAGTCAAACTGTTTTATAAGAGGACGAAGAGCAGTCAAACTGAGTTATAATCGGACGAAGAGCAGTCAAACTGTTCTATAGGAGGATGAAGCGCAGTCAAACTGGTTTATAGGAGGAGGAAGAGCAGTCAAACTGCTTTATAAGAGGATGAAGAGCAGTCAAACTGATTTATAAGAGGATGAAGAGCAGTCAAACTGCTTTATAAAAGGATGAAGAGCAGTCAAACTATGTTTTATAAGCGGACGAAGAGCAGTCCAACTGATGTATAATCGGACGAATAGCAGTCAAACTGATTTATAATCGGACGAAGAGCAGTCAAACTGAATTATAATCGGATGAATAGCAGTCAAACTGATTTATAATCGGATGAAGAGCAGTCAAACTGATTTATAAGAGGATGAAGAGCAGTCAAACTGCGTTATAAAAGGATGAAGAGCAGTCAAACTGTTTTATAAGAGGATGAAGAGCAGTCAAACTGGTTTATAATCGGATGAAGAGCAGTCAAACTGATTTATAAGAGGATGAAGAGCAGTCAAACTGCTTTATAAAAGGATGAAGAGCAGTCAAACTGTTTTATAAGAGGACGAAGAGCAGTCAAACTGGTTTATAATCGGACGAAGAGCAGTCAAACTGTTCTATAGGAGGATGAAGCGCAGTCAAACTGGTTTATAGGAGGATGAAGAGCAGTCAAACTGCTTTATAAAAGGATGACGAGCAGTCAAACTGATTTATAAGAGGATGAAGAGCAGTCAAACTGCTTTATAAAAGGATGAAGAGCAGTCAAACTGTTTTATAAGCGGACGAGGAGCAGTCAAACTGATTTATAATCGGACGAAGAGCAGTCAAACTGATTTATAATCGGACGAAGAGCAGTCAAACGGTTTTATAAGAGGATGAAGAGCAGTCAAACTGCTTTATAAAAGGATGAAGAGCAGTCAAGCTGTTTTATACAATGATGTCGAGCAGTCAGACTGTTTCACAAAAGGATGAAGAGCAGTCAACCTGTTTTACAAGAGGATGAAGAGCAGTCAAACTGCGTTATAAAAAGATGAAGAGCAGTCAAACTGTTTTATAAGAGGATGAAGAGCAGTCAAACTGATTTATAATCGGATGAAGAGCAGTCAGACTGTTTTACAAGAGGATGAAGAGCAGTCAAACTGCTTTATAAAAGGATGAAGAGCAGTCAAACTGTTTTATAAGAGGACGAAGAGCAGTCAAACTGAGTTATAATCGGACGAAGAGCAATCAAACTGTTCTATAGGAGGATGAAGCGCAGTCAAACTGGTTTATAGGAGGATGGAGAGCAGTCAAACTGCTTTATAAGAGGATGAAGAGCAGTCAAACTGATTTATAAGAGGATGAAGAGCAGTCAAACTGCTTTATAAAAGGATGAAGAGCAGTCAAACTGTTTTATAAGCGGACGAAGAGCAGTCAAACTGTTTTTATAAGAGGACGAAGAGCAGTCAAACTGATTTATAATCGGATGAAGAGCAGTCAAACTGATTTATAAGAGGATGAAGAGCAGTCAAACTGCGTTATAAAAGGATGAAGAGCAGTCAAACTGTTTTATAAGAGGACGAAGAGCAGTCAAACTGATTTATAATCGGACGAAGAGCAGTCAAACTGTTCTATAGGAGGATGAAGCGCAGTCAAACTGGTTTATAGGAGGATGAAGAGCAGTCAAACTGCTTTATAAAAGGATGAAGACCAGTCAAACTGTTTTATAAGAGGATGAAGAGCAGTCAAACTGTTTTATAAGAGGACGAAGAGCAGTCAAACTGATTTATAATCGGACGAAGAGCAGTCAAACTGTTCTATAGGAGGATGAAGCGCAGTCAAACTGGTTTATAGGAGGATGAAGAGCAGTTAAACTGCTTTATAAAAGGATGAAGAGCAGTCAAACTGATTTATAAGAGGATGAAGAGCAGTCAAAATGCTTTATAAAAGGATGAAGAGCAGTCAAACTGTTTTATAAGCGGACGAAGAGCAGTCAAACTGATTTATAATCGGACGAAGAGCAGTCAAACGGTTTTATAAGTGGATGAAGAGCGGTCAAATTGATTTATAAGAGGATGAAGAGCAGTCAAACTGCTTTATAAAAGGATGAAGAGCAGTCAAACTGTTTTATACAATGATGTAGAGCAGTCAGACTGTTTTACAAAAGGATGAAAAGCAGTCAACCTGTTTTACAAGAGGATGAAGAGCAGTCAAACTGCGTTATAAAAAGATGAAGAGCAGTCAAACGGTTTTATAAGAGGATGAAGAGCAGTCAAACTGCTTTATAAAAGGATGAAAAGCAGTCAAACTGTTTTATACAATGATGTCGAGCAGTCAGACTGTTTCACAAAAGGATGAAGAGCAGTCAACCTGTTTTACAAGAGGATGAAGAGCAGTCAAACTGCGTTATAAAAAGATGAAGAGCAGTCAAACTGTTTTATAAGAGGATGAAGAGCAGTCAAACTGATTTATAATCGGATGAAGAGCAGTCAGACTGTTTTACAAGAGGATGAAGAGCAGTCAAACTGCTTTATAAAAGGATGAAGAGCAGTCAAACTGTTTTATAAGAGGACGAAGAGCAGTCAAACTCAGTTATAATCGGACGAAGAGCAATCAAACTGTTCTATAGGAGGATGAAGCGCAGTCAAACTGGTTTATAGGAGGATGGAGAGCAGTCAAACTGCTTTATAAGAGGATGAAGAGCAGTCAAACTGATTTATAAGAGGATGAAGAGCAGTCAAACTGCTTTATAAAAGGATGAAGAGCAGTCAAACTGTTTTATAAGCGGACGAAGAGCAGTCCAACTGATTTATAATCGGACGAAGAGCAGTCAAACTGATTTATAATCGGATGAAGAGCAGTCAAACTGATTTATAAGAGGATGAAGAGCAGTCAAACTGCGTTATAAAAGGATGAAGAGCAGTCAAACTGTTTTATAAGAGGATGAAGAGCAGTCAAACTGATTTATAATCGGATGAAGAGCAGTCAAACTGATTTATAAGAGGATGAAGTGCAGTCAAACTGCGTTATAAAAGGATGAAGAGCAGTCAAACTGTTTTATAAGAGGATGAAGAGCAGTCAAACTGATTTATAATCGGATGAAGAGCAGTCAAACTGATTTACAAGAGAATGAAGAGCAGTCAAACTGCTTTATAAAAGGATGAAGAGCAGTCAAACTGTTTTATAAGAGGACGAAGAGCAGTCAAACTGATTTATAATCGGACGAAGAGCAGTCAAACTGTTCTATAGGAGGATGAAGCGCAGTCAAACTGGTTTATAGGAGGATGAAGAGCAGTCAAACTGCTTTATAAAAGGATGAAGAGCAGTCAAACTGATTTATAAGAGGATGAAGAGCAGTCAAACTGCTTTATAAAAGGATGAAGAGCAGTCAAACTGTTTTATAAGAGAACGAAGAGCAGTCAAACTGTTTTATAAGAGGACGAAGAGCAGTCAAACTGTTCTATAGGAGGATGAAGCGCAGTCAAACTGGTTTATAGGAGGATGAAGAGCAGTCAAACTGCTTTATAAAAGGATGAAGAGCAGTCAAACTGATTTATAAGAGGATGAAGAGCAGTCAAACTGCTTTATAAAAGGATGAAGAGCAGTCAAACTGTTTTATAAGCGGACGAGGAGCAGTCAAACTGATTTATAATCGGACGAAGAGCAGTCAAACTGATTTATAATCGGACGAAGAGCAGTCAAACGGTTTTATAAGAGGATGAAGAGCAGTCAAACTGATTTATAATCGGATGAAGAGCAGTCAAACTGATTTACAAGAGAATGAAGAGCAGTCAAACTGCTTTATAAAAGGATGAAGAGCAGTCAAACTGTTTTATAAGAGGACGAAGAGCAGTCAAACTGATTTATAATCGGACGAAGAGCAGTCAAAATGTTCTATAGGAGGATGAAGCGCAGTGAAACTGGTTTATAGGAGGATGAAGAGCAGTCAAACTGCTTTATAAAAGGATGAAGAGCAGTCAAACTGATTTATAAGAGGATGAAGAGCAGTCAAACTGCTTTATAAAAGGATGAAGAGCAGTCAAACTGTTTTATAAGAGGACGAAGAGCAGTCAAACTGTTTTATAAGAGGACGAAGAGCAGTCAAATTGATTTATAAGAGGATGAAGAGCAGTCAAATTGATTTATAAGAGGATGAAGAGCAGTCAAACGGTTTTATAAGAGGATGAAGAGCAGTCAAACTGATTTATAATCGGACGAAGAGCAGTCAAACGGTTTTATAAGAGGATGAAGAGCAGTCAAATTGATTTATAAGAGGATGAAGAGCAGTCAAACTGCTTTATAAAAGGATGAAGAGCAGTCAAACTGTTTCATACGAGGATGTAGAGCAGTCAGACTGTTTTACAAGATGATGAAGAGCAGTCAACCTGTTTTACAAGAGGATGAAGAGCAGTCAAACTGTTTTATAAGAGGATGAAGAGCAGTCAAACTGCTTTATAAAAGGATGAAGAGCAGTCAAACTGTTTTAAAAGAGGACGAAGAGCAGTCAAACTGATTTATAATCGGATGAAGAGCAGTCAAACTGATTTATAAGAGGATGAAGAGCAGTCAAACTGCGTTATAAAAGGATGAAGAGCAGTCAAACTGTTTTATAAGAGGATGAAGAGCAGTCAAACTGATTTATAATCGGATGAAGAGTAGTCAAACTGATTTATAAAAGGATGAAGAGCAGTCAAACTGCTTTATAAAAGGATGAAGAGCAGTCAAACTGTTTTTATAAGAGGACGGAGAGCAGTCAAACTGGTTTATAATCGGACGAAGAGCAGTCAAAGTGTTCTATAGGAGGATGAAGCGCAGTCAAACTGGTTTATAGGAGGATGAAGAGCAGTCAAACTGCTTTATAAAAGGATGAAGAGCAGTCAAACTGATTTATAAGAGGATGAAGAGCAGTCAAACTGCTTTATAAAAGGATGAAGAGCAGTCAAACTGTTTTATAAGCGGACGAAGAGCAGTCAAACTGATTTATAATCGGACGAAGAGCAGTCAAACTGATTTATAATCGGACGAAGAGCAGTCAAACGGTTTTATAAGAGGATGAAGAGCAGTCAAATTGATTTATAAGAGGATGAAGAGCAGTCATACTGCTTTATAAAAGGATGAAGAGCAGTCAAACTGTTTTATACAATGATGTAGAGCAGTCAGACTGTTTTACAAAAGGATGAAGAGCAGTCAACCTGTTTTACAAGAGGATGAAGAGCAGTCAAACTGCGTTATAAAAAGGATGAAGAGCAGTCAAACTGTTTTATAAGAGGATGAATAGCAGTCAAATTGATTTATAATCGGATGAAGAGCAGTCAGACTGTTTTACAAGAGGATGAAGAGCAGTCAAACTGCTTTATAAAAGGATGAAGAGCAGTCAAACTGTTTTATAAGAGGACGAAGAGCAGTCAAACTGAGTTATAATCGGACGAAGAGCAGTCAAACTGTTCTATAGGAGGATGAAGCGCAGTCAAACTGGTTTATAGGAGGATGAAGAGCAGTCAAACTGCTTTATAAGAGGATGAAGAGCAGTCAAACTGATTTATAAGAGGATGAAGAGCAGTCAAACTGCTTTATAAAAGGATGAAGAGCAGTCAAACTATGTTTTATAAGCGGACGAAGAGCAGTCCAACTGATGTATAATCGGACGAATAGCAGTCAAACTGATTTATAATCGGACGAAGAGCAGTCAAACTGAATTATAATCGGATGAATAGCAGTCAAACTGATTTATAATCGGATGAAGAGCAGTCAAACTGATTTATAAGAGGATGAAGAGCAGTCAAACTGCGTTATAAAAGGATGAAGAGCAGTCAAACTGTTTTATAAGAGGATGAAGAGCAGTCAAACTGATTTATAATCGGATGAAGAGCAGTCAAACTGATTTATAAGAGGATGAAGAGCAGTCAAACTGCGTTATAAAAGGATGAAGAGCAGTCAAACTGTTTTATAAGAGGATGAAGAGCAGTCAAACTGATTTATAATCGGATGAAGAGCAGTCAAATTGCTTTATAAAAGGATGAAGAGCAGTCAAACTGC
The DNA here is from genome assembly GCA_022114975.2 of Lampris megalopsis. Lineage (NCBI taxonomy): Eukaryota > Metazoa > Chordata > Actinopteri > Lampriformes > Lampridae > Lampris > Lampris megalopsis. The sequence goes on along the minus strand of JAJHIY020000795.1, from coordinate 293,605 downwards.
TTTATAAAAGGATGAAGAGCAGTCAAACTGTTTTATAAGAGGACGAAGAGCAGTCAAACTGGTTTATAATCGGATGAAGAGCAGTCAAACTGATTTATAAGAGGATGAAGAGCAGTCAAACTGCTTTATAAAAGGATGAAGAGCAGTCAAACTGTTTTATAAGAGGACGAAGAGCAGTCAAACTGGTTTATAATCGGACGAAGAGCAGTCAAACTGTTCTATAGGAGGATGAAGCGCAGTCAAACTGGTTTATAGGAGGATGAAGAGCAGTCAAACTGCTTTATAAAAGGATGAAGAGCAGTCAAACTGATTTATAAAAGGATGAAGAGCAGTCAAACTGTTTTATAAGCGGACGAAGAGCAGTCAAACTGATTTATAAAAGGACGAAGAGCAGTCAAACTGATTTATAATCGGACGAAGAGCAGTCAAACGGTTTTATAAGAGGATGAAGAGCGGTCAAATTGATTTATAAGAGGATGAAGAGCAGTCAAACAGCTTTATAAAAGGATGAAGAGCAGTCAAACTGTTTTATACAATGATGTAGAGCAGTCAGACTGTTTTACAAAAGGATGAAAAGCAGTCAACCTTTTTTAGAAGAGGATGAAGAGCAGTCAAACTGCGTTATAAAAAGATGAAGAGCAGTCAAACTGTTTTATAAGAGGATGAAGAGCAGTCAAACTGATTTATAATCGGATGAAGAGCAGTCAAACTGATTTATAAGAGGATGAAGAGCAGTCAAACTGCTTTATAAAAGGATGAAGAGCAGTCAAACTGTTTTATAAGAGGACGAAGAGCAGTCAAACTGGTTTATAATCGGATGAAGAGCAGTCAAACTGATTTATAAGAGGATGAAGAGCAGTCAAACTGAGTTATAAAAGGATGAAGAGCAGTCCAACTGATTTATAATCGGACGAAGAGCAGTCAAACTGATTTATAAGAGGATGAAGAGCAGTCAAACTGATTTATAAGAGGATGAAGAGCAGTCAAACTGCGTTATAAAAGGATGAAGAGCAGTCAAACTGTTTTATAAGAGGATGAAGAGCAGTCAAACTGATTTATAATCGGATGAAGAGCAGTCAAACTGATTTATAAGAGGATGAAGTGCAGTCAATCTGCGTTATAAAAGGATGAAGAGCAGTCAAACTGTTTTATAAGAGGATGAAGAGCAGTCAAACTGATTTATAATCGGATAAAGAGCAGTCAAACTGATTTATAAGAGAATGAAGAGCAGTCAAACTGCTTTATAAAAGGATGAAGAGCAGTCAAACTGTTTTATAAGAGGACGAAGAGCAGTCAAACTGATTTATAATCGGACGAAGAGCAGTCAAAATGTTCTATAGGAGGATGAAGCGCAGTGAAACTGGTTTATAGGAGGATGAAGAGCAGTCAAACTGCTTTATAAAAGGATGAAGAGCAGTCAAACTGATTTATAAGAGGATGAAGAGCAGTCAAACTGCTTTATAAAAGGATGAAGAGCAGTCAAACTGTTTTATAAGAGGACGAAGAGCAGTCAAACTGTTTTATAAGAGGACGAAGAGCAGTCAAATTGATTTATAAGAGGATGAAGAGCAGTCAAATTGATTTATAAGAGGATGAAGAGCAGTCAAACGGTTTTATAAGAGGATGAAGAGCAGTCAAACTGATTTATAATCGGACGAAGAGCAGTCAAACGGTTTTATAAGAGGATGAAGAGCAGTCAAATTGATTTATAAGAGGATGAAGAGCAGTCAAACTGCTTTATAAAAGGATGAAGAGCAGTCAAACTGTTTCATACGAGGATGTAGAGCAGTCAGACTGTTTTACAAGAGGATGAAGAGCAGTCAACCTGTTTTACAAGAGGATGAAGAGCAGTCAAACTGTTTTATAAGAGGATGAAGAGCAGTCAAACTGCTTTATAAAAGGATGAAGAGCAGTCAAACTGTTTTAAAAGAGGACGAAGAGCAGTCAAACTGATTTATAATCGGATGAAGAGCAGTCAAACTGATTTATAAGAGGATGAAGAGCAGTCAAACTGCGTTATAAAAGGATGAAGAGCAGTCAAACTGTTTTATAAGAGGATGAAGAGCAGTCAAACTGATTTATAATCGGATGAAGAGTAGTCAAACTGATTTATAAAAGGATGAAGAGCAGTCAAACTGCTTTATAAAAGGATGAAGAGCAGTCAAACTGTTTTTATAAGAGGACGGAGAGCAGTCAAACTGGTTTATAATCGGACGAAGAGCAGTCAAAGTGTTCTATAGGAGGATGAAGCGCAGTCAAACTGGTTTATAGGAGGATGAAGAGCAGTCAAACTGCTTTATAAAAGGATGAAGAGCAGTCAAACTGATTTATAAGAGGATGAAGAGCAGTCAAACTGCTTTATAAAAGGATGAAGAGCAGTCAAACTGTTTTATAAGCGGACGAAGAGCAGTCAAACTGATTTATAATCGGACGAAGAGCAGTCAAACTGATTTATAATCGGACGAAGAGCAGTCAAACGGTTTTATAAGAGGATGAAGAGCAGTCAAATTGATTTATAAGAGGATGAAGAGCAGTCATACTGCTTTATAAAAGGATGAAGAGCAGTCAAACTGTTTTATACAATGATGTAGAGCAGTCAGACTGTTTTACAAAAGGATGAAGAGCAGTCAACCTGTTTTACAAGAGGATGAAGAGCAGTCAAACTGCGTTATAAAAAGGATGAAGAGCAGTCAAACTGTTTTATAAGAGGATGAATAGCAGTCAAATTGATTTATAATCGGATGAAGAGCAGTCAGACTGTTTTACAAGAGGATGAAGAGCAGTCAAACTGCTTTATAAAAGGATGAAGAGCAGTCAAACTGTTTTATAAGAGGACGAAGAGCAGTCAAACTGAGTTATAATCGGACGAAGAGCAGTCAAACTGTTCTATAGGAGGATGAAGCGCAGTCAAACTGGTTTATAGGAGGATGAAGAGCAGTCAAACTGCTTTATAAGAGGATGAAGAGCAGTCAAACTGATTTATAAGAGGATGAAGAGCAGTCAAACTGCTTTATAAAAGGATGAAGAGCAGTCAAACTATGTTTTATAAGCGGACGAAGAGCAGTCCAACTGATGTATAATCGGACGAATAGCAGTCAAACTGATTTATAATCGGACGAAGAGCAGTCAAACTGAATTATAATCGGATGAATAGCAGTCAAACTGATTTATAATCGGATGAAGAGCAGTCAAACTGATTTATAAGAGGATGAAGAGCAGTCAAACTGCGTTATAAAAGGATGAAGAGCAGTCAAACTGTTTTATAAGAGGATGAAGAGCAGTCAAACTGATTTATAATCGGATGAAGAGCAGTCAAACTGATTTATAAGAGGATGAAGAGCAGTCAAACTGCGTTATAAAAGGATGAAGAGCAGTCAAACTGTTTTATAAGAGGATGAAGAGCAGTCAAACTGATTTATAATCGGATGAAGAGCAGTCAAATTGCTTTATAAAAGGATGAAGAGCAGTCAAACTGCTTTATAAAAGGATGAAGAGCAGTCAAACTGTTTTATAAGAGGACGAAGAGCAGTCAAACTGGTTTATAATCGGATGAAGAGCAGTCAAACTGATTTATAAGAGGATGAAGAGCAGTCAAACTGCTTTATAAAAGGATGAAGAGCAGTCAAACTGTTTTATAAGAGGACGAAGAGCAGTCAAACTGGTTTATAATCGGACGAAGAGCAGTCAAACTGTTCTATAGGAGGATGAAGCGCAGTCAAACTGGTTTATAGGAGGATGAAGAGCAGTCAAACTGCTTTATAAAAGGATGAAGAGCAGTCAAACTGATTTATAAAAGGATGAAGAGCAGTCAAACTGTTTTATAAGCGGACGAAGAGCAGTCAAACTGATTTATAAAAGGACGAAGAGCAGTCAAACTGATTTATAATCGGACGAAGAGCAGTCAAACGGTTTTATAAGAGGATGAAGAGCGGTCAAATTGATTTATAAGAGGATGAAGAGCAGTCAAACAGCTTTATAAAAGGATGAAGAGCAGTCAAACTGTTTTATACAATGATGTAGAGCAGTCAGACTGTTTTACAAAAGGATGAAAAGCAGTCAACCTGTTTTAGAAGAGGATGAAGAGCAGTCAAACTGCGTTATAAAAAGATGAAGAGCAGTCAAACTGTTTTATAAGAGGATGAAGAGCAGTCAAACTGATTTATAATCGGATGAAGAGCAGTCAAACTGATTTATAAGAGGATGAAGAGCAGTCAAACTGCTTTATAAAAGGATGAAGAGCAGTCAAACTGTTTTATAAGAGGACGAAGAGCAGTCAAACTGGTTTATAATCGGATGAAGAGCAGTCAAACTGATTTATAAGAGGATGAAGAGCAGTCAAACTGAGTTATAAAAGGATGAAGAGCAGTCCAACTGATTTATAATCGGACGAAGAGCAGTCAAACTGATTTATAAGAGGATGAAGAGCAGTCAAACTGATTTATAAGAGGATGAAGAGCAGTCAAACTGCGTTATAAAAGGATGAAGAGCAGTCAAACTGTTTTATAAGAGGATGAAGAGCAGTCAAACTGATTTATAATCGGATGAAGAGCAGTCAAACTGATTTATAAGAGGATGAAGTGCAGTCAATCTGCGTTATAAAAGGATGAAGAGCAGTCAAACTGTTTTATAAGAGGATGAAGAGCAGTCAAACTGATTTATAATCGGATAAAGAGCAGTCAAACTGATTTATAAGAGAATGAAGAGCAGTCAAACTGCTTTATAAAAGGATGAAGAGCAGTCAAACTGTTTTATAAGAGGATGAAGAGCAGTCAAACTGATTTATAATCGGACGAAGAGCAGTCAAACTGTTCTATAGGAGGATGAAGCGCAGTCAAACTGGTTTATAGGAGGATGAAGAGCAGTCAAACTGCTTTATAAAAGGATGAAGAGCAGTCAAACTGATTTATAAGAGGATGAAGAGCAGTCAAACTGTTTTATAAGCGGACGAAGAGCAGTCAAACTGATTTATAAAAGGACGAAGAGCAGTCAAACTGATTTATAATCGGACGAAGAGCAGTCAAACGGTTTTATAAGAGGATGAAGAGCGGTCAAATTGATTTATAAGAGGATGAAGAGCAGTCAAACAGCTTTATAAAAGGATGAAGAGCAGTCAAACTGATTTATAATCGGATGAAGAGCAGTCAAACTGATTTATAAGAGGATGAAGAGCAGTCAAACTGCGTTATAAAAGGATGAAGAGCAGTCAAACTGTTTTATAAGAGGATGAAGAGCAGTCAAACTGATTTATAATCGGATGAAGAGCAGTCAAACTGATTTATAAGAGGATGAAGAGCAGTCAAACTGCTTTATAAAAGGATGAAGAGCAGTCAAACTGTTTTATAAGAGGACGAAGAGCAGTCAAACTGGTTTATAATCGGATGAAGAGCAGTCAAACTGATTTATAAGAGGATGAAGAGCAGTCAAACTGCGTTATAAAAGGATGAAGAGCAGTCAAACTGTTTTATAAGAGGATGAAGAGCAGTCAAACTAATTTATAATCGGATGAAGAGCAGTCAAACTGATTTATAAGAGGATGAAGAGCAGTCAAACTGCTTTATAAAAGGATGAAGAGCAGTCAAACTGTTTTATAAGAGGACGAAGAGCAGTCAAACTGTTCTATAGGAGGATGAAGCGCAGTCAAACTGGTTTATAGGAGGATGAAGAGCAGTCAAACTGCTTTATAAAAGGATGAAGAGCAGTCAGACTGTTTTACAAGAGGATGAAGAGCAGTCAAACTGCTTTATAAAAGGATGAAGAGCAGTCAAACTGTTTTATAAGAGGACGAAGAGCAGTCAAACTGAGTTATAATCGGACGAAGAGCAGTCAAACTGTTCTATAGGAGGATGAAGCGCAGTCAAACTGGTTTATAGGAGGATGAAGAACAGTCAAACTGCTTTATAAGAGGATGAAGAGCAGTCAAACTGATTTATAAGAGGATGAAGAGCAGTCAAACTGCTTTATAAAAGGATGAAGAGCAGTCAAACTATGTTTTATAAGCGGACGAAGAGCAGTCCAACTGATGTATAATCGGACGAATAGCAGTCAAACTGATTTATAATCGGACGAAGAGCAGTCAAACTGATTTATAATCGGATGAATAGCAGTCAAACTGATTTATAAGAGGACGAAGAGCAGTCAAATTGATTTATAAGAGGATGAAGAGCAGTCAAATTGATTTATAAGAGGATGAAGAGCAGTCAAACGGTTTTATAAGAGGATGAAGAGCAGTCAAACTGATTTATAATCGGACGAAGAGCAGTCAAACGGTTTTATAAGAGGATGAAGAGCAGTCAAATTGATTTATAAGAGGATGAAGAGCAGTCAAACTGCTTTATAAAAGGATGAAGAGCAGTCAAACTGTTTCATACGAGGATGTAGAGCAGTCAGACTGTTTTACAAGAGGATGAAGAGCAGTCAACCTGTTTTACAAGAGGATGAAGAGCAGTCAAACTGTTTTATAAGAGGATGAAGAGCAGTCAAACTGCTTTATAAAAGGATGAAGAGCAGTCAAACTGTTTTAAAAGAGGACGAAGAGCAGTCAAACTGATTTATAATCGGATGAAGAGCAGTCAAACTGATTTATAAGAGGATGAAGAGCAGTCAAACTGCGTTATAAAAGGATGAAGAGCAGTCAAACTGTTTTATAAGAGGATGAAGAGCAGTCAAACTGATTTATAATCGGATGAAGAGCAGTCAAACTGATTTATAAAAGGATGAAGAGCAGTCAAACTGCTTTATAAAAGGATGAAGAGCAGTCAAACTGTTTTTATAAGAGGACGGAGAGCAGTCAAACTGGTTTATAATCGGACGAAGAGCAGTCAAAGTGTTCTATAGGAGGATGAAGCGCAGTCAAACTGGTTTATAGGAGGATGAAGAGCAGTCAAACTGCTTTATAAAAGGATGAAGAGCAGTCAAACTGATTTATAAGAGGATGAAGAGCAGTCAAACTGCTTTATAAAAGGATGAAGAGCAGACAAACTGTTTTATAAGCGGACGAAGAGCAGTCAAACTGATTTATAATCGGACGAAGAGCAGTCAAACTGATTTATAATCGGACGAAGAGCAGTCAAACGGTTTTATAAGAGGATGAAGAGCAGTCAAATTGATTTATAAGAGGATGAAGAGCAGTCATACTGCTTTATAAAAGGATGAAGAGCAGTCAAACTGTTTTATACAATGATGTAGAGCAGTCAGACTGTTTTACAAAAGGATGAAGAGCAGTCAACCTGTTTTACAAGAGGATGAAGAGCAGTCAAACTGCGTTATAAAAAGGATGAAGAGCAGTCAAACTGTTTTATAAGAGGATGAATAGCAGTCAAATTGATTTATAATCGGATGAAGAGCAGTCAGACTGTTTTACAAGAGGATGAAGAGCAGTCAAACTGCTTTATAAAAGGATGAAGAGCAGTCAAACTGTTTTATAAGAGGACGAAGAGCAGTCAAACTGAGTTATAATCGGACGAAGAGCAGTCAAACTGTTCTATAGGAGGATGAAGCGCAGTCAAACTGGTTTATAGGAGGATGAAGAGCAGTCAAACTGCTTTATAAGAGGATGAAGAGCAGTCAAACTGATTTATAAGAGGATGAAGAGCAGTCAAACTGCTTTATAAAAGGATGAAGAGCAGTCAAACTATGTTTTATAAGCGGACGAAGAGCAGTCCAACTGATGTATAATCGGACGAATAGCAGTCAAACTGATTTATAATCGGACGAAGAGCAGTCAAACTGAATTATAATCGGATGAATAGCAGTCAAACTGATTTATAATCGGATGAAGAGCAGTCAAACTGATTTATAAGAGGATGAAGAGCAGTCAAACTGCGTTATAAAAGGATGAAGAGCAGTCAAACTGTTTTATAAGAGGATGAAGAGCAGTCAAACTGATTTATAATCGGATGAAGAGCAGTCAAACTGATTTATAAGAGGATGAAGAGCAGTCAAACTGCGTTATAAAAGGATGAAGAGCAGTCAAACTGTTTTATAAGAGGATGAAGAGCAGTCAAACTGATTTATAATCGGATGAAGAGCAGTCAAATTGCTTTATAAAAGGATGAAGAGCAGTCAAACTGCTTTATAAAAGGATGAAGAGCAGTCAAACTGTTTTATAAGAGGACGAAGAGCAGTCAAACTGGTTTATAATCGGATGAAGAGCAGTCAAACTGATTTATAAGAGGATGAAGAGCAGTCAAACTGCTTTATAAAAGGATGAAGAGCAGTCAAACTGTTTTATAAGAGGACGAAGAGCAGTAAAACTGGTTTATAATCGGACGAAGAGCAGTCAAACTGTTCTATAGGAGGATGAAGCGCAGTCAAACTGGTTTATAGGAGGATGAAGAGCAGTCAAACTGCTTTATAAAAGGATGAAGAGCAGTCAAACTGATTTATAAAAGGATGAAGAGCAGTCAAACTGTTTTATAAGCGGACGAAGAGCAGTCAAACTGATTTATAAAAGGACGAAGAGCAGTCAAACTGATTTATAATCGGACGAAGAGCAGTCAAACGGTTTTATAAGAGGATGAAGAGCGGTCAAATTGATTTATAAGAGGATGAAGAGCAGTCAAACAGCTTTATAAAAGGATGAAGAGCAGTCAAACTGTTTTATACAATGATGTAGAGCAGTCAGACTGTTTTACAAAAGGATGAAAAGCAGTCAACCTGTTTTAGAAGAGGATGAAGAGCAGTCAAACTGCGTTATAAAAAGATGAAGAGCAGTCAAACTGTTTTATAAGAGGATGAAGAGCAGTCAAACTGATTTATAATCGGATGAAGAGCAGTCAAACTGATTTATAAGAGGATGAAGAGCAGTCAAACTGCTTTATAAAAGGATGAAGAGCAGTCAAACTGTTTTATAAGAGGACGAAGAGCAGTCAAACTGGTTTATAATCGGATGAAGAGCAGTCAAACTGATTTATAAGAGGATGAAGAGCAGTCAAACTGCGTTATAAAAGGATGAAGAGCAGTCCAACTGATTTATAATCGGACGAAGAGCAGTCAAACTGATTTATAATCGGATGAAGAGCAGTCAAACTGATTTATAAGAGGATGAAGAGCAGTCAAACTGCGTTATAAAAGGATGAAGAGCAGTCAAACTGTTTTATAAGAGGATGAAGAGCAGTCAAACTGATTTATAATCGGATGAAGAGCAGTCAAACTGATTTATAAGAGGATGAAGTGCAGTCAATCTGCGTTATAAAAGGATGAAGAGCAGTCAAACTGTTTTATAAGAGGATGAAGAGCAGTCAAACTGATTTATAATCGGATGAAGAGCAGTCAAACTGATTTATAAGAGAATGAAGAGCAGTCAAACTGCTTTATAAAAGGATGAAGAGCAGTCAAACTGTTTTATAAGAGGATGAAGAGCAGTCAAACTGATTTATAATCGGACGAAGAGCAGTCAAACTGTTCTATAGGAGGATGAAACGCAGTCAAACTGGTTTATAGGAGGATGAAGAGCAGTCAAACTGCTTTATAAAAGGATGAAGAGCAGTCAAACTGATTTATAAGAGGATGAAGAGCAGTCAAACTGCTTTATAAAAGGATGAAGAGCAGTCAAACTGTTTTATAAGCGGACGAAGAGCAGTCAAACTGATTTATAAAAGGACGAAGAGCAGTCAAACTGATTTATAATCGGACGAAGAGCAGTCAAACGGTTTTATAAGAGGATGAAGAGCGGTCAAATTGATTTATAAGAGGATGAAGAGCAGTCAAACAGCTTTATAAAAGGATGAAGAGCAGTCAAACTGATTTATAATCGGATGAAGAGCAGTCAAACTGATTTATAAGAGGATGAAGAGCAGTCAAACTGCGTTATAAAAGGATGAAGAGCAGTCAAACTGTTTTATAAGAGGACGAAGAGCAGTAAAACTGGTTTATAATCGGACGAAGAGCAGTCAAACTGTTCTATAGGAGGATGAAGCGCAGTCAAACTGGTTTATAGGAGGATGAAGAGCAGTCAAACTGCTTTATAAAAGGATGAAGAGCAGTCAAACTGATTTATAAAAGGATGAAGAGCAGTCAAACTGTTTTATAAGCGGACGAAGAGCAGTCAAACTGATTTATAAAAGGACGAAGAGCAGTCAAACTGATTTATAATCGGACGAAGAGCAGTCAAACGGTTTTATAAGAGGATGAAGAGCGGTCAAATTGATTTATAAGAGGATGAAGAGCAGTCAAACAGCTTTATAAAAGGATGAAGAGCAGTCAAACTGTTTTATACAATGATGTAGAGCAGTCAGACTGTTTTACAAAAGGATGAAAAGCAGTCAACCTGTTTTAGAAGAGGATGAAGAGCAGTCAAACTGCGTTATAAAAAGATGAAGAGCAGTCAAACTGTTTTATAAGAGGATGAAGAGCAGTCAAACTGATTTATAATCGGATGAAGAGCAGTCAAACTGATTTATAAGAGGATGAAGAGCAGTCAAACTGCTTTATAAAAGGATGAAGAGCAGTCAAACTGTTTTATAAGAGGACGAAGAGCAGTCAAACTGGTTTATAATCGGATGAAGAGCAGTCAAACTGATTTATAAGAGGATGAAGAGCAGTCAAACTGCGTTATAAAAGGATGAAGAGCAGTCCAACTGATTTATAATCGGACGAAGAGCAGTCAAACTGATTTATAATCGGATGAAGAGCAGTCAAACTGATTTATAAGAGGATGAAGAGCAGTCAAACTGCGTTATAAAAGGATGAAGAGCAGTCAAACTGTTTTATAAGAGGATGAAGAGCAGTCAAACTGATTTATAATCGGATGAAGAGCAGTCAAACTGATTTATAAGAGGATGAAGTGCAGTCAATCTGCGTTATAAAAGGATGAAGAGCAGTCAAACTGTTTTATAAGAGGATGAAGAGCAGTCAAACTGATTTATAATCGGATGAAGAGCAGTCAAACTGATTTATAAGAGAATGAAGAGCAGTCAAACTGCTTTATAAAAGGATGAAGAGCAGTCAAACTGTTTTATAAGAGGATGAAGAGCAGTCAAACTGATTTATAATCGGACGAAGAGCAGTCAAACTGTTCTATAGGAGGATGAAACGCAGTCAAACTGGTTTATAGGAGGATGAAGAGCAGTCAAACTGCTTTATAAAAGGATGAAGAGCAGTCAAACTGATTTATAAGAGGATGAAGAGCAGTCAAACTGCTTTATAAAAGGATGAAGAGCAGTCAAACTGTTTTATAAGCGGACGAAGAGCAGTCAAACTGATTTATAAAAGGACGAAGAGCAGTCAAACTGATTTATAATCGGACGAAGAGCAGTCAAACGGTTTTATAAGAGGATGAAGAGCGGTCAAATTGATTTATAAGAGGATGAAGAGCAGTCAAACAGCTTTATAAAAGGATGAAGAGCAGTCAAACTGATTTATAATCGGATGAAGAGCAGTCAAACTGATTTATAAGAGGATGAAGAGCAGTCAAACTGCGTTATAAAAGGATGAAGAGCAGTCAAACTGTTTTATAAGAGGATGAAGAGCAGTCAAACTGATTTATAATCGGATGAAGAGCAGTCAAACTGATTTATAAGAGGATGAAGAGCAGTCAAACTGCTTTATAAAAGGATGAAGAGCAGTCAAACTGTTTTATAAGAGGACGAAGAGCAGTCAAACTGGTTTATAAGAGGATGAAGAGCAGTCAAACTGATTTATAATCGGATGAAGAGCAGTCAAACTGCGTTATAAAAGGATGAAGAGCAGTCAAACTGTTTTATAAGAGGATGAAGAGCAGTCAAACTGATTTATAATCGGATGAAGAGCAGTCAAACTGATTTATAAGAGGATGAAGAGCAGTCAAACTGCTTTATAAAAGGATGAAGAGCAGTCAAACTGTTTTATAAGAGGACGAAGAGCAGTCAAACTGTTTTATAAGAGGACGAAGAGCAGTCAAACTGTTCTATAGGAGGATGAAGCGCAGTCAAACTGGTTTATAGGAGGATGAAGAGCAGTCAAACTGCTTTATAAAAGGATGAAGAGCAGTCAGACTGTTTTACAAGAGGATGAAGAGCAGTCAAACTGCTTTATAAAAGGATGAAGAGCAGTCAAACTGTTTTATAAGAGGACGAAGAGCAGTCAAACTGAGTTATAATCGGACGAAGAGCAGTCAAACTGTTCTATAGGAGGATGAAGCGCAGTCAAACTGGTTTATAGGAGGATGAAGAGCAGTCAAACTGCTTTATAAGAGGATGAAGAGCAGTCAAACTGATTTATAAGAGGATGAAGAGCAGTCAAACTGCTTTATAAAAGGATGAAGAGCAGTCAAACTATGTTTTATAAGCGGACGAAGAGCAGTCCAACTGATTTATAAGAGGATGAAGAGCAGTCAAACTGCGTTATAAAAGGATGAAGAGCAGTCAAACTGTTTTATAAGAGGATGAAGAGCAGTCAAACTGATTTATAATCGGATGAAGAGCAGTCAAACTGATTTATAAGAGGATGAAGTGCAGTCAATCTGCGTTATAAAAGGATGAAGAGCAGTCAAACTGTTTTATAAGAGGATGAAGAGCAGTCAAACTGATTTATAATCGGATGAAGAGCAGTCAAACTGATTTATAAGAGAATGAAGAGCAGTCAAACTGCTTTATAAAAGGATGAAGAGCAGTCAAACTGTTTTATAAGAGGATGAAGAGCAGTCAAACTGATTTATAATCGGACGAAGAGCAGTCAAACTGTTCTATAGGAGGATGAAGCGCAGTCAAACTGGTTTATAGGAGGATGAAGAGCAGTCAAACTGCTTTATAAAAGGATGAAGAGCAGTCAAACTGATTTATAAGAGGATGAAGAGCAGTCAAACTGCTTTATAAAAGGATGAAGAGCAGTCAAACTGTTTTATAAGCGGACGAAGAGCAGTCAAACTGATTTATAAAAGGACGAAGAGCAGTCAAACTGATTTATAATCGGACGAAGAGCAGTCAAACGGTTTTATAAGAGGATGAAGAGCGGTCAAATTGATTTATAAGAGGATGAAGAGCAGTCAAACAGCTTTATAAAAGGATGAAGAGCAGTCAAACTGTTTTATAAGAGGATGAAGAGCAGTCAAACTGATTTATAATCGGATGAAGAGCAGTCAAACTGATTTATAAGAGGATGAAGTGCAGTCAATCTGCGTTATAAAAGGATGAAGAGCAGTCAAACTGTTTTATAAGAGGATGAAGAGCAGTCAAACTGATTTATAATCGGATGAAGAGCAGTCAAACTGATTTATAAGAGAATGAAGAGCAGTCAAACTGTTTTATAAGAGGACGAAGAGCAGTCAAACTGGTTTATAATCGGATGAAGAGCAGTCAAACTGATTTATAAGAGGATGAAGAGCAGTCAAACTGCGTTATAAAAGGATGAAGAGCAATCAAACTGTTTTATAAGAGGATGAAGAGCAGTCAAACTGATTTATAATCGGATGAAGAGCAGTCAAACTGATTTATAAGAGGATGAAGAGCAGTCAAACTGCTTTATAAAAGGATGAAGAGCAGTCAAACTGTTTTATAAGAGGACGAAGAGCAGTCAAACTGTTTTATAAGAGGACGAAGAGCAGTCAAACTGTTCTATAGGAGGATGAAGCGCAGTCAAACTGGTTTATAGGAGGATGAAGAGCAGTCAAACTGCTTTATAAAAGGATGAAGAGCAGTCAGACTGTTTTACAATAGGATGAAGAGCAGTCAAACTGCTTTATAAAAGGATGAAGAGCAGTCAAACTGTTTTATAAGAGGACGAAGAGCAGTCAAACTGAGTTATAATCGGACGAAGAGCAGTCAAACTGTTCTATAGGAGGATGAAGCGCAGTCAAACTGGTTTATAGGAGGATGAAGAGCAGTCAAACTGCTTTATAAGAGGATGAAGAGCAGTCAAACTGATTTATAAGAGGATGAAGAGCAGTCAAACTGCTTTATAAAAGGATGAAGAGCAGTCAAACTATGTTTTATAAGCGGACGAAGAGCAGTCCAACTGATGTATAATCGGACGAATAGCAGTCAAACTGATTTATAATCGGACGAAGAGCAGTCAAACTGATTTATAATCGGATGAATAGCAGTCAAACTGATTTATAATCGGATGAAGAGCAGTCAAACTGATTTATAAGAGGATGAAGAGCAGTCAAACTGCGTTATAAAAGGATGAAGAGCAGTCAAACTGTTTTATAAGAGGATGAAGAGCAGTCAAACTGATTTATAATCGGATGAAGAGCAGTCAAACTGATTTATAAGAGGATGAAGAGCAGTCAAACTGCGTTATAAAAGGATGAAGAGCAGTCAAACTGTTTTATAAGAGGATGAAGAGCAGTCAAACTGATTTATAATCGGATGAAGAGCAGTCAAACTGCTTTATAAAAGGATGAAGAGCAGTCAAACTGCTTTATAAAAGGATGAAGAGCAGTCAAACTGTTTTATAAGAGGACGAAGAGCAGTCAAACTGGTTTATAATCGGATGAAGAGCAGTCAAACTGATTTATAAGAGGATGAAGAGCAGTCAAACTGCTTTATAAAAGGATGAAGAGCAGTCAAACTGTTTTATAAGAGGACGAAGAGCAGTCAAACTGGTTTATAATCGGACGAAGAGCAGTCAAACTGTTCTATAGGAGGATGAAGCGCAGTCAAACTGGTTTATAGGAGAATGAAGAGCAGTCAAACTGCTTTATAAAAGGATGAAGAGCAGTCAAACTGTTTTATAAGAGGACGAAGAGCAGTCAAACTGATTTATAATCGGACGAAGAGCAGTCAAACTGTTCTATAGGAGGATGAAGCGCAGTGAAACTGGTTTATAGGAGGATGAAGAGCAGTCAAACTGCTTTATAAAAGGATGAAGAGCAGTCAAACTGATTTATAAGAGGATGAAGAGCAGTCAAACTGCTTTATAAAAGGATGAAGAGCAGTCAAACTGTTTTATAAGAGGACGAAGAGCAGTCAAACTGTTTTATAAGAGGACGAAGAGCAGTCAAATTGATTTATAAGAGGATGAAGAGCAGTCAAATTGATTTATAAGAGGATGAAGAGCAGTCAAACGGTTTTATAAGAGGATGAAGAGCAGTCAAACTGATTTATAATCGGACGAAGAGCAGTCAAACGGTTTTATAAGAGGATGAAGAGCAGTCAAATTGATTTATAAGAGGATGAAGAGCAGTCAAACTGCTTTATAAAAGGATGAAGAGCAGTCAAACTGTTTCATACGAGGATGTAGAGCAGTCAGACTGTTTTACAAGAGGATGAAGAGCAGTCAACCTGTTTTACAAAAGGATGAAGAGCAGTCAAACTGTTTTATAAGAGGATGAAGAGCAGTCAAACTGCTTTATAAAAGGATGAAGAGCAGTCAAACTGTTTTAAAAGAGGACGAAGAGCAGTCAAACTGATTTATAATCGGATGAAGAGCAGTCAAACTGATTTATAAGAGGATGAAGAGCAGTCAAACTGATTTATAATCGGATGAAGAGCAGTCAAACTGATTTATAAGAGGATGAAGTGCAGTCAATCTGCGTTATAAAAGGATGAAGAGCAGTCAAACTGTTTTATAAGAGGATGAAGAGCAGTCAAACTGATTTATAATCGGATGAAGAGCAGTCAAACTGATTTATAAGAGAATGAAGAGCAGTCAAACTGCTTTATAAAAGGATGAAGAGCAGTCAAACTGTTTTATAAGAGGATGAAGAGCAGTCAAACTGATTTATAATCGGACGAAGAGCAGTCAAACTGTTCTATAGGAGGATGAAGCGCAGTCAAACTGGTTTATAGGAGGATGAAGAGCAGTCAAACTGCTTTATAAAAGGATGAAGAGCAGTCAAACTGATTTATAAGAGGATGAAGAGCAGTCAAACTGCTTTATAAAAGGATGAAGAGCAGTCAAACTGTTTTATAAGCGGACGAAGAGCAGTCAAACTGATTTATAAAAGGACGAAGAGCAGTCAAACTGATTTATAATCGGACGAAGAGCAGTCAAACGGTTTTATAAGAGGATGAAGAGCGGTCAAATTGATTTATAAGAGGATGAAGAGCAGTCAAACAGCTTTATAAAAGGATGAAGAGCAGTCAAACTGATTTATAATCGGATGAAGAGCAGTCAAACTGATTTATAAGAGGATGAAGAGCAGTCAAACTGCGTTATAAAAGGATGAAGAGCAGTCAAACTGTTTTATAAGAGGATGAAGAGCAGTCAAACTGATTTATAATCGGATGAAGAGCAGTCAAACTGATTTATAAGAGGATGAAGAGCAGTCAAACTGCTTTATAAAAGGATGAAGAGCAGTCAAACTGTTTTATAAGAGGACGAAGAGCAGTCAAACTGGTTTATAATCGGATGAAGAGCAGTCAAACTGATTTATAAGAGGATGAAGAGCAGTCAAACTGCGTTATAAAAGGATGAAGAGCAGTCAAACTGTTTTATAAGAGGATGAAGAGCAGTCAAACTGATTTATAATCGGATGAAGAGCAGTCAAACTGATTTATAAGAGGATGAAGAGCAGTCAAACTGCTTTATAAAAGGATGAAGAGCAGTCAAACTGTTTTATAAGAGGACGAAGAGCAGTCAAACTGTTTTATAAGAGGACGAAGAGCAGTCAAACTGTTCTATAGGAGGATGAAGCGCAGTCAAACTGGTTTATAGGAGGATGAAGAGCAGTCAAACTGCTTTATAAAAGGATGAAGAGCAGTCAGACTGTTTTACAAGAGGATGAAGAGCAGTCAAACTGCTTTATAAAAGGATGAAGAGCAGTCAAACTGTTTTATAAGAGGACGAAGAGCAGTCAAACTGAGTTATAATCGGACGAAGAGCAGTCAAACTGTTCTATAGGAGGATGAAGCGCAGTCAAACTGGTTTATAGGAGGATGAAGAGCAGTCAAACTGCTTTATAAGAGGATGAAGAGCAGTCAAACTGATTTATAAGAGGATGAAGAGCAGTCAAACTGCTTTATAAAAGGATGAAGAGCAGTCAAACTATGTTTTATAAGCGGACGAAGAGCAGTCCAACTGATGTATAATCGGACGAATAGCAGTCAAACTGATTTATAATCGGACGAAGAGCAGTCAAACTGATTTATAATCGGATGAATAGCAGTCAAACTGATTTATAAGAGGACGAAGAGCAGTCAAATTGATTTATAAGAGGATGAAGAGCAGTCAACTTGATTTATAAGAGGATGAAGAGCAGTCAAACGGTTTTATAAGAGGATGAAGAGCAGTCAAACTGATTTATAATCGGACGAAGAGCAGTCAAACGGTTTTATAAGAGGATGAAGAGCAGTCAAATTGATTTATAAGAGGATGAAGAGCAGTCAAACTGCTTTATAAAAGGATGAAGAGCAGTCAAACTGTTTCATACGAGGATGTAGAGCAGTCAGACTGTTTTACAAGAGGATGAAGAGCAGTCAACCTGTTTTACAAGAGGATGAAGAGCAGTCAAACTGTTTTATAAGAGGATGAAGAGCAGTCAAACTGCTTTATAAAAGGATGAAGAGCAGTCAAACTGTTTTAAAAGAGGACGAAGAGCAGTCAAACTGATTTATAATCGGATGAAGAGCAGTCAAACTGATTTATAAGAGGATGAAGAGCAGTCAAACTGCGTTATAAAAGGATGAAGAGCAGTCAAACTGTTTTATAAGAGGATGAAGAGCAGTCAAACTGATTTATAATCGGATGAAGAGCAGTCAAACTGATTTATAAAAGGATGAAGAGCAGTCAAACTGCTTTATAAAAGGATGAAGAGCAGTCAAACTGTTTTTATAAGAGGACGGAGAGCAGTCAAACTGGTTTATAATCGGACGAAGAGCAGTCAAAGTGTTCTATAGGAGGATGAAGCGCAGTCAAACTGGTTTATAGGAGGATGAAGAGCAGTCAAACTGCTTTATAAAAGGATGAAGAGCAGTCAAACTGATTTATAAGAGGATGAAGAGCAGTCAAACTGCTTTATAAAAGGATGAAGAGCAGTCAAACTGTTTTATAAGCGGACGAAGAGCAGTCAAACTGATTTATAATCGGACGAAGAGCAGTCAAACTGATTTATAATCGGATGAAGAGCAGTCAAACGGTTTTATAAGAGGATGAAGAGCAGTCAAATTGATTTATAAGAGGATGAAGAGCAGTCATACTGCTTTATAAAAGGATGAAGAGCAGTCAAACTGTTTTATACAATGATGTAGAGCAGTCAGACTGTTTTACAAAAGGATGAAGAGCAGTCAACCTGTTTTACAAGAGGATGAAGAGCAGTCAAACTGCGTTATAAAAAGGATGAAGAGCAGTCAAACTGTTTTATAAGAGGATGAATAGCAGTCAAATTGATTTATAATCGGATGAAGAGCAGTCAGACTGTTTTACAAGAGGATGAAGAGCAGTCAAACTGCTTTATAAAAGGATGAAGAGCAGTCAAACTGTTTTATAAGAGGACGAAGAGCAGTCAAACTGAGTTATAATCGGACGAAGAGCAGTCAAACTGTTCTATAGGAGGATGAAGCGCAGTCAAACTGGTTTATAGGAGGATGAAGAGCAGTCAAACTGCTTTATAAGAGGATGAAGAGCAGTCAAACTGATTTATAAGAGGATGAAGAGCAGTCAAACTGCTTTATAAAAGGATGAAGAGCAGTCAAACTATGTTTTATAAGCGGACGAAGAGCAGTCCAACTGATGTATAATCGGACGAATAGCAGTCAAACTGATTTATAATCGGACGAAGAGCAGTCAAACTGAATTATAATCGGATGAATAGCAGTCAAACTGATTTATAATCGGATGAAGAGCAGTCAAACTGATTTATAAGAGGATGAAGAGCAGTCAAACTGCGTTATAAAAGGATGAAGAGCAGTCAAACTGTTTTATAAGAGGATGAAGAGCAGTCAAACTGATTTATAATCGGATGAAGAGCAGTCAAACTGATTTATAAGAGGATGAAGAGCAGTCAAACTGCGTTATAAAAGGATGAAGAGCAGTCAAACTGTTTTATAAGAGGATGAAGAGCAGTCAAACTGATTTATAATCGGATGAAGAGCAGTCAAATTGCTTTATAAAAGGATGAAGAGCAGTCAAACTGCTTTATAAAAGGATGAAGAGCAGTCAAACTGTTTTATAAGAGGACGAAGAGCAGTCAAACTGGTTTATAATCGGATGAAGAGCAGTCAAACTGATTTATAAGAGGATGAAGAGCAGTCAAACTGCTTTATAAAAGGATGAAGAGCAGTCAAACTGTTTTATAAGAGGACGAAGAGCAGTCAAACTGGTTTATAATCGGACGAAGAGCAGTCAAACTGTTCTATAGGAGGATGAAGCGCAGTCAAACTGGTTTATAGGAGGATGAAGAGCAGTCAAACTGCTTTATAAAAGGATGAAGAGCAGTCAAACTGATTTATAAAAGGATGAAGAGCAGTCAAACTGTTTTATAAGCGGACGAAGAGCAGTCAAACTGATTTATAAAAGGACGAAGAGCAGTCAAACTGATTTATAATCGGACGAAGAGCAGTCAAACGGTTTTATAAGAGGATGAAGAGCGGTCAAATTGATTTATAAGAGGATGAAGAGCAGTCAAACAGCTTTATAAAAGGATGAAGAGCAGTCAAACTGTTTTATACAATGATGTAGAGCAGTCAGACTGTTTTACAAAAGGATGAAAAGCAGTCAACCTGTTTTAGAAGAGGATGAAGAGCAGTCAAACTGCATTATAAAAAGATGAAGAGCAGTCAAACTGTTTTATAAGAGGATGAAGAGCAGTCAAACTGATTTATAATCGGATGAAGAGCAGTCAAACTGATTTATAAGAGGATGAAGAGCAGTCAAACTGCTTTATAAAAGGATGAAGAGCAGTCAAACTGTTTTATAAGAGGACGAAGAGCAGTCAAACTGGTTTATAATCGGATGAAGAGCAGTCAAACTGATTTATAAGAGGATGAAGAGCAGTCAAACTGCGTTATAAAAGGATGAAGAGCAGTCCAACTGATTTATAATCGGACGAAGAGCAGTCAAACTGATTTATAATCGGATGAAGAGCAGTCAAACTGATTTATAAGAGGATGAAGAGCAGTCAAACTGCGTTATAAAAGGATGAAGAGCAGTCAAACTGTTTTATAAGAGGATGAAGAGCAGTCAAACTGATTTATAATCGGATGAAGAGCAGTCAAACTGATTTATAAGAGGATGAAGAGCAGTCAAACTGCTTTATAAAAGGATGAAGAGCAGTCAAACTGTTTTATAAGAGGATGAAGAGCAGTCAAACTGATTTATAATCGGACGAAGAGCAGTCAAACTGTTCTATAGGAGGATGAAACGCAGTCAAACTGGTTTATAGGAGGATGAAGAGCAGTCAAACTGCTTTATAAAAGGATGAAGAGCAGTCAAACTGATTTATAAGAGGATGAAGAGCAGTCAAACTGCTTTATAAAAGGATGAAGAGCAGTCAAACTGTTTTATAAGCGGACGAAGAGCAGTCAAACTGATTTATAAAAGGACGAAGAGCAGTCAAACTGATTTATAATCGGACGAAGAGCAGTCAAACGGTTTTATAAGAGGATGAAGAGCGGTCAAATTGATTTATAAGAGGATGAAGAGCAGTCAAACAGCTTTATAAAAGGATGAAGAGCAGTCAAACTGATTTATAATCGGATGAAGAGCAGTCAAACTGATTTATAAGAGGATGAAGAGCAGTCAAACTGCGTTATAAAAGGATGAAGAGCAGTCAAACTGTTTTATAAGAGGATGAAGAGCAGTCAAACTGATTTATAATCGGATGAAGAGCAGTCAAACTGATTTATAAGAGGATGAAGAGCAGTCAAACTGCTTTATAAAAGGATGAAGAGCAGTCAAACTGTTTTATAAGAGGACGAAGAGCAGTCAAACTGGTTTATAATCGGATGAAGAGCAGTCAAACTGATTTATAAGAGGATGAAGAGCAGTCAAACTGCGTTATAAAAGGATGAAGAGCAGTCAAACTGTTTTATAAGAGGATGAAGAGCAGTCAAACTGATTTATAATCGGATGAAGAGCAGTCAAACTGATTTATAAGAGGATGAAGAGCAGTCAAACTGCTTTATAAAAGGATGAAGAGCAGTCAAACTGTTTTATAAGAGGACGAAGAGCAGTCAAACTGTTTTATAAGAGGACGAAGAGCAGTCAAACTGTTCTATAGGAGGATGAAGCGCAGTCAAACTGGTTTATAGGAGGATGAAGAGCAGTCAAACTGCTTTATAAAAGGA
This sequence comes from Lampris megalopsis, assembly GCA_022114975.2. Lineage (NCBI taxonomy): Eukaryota > Metazoa > Chordata > Actinopteri > Lampriformes > Lampridae > Lampris > Lampris megalopsis. The sequence goes on along the minus strand of JAJHIY020000795.1, from coordinate 272,462 downwards.
TGAAGAGCAGTCAGACTGTTTTACAAGAGGATGAAGAGCAGTCAAACTGCTTTATAAAAGGATGAAGAGCAGTCAAACTGTTTTATAAGAGGACGAAGAGCAGTCAAACTGAGTTATAATCGGACGAAGAGCAGTCAAACTGTTCTATAGGAGGATGAAGCGCAGTCAAACTGGTTTATAGGAGGATGAAGAGCAGTCAAACTGCTTTATAAGAGGATGAAGAGCAGTCAAACTGATTTATAAGAGGATGAAGAGCAGTCAAACTGCTTTATAAAAGGATGAAGAGCAGTCAAACTATGTTTTATAAGCGGACGAAGAGCAGTCCAACTGATTTATAAGAGGATGAAGAGCAGTCAAACTGCGTTATAAAAGGATGAAGAGCAGTCAAACTGTTTTATAAGAGGATGAAGAGCAGTCAAACTGATTTATAATCGGATGAAGAGCAGTCAAACTGATTTATAAGAGGATGAAGTGCAGTCAATCTGCGTTATAAAAGGATGAAGAGCAGTCAAACTGTTTTATAAGAGGATGAAGAGCAGTCAAACTGATTTATAATCGGATGAAGAGCAGTCAAACTGATTTATAAGAGAATGAAGAGCAGTCAAACTGCTTTATAAAAGGATGAAGAGCAGTCAAACTGTTTTATAAGAGGATGAAGAGCAGTCAAACTGATTTATAATCGGACGAAGAGCAGTCAAACTGTTCTATAGGAGGATGAAGCGCAGTCAAACTGGTTTATAGGAGGATGAAGAGCAGTCAAACTGCTTTATAAAAGGATGAAGAGCAGTCAAACAGATTTATAAGAGGATGAAGAGCAGTCAAACTGCTTTATAAAAGGATGAAGAGCAGTCAAACTGTTTTATAAGCGGACGAAGAGCAGTCAAACTGATTTATAAAAGGACGAAGAGCAGTCAAACTGATTTATAATCGGACGAAGAGCAGTCAAACGGTTTTATAAGAGGATGAAGAGCGGTCAAATTGATTTATAAGAGGATGAAGAGCAGTCAAACAGCTTTATAAAAGGATGAAGAGCAGTCAAACTGTTTTATAAGAGGATGAAGAGCAGTCAAACTGATTTATAATCGGATGAAGAGCAGTCAAACTGATTTATAAGAGGATGAAGTGCAGTCAATCTGCGTTATAAAAGGATGAAGAGCAGTCAAACTGTTTTATAAGAGGATGAAGAGCAGTCAAACTGATTTATAATCGGATGAAGAGCAGTCAAACTGATTTATAAGAGAATGAAGAGCAGTCAAACTGTTTTATAAGAGGACGAAGAGCAGTCAAACTGGTTTATAATCGGATGAAGAGCAGTCAAACTGATTTATAAGAGGATGAAGAGCAGTCAAACTGCGTTATAAAAGGATGAAGAGCAGTCAAACTGTTTTATAAGAGGATGAAGAGCAGTCAAACTGATTTATAATCGGATGAAGAGCAGTCAAACTGATTTATAAGAGGATGAAGAGCAGTCAAACTGCTTTATAAAAGGATGAAGAGCAGTCAAACTGTTTTATAAGAGGACGAAGAGCAGTCAAACTGTTTTATAAGAGGACGAAGAGCAGTCAAACTGTTCTATAGGAGGATGAAGCGCAGTCAAACTGGTTTATAGGAGGATGAAGAGCAGTCAAACTGCTTTATAAAAGGATGAAGAGCAGTCAGACTGTTTTACAAGAGGATGAAGAGCAATCAAACTGCTTTATAAAAGGATGAAGAGCAGTCAAACTGTTTTATAAGAGGACGAAGAGCAGTCAAACTGAGTTATAATCGGACGAAGAGCAGTCAAACTGTTCTATAGGAGGATGAAGCGCAGTCAAACTGGTTTATAGGAGGATGAAGAGCAGTCAAACTGCTTTATAAGAGGATGAAGAGCAGTCAAACTGATTTATAAGAGGATGAAGAGCAGTCAAACTGCTTTATAAAAGGATGAAGAGCAGTCAAACTATGTTTTATAAGCGGACGAAGAGCAGTCCAACTGATGTATAATCGGACGAATAGCAGTCAAACTGATTTATAATCGGACGAAGAGCAGTCAAACTGATTTATAATCGGATGAATAGCAGTCAAACTGATTTATAATCGGATGAAGAGCAGTCAAACTGATTTATAAGAGGATGAAGAGCAGTCAAACTGCGTTATAAAAGGATGAAGAGCAGTCAAACTGTTTTATAAGAGGATGAAGAGCAGTCAAACTGATTTATAATCGGATGAAGAGCAGTCAAACTGATTTATAAGAGGATGAAGAGCAGTCAAACTGCGTTATAAAAGGATGAAGAGCAGTCAAACTGTTTTATAAGAGGATGAAGAGCAGTCAAACTGATTTATAATCGGATGAAGAGCAGTCAAACTGCTTTATAAAAGGATGAAGAGCAGTCAAACTGCTTTATAAAAGGATGAAGAGCAGTCAAACTGTTTTATAAGAGGACGAAGAGCAGTCAAACTGGTTTATAATCGGATGAAGAGCAGTCAAACTGATTTATAAGAGGATGAAGAGCAGTCAAACTGCTTTATAAAAGGATGAAGAGCAGTCAAACTGTTTTATAAGAGGACGAAGAGCAGTCAAACTGGTTTATAATCGGACGAAGAGCAGTCAAACTGTTCTATAGGAGGATGAAGCGCAGTCAAACTGGTTTATAGGAGAATGAAGAGCAGTCAAACTGCTTTATAAAAGGATGAAGAGCAGTCAAACTGTTTTATAAGAGGACGAAGAGCAGTCAAACTGATTTATAATCGGACGAAGAGCAGTCAAACTGTTCTATAGGAGGATGAAGCGCAGTGAAACTGGTTTATAGGAGGATGAAGAGCAGTCAAACTGCTTTATAAAAGGATGAAGAGCAGTCAAACTGATTTATAAGAGGATGAAGAGCAGTCAAACTGCTTTATAAAAGGATGAAGAGCAGTCAAACTGTTTTATAAGAGGACGAAGAGCAGTCAAACTGTTTTATAAGAGGACGAAGAGCAGTCAAATTGATTTATAAGAGGATGAAGAGCAGTCAAATTGATTTATAAGAGGATGAAGAGCAGTCAAACGGTTTTATAAGAGGATGAAGAGCAGTCAAACTGATTTATAATCGGACGAAGAGCAGTCAAACGGTTTTATAAGAGGATGAAGAGCAGTCAAATTGATTTATAAGAGGATGAAGAGCAGTCAAACTGCTTTATAAAAGGATGAAGAGCAGTCAAACTGTTTCATACGAGGATGTAGAGCAGTCAGACTGTTTTACAAGAGGATGAAGAGCAGTCAACCTGTTTTACAAAAGGATGAAGAGCAGTCAAACTGTTTTATAAGAGGATGAAGAGCAGTCAAACTGCTTTATAAAAGGATGAAGAGCAGTCAAACTGTTTTAAAAGAGGACGAAGAGCAGTCAAACTGATTTATAATCGGATGAAGAGCAGTCAAACTGATTTATAAGAGGATGAAGAGCAGTCAAACTGCGTTATAAAAGGATGAAGAGCAGTCAAACTGTTTTATAAGAGGATGAAGAGCAGTCAAACTGATTTATAATCGGATGAAGAGCAGTCAAACTGATTTATAAGAGGATGAAGTGCAGTCAATCTGCGTTATAAAAGGATGAAGAGCAGTCAAACTGTTTTATAAGAGGATGAAGAGCAGTCAAACTGATTTATAATCGGATGAAGAGCAGTCAAACTGATTTATAAGAGAATGAAGAGCAGTCAAACTGCTTTATAAAAGGATGAAGAGCAGTCAAACTGTTTTATAAGAGGATGAAGAGCAGTCAAACTGATTTATAATCGGACGAAGAGCAGTCAAACTGTTCTATAGGAGGATGAAGCGCAGTCAAACTGGTTTATAGGAGGATGAAGAGCAGTCAAACTGCTTTATAAAAGGATGAAGAGCAGTCAAACTGATTTATAAGAGGATGAAGAGCAGTCAAACTGATTTATAAGAGGATGAAGAGCAGTCAAACTGTTTTATAAGCGGACGAAGAGCAGTCAAACTGATTTATAAAAGGACGAAGAGCAGTCAAACTGATTTATAATCGGACGAAGAGCAGTCAAACGGTTTTATAAGAGGATGAAGAGCGGTCAAATTGATTTATAAGAGGATGAAGAGCAGTCAAACAGCTTTATAAAAGGATGAAGAGCAGTCAAACTGATTTATAATCGGATGAAGAGCAGTCAAACTGATTTATAAGAGGATGAAGAGCAGTCAAACTGCGTTATAAAAGGATGAAGAGCAGTCAAACTGTTTTATAAGAGGATGAAGAGCAGTCAAACTGATTTATAATCGGATGAAGAGCAGTCAAACTGATTTATAAGAGGATGAAGAGCAGTCAAACTGCTTTATAAAAGGATGAAGAGCAGTCAAACTGTTTTATAAGAGGACGAAGAGCAGTCAAACTGGTTTACAATCGGATGAAGAGCAGTCAAACTGATTTATAAGAGGATGAAGAGCAGTCAAACTGCGTTATAAAAGGATGAAGAGCAGTCAAACTGTTTTATAAGAGGATGAAGAGCAGTCAAACTGATTTATAATCGGATGAAGAGCAGTCAAACTGATTTATAAGAGGATGAAGAGCAGTCAAACTGCTTTATAAAAGGATGAAGAGCAGTCAAACTGTTTTATAAGAGGACGAAGAGCAGTCAAACTGTTTTATAAGAGGACGAAGAGCAGTCAAACTGTTCTATAGGAGGATGAAGCGCAGTCAAACTGGTTTATAGGAGGATGAAGAGCAGTCAAACTGCTTTATAAAAGGATGAAGAGCAGTCAGACTGTTTTACAAGAGGATGAAGAGCAGTCAAACTGCTTTATAAAAGGATGAAGAGCAGTCAAACTGTTTTATAAGAGGACGAAGAGCAGTCAAACTGAGTTATAATCGGACGAAGAGCAGTCAAACTGTTCTATAGGAGGATGAAGCGCAGTCAAACTGGTTTATAGGAGGATGAAGAGCAGTCAAACTGCTTTATAAGAGGATGAAGAGCAGTCAAACTGATTTATAAGAGGATGAAGAGCAGTCAAACTGCTTTATAAAAGGATGAAGAGCAGTCAAACTATGTTTTATAAGCGGACGAAGAGCAGTCCAACTGATGTATAATCGGACGAATAGCAGTCAAACTGATTTATAATCGGACGAAGAGCAGTCAAACTGATTTATAATCGGATGAATAGCAGTCAAACTGATTTATAAGAGGACGAAGAGCAGTCAAATTGATTTATAAGAGGATGAAGAGCAGTCAAATTGATTTATAAGAGGATGAAGAGCAGTCAAACGGTTTTATAAGAGGATGAAGAGCAGTCAAACTGATTTATAATCGGACGAAGAGCAGTCAAACGGTTTTATAAGAGGATGAAGAGCAGTCAAATTGATTTATAAGAGGATGAAGAGCAGTCAAACTGCTTTATAAAAGGATGAAGAGCAGTCAAACTGTTTCATACGAGGATGTAGAGCAGTCAGACTGTTTTACAAGAGGATGAAGAGCAGTCAACCTGTTTTACAAGAGGATGAAGAGCAGTCAAACTGTTTTATAAGAGGATGAAGAGCAGTCAAACTGCTTTATAAAAGGATGAAGAGCAGTCAAACTGTTTTAAAAGAGGACGAAGAGCAGTCAAACTGATTTATAATCGGATGAAGAGCAGTCAAACTGATTTATAAGAGGATGAAGAGCAGTCAAACTGCGTTATAAAAGGATGAAGAGCAGTCAAACTGTTTTATAAGAGGATGAAGAGCAGTCAAACTGATTTATAATCGGATGAAGAGCAGTCAAACTGATTTATAAAAGGATGAAGAGCAGTCAAACTGCTTTATAAAAGGATGAAGAGCAGTCAAACTGTTTTTATAAGAGGACGGAGAGCAGTCAAACTGGTTTATAATCGGACGAAGAGCAGTCAAAGTGTTCTATAGGAGGATGAAGCGCAGTCAAACTGGTTTATAGGAGGATGAAGAGCAGTCAAACTGCTTTATAAAAGGATGAAGAGGAGTCAAACTGATTTATAAGAGGATGAAGAGCAGTCAAACTGCTTTATAAAAGGATGAAGAGCAGTCAAACTGTTTTATAAGCGGACGAAGAGCAGTCAAACTGATTTATAATCGGACGAAGAGCAGTCAAACTGATTTATAATCGGACGAAGAGCAGTCAAACGGTTTTATAAGAGGATGAAGAGCAGTCAAATTGATTTATAAGAGGATGAAGAGCAGTCATACTGCTTTATAAAAGGATGAAGAGCAGTCAAACTGTTTTATACAATGATGTAGAGCAGTCAGACTGTTTTACAAAAGGATGAAGAGCAGTCAACCTGTTTTACAAGAGGATGAAGAGCAGTCAAACTGCGTTATAAAAAGGATGAAGAGCAGTCAAACTGTTTTATAAGAGGATGAATAGCAGTCAAATTGATTTATAATCGGATGAAGAGCAGTCAGACTGTTTTACAAGAGGATGAAGAGCAGTCAAACTGCTTTATAAAAGGATGAAGAGCAGTCAAACTGTTTTATAAGAGGACGAAGAGCAGTCAAACTGAGTTATAATCGGACGAAGAGCAGTCAAACTGTTCTATAGGAGGATGAAGCGCAGTCAAACTGGTTTATAGGAGGATGAAGAGCAGTCAAACTGCTTTATAAGAGGATGAAGAGCAGTCAAACTGATTTATAAGAGGATGAAGAGCAGTCAAACTGCTTTATAAAAGGATGAAGAGCAGTCAAACTATGTTTTATAAGCGGACGAAGAGCAGTCCAACTGATGTATAATCGGACGAATAGCAGTCAAACTGATTTATAATCGGACGAAGAGCAGTCAAACTGAATTATAATCGGATGAATAGCAGTCAAACTGATTTATAATCGGATGAAGAGCAGTCAAACTGATTTATAAGAGGATGAAGAGCAGTCAAACTGCGTTATAAAAGGATGAAGAGCAGTCAAACTGTTTTATAAGAGGATGAAGAGCAGTCAAACTGATTTATAATCGGATGAAGAGCAGTCAAACTGATTTATAAGAGGATGAAGAGCAGTCAAACTGCGTTATAAAAGGATGAAGAGCAGTCAAACTGTTTTATAAGAGGATGAAGAGCAGTCAAACTGATTTATAATCGGATGAAGAGCAGTCAAATTGCTTTATAAAAGGATGAAGAGCAGTCAAACTGATTTATAAAAGGATGAAGAGCAGTCAAACTGTTTTATAAGAGGACGAAGAGCAGTCAAACTGGTTTATAATCGGATGAAGAGCAGTCAAACTGATTTATAAGAGGATGAAGAGCAGTCAAACTGCTTTATAAAAGGATGAAGAGCAGTCAAACTGTTTTATAAGAGGACGAAGAGCAGTCAAACTGGTTTATAATCGGACGAAGAGCAGTCAAACTGTTCTATAGGAGGATGAAGCGCAGTCAAACTGGTTTATAGGAGGATGAAGAGCAGTCAAACTGCTTTATAAAAGGATGAAGAGCAGTCAAACTGATTTATAAAAGGATGAAGAGCAGTCAAACTGTTTTATAAGCGGACGAAGAGCAGTCAAACTGATTTATAAAAGGACGAAGAGCAGTCAAACTGATTTATAATCGGACGAAGAGCAGTCAAACGGTTTTATAAGAGGATGAAGAGCGGTCAAATTGATTTATAAGAGGATGAAGAGCAGTCAAACAGCTTTATAAAAGGATGAAGAGCAGTCAAACTGTTTTATACAATGATGTAGAGCAGTCAGACTGTTTTACAAAAGGATGAAAAGCAGTCAACCTGTTTTAGAAGAGGATGAAGAGCAGTCAAACTGCGTTATAAAAAGATGAAGAGCAGTCAAACTGTTTTATAAGAGGATGAAGAGCAGTCAAACTGATTTATAATCGGATGAAGAGCAGTCAAACTGATTTATAAGAGGATGAAGAGCAGTCAAACTGCTTTATAAAAGGATGAAGAGCAGTCAAACTGTTTTATAAGAGGACGAAGAGCAGTCAAACTGGTTTATAATCGGATGAAGAGCAGTCAAACTGATTTATAAGAGGATGAAGAGCAGTCAAACTGAGTTATAAAAGGATGAAGAGCAGTCCAACTGATTTATAATCGGACGAAGAGCAGTCAAACTGATTTATAATCGGATGAAGAGCAGTCAAACTGATTTATAAGAGGATGAAGAGCAGTCAAACTGCGTTATAAAAGGATGAAGAGCAGTCAAACTGTTTTATAAGAGGATGAAGAGCAGTCAAACTGATTTATAATCGGATGAAGAGCAGTCAAACTGATTTATAAGAGGATGAAGTGCAGTCAATCTGCGTTATAAAAGGATGAAGAGCAGTCAAACTGTTTTATAAGAGGATGAAGAGCAGTCAAACTGATTTATAATCGGATGAAGAGCAGTCAAACTGATTTATAAGAGAATGAAGAGCAGTCAAACTGCTTTATAAAAGGATGAAGAGCAGTCAAACTGTTTTATAAGAGGATGAAGAGCAGTCAAACTGATTTATAATCGGACGAAGAGCAGTCAAACTGTTCTATAGGAGGATGAAGCGCAGTCAAACTGGTTTATAGGAGGATGAAGAGCAGTCAAACTGCTTTATAAAAGGATGAAGAGCAGTCAAACTGATTTATAAGAGGATGAAGAGCAGTCAAACTGCTTTATAAAAGGATGAAGAGCAGTCAAACTGTTTTATAAGCGGACGAAGAGCAGTCAAACTGATTTATAAAAGGACGAAGAGCAGTCAAACTGATTTATAATCGGACGAAGAGCAGTCAAACGGTTTTATAAGAGGATGAAGAGCGGTCAAATTGATTTATAAGAGGATGAAGAGCAGTCAAACAGCTTTATAAAAGGATGAAGAGCAGTCAAACTGATTTATAATCGGATGAAGAGCAGTCAAACTGATTTATAAGAGGATGAAGAGCAGTCAAACTGCGTTATAAAAGGATGAAGAGCAGTCAAACTGTTTTATAAGAGGATGAAGAGCAGTCAAACTGATTTATAATCGGATGAAGAGCAGTCAAACTGATTTATAAGAGGATGAAGAGCAGTCAAACTGCTTTATAAAAGGATGAAGAGCAGTCATACTGTTTTATAAGAGGACGAAGAGCAGTCAAACTGGTTTATAATCGGATGAAGAGCAGTCAAACTGATTTATAAGAGGATGAAGAGCAGTCAAACTGCGTTATAAAAGGATGAAGAGCAGTCAAACTGTTTTATAAGAGGATGAAGAGCAGTCAAACTGATTTATAATCGGATGAAGAGCAGTCAAACTGATTTATAAGAGGATGAAGAGCAGTCAAACTGCTTTATAAAAGGATGAAGAGCAGTCAAACTGTTTTATAAGAGGACGAAGAGCAGTCAAACTGTTTTATAAGAGGACGAAGAGCAGTCAAACTGTTCTATAGGAGGATGAAGCGCAGTCAAACTGGTTTATAGGAGGATGAAGAGCAGTCAAACTGCTTTATAAAAGGATGAAGAGCAGTCAGACTGTTTTACAAGAGGATGAAGAGCAGTCAAACTGCTTTATAAAAGGATGAAGAGCAGTCAAACTGTTTTATAAGAGGACGAAGAGCAGTCAAACTGAGTTATAATCGGACGAAGAGCAGTCAAACTGTTCTATAGGAGGATGAAGCGCAGTCAAACTGGTTGATAGGAGGATGAAGAGCAGTCAAACTGCTTTATAAGAGGATGAAGAGCAGTCAAACTGATTTATAAGAGGATGAAGAGCAGTCAAACTGCTTTATAAAAGGATGAAGAGCAGTCAAACTATGTTTTATAAGCGGACGAAGAGCAGTCCAACTGATGTATAATCGGACGAATAGCAGTCAAACTGATTTATAATCGGACGAAGAGCAGTCAAACTGATTTATAATCGGATGAATAGCAGTCAAACTGATTTATAATCGGATGAAGAGCAGTCAAACTGATTTATAAGAGGATGAAGAGCAGTCAAACTGCGTTATAAAAGGATGAAGAGCAGTCAAACTGTTTTATAAGAGGATGAAGAGCAGTCAAACTGATTTATAATCGGATGAAGAGCAGTCAAACTGATTTATAAGAGGATGAAGAGCAGTCAAACTGCGTTATAAAAGGATGAAGAGCAGTCAAACTGTTTTATAAGAGGATGAAGAGCAGTCAAACTGATTTATAATCGGATGAAGAGCAGTCAAACTGCTTTATAAAAGGATGAAGAGCAGTCAAACTGCTTTATAAAAGGATGAAGAGCAGTCAAACTGTTTTATAAGAGGACGAAGAGCAGTCAAACTGGTTTCTAATCGGATGAAGAGCAGTCAAACTGATTTATAAGAGGATGAAGAGCAGTCAAACTGCTTTATAAAAGGATGAAGAGCAGTCAAACTGTTTTATAAGAGGACGAAGAGCAGTCAAACTGGTTTATAATCGGACGAAGAGCAGTCAAACTGTTCTATAGGAGGATGAAGCGCAGTCAAACTGGTTTATAGGAGAATGAAGAGCAGTCAAACTGCTTTATAAAAGGATGAAGAGCAGTCAAACTGTTTTATAAGAGGACGAAGAGCAGTCAAACTGATTTATAATCGGACGAAGAGCAGTCAAACTGTTCTATAGGAGGATGAAGCGCAGTGAAACTGGTTTATAGGAGGATGAAGAGCAGTCAAACTGCTTTATAAAAGGATGAAGAGCAGTCAAACTGATTTATAAGAGGATGAAGAGCAGTCAAACTGCTTTATAAAAGGATGAAGAGCAGTCAAACTGTTTTATAAGAGGACGAAGAGCAGTCAAACTGTTTTATAAGAGGACGAAGAGCAGTCAAATTGATTTATAAGAGGATGAAGAGCAGTCAAATTGATTTATAAGAGGATGAAGAGCAGTCAAACGGTTTTATAAGAGGATGAAGAGCAGTCAAACTGATTTATAATCGGACGAAGAGCAGTCAAACGGTTTTATAAGAGGATGAAGAGCAGTCAAACTGCGTTATAAAAGGATGAAGAGCAGTCAAACTGTTTTATAAGAGGATGAAGAGCAGTCAAACTGATTTATAATCGGATGAAGAGCAGTCAAACTGCTTTATAAAAGGATGAAGAGCAGTCAAACTGCTTTATAAAAGGATGAAGAGCAGTCAAACTGTTTTATAAGAGGACGAAGAGCAGTCAAACTGGTTTCTAATCGGATGAAGAGCAGTCAAACTGATTTATAAGAGGATGAAGAGCAGTCAAACTGCTTTATAAAAGGATGAAGAGCAGTCAAACTGTTTTATAAGAGGACGAAGAGCAGTCAAACTGGTTTATAATCGGACGAAGAGCAGTCAAACTGTTCTATAGGAGGATGAAGCGCAGTCAAACTGGTTTATAGGAGAATGAAGAGCAGTCAAACTGCTTTATAAAAGGATGAAGAGCAGTCAAACTGTTTTATAAGAGGACGAAGAGCAGTCAAACTGATTTATAATCGGACGAAGAGCAGTCAAACTGTTCTATAGGAGGATGAAGCGCAGTGAAACTGGTTTATAGGAGGACGAAGAGCAGTCAAATTGATTTATAAGAGGATGAAGAGCAGTCAAATTGATTTATAAGAGGATGAAGAGCAGTCAAACGGTTTTATAAGAGGATGAAGAGCAGTCAAACTGATTTATAATCGGACGAAGAGCAGTCAAACGGTTTTATAAGAGGATGAAGAGCAGTCAAACTGCGTTATAAAAGGATGAAGAGCAGTCAAACTGTTTTATAAGAGGATGAAGAGCAGTCAAACTGATTTATAATCGGATGAAGAGCAGTCAAACTGCTTTATAAAAGGATGAAGAGCAGTCAAACTGCTTTATAAAAGGATGAAGAGCAGTCAAACTGTTTTATAAGAGGACGAAGAGCAGTCAAACTGGTTTCTAATCGGATGAAGAGCAGTCAAACTGATTTATAAGAGGATGAAGAGCAGTCAAACTGCTTTATAAAAGGATGAAGAGCAGTCAAACTGTTTTATAAGAGGACGAAGAGCAGTCAAACTGGTTTATAATCGGACGAAGAGCAGTCAAACTGTTCTATAGGAGGATGAAGCGCAGTCAAACTGGTTTATAGGAGAATGAAGAGCAGTCAAACTGCTTTATAAAAGGATGAAGAGCAGTCAAACTGTTTTATAAGAGGACGAAGAGCAGTCAAACTGATTTATAATCGGACGAAGAGCAGTCAAACTGTTCTATAGGAGGATGAAGCGCAGTGAAACTGGTTTATAGGAGGATGAAGAGCAGTCAAACTGCTTTATAAAAGGATGAAGAGCAGTCAAACTGATTTATAAGAGGATGAAGAGCAGTCAAACTGCTTTATAAAAGGATGAAGAGCAGTCAAACTGTTTTATAAGAGGACGAAGAGCAGTCAAACTGTTTTATAAGAGGACGAAGAGCAGTCAAATTGATTTATAAGAGGATGAAGAGCAGTCAAATTGATTTATAAGAGGATGAAGAGCAGTCAAACGGTTTTATAAGAGGATGAAGAGCAGTCAAACTGATTTATAATCGGACGAAGAGCAGTCAAACGGTTTTATAAGAGGATGAAGAGCAGTCAAATTGATTTATAAGAGGATGAAGAGCAGTCAAACTGCTTTATAAAAGGATGAAGAGCAGTCAAACTGTTTCATACGAGGATGTAGAGCAGTCAGACTGTTTTACAAGAGGATGAAGAGCAGTCAACCTGTTTTACAAAAGGATGAAGAGCAGTCAAACTGTTTTATAAGAGGATGAAGAGCAGTCAAACTGCTTTATAAAAGGATGAAGAGCAGTCAAACTGTTTTAAAAGAGGACGAAGAGCAGTCAAACTGATTTATAATCGGATGAAGAGCAGTCAAACTGATTTATAAGAGGATGAAGAGCAGTCAAACTGCGTTATAAAAAGGATGAAGAGCAGTCAAACTGTTTTATAAGAGGATGAAGAGCAGTCAAATTGATTTATAATCGGATGAAGAGCAGTCAGACTGTTTTACAAGAGGATGAAGAGCAGTCAAACTGCTTTATAAAAGGATGAAGAGCAGTCAAACTGTTTTATAAGAGGACGAAGAGCAGTCAAACTGAGTTATAATCGGACGAAGAGCAGTCAAACTGTTCTATAGGAGGATGAAGCGCAGTCAAACTGGTTTATAGGAGGATGAAGAGCAGTCTAACTGCTTTATAAGAGGATGAAGAGCAGTCAAACTGATTTATAAGAGGATGAAGAGCAGTCAAACTGCTTTATAAAAGGATGAAGAGCAGTCAAACTATGTTTTATAAGCGGACGAAGAGCAGTCCAACTGATGTATAATCGGACGAATAGCAGTCAAACTGATTTATAATCGGACGAAGAGCAGTCAAACTGAATTATAATCGGATGAATAGCAGTCAAACTGATTTATAATCGGATGAAGAGCAGTCAAACTGATTTATAAGAGGATGAAGAGCAGTCAAACTGCGTTATAAAAGGATGAAGAGCAGTCAAACTGTTTTATAAGAGGATGAAGAGCAGTCAAACTGATTTATAATCGGATGAAGAGCAGTCAAACTGATTTATAAGAGGATGAAGAGCAGTCAAACTGCGTTATAAAAGGATGAAGAGCAGTCAAACTGTTTTATAAGAGGATGAAGAGCAGTCAAACTGATTTATAATCGGATGAAGAGCAGTCAAATTGCTTTATAAAAGGATGAAGAGCAGTCAAACTGCTTTATAAAAGGATGAAGAGCAGTCAAACTGTTTTATAAGAGGACGAAGAGCAGTCAAACTGGTTTATAATCGGATGAAGAGCAGTCAAACTGATTTATAAGAGGATGAAGAGCAGTCAAACTGCTTTATAAAAGGATGAAGATCAGTCAAACTGTTTTATAAGAGGACGAAGAGCAGTCAAACTGGTTTATAATCGGACGAAGAGCAGTCAAACTGATTTATAATCGGATGAAGAGCAGTCAAACTGATTTATAAGAGGATGAAGAGCAGTCAAACTGCGTTATAAAAGGATGAAGAGCAGTCAAACTGTTTTATAAGAGGATGAAGAGCAGTCAAACTGATTTATAATCGGATGAAGAGCAGTCAAACTGATTTATAAGAGGATGAAGTGCAGTCAATCTGCGTTATAAAAGGATGAAGAGCAGTCAAACTGTTTTATAAGAGGATGAAGAGCAGTCAAACTGATTTATAATCGGATGAAGAGCAGTCAAACTGATTTATAAGAGAATGAAGAGCAGTCAAACTGCTTTATAAAAGGATGAAGAGCAGTCAAACTGTTTTATAAGAGGATGAAGAGCAGTCAAACTGATTTATAATCGGACGAAGAGCAGTCAAACTGTTCTATAGGAGGATGAAGCGCAGTCAAACTGGTTTATAGGAGGATGAAGAGCAGTCAAACTGCTTTATAAAAGGATGAAGAGCAGTCAAACTGATTTATAAGAGGATGAAGAGCAGTCAAACTGCTTTATAAAAGGATGAAGAGCAGTCAAACTGTTTTATAAGCGGACGAAGAGCAGTCAAACTGATTTATAAAAGGACGAAGAGCAGTCAAACTGATTTATAATCGGACGAAGAGCAGTCAAACGGTTTTATAAGAGGATGAAGAGCGGTCAAACTGATTTATAAGAGGATGAAGAGCAGTCAAACAGCTTTATAAAAGGATGAAGAGCAGTCAAACTGATTTATAATCGGATGAAGAGCAGTCAAACTGATTTATAAGAGGATGAAGAGCAGTCAAACTGCGTTATAAAAGGATGAAGAGCAGTCAAACTGTTTTATAAGAGGATGAAGAGCAGTCAAACTGATTTATAATCGGATGAAGAGCAGTCAAACTGATTTATAAGAGGATGAAGAGCAGTCAAACTGCTTTATAAAAGGATGAAGAGCAGTCATACTGTTTTATAAGAGGACGAAGAGCAGTCAAACTGGTTTATAATCGGATGAAGAGCAGTCAAACTGATTTATAAGAGGATGAAGAGCAGTCAAACTGCGTTATAAAAGGATGAAGAGCAGTCAAACTGTTTTATAAGAGGATGAAGAGCAGTCAAACTGATTTATAATCGGATGAAGAGCAGTCAAACTGATTTATAAGAGGATGAAGAGCAGTCAAACTGCTTTATAAAAGGATGAAGAGCAGTCAAACTGTTTTATAAGAGGACGAAGAGCAGTCAAACTGTTTTATAAGAGGACGAAGAGCAGTCAAACTGTTCTATAGGAGGATGAAGCGCAGTCAAACTGGTTTATAGGAGGATGAAGAGCAGTCAAACTGCTTTATAAAAGGATGAAGAGCAGTCAGACTGTTTTACAAGAGGATGAAGAGCAGTCAAACTGCTTTATAAAAGGATGAAGAGCAGTCAAACTGTTTTATAAGAGGACGAAGAGCAGTCAAACTGAGTTATAATCGGACGAAGAGCAGTCAAACTGTTCTATAGGAGGATGAAGCGCAGTCAAACTGGTTTATAGGAGGATGAAGAGCAGTCAAACTGCTTTATAAGAGGATGAAGAGCAGTCAAACTGATTTATAAGAGGATGAAGAGCAGTCAAACTGCTTTATAAAAGGATGAAGAGCAGTCAAACTATGTTTTATAAGCGGACGAAGAGCAGTCCAACTGATGTATAATCGGACGAATAGCAGTCAAACTGATTTATAATCGGACGAAGAGCAGTCAAACTGATTTATAATCGGATGAATAGCAGTCAAACTGATTTATAATCGGATGAAGAGCAGTCAAACTGATTTATAAGAGGATGAAGAGCAGTCAAACTGCGTTATAAAAGGATGAAGAGCAGTCAAACTGTTTTATAAGAGGATGAAGAGCAGTCAAACTGATTTATAATCGGATGAAGAGCAGTCAAACTGATTTATAAGAGGATGAAGAGCAGTCAAACTGCGTTATAAAAGGATGAAGAGCAGTCAAACTGTTTTATAAGAGGATGAAGAGCAGTCAAACTGATTTATAATCGGATGAAGAGCAGTCAAACTGCTTTATAAAAGGATGAAGAGCAGTCAAACTGCTTTATAAAAGGATGAAGAGCAGTCAAACTGTTTTATAAGAGGACGAAGAGCAGTCAAACTGGTTTCTAATCGGATGAAGAGCAGTCAAACTGATTTATAAGAGGATGAAGAGCAGTCAAACTGCTTTATAAAAGGATGAAGAGCAGTCAAACTGTTTTATAAGAGGTCGAAGAGCAGTCAAACTGGTTTATAATCGGACGAAGAGCAGTCAAACTGTTCTATAGGAGGATGAAGCGCAGTCAAACTGGTTTATAGGAGAATGAAGAGCAGTCAAACTGCTTTATAAAAGGATGAAGAGCAGTCAAACTGTTTTATAAGAGGACGAAGAGCAGTCAAACTGATTTATAATCGGACGAAGAGCAGTCAAACTGTTCTATAGGAGGATGAAGCGCAGTGAAACTGGTTTATAGGAGGATGAAGAGCAGTCATACTGTTTTATAAGAGGACGAAGAGCAGTCAAACTGGTTTATAATCGGATGAAGAGCAGTCAAACTGATTTATAAGAGGATGAAGAGCAGTCAAACTGCGTTATAAAAGGATGAAGAGCAGTCAAACTGTTTTATAAGAGGATGAAGAGCAGTCAAACTGATTTATAATCGGATGAAGAGCAGTCAAACTGATTTATAAGAGGATGAAGAGCAGTCAAACTGCTTTATAAAAGGATGAAGAGCAGTCAAACTGTTTTATAAGAGGACGAAGAGCAGTCAAACTGTTTTATAAGAGGACGAAGAGCAGTCAAACTGTTCTATAGGAGGATGAAGCGCAGTCAAACTGGTTTATAGGAGGATGAAGAGCAGTCAAACTGCTTTATAAAAGGATGAAGAGCAGTCAGACTGTTTTACAAGAGGATGAAGAGCAGTCAAACTGCTTTATAAAAGGATGAAGAGCAGTCAAACTGTTTTATAAGAGGACGAAGAGCAGTCAAACTGAGTTATAATCGGATGAAGAGCAGTCAAACTGATTTATAAGAGGATGAAGAGCAGTCAAACTGCGTTATAAAAGGATGAAGAGCAGTCAAACTGTTTTATAAGAGGATGAAGAGCAGTCAAACTGATTTATAATCGGATGAAGAGCAGTCAAACTGATTTATAAGAGGATGAAGAGCAGTCAAACTGCTTTATAAAAGGATGAAGAGCAGTCAAACTGTTTTATAAGAGGACGAAGAGCAGTCAAACTGTTTTATAAGAGGACGAAGAGCAGTCAAACTGTTCTATAGGAGGATGAAGCGCAGTCAAACTGGTTTATAGGAGGATGAAGAGCAGTCAAACTGCTTTATAAAAGGATGAAGAGCAGTCAGACTGTTTTACAAGAGGATGAAGAGCAGTCAAACTGCTTTATAAAAGGATGAAGAGCAGTCAAACTGTTTTATAAGAGGACGAAGAGCAGTCAAACTGAGTTATAATCGGACGAAGAGCAGTCAAACTGTTCTATAGGAGGATGAAGCGCAGTCAAACTGGTTTATAGGAGGATGAAGAGCAGTCAAACTGCTTTATAAGAGGATGAAGAGCAGTCAAACTGATTTATAAGAGGATGAAGAGCAGTCAAACTGCTTTATAAAAGGATGAAGAGCAGTCAAACTATGTTTTATAAGCGGACGAAGAGCAGTCCAACTGATGTATAATCGGACGAATAGCAGTCAAACTGATTTATAATCGGACGAAGAGCAGTCAAACTGATTTATAATCGGATGAATAGCAGTCAAACTGATTTATAATCGGATGAAGAGCAGTCAAACTGATTTATAAGAGGATGAAGAGCAGTCAAACTGCGTTATAAAAGGATGAAGAGCAGTCAAACTGTTTTATAAGAGGATGAAGAGCAGTCAAACTGATTTATAATCGGATGAAGAGCAGTCAAACTGATTTATAAGAGGATGAAGAGCAGTCAAACTGCGTTATAAAAGGATGAAGAGCAGTCAAACTGTTTTATAAGAGGATGAAGAGCAGTCAAACTGATTTATAATCGGATGAAGAGCAGTCAAACTGCTTTATAAAAGGATGAAGAGCAGTCAAACTGCTTTATAAAAGGATGAAGAGCAGTCAAACTGTTTTATAAGAGGACGAAGAGCAGTCAAACTGGTTTCTAATCGGATGAAGAGCAGTCAAACTGATTTATAAGAGGATGAAGAGCAGTCAAACTGCTTTATAAAAGGATGAAGAGCAGTCAAACTGTTTTATAAGAGGACGAAGAGCAGTCAAACTGGTTTATAATCGGACGAAGAGCAGTCAAACTGTTCTATAGGAGGATGAAGCGCAGTCAAACTGGTTATAGGAGAATGAAGAGCAGTCAAACTGCTTTATAAAAGGATGAAGAGCAGTCAAACTGTTTTATAAGAGGACGAAGAGCAGTCAAACTGATTTATAATCGGACGAAGAGCAGTCAAACTGTTCTATAGGAGGATGAAGCGCAGTGAAACTGGTTTATAGGAGGATGAAGAGCAGTCATACTGTTTTATAAGAGGACGAAGAGCAGTCAAACTGGTTTATAATCGGATGAAGAGCAGTCAAACTGATTTATAAGAGGATGAAGAGCAGTCAAACTGCGTTATAAAAGGATGAAGAGCAGTCAAACTGTTTTATAAGAGGATGAAGAGCAGTCAAACTGATTTATAATCGGATGAAGAGCAGTCAAACTGATTTATAAGAGGATGAAGAGCAGTCAAACTGCTTTATAAAAGGATGAAGAGCAGTCAAACTGTTTTATAAGAGGACGAAGAGCAGTCAAACTGTTTTATAAGAGGACGAAGAGCAGTCAAACTGTTCTATAGGAGGATGAAGCGCAGTCAAACTGGTTTATAGGAGGATGAAGAGCAGTCAAACTGCTTTATAAAAGGATGAAGAGCAGTCAGACTGTTTTACAAGAGGATGAAGAGCAGTCAAACTGCTTTATAAAAGGATGAAGAGCAGTCAAACTGTTTTATAAGAGGACGAAGAGCAGTCAAACTGAGTTATAATCGGACGAAGAGCAGTCAAACTGTTCTATAGGAGGATGAAGCGCAGTCAAACTGGTTTATAGGAGGATGAAGAGCAGTCAAACTGCTTTATAAGAGGATGAAGAGCAGTCAAACTGATTTATAAGAGGATGAAGAGCAGTCAAACTGCTTTATAAAAGGATGAAGAGCAGTCAAACTATGTTTTATAAGCGGACGAAGAGCAGTCCAACTGATGTATAATCGGACGAATAGCAGTCAAACTGATTTATAATCGGACGAAGAGCAGTCAAACTGATTTATAATCGGATGAATAGCAGTCAAACTGATTTATAATCGGATGAAGAGCAGTCAAACTGATTTATAAGAGGATGAAGAGCAGTCAAACTGCGTTATAAAAGGATGAAGAGCAGTCAAACTGTTTTATAAGAGGATGAAGAGCAGTCAAACTGATTTATAATCGGATGAAGAGCAGTCAAACTGATTTATAAGAGGATGAAGAGCAGTCAAACTGCGTTATAAAAGGATGAAGAGCAGTCAAACTGTTTTATAAGAGGACGAAGAGCAGTCAAACTGAGTTATAATCGGATGAAGAGCAGTCAAACTGATTTATAAGAGGATGAAGAGCAGTCAAACTGCGTTATAAAAGGATGAAGAGCAGTCAAACTGTTTTATAAGAGGATGAAGAGCAGTCAAACTGATTTATAATCGGATGAAGAGCAGTCAAACTGATTTATAAGAGGATGAAGAGCAGTCAAACTGTTTTATAAGAGGACGAAGAGCAGTCAAACTGTTCTATAGGAGGATGAAGCGCAGTCAAACTGGTTTATAGGAGGATGAAGAGCAGTCAAACTGCTTTATAAAAGGATGAAGAGCAGTCAGACTGTTTTACAAGAGGATGAAGAGCAGTCAAACTGCTTTATAAAAGGATGAAGAGCAGTCAAACTGTTTTATAAGAGGACGAAGAGCAGTCAAACTGAGTTATAATCGGATGAAGAGCAGTCAAACTGATTTATAAGAGGATGAAGAGCAGTCAAACTGCGTTATAAAAGGATGAAGAGCAGTCAAACTGTTTTATAAGAGGATGAAGAGCAGTCAAACTGATTTATAATCGGATGAAGAGCAGTCAAACTGATTTATAAGAGGATGAAGAGCAGTCAAACTGCTTTATAAAAGGATGAAGAGCAGTCAAACTGTTTTATAAGAGGACGAAGAGCAGTCAAACTGTTTTATAAGAGGACGAAGAGCAGTCAAACTGTTCTATAGGAGGATGAAGCGCAGTCAAACTGGTTTATAGGAGGATGAAGAGCAGTCAAACTGCTTTATAAAAGGATGAAGAGCAGTCAGACTGTTTTACAAGAGGATGAAGAGCAGTCAAACTGCTTTATAAAAGGATGAAGAGCAGTCAAACTGTTTTATAAGAGGACGAAGAGCAGTCAAACTGAGTTATAATCGGACGAAGAGCAGTCAAACTGTTCTATAGGAGGATGAAGCGCAGTCAAACTGGTTTATAGGAGGATGAAGAGCAGTCAAACTGCTTTATAAGAGGATGAAGAGCAGTCAAACTGATTTATAAGAGGATGAAGAGCAGTCAAACTGCTTTATAAAAGGATGAAGAGCAGTCAAACTATGTTTTATAAGCGGACGAAGAGCAGTCCAACTGATGTATAATCGGACGAATAGCAGTCAAACTGATTTATAATCGGACGAAGAGCAGTCAAACTGATTTATAATCGGATGAATAGCAGTCAAACTGATTTATAATCGGATGAAGAGCAGTCAAACTGATTTATAAGAGGATGAAGAGCAGTCAAACTGCGTTATAAAAGGATGAAGAGCAGTCAAACTGTTTTATAAGAGGATGAAGAGCAGTCAAACTGATTTATAATCGGATGAAGAGCAGTCAAACTGATTTATAAGAGGATGAAGAGCAGTCAAACTGCGTTATAAAAGGATGAAGAGCAGTCAAACTGTTTTATAAGAGGATGAAGAGCAGTCAAACTGATTTATAATCGGATGAAGAGCAGTCAAACTGCTTTATAAAAGGATGAAGAGCAGTCAAACTGCTTTATAAAAGGATGAAGAGCAGTCAAACTGTTTTATAAGAGGACGAAGAGCAGTCAAACTGGTTTCTAATCGGATGAAGAGCAGTCAAACTGATTTATAAGAGGATGAAGAGCAGTCAAACTGCTTTATAAAAGGATGAAGAGCAGTCAAACTGTTTTATAAGAGGACGAAGAGCAGTCAAACTGGTTTATAATCGGACGAAGAGCAGTCAAACTGTTCTATAGGAGGATGAAGCGCAGTCAAACTGGTTATAGGAGAATGAAGAGCAGTCAAACTGCTTTATAAAAGGATGAAGAGCAGTCAAACTGTTTTATAAGAGGACGAAGAGCAGTCAAACTGATTTATAATCGGACGAAGAGCAGTCAAACTGTTCTATAGGAGGATGAAGCGCAGTGAAACTGGTTTATAGGAGGATGAAGAGCAGTCATACTGTTTTATAAGAGGACGAAGAGCAGTCAAACTGGTTTATAATCGGATGAAGAGCAGTCAAACTGATTTATAAGAGGATGAAGAGCAGTCAAACTGCGTTATAAAAGGATGAAGAGCAGTCAAACTGTTTTATAAGAGGATGAAGAGCAGTCAAACTGATTTATAATCGGATGAAGAGCAGTCAAACTGATTTATAAGAGGATGAAGAGCAGTCAAACTGCTTTATAAAAGGATGAAGAGCAGTCAAACTGTTTTATAAGAGGACGAAGAGCAGTCAAACTGTTTTATAAGAGGACGAAGAGCAGTCAAACTGTTCTATAGGAGGATGAAGCGCAGTCAAACTGGTTTATAGGAGGATGAAGAGCAGTCAAACTGCTTTATAAAAGGATGAAGAGCAGTCAGACTGTTTTACAAGAGGATGAAGAGCAGTCAAACTGCTTTATAAAAGGATGAAGAGCAGTCAAACTGTTTTATAAGAGGACGAAGAGCAGTCAAACTGAGTTATAATCGGACGAAGAGCAGTCAAACTGTTCTATAGGAGGATGAAGCGCAGTCAAACTGGTTTATAGGAGGATGAAGAGCAGTCAAACTGCTTTATAAGAGGATGAAGAGCAGTCAAACTGATTTATAAGAGGATGAAGAGCAGTCAAACTGCTTTATAAAAGGATGAAGAGCAGTCAAACTATGTTTTATAAGCGGACGAAGAGCAGTCCAACTGATGTATAATCGGACGAATAGCAGTCAAACTGATTTATAATCGGACGAAGAGCAGTCAAACTGATTTATAATCGGATGAATAGCAGTCAAACTGATTTATAATCGGATGAAGAGCAGTCAAACTGATTTATAAGAGGATGAAGAGCAGTCAAACTGCGTTATAAAAGGATGAAGAGCAGTCAAACTGTTTTATAAGAGGATGAAGAGCAGTCAAACTGATTTATAATCGGATGAAGAGCAGTCAAACTGATTTATAAGAGGATGAAGAGCAGTCAAACTGCGTTATAAAAGGATGAAGAGCAGTCAAACTGTTTTATAAGAGGATGAAGAGCAGTCAAACTGATTTATAATCGGATGAAGAGCAGTCAAACTGCTTTATAAAAGGATGAAGAGCAGTCAAACTGCTTTATAAAAGGATGAAGAGCAGTCAAACTGTTTTATAAGAGGACGAAGAGCAGTCAAACTGGTTTCTAATCGGATGAAGAGCAGTCAAACTGATTTATAAGAGGATGAAGAGCAGTCAAACTGCTTTATAAAAGGATGAAGAGCAGTCAAACTGTTTTATAAGAGGACGAAGAGCAGTCAAACTGGTTTATAATCGGACGAAGAGCAGTCAAACTGTTCTATAGGAGGATGAAGCGCAGTCAAACTGGTTTATAGGAGAATGAAGAGCAGTCAAACTGCTTTATAAAAGGATGAAGAGCAGTCAAACTGTTTTATAAGAGGACGAAGAGCAGTCAAACTGATTTATAATCGGACGAAGAGCAGTCAAACTGTTCTATAGGAGGATGAAGCGCAGTGAAACTGGTTTATAGGAGGATGAAGAGCAGTCAAACTGCTTTATAAAAGGATGAAGAGCAGTCAAACTGATTTATAAGAGGATGAAGAGCAGTCAAACTGCTTTATAAAAGGATGAAGAGCAGTCAAACTGTTTTATAAGAGGACGAAGAGCAGTCAAACTGTTTTATAAGAGGACGAAGAGCAGTCAAATTGATTTATAAGAGGATGAAGAGCAGTCAAATTGATTTATAAGAGGATGAAGAGCAGTCAAACGGTTTTATAAGAGGATGAAGAGCAGTCAAACTGATTTATAATCGGACGAAGAGCAGTCAAACGGTTTTATAAGAGGATGAAGAGCAGTCAAACTGCGTTATAAAAGGATGAAGAGCAGTCAAACTGTTTTATAAGAGGATGAAGAGCAGTCAAACTGATTTATAATCGGATGAAGAGCAGTCAAACTGCTTTATAAAAGGATGAAGAGCAGTCAAACTGCTTTATAAAAGGATGAAGAGCAGTCAAACTGTTTTATAAGAGGACGAAGAGCAGTCAAACTGGTTTCTAATCGGATGAAGAGCAGTCAAACTGATTTATAAGAGGATGAAGAGCAGTCAAACTGCTTTATAAAAGGATGAAGAGCAGTCAAACTGTTTTATAAGAGGACGAAGAGCAGTCAAACTGGTTTATAATCGGACGAAGAGCAGTCAAACTGTTCTATAGGAGGATGAAGCGCAGTCAAACTGGTTTATAGGAGAATGAAGAGCAGTCAAACTGCTTTATAAAAGGATGAAGAGCAGTCAAACTGTTTTATAAGAGGACGAAGAGCAGTCAAACTGATTTA
Organism: Lampris megalopsis; assembly: GCA_022114975.2. Lineage (NCBI taxonomy): Eukaryota > Metazoa > Chordata > Actinopteri > Lampriformes > Lampridae > Lampris > Lampris megalopsis. The sequence goes on along the minus strand of JAJHIY020000795.1, from coordinate 248,856 downwards.
TAATCGGACGAAGAGCAGTCAAACTGTTCTATAGGAGGATGAAGCGCAGTGAAACTGGTTTATAGGAGGATGAAGAGCAGTCAAACTGCTTTATAAAAGGATGAAGAGCAGTCAAACTGATTTATAAGAGGATGAAGAGCAGTCAAACTGCTTTATAAAAGGATGAAGAGCAGTCAAACTGTTTTATAAGAGGACGAAGAGCAGTCAAACTGTTTTATAAGAGGACGAAGAGCAGTCAAATTGATTTATAAGAGGATGAAGAGCAGTCAAATTGATTTATAAGAGGATGAAGAGCAGTCAAACGGTTTTATAAGAGGATGAAGAGCAGTCAAACTGATTTATAATCGGACGAAGAGCAGTCAAACGGTTTTATAAGAGGATGAAGAGCAGTCAAATTGATTTATAAGAGGATGAAGAGCAGTCAAACTGCTTTATAAAAGGATGAAGAGCAGTCAAACTGTTTCATACGAGGATGTAGAGCAGTCAGACTGTTTTACAAGAGGATGAAGAGCAGTCAACCTGTTTTACAAAAGGATGAAGAGCAGTCAAACTGTTTTATAAGAGGATGAAGAGCAGTCAAACTGCTTTATAAAAGGATGAAGAGCAGTCAAACTGTTTTAAAAGAGGACGAAGAGCAGTCAAACTGATTTATAATCGGATGAAGAGCAGTCAAACTGATTTATAAGAGGATGAAGAGCAGTCAAACTGCGTTATAAAAAGGATGAAGAGCAGTCAAACTGTTTTTTAAGAGGATGAAGAGCAGTCAAATTGATTTATAATCGGATGAAGAGCAGTCAGACTGTTTTACAAGAGGATGAAGAGCAGTCAAACTGCTTTATAAAAGGATGAAGAGCAGTCAAACTGTTTTATAAGAGGACGAAGAGCAGTCAAACTGAGTTATAATCGGACGAAGAGCAGTCAAACTGTTCTATAGGAGGATGAAGCGCAGTCAAACTGGTTTATAGGAGGATGAAGAGCAGTCTAACTGCTTTATAAGAGGATGAAGAGCAGTCAAACTGATTTATAAGAGGATGAAGAGCAGTCAAACTGCTTTATAAAAGGATGAAGAGCAGTCAAACTATGTTTTATAAGCGGACGAAGAGCAGTCCAACTGATGTATAATCGGACGAATAGCAGTCAAACTGATTTATAATCGGACGAAGAGCAGTCAAACTGAATTATAATCGGATGAATAGCAGTCAAACTGATTTATAATCGGATGAAGAGCAGTCAAACTGATTTATAAGAGGATGAAGAGCAGTCAAACTGCGTTATAAAAGGATGAAGAGCAGTCAAACTGTTTTATAAGAGGATGAAGAGCAGTCAAACTGATTTATAATCGGATGAAGAGCAGTCAAATTGCTTTATAAAAGGATGAAGAGCAGTCAAACTGCTTTATAAAAGGATGAAGAGCAGTCAAACTGTTTTATAAGAGGACGAAGAGCAGTCAAACTGGTTTATAATCGGATGAAGAGCAGTCAAACTGATTTATAAGAGGATGAAGAGCAGTCAAACTGCTTTATAAAAGGATGAAGATCAGTCAAACTGTTTTATAAGAGGACGAAGAGCAGTCAAACTGGTTTATAATCGGACGAAGAGCAGTCAAACTGTTCTATAGGAGGATGAAGCGCAGTCAAACTGGTTTATAGGAGGATGAAGAGCAGTCAAACTGCTTTATAAAAGGATGAAGAGCAGTCAAACTGATTTATAAGAGGATGAAGAGCAGTCAAACTGCTTTATAAAAGGATGAAGAGCAGTCAAACTGTTTTATAAGCGGACGAGGAGCAGTCAAACTGATTTATAATCGGACGAAGAGCAGTCAAACTGATTTATAATCGGACGAAGAGCAGTCAAACGGTTTTATAAGAGGATGAAGAGCAGTCAAACTGCTTTATAAAAGGATGAAGAGCAGTCACACTGTTTTATACAATGATGTCGAGCAGTCAGACTGTTTCACAAAAGGATGAAGAGCAGTCAACCTGTTTTACAAGAGGATGAAGAGCAGTCAAACTGATTTATAAGAGGATGAAGAGCAGTCAAACTGCTTTATAAAAGGATGAAGAGCAGTCAAACTGTTTTATAAGAGGACGAAGAGCAGTCAAACTGGTTTATAATCGGACGAAGAGCAGTCAAACTGTTCTATAGGAGGATGAAGCGCAGTCAAACTGGTTTATAGGAGAATGAAGAGCAGTCAAACTGCTTTATAAAAGGATGAAGAGCAGTCAAACTGTTTTATAAGAGGACGAAGAGCAGTCAAACTGATTTATAATCGGACGAAGAGCAGTCAAACTGTTCTATAGGAGGATGAAGCGCAGTGAAACTGGTTTATAGGAGGATGAAGAGCAGTCAAACTGCTTTATAAAAGGATGAAGAGCAGTCAAACTGATTTATAAGAGGATGAAGAGCAGTCAAACTGCTTTATAAAAGGATGAAGAGCAGTCAAACTGTTTTATAAGAGGACGAAGAGCAGTCAAACTGTTTTATAAGAGGACGAAGAGCAGTCAAATTGATTTATAAGAGGATGAAGAGCAGTCAAATTGATTTATAAGAGGATGAAGAGCAGTCAAACGGTTTTATAAGAGGATGAAGAGCAGTCAAACTGATTTATAATCGGACGAAGAGCAGTCAAACGGTTTTATAAGAGGATGAAGAGCAGTCAAATTGATTTATAAGAGGATGAAGAGCAGTCAAACTGCTTTATAAAAGGATGAAGAGCAGTCAAACTGTTTCATACGAGGATGTAGAGCAGTCAGACTGTTTTACAAGAGGATGAAGAGCAGTCAACCTGTTTTACAAAAGGATGAAGAGCAGTCAAACTGTTTTATAAGAGGATGAAGAGCAGTCAAACTGCTTTATAAAAGGATGAAGAGCAGTCAAACTGTTTTAAAAGAGGACGAAGAGCAGTCAAACTGATTTATAATCGGATGAAGAGCAGTCAAACTGATTTATAAGAGGATGAAGAGCAGTCAAACTGCGTTATAAAAAGGATGAAGAGCAGTCAAACTGTTTTTTAAGAGGATGAAGAGCAGTCAAATTGATTTATAATCGGATGAAGAGCAGTCAGACTGTTTTACAAGAGGATGAAGAGCAGTCAAACTGCTTTATAAAAGGATGAAGAGCAGTCAAACTGTTTTATAAGAGGACGAAGAGCAGTCAAACTGAGTTATAATCGGACGAAGAGCAGTCAAACTGTTCTATAGGAGGATGAAGCGCAGTCAAACTGGTTTATAGGAGGATGAAGAGCAGTCTAACTGCTTTATAAGAGGATGAAGAGCAGTCAAACTGATTTATAAGAGGATGAAGAGCAGTCAAACTGCTTTATAAAAGGATGAAGAGCAGTCAAACTATGTTTTATAAGCGGACGAAGAGCAGTCCAACTGATGTATAATCGGACGAATAGCAGTCAAACTGATTTATAATCGGACGAAGAGCAGTCAAACTGAATTATAATCGGATGAATAGCAGTCAAACTGATTTATAATCGGATGAAGAGCAGTCAAACTGATTTATAAGAGGATGAAGAGCAGTCAAACTGCGTTATAAAAGGATGAAGAGCAGTCAAACTGTTTTATAAGAGGATGAAGAGCAGTCAAACTGATTTATAATCGGATGAAGAGCAGTCAAACTGATTTATAAGAGGATGAAGAGCAGTCAAACTGCGTTATAAAAGGATGAAGAGCAGTCAAACTGTTTTATAAGAGGATGAAGAGCAGTCAAACTGATTTATAATCGGATGAAGAGCAGTCAAATTGCTTTATAAAAGGATGAAGAGCAGTCAAACTGCTTTATAAAAGGATGAAGAGCAGTCAAACTGTTTTATAAGAGGACGAAGAGCAGTCAAACTGGTTTATAATCGGATGAAGAGCAGTCAAACTGATTTATAAGAGGATGAAGAGCAGTCAAACTGCTTTATAAAAGGATGAAGATCAGTCAAACTGTTTTATAAGAGGACGAAGAGCAGTCAAACTGGTTTATAATCGGACGAAGAGCAGTCAAACTGTTCTATAGGAGGATGAAGCGCAGTCAAACTGGTTTATAGGAGGATGAAGAGCAGTCAAACTGCTTTATAAAAGGATGAAGAGCAGTCAAACTGATTTATAAGAGGATGAAGAGCAGTCAAACTGCTTTATAAAAGGATGAAGAGCAGTCAAACTGTTTTATAAGCGGACGAGGAGCAGTCAAACTGATTTATAATCGGACGAAGAGCAGTCAAACTGATTTATAATCGGACGAAGAGCAGTCAAACGGTTTTATAAGAGGATGAAGAGCAGTCAAACTGCTTTATAAAAGGATGAAGAGCAGTCACACTGTTTTATACAATGATGTCGAGCAGTCAGACTGTTTCACAAAAGGATGAAGAGCAGTCAACCTGTTTTACAAGAGGATGAAGAGCAGTCAAACTGCGTTATAAAAAGATGAAGAGCAGTCAAACTGTTTTATAAGAGGATGAAGAGCAGTCAAACTGATTTATAATCGGATGAAGAGCAGTCAGACTGTTTTACAAGAGGATGAAGAGCAGTCAAACTGCTTTATAAAAGGATGAAGAGCAGTCAAACTGTTTTATAAGAGGACGAAGAGCAGTCAAACTGAGTTATAATCGGACGAAGAGCAGTCAAACTGTTCTATAGGAGGATGAAGCGCAGTCAAACTGGTTTATAGGAGGATGGAGAGCAGTCAAACTGCTTTATAAGAGGATGAAGAGCAGTCAAACTGATTTATAAGAGGATGAAGAGCAGTCAAACTGCTTTATAAAAGGATGAAGAGCAGTCAAAATGTTTTATAAGCGGACGAAGAGCAGTCCAACTGATTTATAATCGGACGAAGAGCAGTCAAACTGATTTATAATCGGATGAAGAGCAGTCAAACTGATTTATAAGAGGATGAAGAGCAGTCAAACTGCGTTATAAAAGGATGAAGAGCAGTCAAACTGTTTTATAAGAGGATGAAGAGCAGTCAAACTGATTTATAATCGGATGAAGAGCAGTCAAACTGATTTATAAGAGGATGAAGTGCAGTCAAACTGCGTTATAAAAGGATGAAGAGCAGTCAAACTGTTTTATAAGAGGATGAAGAGCAGTCAAACTGATTTATAATCGGATGAAGAGCAGTCAAACTGATTTATAAGAGAATGAAGAGCAGTCAAACTGCTTTATAAAAGGATGAAGAGCAGTCAAACTGTTTTATAAGAGGATGAAGAGCAGTCAAACTGATTTATAATCGGACGAAGAGCAGTCAAACTGTTCTATAGGAGGATGAAGCGCAGTCAAACTGGTTTATAGGAGGATGAAGAGCAGTCAAACTGCTTTATAAAAGGATGAAGAGCAGTCAAACTGATTTATAAGAGGATGAAGAGCAGTCAAACTGTTTTATAAGCGGACGAAGAGCAGTCAAACTGATTTATAAAAGGACGAAGAGCAGTCAAACTGATTTATAATCGGACGAAGAGCAGTCAAACGGTTTTATAAGAGGATGAAGAGCGGTCAAATTGATTTATAAGAGGATGAAGAGCAGTCAAACAGCTTTATAAAAGGATGAAGAGCAGTCAAACTGTTTTATACAATGATGTAGAGCAGTCAGACTGTTTTACAAAAGGATGAAAAGCAGTCAACCTGTTTTAGAAGAGGATGAAGAGCAGTCAAACTGCGTTATAAAAAGATGAAGAGCAGTCAAACTGTTTTATAAGAGGATGAAGAGCAGTCAAACTGATTTATAATCAGATGAAGAGCAGTCAGACTGTTTTACAAGAGGATGAAGAGCAGTCAAACTGCTTTATAAAAAGATGAAGAGCAGTCAAACTGTTTTATAAGAGGACGAAGAGCAGTCAAACTGATTTATAATCGGATGAAGAGCAGTCAAACTGATTTATAAGAGGATGAAGAGCAGTCAAACTGCGTTATAAAAGGATGAAGAGCAGTCAAACTGTTTTATAAGAGGATGAAGAGCAGTCAAACTGATTTATAATCGGATGAAGAGCAGTCAAACTGATTTATAAGAGGATGAAGAGCAGTCAAACTGCTTTATAAAAGGATGAAGAGCAGTCAAACTGTTTTATAAGAGGACGAAGAGCAGTCAAACTGGTTTATAATCGGATGAAGAGCAGTCAAACTGATTTATAAGAGGATGAAGAGCAGTCAAACTGCGTTATAAAAGGATGAAGAGCAGTCAAACTGTTTTATAAGAGGATGAAGAGCAGTCAAACTGATTTATAATCGGATGAAGAGCAGTCAAACTGATTTATAAGAGGATGAAGAGCAGTCAAACTGCTTTATAAAAGGATGAAGAGCAGTCAAACTGTTTTATAAGAGGACGAAGAGCAGTCAAACTGTTTTATAAGAGGACGAAGAGCAGTCAAACTGTTCTATAGGAGGATGAAGCGCAGTCAAACTGGTTTATAGGAGGATGAAGAGCAGTCAAACTGCTTTATAAAAGGATGAAGAGCAGTCAAACTGTTTTATAAGAGGACGAAGAGCAGTCAAACTGATTTATAATCGGACGAAGAGCAGTCAAACTGTTCTATAGGAGGATGAAGCGCAGTGAAACTGGTTTATAGGAGGATGAAGAGCAGTCAAACTGCTTTATAAAAGGATGAAGAGCAGTCAAACTGATTTATAAGAGGATGAAGAGCAGTCAAACTGCTTTATAAAAGGATGAAGAGCAGTCAAACTGTTTTATAAGAGGACGAAGAGCAGTCAAACTGTTTTATAAGAGGACGAAGAGCAGTCAAATTGATTTATAAGAGGATGAAGAGCAGTCAAATTGATTTATAAGAGGATGAAGAGCAGTCAAACGGTTTTATAAGAGGATGAAGAGCAGTCAAACTGATTTATAATCGGACGAAGAGCAGTCAAACGGTTTTATAAGAGGATGAAGAGCAGTCAAATTGATTTATAAGAGGATGAAGAGCAGTCAAACTGCTTTATAAAAGGATGAAGAGCAGTCAAACTGTTTCATACGAGGATGTAGAGCAGTCAGACTGTTTTACAAGAGGATGAAGAGCAGTCAACCTGTTTTACAAGAGGATGAAGAGCAGTCAAACTGTTTTATAAGAGGATGAAGAGCAGTCAAACTGCTTTATAAAAGGATGAAGAGCAGTCAAACTGTTTTAAAAGAGGACGAAGAGCAGTCAAACTGATTTATAATCGGATGAAGAGCAGTCAAACTGATTTATAAGAGGATGAAGAGCAGTCAAACTGCGTTATAAAAGGATGAAGAGCAGTCAAACTGTTTTATAAGAGGATGAAGAGCAGTCAAACTGATTTATAATCGGATGAAGAGCAGTCAAACTGATTTATAAAAGGATGAAGAGCAGTCAAACTGCTTTATAAAAGGATGAAGAGCAGTCAAACTGTTTTTATAAGAGGACGAAGAGCAGTCAAACTGGTTTATAATCGGACGAAGAGCAGTCAAAGTGTTCTATAGGAGGATGAAGCGCAGTCAAACTGGTTTATAAGAGGATGAAGAGCAGTCAAACTGCTTTATAAAAGGATGAAGAGCAGTCAAACTGATTTATAAGAGGATGAAGAGCAGTCAAACTGCTTTATAAAAGGATGAAGAGCAGTCAAACTGTTTTATAAGCGGACGAAGAGCAGTCAAACTGATTTATAATCAGACGAAGAGCAGTCAAACTGATTTATAATCGGACGAAGAGCAGTCAAACGGTTTTATAAGAGGATGAAGAGCAGTCAAATTGATTTATAAGAGGATGAAGAGCAGTCAAACTGCTTTATAAAAGGATGAAGAGCAGTCAAACTTTTTTATACAATGATGTAGAGCAGTCAGACTGTTTTACAAAAGGATGAAGAGCAGTCAACCTGTTTTACAAGAGGATGAAGAGCAGTCAAACTGCGTTATAAAAAGGATGAAGAGCAGTCAAACTGTTTTATAAGAGGATGAATAGCAGTCAAATTGATTTATAATCGGATGAAGAGCAGTCAGACTGTTTTACAAGAGGATGAAGAGCAGTCAAACTGCTTTATAAAAGGATGAAGAGCAGTCAAACTGAGTTATAATCGGACGAAGAGCAGTCAAACTGTTCTATAGGAGGATGAAGCGCAGTCAAACTGGTTTATAGGAGGATGAAGAGCAGTCAAACTGCTTTATAAGAGGATGAAGAGCAGTCAAACTGATTTATAAGAGGATGAAGAGCAGTCAAACTGCTTTATAAAAGGATGAAGAGCAGTCAAACTATGTTTTATAAGCGGACGAAGAGCAGTCCAACTGATGTATAATCGGACGAATAGCAGTCAAACTGATTTATAATCGGACGAAGAGCAGTCAAACTGAATTATAATCGGATGAATAGCAGTCAAACTGATTTATAATCGGATGAAGAGCAGTCAAACTGATTTATAAGAGGATGAAGAGCAGTCAAACTGCGTTATAAAAGGATGAAGAGCAGTCAAACTGTTTTATAAGAGGATGAAGAGCAGTCAAACTGATTTATAATCGGATGAAGAGCAGTCAAACTGATTTATAAGAGGATGAAGAGCAGTCAAACTGCGTTATAAAAGGATGAAGAGCAGTCAAACTGTTTTATAAGAGGATGAAGAGCAGTCAAACTGATTTATAATCGGATGAAGAGCAGTCAAATTGCTTTATAAAAGGATGAAGAGCAGTCAAACTGCTTTATAAAAGGATGAAGAGCAGTCAAACTGTTTTATAAGAGGACGAAGAGCAGTCAAACTGGTTTATAATCGGATGAAGAGCAGTCAAACTGATTTATAAGAGGATGAAGAGCAGTCAAACTGCTTTATAAAAGGATGAAGAGCAGTCAAACTGTTTTATAAGAGGACGAAGAGCAGTCAAACTGGTTTATAATCGGACGAAGAGCAGTCAAACTGTTCTATAGGAGGATGAAGCGCAGTCAAACTGGTTTATAGGAGGATGAAGAGCAGTCAAACTGCTTTATAAAAGGATGAAGAGCAGTCAAACTGATTTATAAGAGGATGAAGAGCAGTCAAACTGTTTTATAAGCGGACGAGGAGCAGTCAAACTGATTTATAATCGGACGAAGAGCAGTCAAACTGATTTATAATCGGACGAAGAGCAGTCAAACGGTTTTATAAGAGGATGAAGAGCAGTCAAACTGCTTTATAAAAGGATGAAGAGCAGTCACACTGTTTTATACAATGATGTCGAGCAGTCAGACTGTTTCACAAAAGGATGAAGAGCAGTCAACCTGTTTTACAAGAGGATGAAGAGCAGTCAAACTGATTTATAAAAAGATGAAGAGCAGTCAAACTGTTTTATAAGAGGATGAAGAGCAGTCAAACTGATTTATAATCGGATGAAGAGCAGTCAGACTGTTTTACAAGAGGATGAAGAGCAGTCAAACTGCTTTATAAAAGGATGAAGAGCAGTCAAACTGTTTTATAAGAGGACGAAGAGCAGTCAAACTGAGTTATAATCGGACGAAGAGCAGTCAAACTGTTCTATAGGAGGATGAAGCGCAGTCAAACTGGTTTATAGGAGGATGGAGAGCAGTCAAACTGCTTTATAAGAGGATGAAGAGCAGTCAAACTGATTTATAAGAGGATGAAGAGCAGTCAAACTGCTTTATAAAAGGATGAAGAGCAGTCAAAATGTTTTATAAGCGGACGAAGAGCAGTCCAACTGATTTATAATCGGACGAAGAGCAGTCAAACTGATTTATAATTGGATGAGGAGCAGTCAAACTGATTTATAAGAGGATGAAGAGCAGTCAAACTGCGTTATAAAAGGATGAAGAGCAGTCAAACTGTTTTATAAGAGGATGAAGAGCAGTCAAACTGATTTATAATCGGATGAAGAGCAGTCAAACTGATTTATAAGAGGATGAAGTGCAGTCAAACTGCGTTATAAAAGGATGAAGAGCAGTCAAACTGTTTTATAAGAGGATGAAGAGCAGTCAAACTGATTTATAATCGGATGAACAGCAGTCAAACTGATTTATAAGAGAATGAAGAGCAGTCAAACTGCTTTATAAAAGGATGAAGAGCAGTCAAACTGTTTTATAAGAGGATGAAGAGCAGTCAAACTGATTTATAATCGGACGAAGAGCAGTCAAACTGTTCTATAGGAGGATGAAGCGCAGTCAAACTGGTTTATAGGAGGATGAAGAGCAGTCAAACTGCTTTATAAAAGGATGAAGAGCAGTCAAACTGATTTATAAGAGGATGAAGAGCAGTCAAACTGTTTTATAAGCGGACGAAGAGCAGTCAAACTGATTTATAAAAGGACGAAGAGCAGTCAAACTGATTTATAATCGGACGAAGAGCAGTCAAACGGTTTTATAAGAGGATGAAGAGCGGTCAAATTGATTTATAAGAGGATGAAGAGCAGTCAAACAGCTTTATAAAAGGATGAAGAGCAGTCAAACTGTTTTATACAATTATGTAGAGCAGTCAGACTGTTTTACAAAAGGATGAAAAGCAGTCAACCTGTTTTAGAAGAGGATGAAGAGCAGTCAAACTGCGTTATAAAAAGATGAAGAGCAGTCAAACTGTTTTATAAGAGGATGAAGAGCAGTCAAACTGATTTATAATCAGATGAAGAGCAGTCAGACTGTTTTACAAGAGGATGAAGAGCAGTCAAACTGCTTTATAAAAAGATGAAGAGCAGTCAAACTGTTTTATAAGAGGACGAAGAGCAGTCAAACTGATTTATAATCGGATGAAGAGCAGTCAAACTGATTTATAAGAGGATGAAGAGCAGTCAAACTGCGTTATAAAAGGATGAAGAGCAGTCAAACTGTTTTATAAGAGGATGAAGAGCAGTCAAACTGCGTTATAAAAGGATGAAGAGCAGTCAAACTGTTTTATAAGAGGACGAAGAGCAGTCAAACTGGTTTATAATCGGATGAAGAGCAGTCAAACTGATTTATAAGAGGATGAAGAGCAGTCAAACTGCGTTATAAAAGGATGAAGAGCAGTCAAACTGTTTTATAAGAGGATGAAGAGCAGTCAAACTGATTTATAATCGGATGAAGAGCAGTCAAACTGATTTATAAGAGGATGAAGAGCAGTCAAACTGCTTTATAAAAGGATGAAGAGCAGTCAAACTGTTTTATAAGAGGAAGAAGAGCAGTCAAACTGTTTTATAAGAGGACGAAGAGCAGTCAAACTGTTCTATAGGAGGATGAAGCGCAGTCAAACTGGTTTATAGGAGGATGAAGAGCAGTCAAACTGCTTTATAAAAGGATGAAGAGCAGTCAGACTGTTTTACAAGAGGATGAAGAGCAGTCAAACTGCTTTATAAAAGGATGAAGAGCAGTCAAACTGTTTTATAAGAGGACGAAGAGCAGTCAAACTGAGTTATAATCGGACGAAGAGCAGTCAAACTGTTCTATAGGAGGATGAAGCGCAGTCAAACTGGTTTATAGGAGGATGAAGAGCAGTCAAACTGCTTTATAAGAGGATGAAGAGCAGTCAAACTGATTTATAAGAGGATGAAGAGCAGTCAAACTGCTTTATAAAAGGATGAAGAGCAGTCAAACTATGTTTTATAAGCGGACGAAGAGCAGTCCAACTGATGTATAATCGGACGAATAGCAGTCAAACTGATTTATAATCGGACGAAGAGCAGTCAAACTGATTTATAATCGGATGAATAGCAGTCAAACTGATTTATAATCGGATGAAGAGCAGTCAAACTGATTTATAAGAGGATGAAGAGCAGTCAAACTGCGTTATAAAAGGATGAAGAGCAGTCAAACTGTTTTATAAGAGGATGAAGAGCAGTCAAACTGATTTTTAATCGGATGAAGAGCAGTCAAACTGATTTATAAGAGGATGAAGAGCAGTCAAACTGCGTTATAAAAGGATGAAGAGCAGTCAAACTGTTTTATAAGAGGATGAAGAGCAGTCAAACTGATTTATAATCGGATGAAGAGCAGTCAAACTGCTTTATAAAAGGATGAAGAGCAGTCAAACTGCTTTATAAAAGGATGAAGAGCAGTCAAACTGTTTTATAAGAGGACGAAGAGCAGTCAAACTGGTTTATAATCGGATGAAGAGCAGTCAAACTGATTTATAAGAGGATGAAGAGCAGTCAAACTGCTTTATAAAAGGATGAAGAGCAGTCAAACTGTTTTATAAGAGGACGAAGAGCAGTCAAACTGGTTTATAATCGGACGAAGAGCAGTCAAACTGTTCTATAGGAGGATGAAGCGCAGTCAAACTGGTTTATAGGAGGATGAAGAGCAGTCAAACTGCTTTATAAAAGGATGAAGAGCAGTCAAACTGATTTATAAGAGGATGAAGAGCAGTCAAACTGCTTTATAAAAGGATGAAGAGCAGTCAAACTGTTTTATAAGCGGACGAGGAGCAGTCAAACTGATTTATAATCGGACGAAGAGCAGTCAAACTGATTTATAATCGGACGAAGAGCAGTCAAACGGTTTTATAAGAGGATGAAGAGCAGTCAAACTGCTTTATAAAAGGATGAAGAGCAGTCAAACTGTTTTATACAATGATGTCGAGCAGTCAGACTGTTTCACAAAAGGATGAAGAGCAGTCAACCTGTTTTACAAGAGGATGAAGAGCAGTCAAACTGCGTTATAAAAAGATGAAGAGCAGTCAAACTGTTTTATAAGAGGATGAAGAGCAGTCAAACTGATTTATAATCGGATGAAGAGCAGTCAAACTGTTTTATAAGAGGACGAAGAGCAGTCAAACTGAGTTATAATCGGACGAAGAACAGTCAAACTGTTCTATAGGAGGATGAAGCGCAGTCAAACTGGTTTATAGGAGGATGGAGAGCAGTCAAACTGCTTTATAAGAGGATGAAGAGCAGTCAAACTGATTTATAAGAGGATGAAGAGCAGTCAAACTGCTTTATAAAAGGATGAAGAGCAGTCAAACTGTTTTATAAGCGGAAGAAGAGCAGTCCAACTGATTTATAATCGGACGAAGAGCAGTCAAACTGAATTATAATCGGATGAAGTGCAGTCAAACTGCGTTATAAAAGGATGAAGAGCAGTCAAACTGTTTTATAAGAGGATGAAGAGCAGTCAAACTGATTTATAATCGGATGAAGAGCAGTCAAACTGATTTATAAGAGAATGAAGAGCAGTCAAACTGCTTTATAAAAGGATGAAGAGCAGTCAAACTGTTTTATAAGAGGACGAAGAGCAGTCAAACTGATTTATAATCGGACGAAGAGCAGTCAAACTGTTCTATAGGAGGATGAAGCGCAGTCAAACTGGTTTATAGGAGGATGAAGAGCAGTCAAACTGCTTTATAAAAGGATGAAGAGCAGTCAAACTGATTTATAAGAGGATGAAGAGCAGTCAAACTGCTTTATAAAAGGATGAAGAGCAGTCAAACTGTTTTATAAGCGGACGAAGAGCAGTCAAACTGATTTATAAAAGGACGAAGAGCAGTCAAACTGATTTATAATCGGACGAAGAGCAGTCAAACGGTTTTATAAGAGGATGAAGAGCGGTCAAATTGATTATAAGAGGATGAAGAGCAGTCAAACAGCTTTATAAAAGGATGAAGAGCAGTCAAACTGTTTTATACAATGATGTAGAGCAGTCAGACTGTTTTACAAAAGGATGAAAAGCAGTCAACCTGTTTTAGAAGAGGATGAAGAGCAGTCAAACTGCGTTATAAAAAGATGAAGAGCAGTCAAACTGTTTTATAAGAGGATGAAGAGCAGTCAAACTGATTTATAATCAGATGAAGAGCAGTCAGACTGTTTTACAAGAGGATGAAGAGCAGTCAAACTGCTTTATAAAGGGATGAAAAGCAGTCAAACTGTTTTATAAGAGGACGAAGAGCAGTCAAACTGATTTATAATCGGATGAAGAGCAGTCAAACTGATTTATAAGAGGATGAAGAGCAGTCAAACTGCGTTATAAAAGGATGAAGAGCAGTCAAACGGTTTTATAATAGGATGAAGAGCAGTCAAACTGATTTATAATCGGACGAAGAGCAGAAAAAACGGTTTTATAAGAGGATGAAGAGCAGTCAAATTGATTTATAAGAGGATGAAGAGCAGTCAAACTGCTTTATAAAAGGATGAAGAGCAGTCAAACTGATTTATAATCGGATGAAGAGCAGTCAAACTGATTTATAAGAGGATGAAGAGCAGTCAAACTGCTTTATAAAAGGATGAAGAGCAGTCAAACTGTTTTATAAGCGGACGAGGAGCAGTCAAACTGATTTATAATCGGACGAAGAGCAGTCAAACTGATTTATAATCGGACGAAGAGCAGTCAAACGGTTTTATAAGAGGATGAAGAGCAGTCAAACTGCTTTATAAAAGGATGAAGAGCAGTCAAACTGTTTTATACAATGATGTCGAGCAGTCAGACTGTTTCACAAAAGGATGAAGAGCAGTCAACCTGTTTTACAAGAGGATGAAGAGCAGTCAAACTGCGTTATAAAAAGATGAAGAGCAGTCAAACTGTTTTATAAGAGGATGAAGAGCAGTCAAACTGATTTATAATCGGATGAAGAGCAGTCAAACTGTTTTATAAGAGGACGAAGAGCAGTCAAACTGAGTTATAATCGGACGAAGAGCAGTCAAACTGTTCTATAGGAGGATGAAGCGCAGTCAAACTGGTTTTTAGGAGGATGGAGAGCAGTCAAACTGCTTTATAAGAGGATGAAGAGCAGTCAAACTGATTTATAAGAGGATGAAGAGCAGTCAAACTGCTTTATAAAAGGATGAAGAGCAGTCAAACTGTTTTATAAGCGGAAGAAGAGCAGTCCAACTGATTTATAATCGGACGAAGAGCAGTCAAACTGAATTATAATCGGATGAAGAGCAGTCAAACTGATTTATAAGAGGATGAAGAGCAGTCAAACTGCGTTATAAAAGGATGAAGAGCAGTCAAACTGTTTTATAAGAGGATGAAGAGAAGTCAAACTGATTTATAATCGGATGAAGAGCAGTCAAACTGATTTATAAGAGGATGAAGTGCAGTCAAACTGCGTTATAAAAGGATGAAGAGCAGTCAAACTGTTTTACAAGAGGATGAAGAGCAGTCAAACTGATTTATAATCGGATGAAGAGCAGTCAAACTGATTTATAAGAGAATGAAGAGCAGTCAAACTGCTTTATAAAAGGATGAAGAGCAGTCAAACTGTTTTATAAGAGGACGAAGAGCAGTCAAACTGATTTATAATCGGACGAAGAGCAGAAAAAACGGTTTTATAAGAGGATGAAGAGCAGTCAAATTGATTTATAAGAGGATGAAGAGCAGTCAAACTGCTTTATAAAAGGATGAAGAGCAGTCAAACTGATTTATAATCGGATGAAGAGCAGTCAAACTGATTTATAAGAGGATGAAGAGCAGTCAAACTGCTTTATAAAAGGATGAAGAGCAGTCAAACTGTTTTATAAGCGGACGAGGAGCAGTCAAACTGATTTATAATCGGACGAAGAGCAGTCAAACTGATTTATAATCGGACGAAGAGCAGTCAAACGGTTTTATAAGAGGATGAAGAGCAGTCAAACTGCTTTATAAAAGGATGAAGAGCAGTCAAACTGTTTTATACAATGATGTCGAGCAGTCAGACTGTTTCACAAAAGGATGAAGAGCAGTCAACCTGTTTTACAAGAGGATGAAGAGCAGTCAAACTGCGTTATAAAAAGATGAAGAGCAGTCAAACTGTTTTATAAGAGGATGAAGAGCAGTCAAACTGATTTATAATCGGATGAAGAGCAGTCAAACTGTTTTATAAGAGGACGAAGAGCAGTCAAACTGAGTTATAATCGGACGAAGAGCAGTCAAACTGTTCTATAGGAGGATGAAGCGCAGTCAAACTGGTTTATAGGAGGATGGAGAGCAGTCAAACTGCTTTATAAGAGGATGAAGAGCAGTCAAACTGATTTATAAGAGGATGAAGAGCAGTCAAACTGCTTTATAAAAGGATGAAGAGCAGTCAAACTGTTTTATAAGCGGAAGAAGAGCAGTCCAACTGATTTATAATCGGACGAAGAGCAGTCAAACTGAATTATAATCGGATGAAGAGCAGTCAAACTGATTTATAAGAGGATGAAGAGCAGTCAAACTGCGTTATAAAAGGATGAAGAGCAGTCAAACTGTTTTATAAGAGGATGAAGAGAAGTCAAACTGATTTATAATCGGATGAAGAGCAGTCAAACTGATTTATAAGAGGATGAAGTGCAGTCAAACTGCGTTATAAAAGGATGAAGAGCAGTCAAACTGTTTTACAAGAGGATGAAGAGCAGTCAAACTGATTTATAATCGGATGAAGAGCAGTCAAACTGATTTATAAGAGAATGAAGAGCAGTCAAACTGCTTTATAAAAGGATGAAGAGCAGTCAAACTGTTTTATAAGAGGACGAAGAGCAGTCAAACTGATTTATAATCGGACGAAGAGCAGTCAAACTGTTCTATAGGAGGATGAAGCGCAGTCAAACTGGTTTATAGGAGGATGAAGAGCAGTCAAACTGCTTTATAAAAGGATGAAGAGCAGTCAAACTGATTTATAAGAGGATGAAGAGCAGTCAAACTGCTTTATAAAAGGATGAAGAGCAGTCAAACTGTTTTATAAGCGGACGAAGAGCAGTCAAACTGATTTATAAAAGGACGAAGAGCAGTCAAACTGATTTATAATCGGACGAAGAGCAGTCAAACGGTTTTATAAGAGGATGAAGAGCGGTCAAATTGATTATAAGAGGATGAAGAGCAGTCAAACAGCTTTATAAAAGGATGAAGAGCAGTCAAACTGTTTTATACAATGATGTAGAGCAGTCAGACTGTTTTACAAAAGGATGAAAAGCAGTCAACCTGTTTTAGAAGAGGATGAAGAGCAGTCAAACTGCGTTATAAAAAGATGAAGAGCAGTCAAACTGTTTTATAAGAGGATGAAGAGCAGTCAAACTGATTTATAATCAGATGAAGAGCAGTCAGACTGTTTTACAAGAGGATGAAGAGCAGTCAAACTGCTTTATAAAAGGATGAAAAGCAGTCAAACTGTTTTATAAGAGGACGAAGAGCAGTCAAACTGATTTATAATCGGATGAAGAGCAGTCAAACTGATTTATAAGAGGATGAAGAGCAGTCAAACTGCGTTATAAAAGGATGAAGAGCAGTCAAACGGTTTTATAATAGGATGAAGAGCAGTCAAACTGATTTATAATCGGACGAAGAGCAGAAAAAACGGTTTTATAAGAGGATGAAGAGCAGTCAAATTGATTTATAAGAGGATGAAGAGCAGTCAAACTGCTTTATAAAAGGATGAAGAGCAGTCAAACTGATTTATAATCGGATGAAGAGCAGTCAAACTGATTTATAAGAGGATGAAGAGCAGTCAAACTGCGTTATAAAAGGATGAAGAGCAGTCAAACTGTTTTATAAGAGGATGAAGAGCAGTCAAACTGATTTATAATCGGATGAAGAGCAGTCAAACTGATTTATAAGAGGATGAAGAGCAGTCAAACTGCTTTATAAAAGGATGAAGAGCAGTCAAACTGTTTTATAAGAGGACGAAGAGCAGTCAAACTGGTTTATAATCGGATGAAGAGCAGTCAAACTGATTTATAAGAGGATGAAGAGCAGTCAAACTGCGTTATAAAAGGATGAAGAGCAGTCAAACTGTTTTATAAGAGGATGAAGAGCAGTCAAACTGATTTATAATCGGATGAAGAGCAGTCAAACTGATTTATAAGAGGATGAAGAGCAGTCAAACTGCTTTATAAAAGGATGAAGAGCAGTCAAACTGTTTTATAAGAGGACGAAGAGCAGTCAAACTGTTTTATAAGAGGACGAAGAGCAGTCAAACTGTTCTATAGGAGGATGAAGCGCAGTCAAACTGGTTTATAGGAGGATGAAGAGCAGTCAAACTGCTTTATAAAAGGATGAAGAGCAGTCAAACTGATTTATAAGAGGATGAAGAGCAGTCAAACTGCTTTATAAAAGGATGAAGAGCAGTCAAACTGTTTTATAAGCGGACGAGGAGCAGTCAAACTGATTTATAATCGGACGAAGAGCAGTCAAACTGATTTATAATCGGACGAAGAGCAGTCAAACGGTTTTATAAGAGGATGAAGAGCAGTCAAATTGATTTATAAGAGGATGAAGAGCAGTCAAACTGCTTTATAAAAGGATGAAGAGCAGTCAAACTGTTTTATACAATGATGACGAGCAGTCAGACTGTTTCACAAAAGGATGAAGAGCAGTCAACCTGTTTTACAAGAGGATGAAGAGCAGTCAAACTGCGTTATAAAAGATGAAGAGCAGTCAAACTGTTTTATAAGAGGATGAAGAGCAGTCAAACTGATTTATAATCGGATGAAGAGCAGTCAGACTGTTTTACAAGAGGATGAAGAGCAGTCAAACTGCTTTATAAAAGGATGAAGAGCAGTCAAACTGTTTTATAAGAGGATGAAGAGCAGTCAAACTGAGTTATAATCGGACGAAGAGCAGTCAAACTGTTCTATAGGAGGATGAAGCGCAGTCGAACTGGTTTATAGGAGGATGAAGAGCAGTCAAACTGCTTTATAAGAGGATGAAGAGCAGTCAAACTGATTTATAAGAGGATGAAGAGCAGTCAAACTGCTTTATAAAAGGATGAAGAGCAGTCAAACTGTTTTATAAGCGGACGAAGAGCAGTCCAACTGATTTATAATCGGACGAAGAGCAGTCAAACTGATTTATAATCTGATGAAGAGCAGTCAAACTGATTTATAAGAGGATGAAGAGCAGTCAAACTGCGTTATAAAAGGATGAAGAGCAGTCAAACTGTTTTATAAGAGGATGAAGAGCAGACAAACTGATTTATAATCGGATGAAGAGCAGTCAAACTGATTTATAAGAGAATGAATAGCAGTCAAACTGCTTTATAAAAGGATGAAGAGCAGTCAAACTGTTTTATAAGAGGACGAAGAGCAGTCAAACTGATTTATAGTCGGACGAAGAGCAGTCAAACTGTTCTATAGGAGGATGAAGCGCAGTGAAACTGGTTTATAGGAGGATGAAGAGCAGTCAAACTGCTTTATAAAAGGATGAAGAGCAGTCAAACTGATTTATAAGAGGATGAAGAGCAGTCAAACTGCTTTATAAAAGGATGAAGAGCAGTCAAACTGTTTTATAAGAGGACGAAGAGCAGTCAAACTGTTTTATAAGAGGACGAAGAGCAGTCAAACTGTTCTATAGGAGGATGAAGCGCAGTCAAACTGGTTTATAGGAGGATGAAGAGCAGTCAAACTGCTTTATAAAAGGATGAAGAGCAGTCAAACTGATTTATAAGAGGATGAAGAGCAGTCAAACTGTTTTATAAGCGGACGAAGAGCAGTCAAACTGATTTATAAAAGGACGAAGAGCAGTCAAACTGATTTATAATCGGACGAAGAGCAGTCAAACGGTTTTATAAGAGGATGAAGAGCGGTCAAATTGATTTATTAGAGGATGAAGAGCAGTCAAACAGCTTTATAAAAGGATGAAGAGCAGTCAAACTGTTTTATACAATGATGTAGAGCAGTCAGACTGTTTTACAAAAGGATGAAAAGCAGTCAACCTGTTTTAGAAGAGGATGAAGAGCAGTCAAACTGCGTTATAAAAAGATGAAGAGCAGTCAAACTGTTTTATAAGAGGATGAAGAGCAGTCAAACTGATTTATAATCAGATGAAGAGCAGTCAGACTGTTTTACAAGAGGATGAAGAGCAGTCAAACTGCTTTATAAAAAGATGAAGAGCAGTCAAACTGTTTTATAAGAGGACGAAGAGCAGTCAAACTGATTTATAATCGGATGAAGAGCAGTCAAACTGATTTATAAGAGGATGAAGAGCAGTCAAACTGCGTTATAAAAGGATGAAGAGCAGTCAAACTGTTTTATAAGAGGATGAAGAGCAGTCAAACTGATTTATAATCGGATGAAGAGCAGTCAAACTGATTTATAAGAGGATGAAGAGCAGTCAAACTGCTTTATAAAAGGATGAAGAGCAGTCAAACTGTTTTATAAGAGGACGAAGAGCAGTCAAACTGGTTTATAATCGGATGAAGAGCAGTCAAACTGATTTATAAGAGGATGAAGAGCAGTCAAACTGCGTTATAAAAGGATGAAGAGCAGTCAAACTGTTTTATAAGAGGATGAAGAGCAGTCAAACTGATTTATAATCGGATGAAGAGCAGTCAAACTGATTTATAAGAGGATGAAGAGCAGTCAAACTGCTTTATAAAAGGATGAAGAGCAGTCAAACTGTTTTATAAGAGGACGAAGAGCAGTCAAACTGTTTTATAAGAGGACGAAGAGCAGTCAAACTGTTCTATAGGAGGATGAAGCGCAGTCAAACTGGTTTATAGGAGGATGAAGAGCAGTCAAACTGCTTTATAAAAGGATGAAGAGCAGTCAGACTGTTTTACAAGAGGATGAAGAGCAATCAAACTGCTTTATAAAAGGATGAAGAGCAGTCAAACTGTTTTATAAGAGGACGAAGAGCAGTCAAACTGAGTTATAATCGGACGAAGAGCAGTCAAACTGTTCTATAGGAGGTAGAAGCGCAGTCAAACTGGTTTATAGGAGGATGAAGAGCAGTCAAACTGCTTTATAAGAGGATGAAGAGCAGTCAAACTGATTTATAAGAGGATGAAGAGCAGTCAAACTGCTTTATAAAAGGATGAAGAGCAGTCAAACTATGTTTTATAAGCGGACGAAGAGCAGTCCAACTGATGTATAATCGGACGAATAGCAGTCAAACTGATTTATAATCGGACGAAGAGCAGTCAAACTGATTTATAATCGGATGAATAGCAGTCAAACTGATTTATAATCGGATGAAGAGCAGTCAAACTGATTTATAAGAGGATGAAGAGCAGTCAAACTGCGTTATAAAAGGATGAAGAGCAGTCAAACTGTTTTATAAGAGGATGAAGAGCAGTCAAACTGATTTATAATCGGATGAAGAGCAGTCAAACTGATTTATAAGAGGATGAAGAGCAGTCAAACTGCGTTATAAAAGGATGAAGAGCAGTCAAACTGTTTTATAAGAGGATGAAGAGCAGTCAAACTGATTTATAATCGGATGAAGAGCAGTCAAACTGCTTTATAAAAGGATGAAGAGCAGTCAAACTGCTTTATAAAAGGATGAAGAGCAGTCAAACTGTTTTATAAGAGGACGAAGAGCAGTCAAACTGGTTTATAATCGGATGAAGAGCAGTCAAACTGATTTACAAGAGGATGAAGAGCAGTCAAACTGCTTTATAAAAGGATGAAGAGCAGTCAAACTGTTTTATAAGAGGACGAAGAGCAGTCAAACTGGTTTATAATCGGACGAAGAGCAGTCAAACTGTTCTATAGGAGGATGAAGCGCAGTCAAACTGGTTTATAGGAGGATGAAGAGCAGTCAAACTGCTTTATAAAAGGATGAAGAGCAGTCAAACTGATTTATAAGAGGATGAAGAGCAGTCAAACTGCTTTATAAAAGGATGAAGAGCAGTCAAACTGTTTTATAAGCGGACGAGGAGCAGTCAAACTGATTTATAATCGGACGAAGAGCAGTCAAACTGATTTATAATCGGACGAAGAGCAGTCAAACGGTTTTATAAGAGGATGAAGAGCAGTCAAACTGCTTTATAAAAGGATGAAGAGCAGTCAAACTGTTTTATACAATGATGTCGAGCAGTCAGACTGTTTCACAAAAGGATGAAGAGCAGTCAACCTGTTTTACAAGAGGACGAAGAGCAGTCAAACTGAGTTATAATCGGACGAAGAGCAGTCAAACTGTTCTATAGGAGGATGAAGCGCAGTCAAACTGGTTTATAGGAGGATGGAGAGCAGTCAAACTGCTTTATAAGAGGATGAAGAGCAGTCAAACTGATTTATAAGAGGATGAAGAGCAGTCAAACTGCTTTATAAAAGGATGAAGAGCAGTCAAACTGTTTTATAAGCGGAAGAAGAGCAGTCCAACTGATTTATAATCGGACGAAGAGCAGTCAAACTGAATTATAATCGGATGAAGAGCAGTCAAACTGATTTATAAGAGGATGAAGAGCAGTCAAACTGCGTTATAAAAGGATGAAGAGCAGTCAAACTGTTTTATAAGAGGATGAAGAGCAGTCAAACTGATTTATAATCGGATGAAGAGCAGTCAAACTGATTTATAAGAGGATGAAGTGCAGTCAAACTGCGTTATAAAAGGATGAAGAGCAGTCAAACTGTTTTATAAGAGGATGAAGTGCAGTCAAACTGATTTATAATCGGATGAAGAGCAGTCAAACTGATTTATAAGAGAATGAAGAGCAGTCAAACTGCTTTATAAAAGGATGAAGAGCAGTCAAACTGTTTTATAAGAGGACGAAGAGCAGTCAAACTGATTTATAATCGGACGAAGAGCAGTCAAACTGTTCTATAGGAGGATGAAGCGCAGTCAAACTGGTTTATAGGAGGATGAAGAGCAGTCAAACTGCTTTATAAAAGGATGAAGAGCAGTCAAACTGATTTATAAGAGGATGAAGAGCAGTCAAACTGCTTTATAAAAGGATGAAGAGCAGTCAAACTGTTTTATAAGCGGACGAAGAGCAGTCAAACTGATTTATAAAAGGACGAAGAGCAGTCAAACTGATTTATAATCGGACGAAGAGCAGTCAAACGGTTTTATAAGAGGATGAAGAGCGGTCAAATTGATTATAAGAGGATGAAGAGCAGTCAAACAGCTTTATAAAAGGATGAAGAGCAGTCAAACTGTTTTATACAATGATGTAGAGCAGCCAGACTGTTTTACAAAAGGATGAAAAGCAGTCAACCTGTTTTAGAAGAGGATGAAGAGCAGTCAAACTGCGTTATAAAAAGATGAAGAGCAGTCAAACTGTTTTATAAGAGGATGAAGAGCAGTCAAACTGATTTATAATCAGATGAAGAGCAGTCAGACTGTTTTACAAGAGGATGAAGAGCAGTCAAACTGCTTTATAAAAGGATGAAAAGCAGTCAAACTGTTTTATAAGAGGACGAAGAGCAGTCAAACTGATTTATAATCGGATGAAGAGCAGTCAAACTGATTTATAAGAGGATGAAGAGCAGTCAAACTGCGTTATAAAAGGATGAAGAGCAGTCAAACTGATTTATAAGAGGATGAAGAGCAGTCAAACTGCTTTATAAAAGGATGAAGAGCAGTCAAACTGTTTTATAAGAGGACGAAGAGCAGTCAAACTGGTTTATAATCGGATGAAGAGCAGTCAAACTGATTTATAAGAGGATGAAGAGCAGTCAAACTGCGTTATAAAAGGATGAAGAGCAGTCAAACTGTTTTATAAGAGGATGAAGAGCAGTCAAACTGATTTATAATCGGATGAAGAGCAGTCAAACTGATTTATAAGAGGATGAAGAGCAGTCAAACTGCTTTATAAAAGGATGAAGAGCAGTCAAACTGTTTTATAAGAGGACGAAGAGCAGTCAAACTGTTTTATAAGAGGACGAAGAGCAGTCAAACTGTTCTATAGGAGGATGAAGCGCAGTCAAACTGGTTTATAGGAGGATGAAGAGCAGTCAAACTGCTTTATAAAAGGATGAAGAGCAGTCAGACTGTTTTACAAGAGGATGAAGAGCAATCAAACTGCTTTATAAAAGGATGAAGAGCAGTCAAACTGTTTTATAAGAGGACGAAGAGCAGTCAAACTGAGTTATAATCGGACGAAGAGCAGTCAAACTGTTCTATAGGAGGATGAAGCGCAGTCAAACTGGTTTATAGGAGGATGAAGAGCAGTCAAACTGCTTTATAAGAGGATGAAGAGCAGTCAAACTGATTTATAAGAGGATGAAGAGCAGTCAAACTGCTTTATAAAAGGATGAAGAGCAGTCAAACTATGTTTTATAAGCGGACGAAGAGCAGTCCAACTGATGTATAATCGGACGAATAGCAGTCAAACTGATTTATAATCGGACGAAGAGCAGTCAAACTGTTTTATAATCGGATGAATAGCAGTCAAACTGATTTATAATCGGATGAAGAGCAGTCAAACTGATTTATAAGAGGATGAAGAGCAGTCAAACTGCGTTATAAAAGGATGAAGAGCAGTCAAACTGTTTTATAAGAGGATGAAGAGCAGTCAAACTGATTTATAATCGGATGAAGAGCAGTCAAACTGATTTATAAGAGGATGAAGAGCAGTCAAACTGCGTTATAAAAGGATGAAGAGCAGTCAAACTGTTTTATAAGAGGATGAAGAGCAGTCAAACTGATTTATAATCGGATGAAGAGCAGTCAAACTGCTTTATAAAAGGATGAAGAGCAGTCAAACTGCTTTATAAAAGGATGAAGAGCAGTCAAACTGTTTTATAAGAGGACGAAGAGCAGTCAAACTGGTTTATAATCGGATGAAGAGCAGTCAAACTGATTTACAAGAGGATGAAGAGCAGTCAAACTGCTTTATAAAAGGATGAAGAGCAGTCAAACTGTTTTATAAGAGGACGAAGAGCAGTCAAACTGGTTTATAATCGGACGAAGAGCAGTCAAACTGTTCTATAGGAGGATGAAGCGCAGTCAAACTGGTTTATAGGAGGATGAAGAGCAGTCAAACTGCTTTATAAAAGGATGAAGAGCAGTCAAACTGATTTATAAGAGGATGAAGAGCAGTCAAACTGCTTTATAAAAGGATGAAGAGCAGTCAAACTGTTTTATAAGCGGACGAGGAGCAGTCAAACTGATTTATAATCGGACGAAGAGCAGTCAAACTGATTTATAATCGGACGAAGAGCAGTCAAACGGTTTTATAAGAGGATGAAGAGCAGTCAAACTGCTTTATAAAAGGATGAAGAGCAGTCAAACTGTTTTATACAATGATGTCGAGCAGTCAGACTGTTTCACAAAAGGATGAAGAGCAGTCAACCTGTTTTACAAGAGGACGAAGAGCAGTCAAACTGAGTTATAATCGGACGAAGAGCAGTCAAACTGTTCTATAGGAGGATGAAGCGCAGTCAAACTGGTTTATAGGAGGATGGAGAGCAGTCAAACTGCTTTATAAGAGGATGAAGAGCAGTCAAACTGATTTATAAGAGGATGAAGAGCAGTCAAACTGCTTTATAAAAGGATGAAGAGCAGTCAAACTGTTTTATAAGCGGAAGAAGAGCAGTCCAACTGATTTATAATCGGACGAAGAGCAGTCAAACTGAATTATAATCGGATGAAGAGCAGTCAAACTGATTTATAAGAGGATGAAGAGCAGTCAAACTGCGTTATAAAAGGATGAAGAGCAGTCAAACTGTTTTATAAGAGGATGAAGAGCAGTCAAACTGATTTATAATCGGATGAAGAGCAGTCAAACTGATTTATAAGAGGATGAAGTGCAGTCAAACTGCGTTATAAAAGGATGAAGAGCAGTCAAACTGTTTTATAAGAGGATGAAGTGCAGTCAAACTGATTTATAATCGGATGAAGAGCAGTCAAACTGATTTATAAGAGAATGAAGAGCAGTCAAACTGCTTTATAAAAGGATGAAGAGCAGTCAAACTGTTTTATAAGAGGACGAAGAGCAGTCAAACTGATTTATAATCGGACGAAGAGCAGTCAAACTGTTCTATAGGAGGATGAAGCGCAGTCAAACTGGTTTATAGGAGGATGAAGAGCAGTCAAACTGTTTTATAAGCGGACGAAGAGCAGTCAAACTGATTTATAAAAGGACGAAGAGCAGTCAAACTGATTTATAATCGGACGAAGAGCAGTCAAACGGTTTTATAAGAGGATGAAGAGCGGTCAAATTGATTATAAGAGGATGAAGAGCAGTCAAACAGCTTTATAAAAGGATGAAGAGCAGTCAAACTGTTTTATACAATGATGTAGAGCAGTCAGACTGTTTTACAAAAGGATGAAAAGCAGTCAACCTGTTTTAGAAGAGGATGAAGAGCAGTCAAACTGCGTTATAAAAAGATGAAGAGCAGTCAAACGGTTTTATAAGAGGATGAAGAGCAGTCAAACTGCTTTATAAAAGGATGAAGAGCAGTCAAACTGTTTTATACAATGATGTCGAGCAGTCAGACTGTTTCACAAAAGGATGAAGAGCAGTCAACCTGTTTTACAAGAGGACGAAGAGCAGTCAAACTGAGTTATAATCGGACGAAGAGCAGTCAAACTGTTCTATAGGAGGATGAAGCGCAGTCAAACTGGTTTATAGGAGGATGGAGAGCAGTCAAACTGCTTTATAAGAGGATGAAGAGCAGTCAAACTGATTTATAAGAGGATGAAGAGCAGTCAAACTGCTTTATAAAAGGATGAAGAGCAGTCAAACTGTTTTATAAGCGGAAGAAGAGCAGTCCAACTGATTTATAATCGGACGAAGAGCAGTCAAACTGAATTATAATCGGATGAAGAGCAGTCAAACTGATTTATAAGAGGATGAAGAGCAGTCAAACTGCGTTATAAAAGGATGAAGAGCAGTCAAACTGTTTTATAAGAGGATGAAGAGCAGTCAAACTGATTTATAATCGGATGAAGAGCAGTCAAACTGATTTATAAGAGGATGAAGTGCAGTCAAACTGCGTTATAAAAGGATGAAGAGCAGTCAAACTGTTTTATAAGAGGATGAAGTGCAGTCAAACTGATTTATAATCGGATGAAGAGCAGTCAAACTGATTTATAAGAGAATGAAGAGCAGTCAAACTGCTTTATAAAAGGATGAAGAGCAGTCAAACTGTTTTATAAGAGGACGAAGAGCAGTCAAACTGATTTATAATCGGACGAAGAGCAGTCAAACTGTTCTATAGGAGGATGAAGCGCAGTCAAACTGGTTTATAGGAGGATGAAGAGCAGTCAAACTGTTTTATAAGCGGACGAAGAGCAGTCAAACTGATTTATAAAAGGACGAAGAGCAGTCAAACTGATTTATAATCGGACGAAGAGCAGTCAAACGGTTTTATAAGAGGATGAAGAGCGGTCAAATTGATTATAAGAGGATGAAGAGCAGTCAAACAGCTTTATAAAAGGATGAAGAGCAGTCAAACTGTTTTATACAATGATGTAGAGCAGTCAGACTGTTTTACAAAAGGATGAAAAGCAGTCAACCTGTTTTAGAAGAGGATGAAGAGCAGTCAAACTGTTTTATAAGAGGATGAAGAGCAGTCAAACTGATTTATAATCAGATGAAGAGCAGTCAGACTGTTTTACAAGAGGATGAAGAGCAGTCAAACTGCTTTATAAAAGGATGAAAAGCAGTCAAACTGTTTTATAAGAGGACGAAGAGCAGTCAAACTGATTTATAATCGGATGAAGAGCAGTCAAACTGATTTATAAGAGGATGAAGAGCAGTCAAACTGCGTTATAAAAGGATGAAGAGCAGTCAAACGGTTTTATAATAGGATGAAGAGCAGTCAAACTGATTTATAATCGGACGAAGAGCAGAAAAAACGGTTTTATAAGAGGATGAAGAGCAGTCAAATTGATTTATAAGAGGATGAAGAGCAGTCAAACTGCTTTATAAAAGGATGAAGAGCAGTCAAACTGATTTATAAGAGGATGAAGAGCAGTCAAACTGATTTATAATCGGATGAAGAGCAGTCAAACTGATTTATAAGAGGATGAAGAGCAGTCAAACTGCTTTATAAAAGGATGAAGAGCAGTCAAACTGTTTTATAAGAGGACGAAGAGCAGTCAAACTGGTTTATAATCGGATGAAGAGCAGTCAAACTGATTTATAAGAGGATGAAGAGCAGTCAAACTGCGTTATAAAAGGATGAAGAGCAGTCAAACTGTTTTATAAGAGGATGAAGAGCAGTCAAACTGATTTATAATCGGATGAAGAGCAGTCAAACTGATTTATAAGAGGATGAAGAGCAGTCAAACTGCTTTATAAAAGGATGAAGAGCAGTCAAACTGTTTTATAAGAGGACGAAGAGCAGTCAAACTGTTTTATAAGAGGACGAAGAGCAGTCAAACTGTTCTATAGGAGGATGAAGCGCAGTCAAACTGGTTTATAGGAGGATGAAGAGCAGTCAAACTGCTTTATAAAAGGATGAAGAGCAGTCAAACTGATTTATAAGAGGATGAAGAGCAGTCAAACTGCTTTATAAAAGGATGAAGAGCAGTCAAACTGTTTTATAAGCGGACGAGGAGCAGTCAAACTGATTTATAATCGGACGAAGAGCAGTCAAACTGATTTATAATCGGACGAAGAGCAGTCAAACGGTTTTATAAGAGGATGAAGAGCAGTCAAATTGATTTATAAGAGGATGAAGAGCAGTCAAACTGCTTTATAAAAGGATGAAGAGCAGTCAAACTGTTTTATACAATGATGTCGAGCAGTCAGACTGTTTCACAAAAGGATGAAGAGCAGTCAACCTGTTTTACAAGAGGATGAAGAGCAGTCAAACTGCGTTATAAAAGATGAAGAGCAGTCAAACTGTTTTATAAGAGGATGAAGAGCAGTCAAACTGATTTATAATCGGATGAAGAGCAGTCAGACTGTTTTACAAGAGGATGAAGAGCAGTCAAACTGCTTTATAAAAGGATGAAGAGCAGTCAAACTGTTTTATAAGAGGACGAAGAGCAGTCAAACTGAGTTATAATCGGACGAAGAGCAGTCAAACTGTTCTATAGGAGGATGAAGCGCAGTCGAACTGGTTTATAGGAGGATGAAGAGCAGTCAAACTGCTTTATAAGAGGATGAAGAGCAGTCAAACTGATTTATAAGAGGATGAAGAGCAGTCAAACTGCTTTATAAAAGGATGAAGAGCAGTCAAACTGTTTTATAAGCGGACGAAGAGCAGTCCAACTGATTTATAATCGGACGAAGAGCAGTCAAACTGATTTATAATCTGATGAAGAGCAGTCAAACTGATTTATAAGAGGATGAAGAGCAGTCAAACTGCGTTATAAAAGGATGAAGAGCAGTCAAACTGTTTTATAAGAGGATGAAGAGCAGTCAAACTGATTTATAATCGGATGAAGAGCAGTCAAACTGATTTATAAGAGGATGAAGAGCAGTCAAAATGCGTTATAAAAGGATGAAGAGCAGTCAAACTGTTTTATAAGAGGATGAAGAGCAGTCAAACTGATTTATAATCGGATTAAGAGCAGTCAAACTGATTTATAAGAGAATGAATAGCAGTCAAACTGCTTTATAAAAGGATGAAGAGCAGTCAAACTGTTTTATAAGAGGACGAAGAGCAGTCAAACTGATTTATAATCGGACGAAGAGCAGTCAAACTGTTCTATAGGAGGATGAAGCGCAGTGAAACTGGTTTATAGGAGGATGAAGAGCAGTCAAACTGCTTTATAAAAGGATGAAGAGCAGTCAAACTGATTTATAAGAGTATGAAGAGCAGTCAAACTGCTTTATAAAAGGATGAAGAGCAGTCAAACTGTTTTATAAGAGGACGAAGAGCAGTCAAACTGTTTTATAAGAGGACGAAGAGCAGTCAAACTGTTCTATAGGAGGATGAAGCGCAGTCAAACTGGTTTATAGGAGGATGAAGAGCAGTCAAACTGCTTTATAAAAGGATGAAGAGCAGTCAAACTGATTTATAAGAGGATGAAGAGCAGTCAAACTGCTTTATAAAAGGATGAAGAGCAGTCAAACTGTTTTATAAGCGGACGAGGAGCAGTCAAACTGATTTATAATCGGACGAAGAGCAGTCAAACTGATTTATAAGAGGACGAAGAGCAGTCAAACTGTTTTATACAATGATGTCGAGCAGTCAGACTGTTTCACAAAAGGATGAAGAGCAGTCAACCTGTTTTACATGAGGATGAAGAGCAGTCAAACTGCGTTATAAAAAGATGAAGAGAAGTCAAACTGTTTTATAAGAGGATGAAGAGCAGTCAAACTGATTTATAATCGGATGAAGAGCAGTCAGACTGTTTTACAAGAGGATGAAGAGCAGTCAAACTGCTTTATAAAAGGATGAAGAGCAGTCAAACTGTTTTATAAGAGGACGAAGAGCAGTCAAACTGAGTTATAATCGGACGAAGAGCAGTCAAACTGTTCTATAGGAGGATGAAGCGCAGTCAAACTGGTTTATAGGAGGATGAAGAGCAGTCAAACTGCTTTATAAGAGGATGAAGAGCAGTCAAACTGATTTATAAGAGGATGAAGAGCAGTCAAACTGCTTTATAAAAAGATGAAGAGCAGTCAAACTGTTTTATAAGCGGACGAAGAGCAGTCCAACTGATTTATAATCGGACGAAGAGCAGTCAAACTGATTTATAATCGGATGAAGAGCAGTCAAACTGATTTATAAGAGGATGAAGAGCAGTCAAACTGCGTTATAAAAGGATGAAGAGCAGTCAAACTGTTTTATAAGAGGATGAAGAGCAGTCAAACTGATTTATAATCGGATGAAGAGCAGTCAAACTGATTTATAAGAGGATGAAGAGCAGTCAAAATGCGTTATAAAAGGATGAAGAGCAGTCAAACTGTTTTATAAGAGGATGAAGAGCAGTCAAACTGATTTATAATCGGATGAAGAGCAGTCAAACTGATTTATAAGAGAATGAAGAGCAGTCAAACTGCTTTATAAAAGGATGAAGAGCAGTCAAACTGTTTTATAAGAGGACGAAGAGCAGTCAAACTGATTTATAATCGGACGAAGAGCAGTCAAACTGTTCTATAGGAGGATGAAGCGCAGTGAAACTGGTTTATAGGAGGATGAAGAGCAGTCAAACTGCTTTATAAAAGGATGAAGAGCAGTCAAACTGATTTATAAGAGGATGAAGAGCAGTCAAACTGCTTTATAAAAGGATGAAGTGCAGTCAAATTGTTTTATAAAAGGATGAAGAGCAGTCAAACTGTTTTATACAAGGATGTAGAGCAGTCAGACTGTTTTACAAGAGGATGAAGAGCAGTCAACCTGTTTTACAAGAGGATGAAGAGCAGTCAAACTGTTTTATAAGAGGATGAAGAGCAGTCAAACTGCTTTATAAAAAGATGAAGAGCAGTCAAACTGTTTTATAAGCGGACGAAGAGCAGTCCAACTGATTTATAATCGGACGAAGAGCAGTCAAACTGATTTATAATCGGATGAAGAGCAGTCAAACTGATTTATAAGAGGATGAAGAGCAGTCAAACTGCGTTATAAAAGGATGAAGAGCAGTCAAACTGTTTTATAAGAGGATGAAGAGCAGTCAAACTGATTTATAATCGGATGAAGAGCAGTCAAACTGATTTATAAGAGGATGAAGAGCAGTCAAAATGCGTTATAAAAGGATGAAGAGCAGTCAAACTGTTTTATAAGAGGATGAAGAGCAGTCAAACTGATTTATAATCGGATGAAGAGCAGTCAAACTGATTTATAAGAGAATGAAGAGCAGTCAAACTGCTTT
The DNA here is from genome assembly GCA_022114975.2 of Lampris megalopsis. Classification (NCBI taxonomy): domain Eukaryota; kingdom Metazoa; phylum Chordata; class Actinopteri; order Lampriformes; family Lampridae; genus Lampris; species Lampris megalopsis. The sequence goes on along the minus strand of JAJHIY020000795.1, from coordinate 217,658 downwards.
ATAAAAGGATGAAGAGCAGTCAAACTGTTTTATAAGAGGACGAAGAGCAGTCAAACTGATTTATAATCGGACGAAGAGCAGTCAAACTGTTCTATAGGAGGATGAAGCGCAGTGAAACTGGTTTATAGGAGGATGAAGAGCAGTCAAACTGCTTTATAAAAGGATGAAGAGCAGTCAAACTGATTTATAAGAGGATGAAGAGCAGTCAAACTGCTTTATAAAAGGATGAAGTGCAGTCAAATTGTTTTATAAGCGGACGAAGAGCAGTCAAACTGATTTATAATCGGACGAAGAGCAGTCAAACTGATTTATAATCGGACGAAGAGCAATCAAACGGTTTTATAAGAGGATGAAGAGCGGTCAAATTGATTTATAAGAGGATGAAGAGCAGTCAAACTGCTTTATAAAAGGATGAAGAGCAGTCAAACTGTTTTATACAATGATGTAGAGCAGTCAGACTGTTTTACAAAAGGATGAAAAGCAGTCAACCTGTTTTACAAGAGGATGAAGAGCAGTCAAACTGCGTTATAAAAAGATGAAGAACAGTCAAACTGTTTTATAAGAGGATGAAGAGCAGTCAAACTGATTTATAATCAGATGAAGAGCAGTCAGACTGTTTTACAAGAGGATGAAGAGCAGTCAAACTGCTTTATAAAAGGATGAAGAGCAGTCAAACTGTTTTATAAGTGGACGAAGAGCAGTCAAACTGATTTATAATCGGACGAAGAGCAGTCAAACTGTTCTATAGGAGGATGAAGCGCAGTCAAACTGGTATATAGGAGGATGAAGAGCAGTCAAACTGCTTTATAAAAGGATGAAGACCAGTCAAACTGTTTTATAAGAGGATGAAGAGCAGTCAAACTGTTTTATAAGAGGACGAAGAGCAGTCAAACTGATTTATAATCGGACGAAGAGCAGTCAAACTGTTCTATAGGAGGATGAAGCGCAGTCAAACTGGTTTATAGGAGGATGAAGAGCAGTTAAACTGCTTTATAAAAGGATGAAGAGCAGTCAAACTGATTTATAAGAGGATGAAGAGCAGTCAAACTGCTTTATAAAAGGATGAAGAGCAGTCAAACTGTTTTATAAGCGGACGAAGAGCAGTCAAACTGATTTATAATCGGACGAAGAGCAGTCAAACGGTTTTATAAGAGGATGAAGAGCGGTCAAATTGATTTATAAGAGGATGAAGAGCAGTCAAACTGCTTTATAAAAGGATGAAGAGCAGTCAAACTGTTTTATACAATGATGTAGAGCAGTCAGACTGTTTTACAAAAGGATGAAAAGCAGTCAACCTCTTTTACAAGAGGATGAAGAGCAGTCAAACTGCGTTATAAAAAGATGAAGAGCAGTCAAACGGTTTTATAAGAGGATGAAGAGCAGTCAAACTGCTTTATAAAAGGATGAAAAGCAGTCAAACTGTTTTATACAATGATGTCGAGCAGTCAGACTGTTTCACAAAAGGATGAAGAGCAGTCAACCTGTTTTACAAGAGGATGAAGAGGAGTCAAACTGCGTTATAAAAAGATGAAGAGCAGTCAAACTGTTTTATAAGAGGATGAAGAGCAGTCAAACTGATTTATAATCGGATGAAGAGCAGTCAGACTGTTTTACAAGAGGATGAAGAGCAGTCAAACTGCTTTATAAAAGGATGAAGAGCAGTCAAACTGTTTTATAAGAGGACGTAGAACAGTCAAACTGAGTTATAATCGGACGAAGAGCAATCAAACTGTTCTATAGGAGGATGAAGCGCAGTCAAACTGGTTTATAGGAGGATGGAGAGCAGTCAAACTGCTTTATAAGAGGATGAAGAGCAGTCAAACTGATTTATAAGAGGATGAAGAGCAGTCAAACTGCTTTATAAAAGGATGAAGAGCAGTCAAACTGTTTTATAAGCGGACGAAGAGCAGTCCAACTGATTTATAATCGGACGAAGAGCAGTCAAACTGATTTATAATCGGATGAAGAGCAGTCAAACTGATTTATAATCGGATGAAGAGCAGTCAAACTGCGTTATAAAAGGATGAAGAGCAGTCAAACTGTTTTATAAGAGGATGAAGAGCAGTCAAACTGATTTATAATCGGATGAAGAGCAGTCAAACTGATTTATAAGAGGATGAAGTGCAGTCAAACTGCGTTATAAAAGGATGAAGAGCAGTCAAACTGTTTTATAAGAGGATGAAGAGCAGTCAAACTGATTTATAATCGGATGAAGAGCAGTCAAACTGATTTTCAAGAGAATGAAGAGCAGTCAAACTGTTTTATAAGCGGACGAGGAGCAGTCAAACTGATTTATAATCGGACGAAGAGCAGTCAAACTGATTTATAATCGGACGAAGAGCAGTCAAACGGTTTTATAAGAGGATGAAGAGCAGTCAAACTGCTTTATAAAAGGATGAAGAGCAGTCAAACTGTTTTATACAATGATGTCGAGCAGTCAGACTGTTTCACAAAAGGATGAAGAGCAGTCAACCTGTTTTACAAGAGGACGAAGAGCAGTCAAACTGAGTTATAATCGGACGAAGAGCAGTCAAACTGTTCTATAGGAGGATGAAGCGCAGTCAAACTGGTTTATAGGAGGATGGAGAGCAGTCAAACTGCTTTATAAGAGGATGAAGAGCAGTCAAACTGATTTATAAGAGGATGAAGAGCAGTCAAACTGCTTTATAAAAGGATGAAGAGCAGTCAAACTGTTTTATAAGCGGAAGAAGAGCAGTCCAACTGATTTATAATCGGACGAAGAGCAGTCAAACTGAATTATAATCGGATGAAGAGCAGTCAAACTGATTTATAAGAGGATGAAGAGCAGTCAAACTGCGTTATAAAAGGATGAAGAGCAGTCAAACTGTTTTATAAGAGGATGAAGAGCAGTCAAACTGATTTATAATCGGATGAAGAGCAGTCAAACTGATTTATAAGAGGATGAAGTGCAGTCAAACTGCGTTATAAAAGGATAAAGAGCAGTCAAACTGTTTTATAAGAGGATGAAGTGCAGTCAAACTGATTTATAATCGGATGAAGAGCAGTCAAACTGATTTATAAGAGAATGAAGAGCAGTCAAACTGCTTTATAAAAGGATGAAGAGCAGTCAAACTGTTTTATAAGAGGACGAAGAGCAGTCAAACTGATTTATAATCGGACGAAGAGCAGTCAAACTGTTCTATAGGAGGATGAAGCGCAGTCAAACTGGTTTATAGGAGGATGAAGAGCAGTCAAACTGTTTTATAAGCGGACGAAGAGCAGTCAAACTGATTTATAAAAGGACGAAGAGCAGTCAAACTGATTTATAATCGGACGAAGAGCAGTCAAACGGTTTTATAAGAGGATGAAGAGCGGTCAAATTGATTATAAGAGGATGAAGAGCAGTCAAACAGCTTTATAAAAGGATGAAGAGCAGTCAAACTGTTTTATACAATGATGTAGAGCAGTCAGACTGTTTTACAAAAGGATGAAAAGCAGTCAACCTGTTTTAGAAGAGGATGAAGAGCAGTCAAACTGCGTTATAAAAAGATGAAGAGCAGTCAAACGGTTTTATAAGAGGATGAAGAGCAGTCAAACTGCTTTATAAAAGGATGAAGAGCAGTCAAACTGTTTTATACAATGATGTCGAGCAGTCAGACTGTTTCACAAAAGGATGAAGAGCAGTCAACCTGTTTTACAAGAGGACGAAGAGCAGTCAAACTGAGTTATAATCGGACGAAGAGCAGTCAAACTGTTCTATAGGAGGATGAAGCGCAGTCAAACTGGTTTATAGGAGGATGGAGAGCAGTCAAACTGCTTTATAAGAGGATGAAGAGCAGTCAAACTGATTTATAAGAGGATGAAGAGCAGTCAAACTGCTTTATAAAAGGATGAAGAGCAGTCAAACTGTTTTATAAGCGGAAGAAGAGCAGTCCAACTGATTTATAATCGGACGAAGAGCAGTCAAACTGAATTATAATCGGATGAAGAGCAGTCAAACTGATTTATAAGAGGATGAAGAGCAGTCAAACTGCGTTATAAAAGGATGAAGAGCAGTCAAACTGTTTTATAAGAGGATGAAGAGCAGTCAAACTGATTTATAATCGGATGAAGAGCAGTCAAACTGATTTATAAGAGGATGAAGTGCAGTCAAACTGCGTTATAAAAGGATGAAGAGCAGTCAAACTGTTTTATAAGAGGATGAAGTGCAGTCAAACTGATTTATAATCGGATGAAGAGCAGTCAAACTGATTTATAAGAGAATGAAGAGCAGTCAAACTGCTTTATAAAAGGATGAAGAGCAGTCAAACTGTTTTATAAGAGGACGAAGAGCAGTCAAACTGATTTATAATCGGACGAAGAGCAGTCAAACTGTTCTATAGGAGGATGAAGCGCAGTCAAACTGGTTTATAGGAGGATGAAGAGCAGTCAAACTGTTTTATAAGCGGACGAAGAGCAGTCAAACTGATTTATAAAAGGACGAAGAGCAGTCAAACTGATTTATAATCGGACGAAGAGCAGTCAAACGGTTTTATAAGAGGATGAAGAGCGGTCAAATTGATTATAAGAGGATGAAGAGCAGTCAAACAGCTTTATAAAAGGATGAAGAGCAGTCAAACTGTTTTATACAATGATGTAGAGCAGTCAGACTGTTTTACAAAAGGATGAAAAGCAGTCAACCTGTTTTAGAAGAGGATGAAGAGCAGTCAAACTGCGTTATAAAAAGATGAAGAGCAGTCAAACTGTTTTATAAGAGGATGAAGAGCAGTCAAACTGATTTATAATCAGATGAAGAGCAGTCAGACTGTTTTACAAGAGGATGAAGAGCAGTCAAACTGCTTTATAAAAGGATGAAAAGCAGTCAAACTGTTTTATAAGAGGACGAAGAGCAGTCAAACTGATTTATAATCGGATGAAGAGCAGTCAAACTGATTTATAAGAGGATGAAGAGCAGTCAAACTGCGTTATAAAAGGATGAAGAGCAGTCAAACGGTTTTATAATAGGATGAAGAGCAGTCAAACTGATTTATAATCGGACGAAGAGCAGAAAAAACGGTTTTATAAGAGGATGAAGAGCAGTCAAATTGATTTATAAGAGGATGAAGAGCAGTCAAACTGCTTTATAAAAGGATGAAGAGCAGTCAAACTGATTTATAATCGGATGAAGAGCAGTCAAACTGATTTATAAGAGGATGAAGAGCAGTCAAACTGCGTTATAAAAGGATGAAGAGCAGTCAAACTGTTTTATAAGAGGATGAAGAGCAGTCAAACTGATTTATAATCGGATGAAGAGCAGTCAAACTGATTTATAAGAGGATGAAGAGCAGTCAAACTGCTTTATAAAAGGATGAAGAGCAGTCAAACTGTTTTATAAGAGGACGAAGAGCAGTCAAACTGGTTTATAATCGGATGAAGAGCAGTCAAACTGATTTATAAGAGGATGAAGAGCAGTCAAACTGCGTTATAAAAGGATGAAGAGCAGTCAAACTGTTTTATAAGAGGATGAAGAGCAGTCAAACTGATTTATAATCGGATGAAGAGCAGTCAAACTGATTTATAAGAGGATGAAGAGCAGTCAAACTGCTTTATAAAAGGATGAAGAGCAGTCAAACTGTTTTATAAGAGGACGAAGAGCAGTCAAACTGTTTTATAAGAGGACGAAGAGCAGTCAAACTGTTCTATAGGAGGATGAAGCGCAGTCAAACTGGTTTATAGGAGGATGAAGAGCAGTCAAACTGCTTTATAAAAGGATGAAGAGCAGTCAAACTGATTTATAAGAGGATGAAGAGCAGTCAAACTGCTTTATAAAAGGATGAAGAGCAGTCAAACTGTTTTATAAGCGGACGAGGAGCAGTCAAACTGATTTATAATCGGACGAAGAGCAGTCAAACTGATTTATAATCGGACGAAGAGCAGTCAAACGGTTTTATAAGAGGATGAAGAGCAGTCAAATTGATTTATAAGAGGATGAAGAGCAGTCAAACTGCTTTATAAAAGGATGAAGAGCAGTCAAACTGTTTTATAAGAGGACGTAGAACAGTCAAACTGAGTTATAATCGGACGAAGAGCAATCAAACTGTTCTATAGGAGGATGAAGCGCAGTCAAACTGGTTTATAGGAGGATGGAGAGCAGTCAAACTGCTTTATAAGAGGATGAAGAGCAGTCAAACTGATTTATAAGAGGATGAAGAGCAGTCAAACTGCTTTATAAAAGGATGAAGAGCAGTCAAACTGTTTTATAAGCGGACGAAGAGCAGTCCAACTGATTTATAATCGGACGAAGAGCAGTCAAACTGATTTATAATCGGATGAAGAGCAGTCAAACTGATTTATAATCGGATGAAGAGCAGTCAAACTGCGTTATAAAAGGATGAAGAGCAGTCAAACTGTTTTATAAGAGGATGAAGAGCAGTCAAACTGATTTATAATCGGATGAAGAGCAGTCAAACTGATTTATAAGAGGATGAAGTGCAGTCAAACTGCGTTATAAAAGGATGAAGAGCAGTCAAACTGTTTTATAAGAGGATGAAGAGCAGTCAAACTGATTTATAATCGGATGAAGAGCAGTCAAACTGATTTTCAAGAGAATGAAGAGCAGTCAAACTGTTTTATAAGCGGACGAGGAGCAGTCAAACTGATTTATAATCGGACGAAGAGCAGTCAAACTGATTTATAATCGGACGAAGAGCAGTCAAACGGTTTTATAAGAGGATGAAGAGCAGTCAAACTGCTTTATAAAAGGATGAAGAGCAGTCAAACTGTTTTATACAATGATGTCGAGCAGTCAGACTGTTTCACAAAAGGATGAAGAGCAGTCAACCTGTTTTACAAGAGGACGAAGAGCAGTCAAACTGAGTTATAATCGGACGAAGAGCAGTCAAACTGTTCTATAGGAGGATGAAGCGCAGTCAAACTGGTTTATAGGAGGATGGAGAGCAGTCAAACTGCTTTATAAGAGGATGAAGAGCAGTCAAACTGATTTATAAGAGGATGAAGAGCAGTCAAACTGCTTTATAAAAGGATGAAGAGCAGTCAAACTGTTTTATAAGCGGAAGAAGAGCAGTCCAACTGATTTATAATCGGACGAAGAGCAGTCAAACTGAATTATAATCGGATGAAGAGCAGTCAAACTGATTTATAAGAGGATGAAGAGCAGTCAAACTGCGTTATAAAAGGATGAAGAGCAGTCAAACTGTTTTATAAGAGGATGAAGAGCAGTCAAACTGATTTATAATCGGATGAAGAGCAGTCAAACTGATTTATAAGAGGATGAAGTGCAGTCAAACTGCGTTATAAAAGGATGAAGAGCAGTCAAACTGTTTTATAAGAGGATGAAGTGCAGTCAAACTGATTTATAATCGGATGAAGAGCAGTCAAACTGATTTATAAGAGAATGAAGAGCAGTCAAACTGCTTTATAAAAGGATGAAGAGCAGTCAAACTGTTTTATAAGAGGACGAAGAGCAGTCAAACTGATTTATAATCGGACGAAGAGCAGTCAAACTGTTCTATAGGAGGATGAAGCGCAGTCAAACTGGTTTATAGGAGGATGAAGAGCAGTCAAACTGTTTTATAAGCGGACGAAGAGCAGTCAAACTGATTTATAAAAGGACGAAGAGCAGTCAAACTGATTTATAATCGGACGAAGAGCAGTCAAACGGTTTTATAAGAGGATGAAGAGCGGTCAAATTGATTATAAGAGGATGAAGAGCAGTCAAACAGCTTTATAAAAGGATGAAGAGCAGTCAAACTGTTTTATACAATGATGTAGAGCAGTCAGACTGTTTTACAAAAGGATGAAAAGCAGTCAACCTGTTTTAGAAGAGGATGAAGAGCAGTCAAACTGCGTTATAAAAAGATGAAGAGCAGTCAAACGGTTTTATAAGAGGATGAAGAGCAGTCAAACTGCTTTATAAAAGGATGAAGAGCAGTCAAACTGTTTTATACAATGATGTCGAGCAGTCAGACTGTTTCACAAAAGGATGAAGAGCAGTCAACCTGTTTTACAAGAGGACGAAGAGCAGTCAAACTGAGTTATAATCGGACGAAGAGCAGTCAAACTGTTCTATAGGAGGATGAAGCGCAGTCAAACTGGTTTATAGGAGGATGGAGAGCAGTCAAACTGCTTTATAAGAGGATGAAGAGCAGTCAAACTGATTTATAAGAGGATGAAGAGCAGTCAAACTGCTTTATAAAAGGATGAAGAGCAGTCAAACTGTTTTATAAGCGGAAGAAGAGCAGTCCAACTGATTTATAATCGGACGAAGAGCAGTCAAACTGAATTATAATCGGATGAAGAGCAGTCAAACTGATTTATAAGAGGATGAAGAGCAGTCAAACTGCGTTATAAAAGGATGAAGAGCAGTCAAACTGTTTTATAAGAGGATGAAGAGCAGTCAAACTGATTTATAATCGGATGAAGAGCAGTCAAACTGATTTATAAGAGGATGAAGTGCAGTCAAACTGCGTTATAAAAGGATGAAGAGCAGTCAAACTGTTTTATAAGAGGATGAAGTGCAGTCAAACTGATTTATAATCGGATGAAGAGCAGTCAAACTGATTTATAAGAGAATGAAGAGCAGTCAAACTGCTTTATAAAAGGATGAAGAGCAGTCAAACTGTTTTATAAGAGGACGAAGAGCAGTCAAACTGATTTATAATCGGACGAAGAGCAGTCAAACTGTTCTATAGGAGGATGAAGCGCAGTCAAACTGGTTTATAGGAGGATGAAGAGCAGTCAAACTGTTTTATAAGCGGACGAAGAGCAGTCAAACTGATTTATAAAAGGACGAAGAGCAGTCAAACTGATTTATAATCGGACGAAGAGCAGTCAAACGGTTTTATAAGAGGATGAAGAGCGGTCAAATTGATTATAAGAGGATGAAGAGCAGTCAAACAGCTTTATAAAAGGATGAAGAGCAGTCAAACTGTTTTATACAATGATGTAGAGCAGTCAGACTGTTTTACAAAAGGATGAAAAGCAGTCAACCTGTTTTAGAAGAGGATGAAGAGCAGTCAAACTGCGTTATAAAAAGATGAAGAGCAGTCAAACTGTTTTATAAGAGGATGAAGAGCAGTCAAACTGATTTATAATCAGATGAAGAGCAGTCAGACTGTTTTACAAGAGGATGAAGAGCAGTCAAACTGCTTTATAAAAGGATGAAAAGCAGTCAAACTGTTTTATAAGAGGACGAAGAGCAGTCAAACTGATTTATAATCGGATGAAGAGCAGTCAAACTGATTTATAAGAGGATGAAGAGCAGTCAAACTGCGTTATAAAAGGATGAAGAGCAGTCAAACGGTTTTATAATAGGATGAAGAGCAGTCAAACTGATTTATAATCGGACGAAGAGCAGAAAAAACGGTTTTATAAGAGGATGAAGAGCAGTCAAATTGATTTATAAGAGGATGAAGAGCAGTCAAACTGCTTTATAAAAGGATGAAGAGCAGTCAAACTGATTTATAATCGGATGAAGAGCAGTCAAACTGATTTATAAGAGGATGAAGAGCAGTCAAACTGCGTTATAAAAGGATGAAGAGCAGTCAAACTGTTTTATAAGAGGATGAAGAGCAGTCAAACTGATTTATAATCGGATGAAGAGCAGTCAAACTGATTTATAAGAGGATGAAGAGCAGTCAAACTGCTTTATAAAAGGATGAAGAGCAGTCAAACTGTTTTATAAGAGGACGAAGAGCAGTCAAACTGGTTTATAATCGGATGAAGAGCAGTCAAACTGATTTATAAGAGGATGAAGAGCAGTCAAACTGCGTTATAAAAGGATGAAGAGCAGTCAAACTGTTTTATAAGAGGATGAAGAGCAGTCAAACTGATTTATAATCGGATGAAGAGCAGTCAAACTGATTTATAAGAGGATGAAGAGCAGTCAAACTGCTTTATAAAAGGATGAAGAGCAGTCAAACTGTTTTATAAGAGGACGAAGAGCAGTCAAACTGTTTTATAAGAGGACGAAGAGCAGTCAAACTGTTCTATAGGAGGATGAAGCGCAGTCAAACTGGTTTATAGGAGGATGAAGAGCAGTCAAACTGCTTTATAAAAGGATGAAGAGCAGTCAAACTGATTTATAAGAGGATGAAGAGCAGTCAAACTGCTTTATAAAAGGATGAAGAGCAGTCAAACTGTTTTATAAGCGGACGAGGAGCAGTCAAACTGATTTATAATCGGACGAAGAGCAGTCAAACTGATTTATAATCGGACGAAGAGCAGTCAAACGGTTTTATAAGAGGATGAAGAGCAGTCAAATTGATTTATAAGAGGATGAAGAGCAGTCAAACTGCTTTATAAAAGGATGAAGAGCAGTCAAACTGTTTTATACAATGATGTCGAGCAGTCAGACTGTTTCACAAAAGGATGAAGAGCAGTCAACCTGTTTTACAAGAGGATGAAGAGCAGTCAAACTGCGTTATAAAAGATGAAGAGCAGTCAAACTGTTTTATAAGAGGATGAAGAGCAGACAAACTGATTTATAATCGGATGAAGAGCAGTCAGACTGTTTTACAAGAGGATGAAGAGCAGTCAAACTGCTTTATAAAAGGATGAAGAGCAGTCAAACTGTTTTATAAGAGGACGAAGAGCAGTCAAACTGAGTTATAATCGGACGAAGAGCAGTCAAACTGTTCTATAGGAGGATGAAGCGCAGTCGAACTGGTTTATAGGAGGATGAAGAGCAGTCAAACTGCTTTATAAGAGGATGAAGAGCAGTCAAACTGATTTATAAGAGGATGAAGAGCAGTCAAACTGCTTTATAAAAGGATGAAGAGCAGTCAAACTGTTTTATAAGCGGACGAAGAGCAGTCCAACTGATTTATAATCGGACGAAGAGCAGTCAAACTGATTTATAATCTGATGAAGAGCAGTCAAACTGATTTATAAGAGGATGAAGAGCAGTCAAACTGCGTTATAAAAGGATGAAGAGCAGTCAAACTGTTTTATAAGAGGATGAAGAGCAGTCAAACTGATTTATAATCGGATGAAGAGCAGTCAAACTGATTTATAAGAGGATGAAGAGCAGTCAAAATGCGTTATAAAAGGATGAAGAGCAGTCAAACTGTTTTATAAGAGGATGAAGAGCAGTCAAACTGATTTATAATCGGATGAAGAGCAGTCAAACTGATTTATAAGAGAATGAATAGCAGTCAAACTGCTTTATAAAAGGATGAAGAGCAGTCAAACTGTTTTATAAGAGGACGAAGAGCAGTCAAACTGATTTATAATCGGACGAAGAGCAGTCAAACTGTTCTATAGGAGGATGAAGCGCAGTGAAACTGGTTTATAGGAGGATGAAGAGCAGTCAAACTGCTTTATAAAAGGATGAAGAGCAGTCAAACTGATTTATAAGAGGATGAAGAGCAGTCAAACTGCTTTATAAAAGGATGAAGAGCAGTCAAACTGTTTTATAAGAGGACGAAGAGCAGTCAAACTGTTTTATAAGAGGACGAAGAGCAGTCAAACTGTTCTATAGGAGGATGAAGCGCAGTCAAACTGGTTTATAGGAGGATGAAGAGCAGTCAAACTGCTTTATAAAAGGATGAAGAGCAGTCAAACTGATTTATAAGAGGATGAAGAGCAGTCAAACTGCTTTATAAAAGGATGAAGAGCAGTCAAACTGTTTTATAAGCGGACGAGGAGCAGTCAAACTGATTTATAATCGGACGAAGAGCAGTCAAACTGATTTATAAGAGGACGAAGAGCAGTCAAACTGTTTTATACAATGATGTCGAGCAGTCAGACTGTTTCACAAAAGGATGAAGAGCAGTCAACCTGTTTTACATGAGGATGAAGAGCAGTCAAACTGCGTTATAAAAAGATGAAGAGAAGTCAAACTGTTTTATAGGAGGATGAAGAGCAGTCAAACTGATTTATAATCGGATGAAGAGCAGTCAGACTGTTTTACAAGAGGATGAAGAGCAGTCAAACTGCTTTATAAAAGGATGAAGAGCAGTCAAACTGTTTTATAAGAGGACGAAGAGCAGTCAAACTGAGTTATAATCGGACGAAGAGCAGTCAAACTGTTCTATAGGAGGATGAAGCGCAGTCAAACTGGTTTATAGGAGGATGAAGAGCAGTCAAACTGCTTTATAAGAGGATGAAGAGCAGTCAAACTGATTTATAAGAGGATGAAGAGCAGTCAAACTGCTTTATAAAAGGATGAAGAGCAGTCAAACTGTTTTATAAGCGGACGAAGAGCAGTCCAACTGATTTATAATCGGACGAAGAGCAGTCAAACTGATTTATAATCGGATGAAGAGCAGTCAAACTGATTTATAAGAGGATGAAGAGCAGTCAAACTGCGTTATAAAAGGATGAAGAGCAGTCAAACTGTTTTATAAGAGGATGAAGAGCAGTCAAACTGATTTATAATCGGATGAAGAGCAGTCAAACTGATTTATAAGAGGATGAAGAGCAGTCAAAATGCGTTATAAAAGGATGAAGAGCAGTCAAACTGTTTTATAAGAGGATGAAGAGCAGTCAAACTGATTTATAATCGGATGAAGAGCAGTCAAACTGATTTATAAGAGAATGAAGAGCAGTCAAACTGTTTTATAAGAGGACGAAGAGCAGTCAAACTGATTTATAAGAGAATGAAGAGCAGTCAAACTGCTTTATAAAAGGATGAAGAGCAGTCAAACTGTTTTATAAAAGGATGAAGAGCAGTCAAACTGTTTTATAAGAGGACGAAGAGCAGTCAAACTGATTTATAATCGGACGAAGAGCAGTCAAACTGTTCTATAGGAGGATGAAGCGCAGTGAAACTGGTTTATAGGAGGATGAAGAGCAGTCAAACTGCTTTATAAGAGGATGAAGAGCAGTCAAACTGCTTTATAAAAGGATGAAGTGCAGTCAAATTGTTTTATAAGCGGACGAAGAGCAGTCAAACTGATTTATAATCGGACGAAGAGCAGTCAAACTGATTTATAATCGGACGAAGAGCAATCAAACGGTTTTATAAGAGGATGAAGAGCGGTCAAATTGATTTATAAGAGGATGAAGAGCAGTCAAACTGCTTTATAAAAGGATGAAGAGCAGTCAAACTGTTTTATACAATGATGTAGAGCAGTCAGACTGTTTTACAAAAGGATGAAAAGCAGTCAACCTGTTTTACAAGAGGATGAAGAGCAGTCAAACTGCGTTATAAAAAGATGAAGAACAGTCAAACTGTTTTATAAGAGGATGAAGAGCAGTCAAACTGATTTATAATCAGATGAAGAGCAGTCAGACTGTTTTACAAGAGGATGAAGAGCAGTCAAACTGCTTTATAAAAGGATGAAGAGCAGTCAAACTGTTTTATAAGAGGACGAAGAGCAGTCAAACTGATTTATAATCGGACGAAGAGCAGTCAAACTGTTCTATAGGAGGATGAAGCGCATTCAAACTGGTATATAGGAGGATGAAGAGCAGTCAAACTGCTTTATAAAAGGATGAAGACCAGTCAAACTGTTTTATAAGAGGATGAAGAGCAGTCAAACTGTTTTATAAGAGGACGAAGAGCAGTCAAACTGATTTATAATCGGACGAAGAGCAGTCAAACTGTTCTATAGGAGGATGAAGCGCAGTCAAACTGGTTTATAGGAGGATGAAGAGCAGTTAAACTGCTTTATAAAAGGATGAAGAGCAGTCAAACTGATTTATAAGAGGATGAAGAGCAGTCAAACTGCTTTATAAAAGGATGAAGAGCAGTCAAACTGTTTTATAAGCGGACGAAGAGCAGTCAAACTGATTTATAATCGGACGAAGAGCAGTCAAACGGTTTTATAAGAGGATGAAGAGCGGTCAAATTGATTTATAAGAGGATGAAGAGCAGTCAAACTGCTTTATAAAAGGATGAAGAGCAGTCAAACTGTTTTATACAATGATGTAGAGCAGTCAGACTGTTTTACAAAAGGATGAAAAGCAGTCAACCTCTTTTACAAGAGGATGAAGAGCAGTCAAACTGCGTTATAAAAAGATGAAGAGCAGTCAAACGGTTTTATAAGAGGATGAAGAGCAGTCAAACTGCTTTATAAAAGGATGAAAAGCAGTCAAACTGTTTTATACAATGATGTCGAGCAGTCAGACTGTTTCACAAAAGGATGAAGAGCAGTCAACCTGTTTTACAAGAGGATGAAGAGGAGTCAAACTGCGTTATAAAAAGATGAAGAGCAGTCAAACTGTTTTATAAGAGGATGAAGAGCAGTCAAACTGATTTATAATCGGATGAAGAGCAGTCAGACTGTTTTACAAGAGGATGAAGAGCAGTCAAACTGCTTTATAAAAGGATGAAGAGCAGTCAAACTGTTTTATAAGAGGACGTAGAACAGTCAAACTGAGTTATAATCGGACGAAGAGCAATCAAACTGTTCTATAGGAGGATGAAGCGCAGTCAAACTGGTTTATAGGAGGATGGAGAGCAGTCAAACTGCTTTATAAGAGGATGAAGAGCAGTCAAACTGATTTATAAGAGGATGAAGAGCAGTCAAACTGCTTTATAAAAGGATGAAGAGCAGTCAAACTGTTTTATAAGCGGACGAAGAGCAGTCCAACTGATTTATAATCGGACGAAGAGCAGTCAAACTGATTTATAATCGGATGAAGAGCAGTCAAACTGATTTATAATCGGATGAAGAGCAGTCAAACTGCGTTATAAAAGGATGAAGAGCAGTCAAACTGTTTTATAAGAGGATGAAGAGCAGTCAAACTGATTTATAATCGGATGAAGAGCAGTCAAACTGATTTATAAGAGGATGAAGTGCAGTCAAACTGCGTTATAAAAGGATGAAGAGCAGTCAAACTGTTTTATAAGAGGATGAAGAGCAGTCAAACTGATTTATAATCGGATGAAGAGCAGTCAAACTGATTTTCAAGAGAATGAAGAGCAGTCAAACTGCTTTATAAAAGGATGAAGAGCAGTCAAACTGTTTTATAAGAGGACGAAGAGCAGTCAAACTGATTTATAATCGGACGAAGAGCAGTCAAACTGTTCTATAGGAGGATGAAGCGCAGTCAAACTGTTTTATAGGAGGATGAAGAGCAGTCAAACTGCTTTATAAAAGGATGAAGAGCAGTCAAACTGATTTATAAGAGGATGAAGAGCAGTCAAACTGCTTTATAAAAGGATGAAGAGCAGTCAAACTGTTTTATAAGAGGACGAAGAGCAGTCAAACTGTTTTATAAGAGGACGAAGAGCAGTCAAACTGTTCTATAGGAGGATGAAGCGCAGTCAAACTGGTTTATAGGAGGATGAAGAGCAGTCAAACTGCTTTATAAAAGGATGAAGAGCAGTCAAACTGATTTATAAGAGGATGAAGAGCAGTCAAACTGCTTTATAAAAGGATGAAGAGCAGTCAAACTGTTTTATAAGCGGACGAGGAGCAGTCAAACTGATTTATAATCGGACGAAGAGCAGTCAAACTGATTTATAATCGGACGAAGAGCTGTCAAACGGTTTTATAAGAGGATGAAGAGCAGTCAAACTGATTTATAATCGGATGAAGAGCAGTCAAACTGATTTACAAGAGAATGAAGAGCAGTCAAACTGCTTTATAAAAGGATGAAGAGCAGTCAAACTATTTTATAAGAGGACGAAGAGCAGTCAAACTGATTTATAATCGGACGAAGAGCAGTCAAACTGTTCTATAGGAGGATGAAGCGCAGTGAAACTGGTTTATAGGAGGATGAAGAGCAGTCAAACTGCTTTATAAAAGGATGAAGAGCAGTCAAACTGATTTATAAGAGGATGAAGAGCAGTCAAACTGCTTTATAAAAGGATGAAGAGCAGTCAAACTGTTTTATAAGAGGACGAAGAGCAGTCAAACTGTTTTATAATCGGACGAAGAGCAGTCAAATTGATTTATAAGAGGATGAAGAGCAGTCAAATTGATTTATAAGAGGATGAAGAGCAGTCAAACTGCTTTATAAAAGGATGAAGAGCAGTCAAACTGTTTTATACAATGATGTCGAGCAGTCAGACTGTTTCACAAAAGGATGAAGAGCAGTCAGCCTGTTTTACATGAGGATGAAGAGCAGTCAAACTGCGTTATAAAAAGATGAAGAGCAGTCAAACTGTTTTATAAGAGGATGAAGAGCAGTCAAACTGATTTATAATCGGATGAAGAGCAGTCAGACTGTTTTACAAGAGGATGAAGAGCAGTCAAACTGCTTTATAAAAGGATGAAGAGCAGTCAAACTGTTTTATAAGAGGACGAAGAGCAGTCAAACTGAGTTATAATCGGACGAAGAGCAGTCAAACTGTTCTATAGGAGGATGAAGCGCAGTCAAACTGGTTTATAGGAGGATGAAGAGCAGTCAAACTGCTTTATAAGAGGATGAAGAGCAGTCAAACTGATTTATAAGAGGATGAAGAGCAGTCAAACTGCTTTATAAAAGGATGAAGAGCAGTCAAACTGTTTTATAAGAGGACGAAGAGCAGTCAAACTGTTTTATAAGAGGACGAAGAGCAGTCAAACTGTTCTATAGGAGGATGAAGCGCAGTCAAACTGGTTTATAGGAGGATGAAGAGCAGTCAAACTGCTTTATAAAAGGATGAAGAGCAGTCAAACTGATTTATAAGAGGATGAAGAGCAGTCAAACTGCTTTATAAAAGGATGAAGAGCAGTCAAACTGTTTTATAAGCGGTCGAGGAGCAGTCAAACTGATTTATAATCGGACGAAAAGCAGTCAAACTGATTTATAATCTGACGAAGAGCAGTCAAACGGTTTTATAAGAGGATGAAGAGCAGTCAAATTGATTTATAAGAGGATGAAGAGCAGTCAAACTGCTTTATAAAAGGATGAAGAGCAGTCAAACTGTTTTATACAATGATGTCGAGCAGTCAGACTGTTTCACAAAAGGATGAAGAGCAGTCAACCTGTTTTACAAGAGGATGAAGAGCAGTCAAACTGCGTTATAAAAAGATGAAGAGCAGTCAAACTGTTTTATAAGAGGATGAAGAGCAGTCAAACTGATTTATAATCGGATGAAGAGCAGTCAGACTGTTTTACAAGAGGATGAAGAGCAGTCAAACTGCTTTATAAAAGGATGAAGAGCAGTCAAACTGTTTTATAAGAGGACGAAGAGCAGTCAAACTGAGTTATAATCGGACGAAGAGCAGTCAAACTGTTCTATAGGAGGATGAAGCGCAGTCGAACTGGTTTATAGGAGGATGAAGAGCAGTCAAACTGCTTTATAAGAGGATGAAGAGCAGTCAAACTGATTTATAAGAGGATGAAGAGCAGTCAAACTGCTTTATAAAAGGATGAAGAGCAGTCAAACTGTTTTATAAGCGGACGAAGAGCAGTCCAACTGATTTATAATCGGACGAAGAGCAGTCAAACTGATTTATAATCTGATGAAGAGCAGTCAAACTGATTTATAAGAGGATGAAGAGCAGTCAAACTGCGTTATAAAAGGATGAAGAGCAGTCAAACTGTTTTATAAGAGGATGAAGAGCAGTCAAACTGATTTATAATCGGATGAAGAGCAGTCAAACTGATTTATAAGAGGATGAAGAGCAGGCAAAATGCGTTATAAAAGGATGAAGAGCAGTCAAACTGTTTTATAAGAGGATGAAGAGCAGTCAAACTGATTTATAATCGGATGAAGAGCAGTCAAACTGATTTATAAGAGAATGAATAGCAGTCAAACTGCTTTATAAAAGGATGAAGAGCAGTCAAACTGTTTTATAAGAGGACGAAGAGCAGTCAAACTGATTTATAATCGGACGAAGAGCAGTCAAACTGTTCTATAGGAGGATGAAGCGCAGTGAAACTGGTATATAGGAGGATGAAGAGCAGTCAAACTGCTTTATAAAAGGATGAAGAGCAGTCAAACTGATTTATAAGAGGATGAAGAGCAGTCAAACTGCTTTATAAAAGGATGAAGAGCAGTCAAACTGTTTTATAAGAGGACGAAGAGCAGTCAAACTGTTTTATAAGAGGACGAAGAGCAGTCAAACTGTTCTATAGGAGGATGAAGCGCAGTCAAACTGGTTTATAGGAGGATGAAGAGCAGTCAAACTGCTTTATAAAAGGATGAAGAGCAGTCAAACTGATTTATAAGAGGATGAAGAGCAGTCAAACTGCTTTATAAAAGGATGAAGAGCTGTCAAACTGTTTTATAAGCGGACGAGGAGCAGTCAAACTGATTTATAATCGGACGAAGAGCAGTCAAACTGATTTATAATCGGACGAAGAGCAGTTAAACTGTTTTATACAATGATGTCGAGCAGTCAGACTGTTTCACAAAAGGATGAAGAGCAGTCAACCTGTTTTACATGAGGATGAAGAGCAGTCAAACTGCGTTATAAAAAGATGAAGAGAAGTCAAACTGTTTTATAAGAGGATGAAGAGCAGTCAAACTGATTTATAATCGGATGAAGAGCAGTCAGACTGTTTTACAAGAGGATGAAGAGCAGTCAAACTGCTTTATAAAAGGATGAAGAGCAGTCAAACTGTTTTATAAGAGGACGAAGAGCAGTCAAACTGAGTTATAATCGGACGAAGAGCAGTCAAACTGTTCTATAGGAGGATGAAGCGCAGTCAAACTGGTTTATAGGAGGATGAAGAGCAGTCAAACTGCTTTATAAGAGGATGAAGAGCAGTCAAACTGATTTATAAGAGGATGAAGAGCAGTCAAACTGCTTTATAAAAGGATGAAGAGCAGTCAAACTGTTTTATAAGCGGACGAAGAGCAGTCCAACTGATTTATAATCGGACGAAGAGCAGTCAAACTGATTTATAATCGGATGAAGAGCAGTCAAACTGATTTATAAGAGGATGAAGAGCAGTCAAACTGCGTTATAAAAGGATGAAGAGCAGTCAAACTGTTTTATAAGAGGATGAAGAGCAGTCAAACTGATTTATAATCGGATGAAGAGCAGTCAGACTGTTTTACAAGAGGATGAAGAGCAGTCAAACTGCTTTATAAAAGGATGAAGAGCAGTCAAACTGTTTTATAAGAGGACGAAGAGCAGTCAAACTGAGTTATAATCGGATGAAGAGCAGTCAGACTGTTTTACAAGAGGATGAAGAGCAGTCAAACTGCTTTATAAAAGGATGAAGAGCAGTCTAACTGTTTTATAAGAGGACGAAGAGCAGTCAAACTGATTTATAATCGGACGAAGAGCAGTCAAACTGTTCTATAGGAGGATGAAGCGCAGTCAAACTGGTTTATAGGAGGATGAAGAGCAGTCAAACTGCTTTATAAAAGGATAAAGAGCAGTCAAACTGATTTATAAGAGGATGAAGAGCAGTCAAACTGCTTTATAAAAGGATGAAGAGCAGTCAAACTGTTTTATAAGAGGACGAAGAGCAGTCAAACTGATTTATAATCGGACGAAGAGCAGTCAAACTGATTTATAATCGGACGAAGAGCAATCAAACGGTTTTATAAGAGGATGAAGAGCGGTCAAATTGATTTATAAGAGGATGAAGAGCAGTCAAACTGCTTTATAAAAGGATGAAGAGCAGTCAAACTGTTTTATACAATGATGTAGAGCAGTCAGACTGTTTTACAAAAGGATGAAAAGCAGTCAACCTGTTTTACAAGAGGATGAAGAGCAGTCAAACTGCGTTATAAAAAGATGAAGAGCAGTCAAACTGTTTTATAAGAGGATGAAGAGCAGTCAAACTGATTTATAATCAGATGAAGAGCAGTCAGACTGTTTTACAAGAGGATGAAGAGCAGTCAAACTGCTTTATAAAAGGATGAAGAGCAGTCAAACTGTTTTATAAGAGGACGAAGAGCAGTCAAACTGATTTATAATCGGACGAAGAGCAGTCAAACTGTTCTATAGGAGGATGAAGCGCAGTCAAACTGGTTTATAGGAGGATGAAGAGCAGTCAAACTGCTTTATAAAAGGATGAAGACCAGTCAAACTGTTTTATAAGAGGATGAAGAGCAGTCAAACTGTTTTATAAGAGGACGAAGAGCAGTCAAACTGATTTATAATCGGACGAAGAGCAGTCAAACTGTTCTATAGGAGGATGAAGCGCAGTCAAACTGGTTTATAGGAGGATGAAGAGCAGTTAAACTGCTTTATAAAAGGATGAAGAGCAGTCAAACTGATTTATAAGAGGATGAAGAGCAGTCAAACTGCTTTATAATCGGATGAAGAGCAGTCAGACTGTTTTACAAGAGGATGAAGAGCAGTCAAACTGCTTTATAAAAGGATGAAGAGCAGTCAAACTGTTTTATAAGAGGACGAAGAGCAGTCAAACTGAGTTATAATCGGACGAAGAGCAGTCAAACTGTTCTATAGGAGGATGAAGCGCAGTCAAACTGGTTTATAGGAGGATGAAGAGCAGTCAAACTGCTTTATAAGAGGATGAAGAGCAGTCAAACTGATTTATAAGAGGATGAAGAGCAGTCAAACTGCTTTATAAAAGGATGAAGAGCAGTCAAACTGTTTTATAAGCGGACGAAGAGCAGTCCAACTGATTTATAATCGGACGAAGAGCAGTGAAACTGATTTATAATCGGATGAAGAGCAGTCAAACTGATTTATAAGAGGATGAAGAGCAGTCAAACTGCGTTATAAAAGGATGAAGAGCAGTCAAACTGTTTTATAAGAGGATGAAGAGCAGTCAAACTGATTTATAATCGGATGAAGAGCAGTCAAACTGATTTATAAGAGGATGAAGAGCAGTCAAAATGCATTATAAAAGGATGAAGAGCAGTCAAACTGTTTTATAAGAGGATGAAGAGCAGTCAAACTGATTTATAATCGGATGAAGAGCAGTCAAACTGATTTATAAGAGAATGAAGAGCAGTCAAACTGCTTTATAAAAGGATGAAGAGCAGTCAAACTGTTTTATAAGAGGACGAAGAGCAGTCAAACTGATTTATAATCGGACGAAGAGCAGTCAAACTGTTCTATAGGAGGATGAAGCGCAGTGAAACTGGTTTATAGGAGGATGAAGAGCAGTCAAACTGCTTTATAAAAGGATGAAGAGCAGTCAAACTGATTTATAAGAGGATGAAGAGCAGTCAAACTGCTTTATAAAAGGATGAAGAGCAGTCAAACTGTTTTATAAGCGGACGAAGAGCAGTCAAACTGATTTATAATCGGACGAAGAGCAGTCAAACTGATTTATAATCGGACGAAGAGCAATCAAACGGTTTTATAAGAGGATGAAGAGTGGTCAAATTGATTTATAAGAGGATGAAGAGCAGTCAAACTGCTTTATAAAAGGATGAAGAGCAGTCAAACTGTTTTATACAATGATGTAGAGCAGTCAGACTGTTTTACAAAAGGATGAAAAGCAGTCAACCTGTTTTACAAGAGGATGAAGAGCAGTCAAACTGCGTTATAAAAAGATGAAGAGCAGTCAAACTGTTTTATAAGAGGATGAAGAGCAGTCAAACTGATTTATAATCAGATGAAGAGCAGTCAGACTGTTTTACAAGAGGATGAAGAGCAGTCAAACTGCTTTATAAAAGGATGAAGAGCAGTCAAACTGTTTTATAAGAGGACGAAGAGCAGTCAAACTGATTTATAATCGGACGAAGAGCAGTCAAACTGTTCTATAGGAGGATGAAGCGCAGTCAAACTGGTTTATAGGAGGATGAAGAGCAGTCAAACTGCTTTATAAAAGGATGAAGACCAGTCAAACTGTTTTATAAGAGGATGAAGAGCAGTCAAACTGTTTTATAAGAGGACGAAGAGCAGTCAAACTGATTTATAATCGGACGAAGAGCAGTCAAACTGTTCTATAGGAGGATGAAGCGC
Source organism: Lampris megalopsis (assembly GCA_022114975.2). Lineage (NCBI taxonomy): Eukaryota > Metazoa > Chordata > Actinopteri > Lampriformes > Lampridae > Lampris > Lampris megalopsis. The sequence goes on along the minus strand of JAJHIY020000795.1, from coordinate 195,975 downwards.
AGTCAAACTGGTTTATAGGAGGATGAAGAGCAGTTAAACTGCTTTATAAAAGGATGAAGAGCAGTCAAACTGATTTATAAGAGGATGAAGAGCAGTCAAACTGCTTTATAAAAGGATGAAGAGCAGTCAAACTGTTTTATAAGCGGACGAAGAGCAGTCAAACTGATTTATAATCGGACGAAGAGCAGTCAAACGGTTTTATAAGAGGATGAAGAGTGGTCAAATTGATTTATAAGAGGATGAAGAGCAGTCAAACTGCTTTATAAAAGGATGAAGAGCAGTCAAACTGTTTTATACAATGATGTAGAGCAGTCAGACTGTTTTACAAAAGGATGAAAAGCAGTCAACCTGTTTTACAAGAGGATGAAGAGCAGTCAAACTGCGTTATAAAAAGATGAAGAGCAGTCAAACGGTTTTATAAGAGGATGAAGAGCAGTCAAACTGCTTTATAAAAGGATGAAAAGCAGTCAAACTGTTTTATACAATGATGTCGAGCAGTCAGACTGTTTCACAAAAGGATGAAGAGCAGTCAACCTGTTTTACAAGAGGATGAAGAGGAGTCAAACTGCGTTATAAAAAGACGAAGAGCAGTCAAACTGTTTTATAAGAGGATGAAGAGCAGTCAAACTGATTTATAATCGGATGAAGAGCAGTCAGACTGTTTTACAAGAGGATGAAGAGCAGTCAAACTGCTTTATAAAAGGATGAAGAGCAGTCAAACTGTTTTATAAGAGGACGAAGAGCAGTCAAACTGTTCTATAGGAGGATGAAGCGCAGTCAAACTGGTTTATAGGAGGATGAAGAGCAGTCAAACTGCTTTATAAAAGGATGAAGAGCAGTCAAACTGATTTATAAGAGGATGAAGAGCAGTCAAACTGCTTTATAAAAGGATGAAGAGCAGTCAAACTGTTTTATAAGAGGACGAAGAGCAGTCAAACTGTTTTATAAGAGGACGAAGAGCAGTCAAACTGTTCTATAGGAGGATGAAGCGCAGTCAAACTGGTTTATAGGAGGATGAAGAGCAGTCAAACTGCTTTATAAAAGGATGAAGAGCAGTCAAACTGATTTATAAGAGGATGAAGAGCAGTCAAACTGCTTTATAAAAGGATGAAGAGCAGTCAAACTGTTTTATAAGCGGACGAGGAGCAGTCAAACTGATTTATAATCGGACGAAGAGCAGTCAAACTGATTTATAATCGGACGAAGAGCTGTCAAACGGTTTTATAAGAGGATGAAGAGCAGTCAAACTGATTTATAATCGGATGAAGAGCAGTCAAACTGATTTACAAGAGAATGAAGAGCAGTCAAACTGCTTTATAAAAGGATGAAGAGCAGTCAAACTGATTTATAAGAGGACGAAGAGCAGTCAAACTGATTTATAATCGGACGAAGAGCAGTCAAACTGTTCTATAGGAGGATGAAGCGCAGTGAAACTGGTTTATAGGAGGATGAAGAGCAGTCAAATTGATTTATAAGAGGATGAAGAGCAGTCAAATTGATTTATAAGAGGATGAAGAGCAGTCAAACTGCTTTATAAAAGGATGAAGAGCAGTCAAACTGTTTTATACAATGATGTCGAGCAGTCAGACTGTTTCACAAAAGGATGAAGAGCAGTCAACCTGTTTTACATGAGGATGAAGAGCAGTCAAACTGCGTTATAAAAAGATGAAGAGCAGTCAAACTGTTTTATAAGAGGATGAAGAGCAGTCAAACTGATTTATAATCGGATGAAGAGCAGTCAGACTGTTTTACAAGAGGATGAAGAGCAGTCAAACTGCTTTATAAAAGGATGAAGAGCAGTCAAACTGTTTTATAAGAGGACGAAGAGCAGTCAAACTGAGTTATAATCGGACGAAGAGCAGTCAAACTGTTCTATAGGAGGATGAAGCGCAGTCAAACTGGTTTATAGGAGGATGAAGAGCAGTCAAACTGCTTTATAAGAGGATGAAGAGCAGTCAAACTGATTTATAAGAGGATGAAGAGCAGTCAAACTGATTTATAAGAGGATGAAAAGCAGTCAAACTGTTTTATAAGCGGACGAAGAGCAGTCCAACTGATTTATAATCGGACGAAGAGCAGTCAAACTGATTTATAATCGGATGAAGAGCAGTCAAACTGATTTATAAGAGGATGAAGAGCAGTCAAACTGCGTTATAAAAGGATGAAGAGCAGTCAAACTGTTTTATAAGAGGATGAAGAGCAGTCAAACTGATTTATAATCGGATGAAGAGCAGTCAAACTGATTTATAAGAGGATGAAGAGCAGTCAAAATGCGTTATAAAAGGATGAAGAGCAGTCAAACTGTTTTATAAGAGGATGAAGAGCAGTCAAACTGATTTATAATCGGATGAAGAGCAGTCAAACTGATTTATAAGAGAATGAAGAGCAGTCAAACTGCTTTATAAAAGGATGAAGAGCAGTCAAACTGTTTTATAAGAGGACGAAGAGCAGTCAAACTGATTTATAATCGGACGAAGAGCAGTCAAACTGTTATATAGGAGGATGAAGCGCAGTGAAACTGGTTTATAGGAGGATGAAGAGCAGTCAAACTGCTTTATAAAAGGATGAAGAGCAGTCAAACTGATTTATAAGAGGATGAAGAGCAGTCAAACTGCTTTATAAAAGGATGAAGAGCAGTCAAACTGTTTTATAAGCGGACGAAGAGCAGTCAAACTGATTTATAATCGGACGAAGAGCAGTCAAACTGATTTATAATCGGACGAAGAGCAGTCAAACGGTTTTATAAGAGGATGAAGAGCGGTCAAATTGATTTATAAGAGGATGAAGAGCAGTCAAACTGCTTTATAAAAGGATGAAGAGCAGTCAAACTGTTTTATACAATGATGTAGAGCAGTCAGACTGTTTTACAAAAGGATGAAAAGCAGTCAACCTGTTTTACAAGAGGATGAAGAGCAGTCAAACTGCGTTATAAAAAGATGAAGAGCAGTCAAACTGTTTTATAAGAGGATGAAGAGCAGTCAAACTGATTTATAATCAGATGAAGAGCAGTCAGACTGTTTTACAAGAGGATGAAGAGCAGTCAAACTGCTTTATAAAAGGATGAAGAGCAGTCAAACTGTTTTATAAGAGGACGAAGAGCAGTCAAACTGATTTATAATCGGACGAAGAGCAGTCAAACTGTTCTATAGGAGGATGAAGCGCAGTCAAACTGGTTTATAGGAGGATGAAGAGCAGTCAAACTGCTTTATAAAAGGATGAAGACCAGTCAAACTGTTTTATAAGAGGATGAAGAGCAGTCAAACTGTTTTATAAGAGGACGAAGAGCAGTCAAACTGATTTATAATCGGACGAAGAGCAGTCAAACTGTTCTATAGGAGGATGAAGCGCAGTCAAACTGGTTTATAGGAGGATGAAGAGCAGTTAAACTGCTTTATAAAAGGATGAAGAGCAGTCAAACTGATTTATAAGAGGATGAAGAGCAGTCAAACTGCTTTATAAAAGGATGAAGAGCAGTCAAACTGTTTTATAAGCGGACGAAGAGCAGTCAAACTGATTTATAATCGGACGAAGAGCAGTCATACGGTTTTATAAGAGGATGAAGAGCAGTCAAACTGCTTTATAAAAGGATGAAGAGCAGTCAAACTGTTTTATACAATGATGTCGAGCAGTCAGACTGTTTCACAAAAGGATGAAGAGCAGTCAACCTGTTTTACATGAGGATGAAGAGCAGTCAAACTGCGTTATAAAAAGATGAAGAGCAGTCAAACTGTTTTATAAGAGGATGAAGAGCAGTCAAACTGATTTATAATCGGATGAAGAGCAGTCAGACTGTTTTACAAGAGGACGAAGAGCAGTCAAACTGAGTTATAATCGGACGAAGAGCAGTCAAACTGTTCTATAGGAGGATGAAGCGCAGTCAAACTGGTTTATAGGAGGATGAAGAGCAGTCAAACTGCTTTATAAGAGGATGAAGAGCAGTCAAACTGATTTATAAGAGGATGAAGAGCAGTCAAACTGCTTTATAAAAGGATGAAGAGCAGTCAAACTGTTTTATAAGCGGACGAAGAGCAGTCCAACTGATTAATAATCGGACGAAGAGCAGTCAAACTGATTTATAATCGGATGAAGAGCAGTCAAACTGATTTATAAGAGGATGAAGAGAAGTCAAACTGCGTTATAAAAGGATGAAGAGCAGTCAAACTGTTTTATAAGAGGATGAAGAGCAGTCAAACTGATTTATAATCGGATGAAGAGCAGTCAAACTGATTTATAAGAGGATGAAGAGCAGTCAAAATGCGTTATAAAAGGATGAAGAGCAGTCAAACTGTTTTATAAGAGGATGAAGAGCAGTCAAACTGTTCTATAGGAGGATGAAGCGCAGTCAAACTGGTTTATAGGAGGATGAAGAGCAGTCAAACTGCTTTATAAAAGGATGAAGAGCAGTCAAACTGATTTATAAGAGGATGAAGAGCAGTCAAACTGCTTTATAAAAGGATGAAGAGCAGTCAAACTGTTTTATAAGCGGACGAGGAGCAGTCAAACTGATTTATAATCGGACGAAGAGCAGTCAAACTGATTTATAATCGGACGAAGAGCTGTCAAACGGTTTTATAAGAGGATGAAGAGCAGTCAAACTGATTTATAATCGGATGAAGAGCAGTCAAACTGATTTACAAGAGAATGAAGAGCAGTCAAACTGCTTTATAAAAGGATGAAGAGCAGTCAAACTGTTTTATAAGAGGACGAAGAGCAGTCAAACTGATTTATAGTCGGACGAAGAGCAGTCAAACTGTTCTATAGGAGGATGAAGCGCAGTGAAACTGGTTTATAGGAGGATGAAGAGCAGTCAAACTGCTTTATAAAAGGATGAAGAGCAGTCAAACTGATTTATAAGAGGATGAAGAGCAGTCAAACTGCTTTATAAAAGGATGAAGAGCAGTCAAACTGTTTTATAAGAGGACGAAGAGCAGTCAAACTGTTTTATAATCGGACGAAGAGCAGTCAAATTGATTTATAAGAGGATGAAGAGCAGTCAAATTGATTTATAAGAGGATGAAGAGCAGTCAAACTGCTTTATAAAAGGATGAAGAGCAGTCAAACTGTTTTATACAATGATGTCGAGCAGTCAGACTGTTTCACAAAAGGATGAAGAGCAGTCAACCTGTTTTACATGAGGATGAAGAGCAGTCAAACTGCGTTATAAAAAGATGAAGAGCAGTCAAACTGTTTTATAAGAGGATGAAGAGCAGTCAAACTGATTTATAATCGGATGAAGAGCAGTCAGACTGTTTTACAAGAGGATGAAGAGCAGTCAAACTGCTTTATAAAAGGATGAAGAGCAGTCAAACTGTTTTATAAGAGGACGAAGAGCAGTCAAACTGAGTTATAATCGGACGAAGAGCAGTCAAACTGTTCTATAGGAGGATGAAGCGCAGTCAAACTGGTTTATAGGAGGATGAAGAGCAGTCAAACTGCTTTATAAGAGGATGAAGAGCAGTCAAACTGATTTATAAGAGGATGAAGAGCAGTCAAACTGCTTTATAAAAGGATGAAGAGCAGTCAAACTGTTTTATAAGCGGACGAAGAGCAGTCCAACTGATTTATAATCGGACGAAGAGCAGTCAAACTGATTTATAATCGGATGAAGAGCAGTCAAACTGATTTATAAGAGGATGAAGAGCAGTCAAACTGCGTTATAAAAGGATGAAGAGCAGTCAAACTGTTTTATAAGAGGATGAAGAGCAGTCAAACTGATTTATAATCGGATGAAGAGCAGTCAAACTGATTTATAAGAGGATGAAGAGCAGTCAAAATGCGTTATAAAAGGATGAAGAGCAGTCAAACTGTTTTATAAGAGGATGAAGAGCAGTCAAACTGATTTATAATCGGATGAAGAGCAGTCAAACTGATTTATAAGAGAATGAAGAGCAGTCAAACTGCTTTATAAAAGGATGAAGAGCAGTCAAACTGTTTTATAAGAGGACGAAGAGAAGTCAAACTGATTTATAATCGGACGAAGAGCAGTCAAACTGTTCTATAGGAGGATGAAGCGCAGTGAAACTGGTTTATAGGAGGATGAAGAGCAGTCAAACTGCTTTATAAAAGGATGAAGAGCAGTCAAACTGATTTATAAGAGGATGAAGAGCAGTCAAACTGCTTTATAAAAGGATGAAGAGCAGTCAAACTGTTTTATAAGCGGACGAAGAGCAGTCAAACTGATTTATAATCGGACGAAGTGCAGTCAAACTGATTTATAATCGGACGAAGAGCAGTCAAACGGTTTTATAAGAAGATGAAGAGCGGTCAAATTGATTTATAAGAGGATGAAGAGCAGTCAAACTGCTTTATAAAAGGATGAAGAGCAGTCAAACTGTTTTATACAATGATGTAGAGCAGTCAGACTGTTTTACAAAAGGATGAAAAGCAGTCAACCTGTTTTACAAGAGGATGAAGAGCAGTCAAACTGCGTTATAAAAAGATGAAGAGCAGTCAAACTGTTTTATAAGAGGATGAAGAGCAGTCAAACTGATTTATAATCAGATGAAGAGCAGTCAGACTGTTTTACAAGAGGATGAAGAGCAGTCAAACTGCTTTATAAAAGGATGAAGAGCAGTCAAACTGTTTTATAAGAGGACGAAGAGCAGTCAAACTGATTTATAATCGGACGAAGAGCAGTCAAACTGTTCTATAGGAGGATGAAGCGCAGTCAAACTGGTTTATAGGAGGATGAAGAGCAGTCAAACTGCTTTATAAAAGGATGAAGACCAGTCAAACTGTTTTATAAGAGGATGAAGAGCAGTCAAACTGTTTTATAAGAGGACGAAGAGCAGTCAAACTGATTTATAATCGGACGAAGAGCAGTCAAACTGTTCTATAGGAGGATGAAGCGCAGTCAAACTGGTTTATAGGAGGATGAAGAGCAGTTAAACTGCTTTATAAAAGGATGAAGAGCAGTCAAACTGATTTATAAGAGGATGAAGAGCAGTCAAACTGCTTTATAAAAGGATGAAGAGCAGTCAAACTGTTTTATAAGCGCAGGAAGAGCAGTCAAACTGATTTATAATCGGACGAAGAGCAGTCAAACGGTTTTATAAGAGGATGAAGAGCAGTCAAACTGCTTTATAAAAGGATGAAGAGCAGTCAAACTGTTTTATACAATGATGTCGAGCAGTCAGACTGTTTCACAAAAGGATGAAGAGCAGTCAACCTGTTTTACATGAGGATGAAGAGCAGTCAAACTGCGTTATAAAAAGATGAAGAGCAGTCAAACTGTTTTATAAGAGGATGAAGAGCAGTCAAACTGATTTATAATCGGATGAAGAGCAGTCAGACTGTTTTACAAGAGGACGAAGAGCAGTCAAACTGAGTTATAATCGGACGAAGAGCAGTCAAACTGTTCTATAGGAGGATGAAGCGCAGTCAAACTGGTTTATAGGAGGATGAAGAGCAGTCAAACTGCTTTATAAGAGGATGAAGAGCAGTCAAACTGATTTATAAGAGGATGAAGAGCAGTCAAACTGCTTTATAAAAGGATGAAGAGCAGTCAAACTGTTTTATAAGCGGACGAAGAGCAGTCCAACTGATTTATAATCGGACGAAGAGCAGTCAAACTGATTTATAATCGGATGAAGAGCAGTCAAACTGATTTATAAGAGGATGAAGAGCAGTCAAACTGCGTTATAAAAGGATGAAGAGCAGTCAAACTGTTTTATAAGAGGATGAAGAGCAGTCAAACTGATTTATAATCGGATGAAGAGCAGTCAAACTGATTTATAAGAGGATGAAGAGCAGTCAAAATGCGTTATAAAAAGATGAAGAGCAGTCAAACTGTTTTATAAGAGGATGAAGAGCAGTCAAACTGATTTATAATCGGATGAAGAGCAGTCAAACTGATTTATAAGAGAATGAAGAGCAGTCAAACTGCTTTATAAAAGGATGAAGAGCAGTCAAACTGTTTTATAAGAGGACGAAGAGCAGTCAAACTGATTTATAATCGGACGAAGAGCAGTCAAACTGTTCTATAGGAGGATGAAGCGCAGTGAAACTGGTTTATAGGAGGATGAAGAGCAGTCAAACTGCTTTATAAAAGGATGAAGAGCAGTCAAACTGATTTATAAGAGGATGAAGAGCAGTCAAACTGCTTTATAAAAGGATGAAGAGCAGTCAAACTGTTTTATAAGCGGACGAAGAGCAGTCAAACTGATTTATAATCGGACGAAGAGCAGTCAAACTGATTTATAATTGGACGAAGAGCAGTCAAACGGTTTTATAAGAGGATGAAGAGCAGTCAAACTGATTTATAAGAGGATGAAGAGCAGTCAAACTGCTTTATAAAAGGATGAAGAGCAGTCAAACTGTTTTATACAATGATGTAGAGCAGTCAGACTGTTTTACAAAAGGATGAAAAGCAGTCAACCTGTTTTACAAGAGGATGAAGAGCAGTCAAACTGCGTTATAAAAAGATGAAGAGCAGTCAAACTGTTTTATAAGAGGATGAAGAGCAGTCAAACTGATTTATAATCAGATGAAGAGCAGTCAGACTGTTTTACAAGAGGATGAAGAGCAGTCAAACTGCTTTATAAAAGGATGAAGAGCAGTCAAACTGTTTTATAAGAGGACGAAGAGCAGTCAAACTGATTTATAATCGGACGAAGAGCAGTCAAACTGTTCTATAGGAGGATGAAGCGCAGTCAAACTGGTTTATAGGAGGATGAAGAGCAGTCAAACTGCTTTATAAAAGGATGAAGACCAGTCAAACTGTTTTATAAGAGGATGAAGAGCAGTCAAACTGTTTTATAAGAGGACGAAGAGCAGTCAAACTGATTTATAATCTGACGAAGAGCAGTCAAACTGTTCTATAGGAGGATGAAGAGCAGACAAACTGGTTTATAGGAGGATGAAGAGCAGTTAAAATGATTTATAAAAGGATGAAGAGCAGTCAAACTGATTTATAAGAGGATGAAGAGCAGTCAAACTGCTTTATAAAAGGATGAAGAGCGGTCAAACTGTTTTATAAGCGGACGAAGAGCAGTCAAACTGATTTATAATCGGACGAAGAGCAGTCAAACGGTTTTATAAGAGGATGAAGAGCGGTCAAATTGATTTATAAGAGGATGAAGAGCAGTCAAACTGCTTTATAAAAGGATGAAGAGCAGTCAAACTGTTTTATACAATGATGTAGAGCAGTCAGACTGTTTTACAAAAGGATGAAAAGCAGTCAACCTGTTTTACAAGAGGATGAAGAGCAGTCAAACTGCGTTATAAAAAGATGAAGAGCAGTCAAACGGTTTTATAAGAGGATGAAGTGCAGTCAAACTGCTTTATAAAAGGATGAAAAGCAGTCAAACTGTTTTATACAATGATGTCGAGCAGTCAGACTGTTTCACAAAAGGATGAAGAGCAGTCAACCTGTTTTACAAGAGGATGAAGAGCAGTCAAACTGCGTTATAAAAAGATGAAGATCAGTCAAACTGTTTTATAAGAGGATGAAGAGCAGTCAAACTGATTTATAATCGGATGAAGAGCAGTCAGACTGTTTTACAAGAGGATGAAGACCAGTCAAACTGCTTTATAAAAGGATGAAGAGCAGTCAAACTGTTTTATAAGAGGACGAAGAGCAGTCAAACTGAGTTATAATCGGACGAAGAGCAATCAAACTGTTCTATAGGAGGATGAAGCGCAGTCAAACTGGTTTATAGGAGGATGGAGAGCAGTCAAACTGCTTTATAAGAGGATGAAGAGCAGTCAAACTGATTTATAAGAGGATGAAGAGCAGTCAAACTGCTTTATAAAAGGATGAAGAGCAGTCAAACTGTTTTATAAGCGGACGAAGAGCAGTCCAACTGATTTATAATCGGACGAAGAGCAGTCAAACTGATTTATAATCGGATGAAGAGCAGTCAAACTGATTTATAAGAGGATGAAGAGCAGTCAAACTGCGTTATAAAAGGATGAAGAGCAGTCAAACTGTTTTATAAGAGGATGAAGAGCAGTCAAACTGATTTATAATCGGATGAAGAGCAGTCAAACTGATTTATAAGAGGATGAAGTGCAGTCAAACTGCGTTATAAAAGGATGAAGAGCAGTCAAACTGTTTTATAAGAGGATGAAGAGCAGTCAAACTGATTTATAATCGGATGAAGAGCAGTCAAACTGATTTACAAGAGAATGAAGAGCAGTAAAACTGCTTTATAAAAGGATGAAGAGCAGTCAAACTGTTTTATAAGAGGACGAAGAGCAGTCAAACTGATTTATAATCGGACGAAGAGCAGTCAAACTGTTCTATAGGAGGATGAAGCGCAGTCAAACTGGTTTATAGGAGGATGAAGAGCAGTCAAACTGCTTTATAAAAGGATGAAGAGCAGTCAAACTGCTTTATAAGAGGATGAAGAGCAGTCAAACTGCTTTATAAAAGGATGAAGAGCAGTCAAACTGTTTTATAAGCGGACGAAGAGCAGTCAAACTGTTTTATAAGAGGACGAAGAGCAGTCAAACTGTTCTATAGGAGGATGAAGCGCAGTCAAACTGGTTTATAGGAGGATGAAGAGCAGTCAAACTGCTTTATAAAAGGATGAAGAGCAGGCAAACTGATTTATAAGAGGATGAAGAGCAGTCAAACTGCTTTATAAAAGGATGAAGAGCAGTCAAACTGTTTTATAAGCGGACGAGGAGCAGTCAAACTGATTTATAATCGGACGAAGAGCAGTCAAACTGATTTATAATCGGACGAAGAGCAGTCAAACGGTTTTATAAGAGGATGAAGAGCAGTCAAACTGATTTATAATCGGATGAAGAGCAGTCAAACTGATTTACAAGAGAATGAAGAGCAGTCAAACTGCTTTATAAAAGGATGAAGAGCAGTCAAACTGTTTTATAAGAGGACGAAGAGCAGTCAAACTGATTTATAATCGGACGAAGAGCAGTCAAACTGTTCTATAGGAGGATGAAGCGCAGTGAAACTGGTTTATAGGAGGATGAAGAGCAGTCAAACTGCTTTATAAAAGGATGAAGAGCAGTCAAACTGATTTATAAGAGGATGAAGAGCAGTCAAACTGCTTTATAAAAGGATGAAGAGCAGTCAAACTGTTTTATAAGAGGACGAAGAGCAGTCAAACTGTTTTATAAGAGGACGAAGAGCAGTCAAACTGTTCTATAGGAGGATGAAGCGCAGTCAAACTGGTTTATAGGAGGATGAAGAGCAGTCAAACTGCTTTATAAAAGGATGAAGAGCAGTCAAACTGATTTATAAGAGGATGAAGAGCAGTCAAACTGCTTTATAAAAGGATGAAGAGCAGTCAAACTGTTTTATAAGCGGACGAGGAGCAGTCAAACTGATTTATAATCGGACGAAGAGCAGTCAAACTGATTTATAATCGGACGAAGAGCAGTCAAACGGTTTTATAAGAGGATGAAGAGCAGTCAAATTGATTTATAAGAGGATGAAGAGCAGTCAAACTCCTTTTAAAAGGATGAAGAGCAGTCAAACTGTTTTATACAATGATGTCGAGCAGTCAGACTGTTTCACAAAAGGATGAAGAGCAGTCAACCTGTTTTACATGAGGATGAAGAGCAGTCAAACTGAGTTATAATCGGACGAAGAGCAATCAAACTGTTCTATAGGAGGATGAAGCGCAGTGAAACTGGTTTATAGGAGGATGAAGAGCAGTCAAACTGCTTTATAAAAGGATGAAGAGCAGTCAAACTGCTTTATAAGAGGATGAAGAGCAGTCAAACTGCTTTATAAAAGGATGAAGAGCAGTCAAACTGTTTTATAAGCGGACGAAGAGCAGTCAAACTGATTTATAATCGGACGAAGAGCAGTCAAACTGATTTATAATTGGACGAAGAGCAGTCAAACGGTTTTATAAGAGGATGAAGAGCGGTCAAATTGATTTATAAGAGGATGAAGAGCAGTCAAACTGCTTTATAAAAGGATGAAGAGCAGTCAAACTGTTTTATACAATGATGTAGAGCAGTCAGACTGTTTTACAAAAGGATGAAAAGCAGTCAACCTGTTTTACAAGAGGATGAAGAGCAGTCAAACTGCGTTATAAAAAGATGAAGAGCAGTCAAACTGTTTTATAAGAGGATGAAGAGCAGTCAAACTGATTTATAATCAGATGAAGAGCAGTCAGACTGTTTTACAAGAAGATGAAGAGCAGTCAAACTGCTTTATAAAAGGATGAAGAGCAGTCAAACTGTTTTATAAGAGGACGAAGAGCAGTCAAACTGATTTATAATCGGACGAAGAGCAGTCAAACTGTTCTATAGGAGGATGAAGCGCAGTCAAACTGGTTTATAGGAGGATGAAGAGCAGTCAAACTGCTTTATAAAAGGATGAAGACCAGTCAAACTGTTTTATAAGAGGATGAAGAGCAGTCAAACTGTTTTATAAGAGGACGAAGAGCAGTCAAACTGATTTATAATCTGACGAAGAGCAGTCAAACTGTTCTATAGGAGGATGAAGAGCAGACAAACTGGTTTATAGGAGGATGAAGAGCAGTTAAAATGATTTATAAAAGGATGAAGAGCAGTCAAACTGATTTATAAGAGGATGAAGAGCAGTCAAACTGCTTTATAAAAGGATGAAGAGCGGTCAAACTGTTTTATAAGCGGACGAAGAGCAGTCAAACTGATTTATAATCGGACGAAGAGCAGTCAAACGGTTTTATAAGAGGATGAAGAGCGGTCAAATTGATTTATAAGAGGATGAAGAGCAGTCAAACTGCTTTATAAAAGGATGAAGAGCAGTCAAACTGTTTTATACAATGATGTAGAGCAGTCAGACTGTTTTACAAAAGGATGAAAAGCAGTCAACCTGTTTTACAAGAGGATGAAGAGCAGTCAAACTGCGTTATAAAAAGATGAAGAGCAGTCAAACGGTTTTATAAGAGGATGAAGTGCAGTCAAACTGCTTTATAAAAGGATGAAAAGCAGTCAAACTGTTTTATACAATGATGTCGAGCAGTCAGACTGTTTCACAAAAGGATGAAGAGCAGTCAACCTGTTTTACAAGAGGATGAAGAGCAGTCAAACTGCGTTATAAAAAGATGAAGAGCAGTCAAACTGTTTTATAAGAGGATGAAGAGCAGTCAAACTGATTTATAATCGGATGAAGAGCAGTCAGACTGTTTTACAAGAGGATGAAGAGCAGTCAAACTGCTTTATAAAAGGATGAAGAGCAGTCAAACTGTTTTATAAGAGGACGAAGAGCAGTCAAACTGAGTTATAATCGGACGAAGAGCAATCAAACTGTTCTATAGGAGGATGAAGCGCAGTCAAACTGGTTTATAGGAGGATGGAGAGCAGTCAAACTGCTTTATAAGAGGATGAAGAGCAGTCAAACTGATTTATAAGAGGATGAAGAGCAGTCAAACTGCTTTATAAAAGGATGAAGAGCAGTCAAACTGTTTTATAAGCGGACGAAGAGCAGTCCAACTGATTTATAATCGGACGAAGAGCAGTCAAACTGATTTATAATCGGATGAAGAGCAGTCAAACTGATTTATAAGAGGATGAAGAGCAGTCAAACTGCGTTATAAAAGGATGAAGAGCAGTCAAACTGTTTTATAAGAGGATGAAGAGCAGTCAAACTGATTTATAATCGGATGAAGAGCAGTCAAACTGATTTATAAGAGGATGAAGTGCAGTCAAACTGCGTTATAAAAGGATGAAGAGCAGTCAAACTGTTTTATAAGAGGATGAAGAGCAGTCAAACTGATTTATAATCGGATGAAGAGCAGTCAAACTGATTTACAAGAGAATGAAGAGCAGTAAAACTGCTTTATAAAAGGATGAAGAGCAGTCAAACTGTTTTATAAGAGGACGAAGAGCAGTCAAACTGATTTATAATCGGACGAAGAGCAGTCAAACTGTTCTATAGGAGGATGAAGCGCAGTCAAACTGGTTTATAGGAGGATGAAGAGCAGTCAAACTGCTTTATAAAAGGATGAAGAGCAGTCAAACTGCTTTATAAGAGGATGAAGAGCAGTCAAACTGCTTTATAAAAGGATGAAGAGCAGTCAAACTGTTTTATAAGCGGACGAAGAGCAGTCAAACTGTTTTATAAGAGGACGAAGAGCAGTCAAACTGTTCTATAGGAGGATGAAGCGCAGTCAAACTGGTTTATAGGAGGATGAAGAGCAGTCAAACTGCTTTATAAAAGGATGAAGAGCAGGCAAACTGATTTATAAGAGGATGAAGAGCAGTCAAACTGCTTTATAAAAGGATGAAGAGCAGTCAAACTGTTTTATAAGCGGACGAGGAGCAGTCAAACTGATTTATAATCGGACGAAGAGCAGTCAAACTGATTTATAATCGGACGAAGAGCAGTCAAACGGTTTTATAAGAGGATGAAGAGCAGTCAAACTGATTTATAATCGGATGAAGAGCAGTCAAACTGATTTACAAGAGAATGAAGAGCAGTCAAACTGCTTTATAAAAGGATGAAGAGCAGTCAAACTGTTTTATAAGAGGACGAAGAGCAGTCAAACTGATTTATAATCGGACGAAGAGCAGTCAAACTGTTCTATAGGAGGATGAAGCGCAGTGAAACTGGTTTATAGGAGGATGAAGAGCAGTCAAACTGCTTTATAAAAGGATGAAGAGCAGTCAAACTGATTTATAAGAGGATGAAGAGCAGTCAAACTGCTTTATAAAAGGATGAAGAGCAGTCAAACTGTTTTATAAGAGGACGAAGAGCAGTCAAACTGTTTTATAAGAGGACGAAGAGCAGTCAAACTGTTCTATAGGAGGATGAAGCGCAGTCAAACTGGTTTATAGGAGGATGAAGAGCAGTCAAACTGCTTTATAAAAGGATGAAGAGCAGTCAAACTGATTTATAAGAGGATGAAGAGCAGTCAAACTGCTTTATAAAAGGATGAAGAGCAGTCAAACTGTTTTATAAGCGGACGAGGAGCAGTCAAACTGATTTATAATCGGACGAAGAGCAGTCAAACTGATTTATAATCGGACGAAGAGCAGTCAAACGGTTTTATAAGAGGATGAAGAGCAGTCAAATTGATTTATAAGAGGATGAAGAGCAGTCAAACTCCTTTTAAAAGGATGAAGAGCAGTCAAACTGTTTTATACAATGATGTCGAGCAGTCAGACTGTTTCACAAAAGGATGAAGAGCAGTCAACCTGTTTTACATGAGGATGAAGAGCAGTCAAACTGCGTTATAAAAAGATGAAGAGCAGTCAAACTGTTTTATAAGAGGATGAAGAGCAGTCAAACTGATTTATAATCGGATGAAGAGCAGTCAGACTGTTTTACAAGAGGATGAAGAGCAGTCAAACTGCTTTATAAAAGGATGAAGAGCAGTCAAACTGTTTTATAAGAGGACGAAGAGCAGTCAAACTGTTTTATAAGAGGACGAAGAGCAGTCAAACTGTTCTATAGGAGGATGAAGCGCAGTCAAACTGGTTTATAGGAGGATGAAGAGCAGTCAAACTGCGTTATAAAAAGATGAAGAGCAGTCAAACTGTTTTATAAGAGGATGAAGAGCAGTCAAACTGATTTATAATCAGATGAAGAGCAGTCAGACTGTTTTACAAGAGGATGAAGAGCAGTCAAACTGCTTTATAAAAGGATGAAGAGCAGTCAAACTGTTTTATAAGAGGACGAAGAGCAGTCCAACTGATTTATAATCGGACGAAGAGCAGTCAAACTGGTTTATAGGAGGATGAAGAGCAGTCAAACTGCTTTATAAGAGGATGAAGAGCAGTCAAACTGATTTATAAGAGGATGAAGAGCAGTCAAACTGCTTTATAAAAGGATGAAGAGCAGTCAAACTGTTTTATAAGCGGACGAAGAGCAGTCAAACTGATTTATAATCGGATGAAGAGCAGTCAAACTGATTTATAAGAGGATGAAGAGCAGTCAAACTGCGTTATAAAAGGATGAAGAGCAGTCAAACTGTTTTATAAGAGGATGAAGAGCAGTCAAACTGATTTATAATCGGATGAAGAGCAGTCAAACTGATTTATAAGAGGATGAAGAGCAGTCAAACTGCGTTATAAAAGGATGAAGAGCAGTCAAACTGTTTTATAAGAGGATGAAGAGCAGTCAAACTGATTTATAATCGGATGAAGAGCAGTCAAACTGATTTATAAGAGAATGAAGAGCAGTCAAACTGCTTTATAAAAGGATGAAGAGCAGTCAAACTGTTTTATAAGAGGACGAAGAGCAGTCAAACTGATTTATAATCGGACGAAGAGCAGTCAAACTGTTCTATAGGAGGATGAAGCGCAGTGAAACTGGTTTATAGGAGGATGAAGAGCAGTCAAACTGCTTTATAAAATGATGAAGAGCAGTCAAACTGATTTATAAGAGGATGAAGAGCAGTCAAACTGCTTTATAAAAGGATGAAGAGCAGTCAAACTGTTTTATAAGCGGACGAGGAGCAGTCAAACTGATTTATAATCGGACGAAGAGCAGTCAAACTGATTTATAATCGGACGAAGAGCAGTCAAACGGTTTTATAAGAGGATGAAGAGCAGTCAAACTGCTTTATAAAAGGATGAAGAGCAGTCAAACTGTTTTATACAATGATGTCGAGCAGTCAGACTGTTTCACAAAAGGATGAAGAGCAGTCAACCTGTTTCACAAAAGGATGAAGAGCAGTCAACCTGTTTTACAAGAGGATGAAGAGCAGTCAAACTGCGTTATAAAAAGATGAAGAGCAGTCAAACTGTTTTATAAGAGGTTGAAGAGCAGTCAAACTGATTTATAATCGGATGAAGAGCAGTCAGACTGTTTTACAAGAGGATGAAGAGCAGTCAAACTGCTTTATAAAAGGATGAAGAGCAGTCAAACTGTTTTATAAGAGGACGAATAGCAGTCAAACTGAGTTATAATCGGACGAAGAGCAATCAAACTGTTCTATAGGAGGATGAAGCGCAGTCAAACTGGTTTATAGGAGGATGGAGAGCAGTCAAACTGCTTTATAAGAGGATGAAGAGCAGTCAAACTGTTTTATAAGCGGACGAAGAGCAGTCCAACTGATTTATAATCGGACGAAGAGCAGTCAAACTGATTTATAATCGGATGAAGAGCAGTCAAACTGTTTTATTCAATGATGTCGAGCAGTCAGACTGTTTCACAAAAGGATGAAGAGCAGTCAACCTGTTTTACAAGAGGATGAAGAGCAGTCAAACTGCGTTATAAAAAGATGAAGAGCAGTCAAACTGTTTTATAAGAGGATGAAGAGCAGTCAAACTGTTTTATAAGAGGATGAAGAGCAGTCAAACTGATTTATAATCGGATGAAGAGCAGTCAAACTGATTTATAAGAGGATGAAGAGCAGTCAAAATGCGTTATAAAAGGATGAAGAGCAGTCAAACTGTTTTATAAGAGGATGAAGAGCAGTCAAACTGATTTATAATCGGATGAAGAGCAGTCAAACTGATTTACAAGAGAATGAAGAGCAGTCAAACTGCTTTATAAAAGGATGAAGAGCAGTCAAACTGTTTTATAAGAGGACGAAGAGCAGTCAAACTGATTTATAATCGGACGAAGAGCAGTCAAACTGTTTTATAAGAGGACGAAGAGCAGTCAAACTGATTTATAATCGGACGAAGAGCAGTCAGACTGTTTCACAAAAGGATGAAGAGCAGTCAACCTGTTTTACAAGAGGATGAAGAGCAGTCAAACTGCGTTATAAAAAGATGAAGAGCAGTCAAACTGTTTTATAAGAGGATGAAGAGCAGTCAAACTGATTTATAATCGGATGAAGAGCAGTCAGACTGTTTTACAAGAGGATGAAGAGCAGTCAAACTGCTTTATAAAAGGATGAAGAGCAGTCAAACTGTTTTATAAGAGGACGAAGAGCAGTCAAACTGAGTTATAATCGGACGAAGAGCAGTCAAACTGTTCTATAGGAGGATGAAGCGCAGTCAAACTGGTTTATAGGAGGATGAAGAGCAGTCAAACTGCTTTATAAGAGGATGAAGAGCAGTCAAACTGATTTATAAGAGGATGAAGAGCAGTCAAACTGCTTTATAAAAGGATGAAGAGCAGTCAAACTGTTTTATAAGCGGACGAAGAGCAGTCCAACTGATTTATAATCGGACGAAGAGCAGTCAAACTGATTTATAATCGGATGAAGAGCAGTCAAACTGATTTATAAGAGGATGAAGAGCAGTCAAACTGCATTATAAAAGGATGAAGAGCAGTCAAACTGTTTTATAAGAGGATGAAGAGCAGTCAAACTGATTTATAATCGGATGAAGAGCAGTCAAACTGATTTATAAGAGGATGAAGAGCAGTCAAAATGCGTTATAAAAGGATGAAGAGCAGTCAAACTGTTTTATAAGAGGATGAAGAGCAGTCAAACTGATTTATAATCGGATGAAGAGCAGTCAAATTGATTTATAAGAGAATGAAGAGCAGTCAAACTGCTTTATAAAAGGATGAAGAGCAGTCAAACTGTTTTATAAGAGGACAAAGAGCAGTCAAACTGATTTATAATCGGACGAAGAGCAGTCAAACTGTTCTATAGGAGGATGAAGCGCAGTGAAACTGGTTTATAGGAGGATGAAGAGCAGTCAAACTGCTTTATAAAAGGATGAAGAGCAGTCAAACTGATTTATAAGAGGATGAAGAGCAGTCAAACTGCTTTATAAAAGGATGAAGAACAGTCAAACTGTTTTATAAGCGGACGAAGAGCAGTCAAACTGATTTATAATCGGACGAAGAGCAGTCAAACTGATTTATAATCGGACGAAGAGCAGTCAAACGGTTTTATAAGAGGATGAAGAGCGGTCAAATTGATTTATAAGAGGATGAAGAGCAGTCAAACAGCTTTATAAAAGGATGAAGAGCAGTCAAACTGTTTTATACAATGATGTAGAGCAGTCAGACTGTTTTACAAAAGGATGAAAAGCAGTCAACCTGTTTTACAAGAGGATGAAGAGCAGTCAAACTGCGTTATAAAAAGATGAAGAGCAGTCAAACTGTTTTATAAGAGGATGAAGTGCAGTCAAACTGATTTATAATCAGATGAAGAGCAGTCAGACTGTTTTACAAGAGGATGAAGAGCAGTCAAACTGCTTTATAAAAGGATGAAGAGCAGTCAAACTGTTTTATAAGAGGACGAAGAGCAGTCAAACTGATTTATAATCGGACGAAGAGCAGTCAAACTGTTCAATAGGAGATTGAAGCGCAGTCAAACTGGTTTATAGGAGGATGAAGAGCAGTCAAACTGCTTTATAAAAGGATGAAGACCAGTCAAACTGTTTTATAAGAGGATGAAGAGCAGTCAAACTGATTTATAATCGGATGAAGAGCAGTCAAACTGTTTTATAAGAGGACGAAGAGCAGTCAAACTGAGTTATAATCGGACGAAGAGCAGTCAAACTGATTTATAATCGGACGAAGAGCAGTCAAACTGATTTATAATCGGATGAATAGCAGTCAAACTGATTTATAATCGGATGAAGAGCAGTCAAACTGATTTATAAGAGGATGAAGAGCAGTCAAACAGCGTTATAATAGGATGAAGAGCAGTCAAACTGTTTTATAAGAGGATGAAGAGCAGTCAAACGGATTTATAATCGGAGGAAGAGCAGTCAAACTGATTTATAAGAGGATGAAGAGCAGTCAAACTGCTTTATAAAAGGATGAAGAGCAGTCAAACTGTTTTATAAGAGGACGAAGAGCAGTCAAACTGATTTATAATCGGACGAAGAGCAGTCAAACTGTTCTATAGGAGGATGAAGCGCAGTCAAACTGGTTTAAAGGAGGATGAAGAGCAGTTAAACTGCTTTATAAAAGGATCAAGAGCAGTCAAACTGATTTATAAGAGGATGAAGAGCAGTCAAACTGCTTTATAAAAGGATGAAGACCAGTTAAACTGTTTTATAAGCGGACGAAGAGCAGTCAAACTGATTTATAATCGGACGAAGAGCAGTCAAACTGATTTATAATCGGACGAAGAGCAGTCAAACGGTTTTACAAGAGGATGAAGAGCAGTCAAACTGCGTTATAAAAAGATGAAGAGCAGTCAAACTGTTTTATAAGAGGATGAAGAGCAGTCAAACTGATTTATAATCGGATGAAGAGCAGTCAGACTGTTTTACAAGAGGATGAAGAGCAGTCAAACTGCTTTATAAAAGGATGAAGAGCAGTCAAACTGTTTTATAAGAGGACGAAGAGCAGTCAAACTGAGTTATAATCGGACGAAGAGCAATCAAACTGTTCTGTAGGAGGATGAAGCGCAGTCAAACTGGTTTATAGGAGGATGGAGAGCAGTCAAACTGCTTTATAAGAGGATGAAGAGCAGTCAAACTGATTTATAAGAGGATGAAGAGCAGTCAAACTGCTTTATAAAAGGATGAAGAGCAGTCAAACTGTTTTATAAGCGGACGAAGAGCAGTCCAACTGATTTATAATCGGACGAAGAGCAGTCAAACTGATTTATAATCGGATGAAGAGCAGTCAAACTGTTTTATTCAATGATGTCGAGCAGTCAGACTGTTTCACAAAAGGGTGAAGAGCAGTCAACCTGTTTTACAAGAGGATGAAGAGCAGTCAAACTGCGTTATAAAAAGATGAAGAGCAGTCAAACTGTTTTATAAGAGGATGAAGAGCAGTCAAACTGTTTTATAAGAGGATGAAGAGCAGTCAAACTGATTTATAATCGGATGAAGAGCAGTCAAACTGATTTATAAGAGGATGAAGAGCAGTCAAAATGCGTTATAAAAGGATGAAGAGCAGTCAAACTGCTTTATAAAAGGATGAAGAGCAGTCAAACTGTTTTATAAGCGGACGAGGAGCAGTCAAACTGATTTATAATCGGACGAAGAGCAGTCAAACTGATTTATAATCGGACGAAGAGCAGTCAAACGGTTTTATAAGAGGATGAAGAGCAGTCAAATTGATTTATAAGAGGATGAAGAGCAGTCAAACTCCTTTTAAAAGGATGAAGAGCAGTCAAACTGTTTTATACAATGATGTCGAGCAGTCAGACTGTTTCACAAAAGGATGAAGAGCAATCAACCTGTTTTACAAGAGGATGAAGAGCAGTCAAACTGCGTTATAAAAAGATGAAGAGCAGTCAAACTGTTTTATAAGAGGATGAAGAGCAGTCAAACTGATTTATAATCGGATGAAGAGCAGTCAGACTGTTTTACAAGAGGATGAAGAGCAGTCAAACTGCTTTATAAAAGGATGAAGAGCAGTCAAACTGTTTTATAAGAGGACGAAGAGCAGTCAAACTGAGTTATAATCGGACGAAGAGCAGTCAAACTGTTCTATAGGAGGATGAAGCGCAGTCAAACTGGTTTATAGGAGGATGCAGAGCAGTCAAACTGCTTTATAAGAGGATGAAGAGCAGTCAAACTGATTTATAAGAGGATGAAGAGCAGTCAAACTGCTTTATAAAAGGATGAAGAGCAGTCAAACTGTTTTATAAGCGGACGAAGAGCAGTCCAACTGATTTATAATCGGACAAAGAGCAGTCAAACTGATTTATAATCGGATGAAGAGCAGTCAAACTGATTTATAAGAGGATGAAGAGCAGTCAAACTGCGTTATAAAAGGATGAAGAGCAGTCAAACTGTTTTATAAGAGGATGAAGAGCAGTCAAACTGATTTATAATCGGATGAAGAGCAGTCAAACTGATTTATAAGAGGATGAAGAGCAGTCAAAATGCGTTATAAAAGGATGAAGAGCAGTCAAACTGTTTTATAAGAGGATGTAGAGCAGTCAAACTGATTTATAATCGGATGAAGAGCAGTCAAACTGATTTATAAGAGAATGAAGAGCAGTCAAACTGCTTTATAAAAGGATGAAGAGCAGTCAAACTGTTTTATAAGAGGACGAAGAGCAGTCAAACTGATTTATAATCGGACGAAGAGCAGTCAAACTGTTCTATAGGAGGATGAAGCGCAGTGAAACTGGTTTATAGGAGGATGAAGAGCAGTCAAACTGCTTTATAAAAGGATGAAGAGCAGTCAAACTGATTTATAAGAGGATGAAGAGCAGTCAAACTGCTTTATAAAAGGATGAAGAGCAGTCAAACTGTTTTATAAGCGGACGAAGAGCAGTCAAACTGATTTATAATCGGACGAAGAGCAGTCAAACTGATTTATAATCGGACGAAGAGCAGTCAAACGGTTTTATAAGAGGATGAAGAGCGGTCAAATTGATTTATAAGAGGATGAAGAGCAGTCAAACTGCTTTATAAAAGGATGAAGAGCAGTCAAACTGTTTTATACAATGATGTAGAGCAGTCAGACTGTTTTACAAAAGGATGAAAAGCAGTCAACCTGTTTTACAAGAGGATGAAGAGCAGTCAAACTGCGTTATAAAAAGATGAAGAGCAGTCAAACTGTTTTATAAGAGGATGAAGAGCAGTCAAACTGATTTATAATCAGATGAAGAGCAGTCAGACTGTTTTACAAGAGGATGAAGAGCAGTCAAACTGCTTTATAAAAGGATGAAGAGCAGTCAAACTGTTTTATACAATGATGTAGAGCAGTCAGACTGTTTTACAAAAGGATGAAAAGCAGTCAACCTGTTTTACAAGAGGATGAAGAGCAGTCAAACTGCGTTATAAAAAGATGAAGAGCAGTCAAACTGTTTTATAAGAGGATGAAGAGCAGTCAAACTGATTTATATTCAGATGAAGAGCAGTCAAACTGCTTTATAAAAGGATGAAGAGCAGTCAAACTGATTTATAAGAGGATGAAGAGCAGTCAAACTGATTTATAATCGGATGAAGAGCAGTCAGACTGTTTTACAAGAGGATGAAGAGCAGTCAAACTGCTTTATAAAAGGATGGAGAGCAGTCAAACTGTTTTATAAGAGGACGAAGAGCAGTCAAACTGATTTATAATCGGACGAAGAGCAGTCAAACTGTTCTATAGGAGGATGAGGCGCAGTCAAACAGCTTTATAAAAGGATGAAGAGCAGTCAAACTGTTTTATACAATGATGTAGAGCAGTCAGACTGTTTTACAAAAGGATGAAAAGCAGTCAACCTGTTTTATAAAAGGATGAAGAGCAGTCAAACTGTTTTATAAGAGGACGAAGAGCAGTCAAACTGATTTATAATCGGATGAAGAGCAGTCAAACTGATTTATAAGAGGATGAAGAGCAGTCAAACTGCGTTATAAAAGGATGAAGAGCAGTCAAACGGTTTTATAAGAGGATGAAGAGCAGTCAAACTGATTTATAATCGGACGAAGAGCAGAAAAAACGGTTTTTTAAGAGGATGAAGAGCAGTCAAATTGATTTATAAGAGGATGAAGAGCAGTCAAACTGATTTATAATCAGATGAAGAGCAGTCAGACTGTTTTACAAGAGGATGAAGAGCAGTCAAACTGCTTTATAAAAGGATGAAGAGCAGTCAAACTGTTTTATAGGAGGATGAAGAGCAGTCAAACTGCTTTATAAGAGGATGAAGAGCAGTCAAACTGATTTATAAGAGGATGAAGAGCAGTCAAACTGCTTTATAAAAGGATGAAGAGCAGTCAAACTGTTTTATAAGCGGACGAAGAGCAGTCCAACTGATTTATAATCGGACGAAGAGCAGTCAAACTGATTTATAATCGGATGAAGAGCAGTCAAACTGATTTATAAGAGGATGAAGAGCAGTCAAACTGCGTTATAAAAGGATGAAGAGCAGTCAAACTGTTTTATAAGAGGATGAAGAGCAGTCAAACTGATTTATAATCGGATGAAGAGCAGTCAAACTGATTTATAAGAGGATGAAGAGCAGTCAAAATGCGTTATAAAAGGATGAAGAGCAGTCAAACTGTTTTATAAGAGGATGAAGAGCAGTCAAACTGATTTATAATCGGATGAAGAGCAGTCAAACTGATTTATAAGAGAATGAAGAGCAGTCAAACTGCTTTATAAAAGGATGAAGAGCAATCAAACTGTTTTATAAGAGGACGAAGAGCAGTCAAACTGATTTATAATCGGACGAAGAGCAGTCAAACTGTTCTATAGGAGGATGAAGCGCAGTGAAACTGGTTTATAGGAGGATGAAGAGCAGTCAAACTGCTTTATAAAAGGATGAAGAGCAGTCAAACTGATTTATAAGAGGATGAAGAGCAGTCAAACTGCTTTATAAAAGGATGAAGAGCAGTCAAACTGTTTTATAAGCGGACGAAGAGCAGTCAAACTGATTTATAATCGGACGAAGAGCAGTCAAACTGATTTATAATCGGACGAAGAGCAGTCAAACGGTTTTATAAGAGGATGAAGAGCGGTCAAATTGATTTATAAGAGGATGAAGAGCAGTCAAACTGCTTTATAAAAGGATGAAGAGCAGTCAAACTGTTTTATACAATGATGTAGAGCAGTCAGACTGTTTTACAAAAGGATGAAAAGCAGTCAACCTGTTTTACAAGAGGATGAAGAGCAGTCAAACTGCGTTATAAAAAGATGAAGAGCAGTCAAACTGTTTTATAAGAGGATGAAGAGCAGTCAAACTGATTTATAATCAGACGAAGAGCAGTCAAACTGTTCTATAGGAGGATGAAGCGCAGTCAAACTGGTTTATAGGAGGATGAAGAGCAGTCAAACTGCTTTATAAAAGGATGAAGACCAGGCAAACTGTTTTATAAGAGGATGAAGAGCAGTCAAACTGCTTTATAAAAGGATGAAGAGCAGTCAAACTGTTTTATAGGAGGATGAAGAGCAGTCAAACTGCTTTATAAGAGGATGAAGAGCAGTCAAACTGATTTATAAGAGGATGAAGAGCAGTCAAACTGCTTTATAAAAGGATGAAGAGCAGTCAAACTGTTTTATAAGCGGACGAAGAGCAGTCCAACTGATTTATAATCGGACGAAGAGCAGTCAAACTGATTTATAATCGGATGAAGAGCAGTCAAACTGATTTATAAGAGGATGAAGAGCAGTCAAACTGCGTTATAAAAGGATGAAGAGCAGTCAAACTGTTTTATAAGAGGATGAAGAGCAGTCAAACTGATTTATAATCGGATGAAGAGCAGTCAAACTGATTTATAAGAGGATGAAGAGCAGTCAAAATGCGTTATAAAAGGATGAAGAGCAGTCAAACTGTTTTATAAGAGGATGAAGAGCAGTCAAACTGATTTATAATCGGATGAAGAGCAGTCAAACTGATTTATAAGAGAATGAAGAGCAGTCAAACTGCTTTATAAAAGGATGAAGAGCAGTCAAACTGTTTTATAAGAGGACGAAGAGCAGTCAAACTGATTTATAATCGGACGAAGAGCAGTCAAACTGTTCTATAGGAGGATGAAGCGCAGTGAAACTGGTTTATAGGAGGATGAAGAGCAGTCAAACTGCTTTATAAAAGGATGAAGAGCAGTAAAACTGATTTATAAGAGGATGAAGAGCAGTCAAACTGCTTTATAAAAGGATGAAGAGCAGTCAAACTGTTTTATAAGCGGACGAAGAGCAGTCAAACTGATTTATAATCGGACGAAGAGCAGTCAAACTGATTTATAATCGGACGAAGAGCAGTCAAACGGTTTTATAAGAGGATGAAGAGCGGTCAAATTGATTTATAAGAGGATGAAGAGCAGTCAAACTGCTTTATAAAAGGATGAAGAGCAGTCAAACTGTTTTATACAATGATGTAGAGCAGTCAGACTGTTTTACAAAAGGATGAAAAGCAGTCAACCTGTTTTACAAGAGGATGAAGAGCAGTCAAACTGCGTTATAAAAAGATGAAGAGCAGTCAAACTGTTTTATAAGAGGATGAAGAGCAGTCAAACTGATTTATAATCGGACGAAGAGCAGTCAAACTGTTCTATAGGAGGATGAAGCGCAGTCAAACTGCGTTATAAAAAGATGAAGAGCAGTCAAACTGTTTTATAAGAGGATGAAGAGCAGTCAAACTGTTTTATAAGAGGATGAAGAGCAGTCAAACTGATTTATAATCGGATGAAGAGCAGTCAAACTGATTTATAAGAGGATGAAGAGCAGTCAAAATGCGTTATAAAAGGATGAAGAGCAGTCAAACTGCTTTATAAAAGGATGAAGAGCAGTCAAACTGTTTTATAAGCGGACGAGGAGCAGTCAAACTGATTTATAATCGGACGAAGAGCAGTCAAACTGTTCTATAGGAGGATGAAGCGCAGTGAAACTGGTTTATAGGAGGATGAAGAGCAGTCAAACTGCTTTATAAAAGGATGAAGAGCAGTAAAACTGATTTATAAGAGGATGAAGAGCAGTCAAACTGCTTTATAAAAGGATGAAGAGCAGTCAAACTGTTTTATAAGCGGACGAAGAGCAGTCAAACTGATTTATAATCGGACGAAGAGCAGTCAAACTGATTTATAATCGGACGAAGAGCAGTCAAACGGTTTTATAAGAGGATGAAGAGCGGTCAAATTGATTTATAAGAGGATGAAGAGCAGTCAAACTGCTTTATAAAAGGATGAAGAGCAGTCAAACTGTTTTATACAATGATGTAGAGCAGTCAGACTGTTTTACAAAAGGATGAAAAGCAGTCAACCTGTTTTACAAGAGGATGAAGAGCAGTCAAACTGCGTTATAAAAAGATGAAGAGCAGTCAAACTGTTTTATAAGAGGATGAAGAGCAGTCAAACTGATTTATAATCGGACGAAGAGCAGTCAAACTGTTCTATAGGAGGATGAAGCGCAGTCAAACTGCGTTATAAAAAGATGAAGAGCAGTCAAACTGTTTTATAAGAGGATGAAGAGCAGTCAAACTGTTTTATAAGAGGATGAAGAGCAGTCAAACTGATTTATAATCGGATGAAGAGCAGTCAAACTGATTTATAAGAGGATGAAGAGCAGTCAAAATGCGTTATAAAAGGATGAAGAGCAGTCAAACTGCTTTATAAAAGGATGAAGAGCAGTCAAACTGTTTTATAAGCGGACGAGGAGCAGTCAAACTGATTTATAATCGGACGAAGAGCAGTCAAACTGATTTATAATCGGACGAAGAGCAGTCAAACGGTTTTATAAGAGGATGAAGAGCAGTCAAATTGATTTATAAGAGGATGAAGAGCAGTCAAACTCCTTTTAAAAGGATGAAGAGCAGTCAAACTGTTTTATACAATGATGTCGAGCAGTCAGACTGTTTCACAAAAGGATGAAGAGCAATCAACCTGTTTTACAAGAGGATGAAGAGCAGTCAAACTGCGTTATAAAAAGATGAAGAGCAGTCAAACTGTTTTATAAGAGGATGAATAGCAGTCAAACTGATTTATAATCGGATGAAGAGCAGTCAGACTGTTTTACAAGAGGATGAAGAGCAGTCAAACTGCTTTATAAAAGGATGAAGAGCAGTCAAACTGTTTTATAAGAGGACGAAGAGCAGTCAAACTGAGTTATAATCGGACGAAGAGCAGTCAAACTGTTCTATAGGAGGATGAAGCGCAGTCAAACTGGTTTATAGGAGGATGCAGAGCAGTCAAACTGCTTTATAAGAGTATGAAGAGCAGTCAAACTGATTTATAAGAGGATGAAGAGCAGTCAAACTGCTTTATAAAAGGATGAAGAGCAGTCAAACTGTTTTATAAGCGGACGAAGAGCAGTCCAACTGATTTATAATCGGACGAAGAGCAGTCAAACTGATTTATAATCGGATGAAGAGCAGTCAAACTGATTTATAAGAGGATGAAGAGCAGTCAAACTGCGTTATAAAAGGATGAAGAGCAGTCAAACTGTTTTATAAGAGGATGAAGAGCAGTCAAACTGATTTATAATCGGATGAAGAGCAGTCAAACTGATTTATAAGAGGATGAAGAGCAGTCAAAATGCGTTATAAAAGGATGAAGAGCAGTCAAACTGTTTTATAAGAGGATGTAGAGCAGTCAAACTGATTTATAATCGGATGAAGAGCAGTCAAACTGATTTATAAGAGAATGAAGAGCAGTCAAACTGCTTTATAAAAGGATGAAGAGCAGTCAAACTGTTTTATAAGAGGACGAAGAGCAGTCAAACTGATTTATAATCGGACGAAGAGCAGTCAAACTGTTCTATAGGAGGATGAAGCGCAGTGAAACTGTTTTATAGGAGGATGAAGAGCAGTCAAACTGCTTTATAAAAGGATGAAGAGCAGTCAAACTGATTTATAAGAGGATGAAGAGCAGTCAAACTGCTTTATAAAAGGATGAAGAGCAGTCAAACTGTTTTATAAGCGGACGAAGAGCAGTCAAACTGATTTATAATCGGACGAAGAGCAGTCAAACTGATTTATAATCGGACGAAGAGCAGTCAAACGGTTTTATAAGAGGATGAAGAGCGGTCAAATTGATTTATAAGAGGATGAAGAGCAGTCAAACTGCTTTATAAAAGGATGAAGAGCAGTCAAACTGTTTTATACAATGATGTAGAGCAGTCAGACTGTTTTACAAAAGGATGAAAAGCAGTCAACCTGTTTTACAAGAGGATGAAGAGCAGTCAAACTGCGTTATAAAAAGATGAAGAGCAGTCAAACTGTTTTATAAGAGGATGAAGAGCAGTCAAACTGATTTATAATCAGATGAAGAGCAGTCAGACTGTTTTACAAGAGGATGAAGAGCAGTCAAACTGCTTTATAAAAGGATGAAGAGCAGTCAAACTGTTTTATACAATGATGTAGAGCAGTCAGACTGTTTTACAAAAGGATGAAAAGCAGTCAACCTGTTTTACAAGAGGATGAAGAGCAGTCAAACTGCGTTATAAAAAGATGAAGAGCAGTCAAACTGTTTTATAAGAGGATGAAGAGCAGTCAAACTGATTTATATTCAGATGAAGAGCAGTCAAACTGCTTTATAAAAGGATGAAGAGCAGTCAAACTGATTTATAAGAGGATGAAGAGCAGTCAAACTGATTTATAATCGGATGAAGAGCAGTCAGACTGTTTTACAAGAGGATGAAGAGCAGTCAAACTGCTTTATAAAAGGATGGAGAGCAGTCAAACTGTTTTATAAGAGGACGAAGAGCAGTCAAACTGATTTATAATCGGACGAAGAGCAGTCAAACTGTTCTATAGGAGGATGAAGCGCAGTCAAACAGCTTTATAAAAGGATGAAGAGCAGTCAAACTGTTTTATACAATGATGTAGAGCAGTCAGACTGTTTTACAAAAGGATGAAAAGCAGTCAACCTGTTTTATAAAAGGATGAAGAGCAGTCAAACTGTTTTATAAGAGGACGAAGAGCAGTCAAACTGATTTATAATCGGATGAAGAGCAGTCAAACTGATTTATAAGAGGATGAAGAGCAGTCAAACTGCGTTATAAAAGGATGAAGAGCAGTCAAACGGTTTTATAAGAGGATGAAGAGCAGTCAAACTGATTTATAATCGGACGAAGAGCAGAAAAAACGGTTTTTTAAGAGGATGAAGAGCAGTCAAATTGATTTATAAGAGGATGAAGAGCAGTCAAACTGATTTATAATCAGATGAAGAGCAGTCAGACTGTTTTACAAGAGGATGAAGAGCAGTCAAACTGCTTTATAAAAGGATGAAGAGCAGTCAAACTGTTTTATAGGAGGATGAAGAGCAGTCAAACTGCTTTATAAGAGGATGAAGAGCAGTCAAACTGATTTATAAGAGGATGAAGAGCAGTCAAACTGCTTTATAAAAGGATGAAGAGCAGTCAAACTGTTTTATAAGCGGACGAAGAGCAGTCCAACTGATTTATAATCGGACGAAGAGCAGTCAAACTGATTTATAATCGGATGAAGAGCAGTCAAACTGATTTATAAGAGGATGAAGAGCAGTCAAACTGCGTTATAAAAGGATGAAGAGCAGTCAAACTGTTTTATAAGAGGATGAAGAGCAGTCAAACTGATTTATAATCGGATGAAGAGCAGTCAAACTGATTTATAAGAGGATGAAGAGCAGTCAAAATGCGTTATAAAAGGATGAAGAGCAGTCAAACTGTTTTATAAGAGGATGAAGAGCAGTCAAACTGATTTATAATCGGATGAAGAGCAGTCAAACTGATTTATAAGAGAATGAAGAGCAGTCAAACTGCTTTATAAAAGGATGAAGAGCAGTCAAACTGTTTTATAAGAGGACGAAGAGCAGTCAAACTGATTTATAATCGGACGAAGAGCAGTCAAACTGTTCTATAGGAGGATGAAGCGCAGTGAAACTGGTTTATAGGAGGATGAAGAGCAGTCAAACTGCTTTATAAAAGGATGAAGAGCAGTCAAACTGATTTATAAGAGGATGAAGAGCAGTCAAACTGCTTTATAAAAGGATGAAGAGCAGTCAAACTGTTTTATAAGCGGACGAAGAGCAGTCAAACTGATTTATAATCGGACGAAGAGCAGTCAAACTGATTTATAATCGGACGAAGAGCAGTCAAACGGTTTTATAAGAGGATGAAGAGCGGTCAAATTGATTTATAAGAGGATGAAGAGCAGTCAAACTGCTTTATAAAAGGATGAAGAGCAGTCAAACTGTTTTATACAATGATGTAGAGCAGTCAGACTGTTTTACAAAAGGATTAAAAGCAGTCAACCTGTTTTACAAGAGGATGAAGAGCAGTCAAACTGCGTTATAAAAAGATGAAGAGCAGTCAAACTGTTTTATAAGAGGATGAAGAGCAGTCAAACTGATTTATAATCGGACGAAGAGCAGTCAAACTGTTCTATAGGAGGATGAAGCGCAGTCAAACTGGGTTATAGGAGGATGAAGAGCAGTCAAACTGCTTTATAAAAGGATGAAGACCAGGCAAACTGTTTTATAAGAGGATGAAGAGCAGTCAAACTGCTTTATAAAAGGATGAAGAGCAGTCAAACTGTTTTATAGGAGGATGAAGAGCAGTCAAACTGCTTTATAAGAGGATGAAGAGCAGTCAAACTGATTTATAAGAGGATGAAGAGCAGTCAAACTGCTTTATAAAAGGATGAAGAGCAGTCAAACTGTTTTATAAGCGGACGAAGAGCAGTCCAACTGATTTATAATCGGACGAAGAGCAGTCAAACTGATTTATAATCGGATGAAGAGCAGTCAAACTGATTTATAAGAGGATGAAGAGCAGTCAAACTGCATTATAAAAGGATGAAGAGCAGTCAAACTGTTTTATAAGAGGATGAAGAGCAGTCAAACTGATTTATAATCGGATGAAGAGCAGTCAAACTGATTTATAAGAGGATGAAGAGCAGTCAAAATGCGTTATAAAAGGATGAAGAGCAGTCAAACTGTTTTATAAGAGGATGAAGAGCAGTCAAACTGATTTATAATCGGATGAAGAGCAGTCAAACTGATTTATAAGAGAATGAAGAGCAGTCAAACTGCTTTATAAAAGGATGAAGAGCAGTCAAACTGTTTTATAAGAGGACGAAGAGCAGTCAAACTGATTTATAATCGGACGAAGAGCAGTCAAACTGTTCTATAGGAGGATGAAGCGCAGTGAAACTGGTTTATAGGAGGATGTAGAGCAGTCAAACTGCTTTATAAAAGGATGAAGAGCAGTCAAACTGATTTATAAGAGGATGAAGAGCAGTCAAACTGCTTTATAAAAGGATGAAGAGCAGTCAAACTGTTTTATAAGCGGACGAAGAGCAGTCAAACTGATTTATAATCGGACGAAGAGCAGTCAAACTGATTTATAATCGGACGAAGAGCAGTCAAACGGTTTTATAAGAGGATGAAGAGCGGTCAAATTGATTTATAAGAGGATGAAGAGCAGTCAAACTGCTTTATAAAAGGATGAAGAGCAGTCAAACTGTTTTATACAATGATGTAGAGCAGTCAGACTGTTTTACAAAAGGATTAAAAGCAGTCAACCTGTTTTACAAGAGGATGAAGAGCAGTCAAACTGCGTTATAAAAAGATGAAGAGCAGTCAAACTGTTTTATAAGAGGATGAAGAGCAGTCAAACTGATTTATAATCGGACGAAGAGCAGTCAAACTGTTCTATAGGAGGATGAAGCGCAGTCAAACTGGTTTATAGGAGGATGAAGAGCAGTCAAACTGCTTTATAAAAGGATGAAGACCAGGCAAACTGTTTTATAAGAGGATGAAGAGCAGTCAAACTGCTTTATAAAAGGATGAAGAGCAGTCAAACTGTTTTATAGGAGGATGAAGAGCAGTCAAACTGCTTTATAAGAGGATGAAGAGCAGTCAAACTGATTTATAAGAGGATGAAGAGCAGTCAAACTGCTTTATAAAAGGATGAAGAGCAGTCAAACTGTTTTATAAGCGGACGAAGAGCAGTCCAACTGATTTATAATCGGACGAAGAGCAGTCAAACTGATTTATAATCGGATGAAGAGCAGTCAAACTGATTTATAAGAGGATGAAGAGCAGTCAAACTGCGTTATAAAAGGATGAAGAGCAGTCAAACTGTTTTATAAGAGGATGAAGAGCAGTCAAACTGATTTATAATCGGATGAAGAGCAGTCAAACTGATTTATAAGAGGATGAAGAGCAGTCAAAATGCGTTATAAAAGGATGAAGAGCAGTCAAACTGTTTTATAAGAGGATGAAGAGCAGTCAAACTGATTTATAATCGGATGAAGAGCAGTCAAACTGATTTATAAGAGAATGAAGAGCAGTCAAACTGCTTTATAAAAGGATGAAGAGCAGTCAAACTGTTTTATAAGAGGACGAAGAGCAGTCAAACTGATTTATAATCGGACGAAGAGCAGTCAAACTGTTCTATAGGAGGATGAAGCGCAGTGAAACTGGTTTATAGGAGGATGAAGAGCAGTCAAACTGCTTTATAAAAGGATGAAGAGCAGTAAAACTGATTTATAAGAGGATGAAGAGCAGTCAAACTGCTTTATAAAAGGATGAAGAGCAGTCAAACTGTTTTATAAGCGGACGAAGAGCAGTCAAACTGATTTATAATCGGACGAAGAGCAGTCAAACTGATTTATAATCGGACGAAGAGCAGTCAAACGGTTTTATAAGAGGATGAAGAGCGGTCAAATTGATTTATAAGAGGATGAAGAGCAGTCAAACTGCTTTATAAAAGGATGAAGAGCAGTCAAACTGTTTTATACAATGATGTAGAGCAGTCAGACTGTTTTACAAAAGGATGAAAAGCAGTCAACCTGTTTTACAAGAGGATGAAGAGCAGTCAAACTGCGTTATAAAAAGATGAAGAGCAGTCAAACTGTTTTATAAGAGGATGAAGAGCAGTCAAACTGATTTATAATCGGACGAAGAGCAGTCAAACTGTTCTATAGGAGGATGAAGCGCAGTCAAACTGGTTTATAGGAGGATGAAGAGCAGTCAAACTGCTTTATAAAAGGATGAAGACCAGGCAAACTGTTTTATAAGAGGATGAAGAGCAGTCAAACTGATTTATAATCGGATGAAGAGCAGTCAAACTGTTTTATAAGAGGACGAAGAGCAGTCAAACTGAGTTATAATCGGACGAAGAGCAGTCAAACTGATTTATAATCGGACGAAGAGCAGTCAAACTGATTTATAATCGGATGAATAGCAGTCAAACTGATTTATAATCGGATGAAGAGCAGTCAAACTGATTTATAAGAGGATGAAGAGCAGTCAAACAGCGTTATAATAGGATGAAGAGCAGTCAAACTGTTTTATAAGAGGATGAAGAGCAGTCAAACGGATTTATAATCGGAGGAAGAGCAGTCAAACTGATTTATAAGAGGATGAAGAGCAGTCAAACTGCTTTATAAAAGGATGAAGAGCAGTCAAACTGTTTTATAAGAGGACGAAGAGCAGTCAAACTGATTTATAATCGGACGAAGAGCAGTCAAACTGATTTATAATCGGACGAAGAGCAGTCAAACTGATTTATAATCGGACGAAGAGCAGTCAAACGGTTTTATAAGAGGATGAAGAGCGGTCAAATTGATTTATAAGAGGATGAAGAGCAGTCAAACTGCTTTATAAAAGGATGAAGAGCAGTCAAACTGTTTTATACAATGATGTAGAGCAGTCAGACTGTTTTACAAAAGGATGAAAAGCAGTCAACCTGTTTTACAAGAGGATGAAGAGCAATCAAACTGCGTTATAAAAAGATGAAGAGCAGTCAAACTGTTTTATAAGAGGATGAAGAGCAGTCAAACTGATTTATAATCGGACGAAGAGCAGTCAAACTGTTCTATAGGAGGATGAAGCGCAGTCAAACTGGTTTATAGGAGGATGAAGAGCAGTCAAACTGCTTTATAAAAGGATGAAGACCAGGCAAACTGTTTTATAAGAGGATGAAGAGCAGTCAAACTGATTTATAATCGGATGAAGAGCAGTCAAACTGTTTTATAAGAGGACGAAGAGCAGTCAAACTGAGTTATAATCGGACGAAGAGCAGTCAAACTGATTTATAATCGGACGAAGAGCAGTCAAACTGATTTATAATCGGATGAATAGCAGTCAAACTGATTTATAATCGGATGAAGAGCAGTCAAACTGATTTATAAGAGGATGAAGAGCAGTCAAACAGCGTTATAATAGGATGAAGAGCAGTCAAACTGTTTTATAAGAGGATGAAGAGCAGTCAAACGGATTTATAATCGGAGGAAGAGCAGTCAAACTGATTTATAAGAGGATGAAGAGCAGTCAAACTGCTTTATAAAAGGATGAAGAGCAGTCAAACTGTTTTATAAGAGGACGAAGAGCAGTCAAACTGATTTATAATCGGACGAAGAGCAGACAAACTGATTTATAATCGGACGAAGAGCAGTCAAACTGATTTATAATCGGACGAAGAGCAGTCAAACGGTTTTATAAGAGGATGAAGAGCGGTCAAATTGATTTATAAGAGGATGAAGAGCAGTCAAACTGCTTTATAAAAGGATGAAGAGCAGTCAAACTGTTTTATACAATGATGTAGAGCAGTCAGACTGTTTTACAAAAGGATGAAAAGCAGTCAACCTGTTTTACAAGAGGATGAAGAGCAGTCAAACTGCGTTATAAAAAGATGAAGAGCAGTCAAACTGTTTTATAAGAGGATGAAGAGCAGTCAAACTGATTTATAATCAGATGAAGAGCAGTCAGACTGTTTTACAAGAGGATGAAGAGCAGTCAAACTGCTTTATAAAAGGATGAAGAGCAGTCAAACTGTTTTATACAATGATGTAGAGCAGTCAGACTGTTTTACAAAAGGATGAAAAGCAGTCAACCTGTTTTACAAGAGGATGAAGAGCAGTCAAACTGCGTTATAAAAAGATGAAGAGCAGTCAAACTGTTTTATAAGAGGATGAAGAGCAGTCAAACTGATTTATATTCAGATGAAGAGCAGTCAAACTGCTTTATAAAAGGATGAAGAGCAGTCAAACTGATTTATAAGAGGATGAAGAGCAGTCAAACTGATTTATAATCGGATGAAGAGCAGTCAGACTGTTTTACAAGAGGATGAAGAGCAGTCAAACTGCTTTATAAAAGGATGGAGAGCAGTCAAACTGTTTTATAAGAGGACGAAGAGCAGTCAAACTGATTTATAATCGGACGAAGAGCAGTCAAACTGTTCTATAGGAGGATGAAGCGCAGTCAAACAGCTTTATAAAAGGATGAAGAGCAGTCAAACTGTTTTATACAATGATGTAGAGCAGTCAGACTGTTTTACAAAAGGATGAAAAGCAGTCAACCTGTTTTATAAAAGGATGAAGAGCAGTCAAACTGTTTTATAAGAAGACGAAGAGCAGTCAAACTGATTTATAATCGGATGAAGAGCAGTCAAACTGCGTTATAAAAAGATGAAGAGCAGTCAAACTGTTTTATAAGAGGATGAAGAGCAGTCAAACTGATTTATATTCAGATGAAGAGCAGTCAAACTGCTTTATAAAAGGATGAAGAGCAGTCAAACTGATTTATAAGAGGATGAAGAGCAGTCAAACTGATTTATAATCGGATGAAGAGCAGTCAGACTGTTTTACAAGAGGATGAAGAGCAGTCAAACTGCTTTATAAAAGGATGGAGAGCAGTCAAACTGTTTTATAAGAGGACGAAGAGCAGTCAAACTGATTTATAATCGGACGAAGAGCAGTCAAACTGTTCTATAGGAGGATGAAGCGCAGTCAAACAGCTTTATAAAAGGATGAAGAGCAGTCAAACTGTTTTATACAATGATGTAGAGCAGTCAGACTGTTTTACAAAAGGATGAAAAGCAGTCAACCTGTTTTATAAAAGGATGAAGAGCAGTCAAACTGTTTTATAAGAAGACGAAGAGCAGTCAAACTGATTTATAATCGGATGAAGAGCAGTCAAACTGATTTATAAGAGGATGAAGAGCAGTCAAACTGCGTTATAAAAGGATGAAGAGCAGTCAAACGGTTTTATAAGAGGATGAAGAGAAGTCAAACTGATTTATAATCGGACGAAGAGGAGAAAAAACGGTTTTATAAGAGGATGAAGAGCAGTCAAATTGATTTATAAGAGGATGAAGAGCAGTCAAACTGATTTATAATCAGATGAAGAGCAGTCAGACTGTTTTACAAGAGGATGAAGAGCAGTCAAACTGCTTTATAAAAGGATGAAGAGCAGTCAAACTGTTTTATAGGAGGATGAAGAGCAGTCAAACTGCTTTATAAGAGGATGAAGAGCAGTCAAACTGATTTATAAGAGGATGAAGAGCAGTCAAACTGATTTATAATCGGATGAAGAGCAGTCAAACTGTTTTATAAGAGGACGAAGAGCAGTCAAACTGAGTTATAATCGGACGAAGAGCAGTCAAACTGATTTATAATCGGACGAAGAGCAGTCAAACTGATTTATAATCGGATGAATAGCAGTCAAACTGATTTATAATCGGATGAAGAGCAGTCAAACTGATTTATAAGAGGATGAAGAGCAGTCAAACAGCGTTATAATAGGATGAAGAGCAGTCAAACTGTTTTATAAGAGGATGAAGAGCAGTCAAACGGATTTATAATCGGAGGAAGAGCAGTCAAACTGATTTATAAGAGGATGAAGAGCAGTCAAACTGCTTTATAAAAGGATGAAGAGCAGTCAAACTGTTTTATAAGAGGACGAAGAGCAGTCAAACTGATTTATAATCGGACGAAGAGCAGACAAACTGATTTATAATCGGACGAAGAGCAGTCAAACTGATTTATAATCGGACGAAGAGCAGTCAAACGGTTTTATAAGAGGATGAAGAGCGGTCAAATTGATTTATAAGAGGATGAAGAGCAGTCAAACTGCTTTATAAAAGGATGAAGAGCAGTCAAACTGTTTTATACAATGATGTAGAGCAGTCAGACTGTTTTACAAAAGGATGAAAAGCAGTCAACCTGTTTTACAAGAGGATGAAGAGCAGTCAAACTGCGTTATAAAAAGATGAAGAGCAGTCAAACTGTTTTATAAGAGGATGAAGAGCAGTCAAACTGATTTATAATCAGATGAAGAGCAGTCAGACTGTTTTACAAGAGGATGAAGAGCAGTCAAACTGCTTTATAAAAGGATGAAGAGCAGTCAAACTGTTTTATACAATGATGTAGAGCAGTCAGACTGTTTTACAAAAGGATGAAAAGCAGTCAACCTGTTTTACAAGAGGATGAAGAGCAGTCAAACTGCGTTATAAAAAGATGAAGAGCAGTCAAACTGTTTTATAAGAGGATGAAGAGCAGTCAAACTGATTTATATTCAGATGAAGAGCAGTCAAACTGCTTTATAAAAGGATGAAGAGCAGTCAAACTGATTTATAAGAGGATGAAGAGCAGTCAAACTGATTTATAATCGGATGAAGAGCAGTCAGACTGTTTTACAAGAGGATGAAGAGCAGTCAAACTGCTTTATAAAAGGATGGAGAGCAGTCAAACTGTTTTATAAGAGGACGAAGAGCAGTCAAACTGATTTATAATCGGACGAAGAGCAGTCAAACTGTTCTATAGGAGGATGAAGCGCAGTCAAACAGCTTTATAAAAGGATGAAGAGCAGTCAAACTGTTTTATACAATGATGTAGAGCAGTCAGACTGTTTTACAAAAGGATGAAAAGCAGTCAACCTGTTTTATAAAAGGATGAAGAGCAGTCAAACTGTTTTATAAGAAGACGAAGAGCAGTCAAACTGATTTATAATCGGATGAAGAGCAGTCAAACTGATTTATAAGAGGATGAAGAGCAGTCAAACTGCGTTATAAAAAGATGAAGAGCAGTCAAACTGTTTTATAAGAGGATGAAGAGCAGTCAAACTGATTTATATTCAGATGAAGAGCAGTCAAACTGCTTTATAAAAGGATGAAGAGCAGTCAAACTGATTTATAAGAGGATGAAGAGCAGTCAAACTGATTTATAATCGGATGAAGAGCAGTCAGACTGTTTTACAAGAGGATGAAGAGCAGTCAAACTGCTTTATAAAAGGATGGAGAGCAGTCAAACTGTTTTATAAGAGGACGAAGAGCAGTCAAACTGATTTATAATCGGACGAAGAGCAGTCAAACTGTTCTATAGGAGGATGAAGCGCAGTCAAACAGCTTTATAAAAGGATGAAGAGCAGTCAAACTGTTTTATACAATGATGTAGAGCAGTCAGACTGTTTTACAAAAGGATGAAAAGCAGTCAACCTGTTTTATAAAAGGATGAAGAGCAGTCAAACTGTTTTATAAGAAGACGAAGAGCAGTCAAACTGATTTATAATCGGATGAAGAGCAGTCAAACTGATTTATAAGAGGATGAAGAGCAGTCAAACTGCGTTATAAAAGGATGAAGAGCAGTCAAACGGTTTTATAAGAGGATGAAGAGAAGTCAAACTGATTTATAATCGGACGAAGAGGAGAAAAAACGGTTTTATAAGAGGATGAAGAGCAGTCAAATTGATTTATAAGAGGATGAAGAGCAGTCAAACTGATTTATAATCAGATGAAGAGCAGTCAGACTGTTTTACAAGAGGATGAAGAGCAGTCAAACTGCTTTATAAAAGGATGAAGAGCAGTCAAACTGTTTTATAGGAGGATGAAGAGCAGTCAAACTGCTTTATAAGAGGATGAAGAGCAGTCAAACTGATTTATAAGAGGATGAAGAGCAGTCAAACTGCTTTATAAAAGGATGAAGAGCAGTCAAACTGTTTTATAAGCGGACGAAGAGCAGTCCAACTGATTTATAATCGGACGAAGAGCAGTCAAACTGATTTATAATCGGATGAAGAGCAGTCAAACTGATTTATAAGAGGATGAAGAGCAGTCAAACTGCGTTATAAAAGGATGAAGAGCAGTCAAACTGTTTTATAAGAGGATGAAGAGCAGTCAAACTGATTTATAATCGGATGAAGAGCAGTCAAACTGATTTATAAGAGGATGAAGAGCAGTCAAAATGCGTTATAAAAGGATGAAGAGCAGTCAAACTGTTTTATAAGAGGATGAAGAGCAGTCAAACTGATTTATAATCGGATGAAGAGCAGTCAAACTGATTTATAAGAGAATGAAGAGCAGTCAAACTGCTTTATAAAAGGATGAAGAGCAGTCAAACTGTTTTATAAGAGGACGAAGAGCAGTCAAACTGATTTATAATCGGACGAAGAGCAGTCAAACTGTTCTATAGGAGGATGAAGCGCAGTGAAACTGGTTTATAGGAGGATGAAGAGCAGTCAAACTGCTTTATAAAAGGATGAAGAGCAGTCAAACTGATTTATAAGAGGATGAAGAGCAGTCAAACTGCTTTATAAAAGGATGAAGAGCAGTCAAACTGTTTTATAAGCGGACGAAGAGCAGTCAAACTGATTTATAATCGGACGAAGAGCAGTCAAACTGATTTATAATCGGACGAAGAGCAGTCAAACGGTTTTATAAGAGGATGAAGAGCGGTCAAATTGATTTATAAGAGGATGAAGAGCAGTCAAACTGCTTTATAAAAGGATGAAGAGCAGTCAAACTGTTTTATACAATGATGTAGAGCAGTCAGACTGTTTTACAAAAGGATGAAAAGCAGTCAACCTGTTTTACAAGAGGATGAAGAGCAGTCAAACTGCGTTATAAAAAGATGAAGAGCAGTCAAACTGTTTTATAAGAGGATGAAGAGCAGTCAAACTGATTTATAATCGGACGAAGAGCAGTCAAACTGTTCTATAGGAGGATGAAGCGCAGTCAAACTGGTTTATAGGAGGATGAAGAGCAGTCAAACTGCTTTATAAAAGGATGAAGACCAGTCAAACTGTTTTATAAGAGGATGAAGAGCAGTCAAACTGATTTATAATCGGATGAAGAGCAGTCAAACTGATTTATAATCGGATGAATAGCAGTCAAACTGATTTATAATCGGATGAAGAGCAGTCAAACTGATTTATAAGAGGATGAAGAGCAGTCAAACAGCGTTATAATAGGATGAAGAGCAGTCAAACTGTTTTATAAGAGGATGAAGAGCAGTCAAACGGATTTATAATCGGAGGAAGAGCAGTCAAACTGATTTATAAGAGGATGAAGAGCAGTCAAACGTCTTTATAAAAGGATGAAGAGCAGTCAAACTGTTTTATAAGAGGACGAAGAGCAGTCAAACTGTTTTATAAGCGGACGAAGAGCAGTCAAACTGATTTATAATTGGACGAAGAGCAGTCAAACTGATTTATAATCGGACGAAGAGCAGTCAAACGGTTTTATAAGAGGATGAAGAGCGGCCAAATTGATTTATAAGAGGATGAAGAGCAGTCAAACTGCTTTATAAAAGGATGAAGAGCAGTCAAACTGTTTTATACAATGATGTAGAGCAGTCAGACTGTTTTACAAAAGGATGAAAAGCAGTCAACCTGTTTTACAAGAGGATGAAGAGCAGTCAAACTGCGTTATAAAAAGATGAAGAGCAGTCAAACTGTTTTATAAGAGGATGAAGAGCAGTCAAACTGATTTATATTCAGATGAAGAGCAGTCAAACTGCTTTATAAAAGGATGAAGAGCAGTCAAACTGATTTATAAGAGGATGAAGAGCAGTCAAACTGATTTATAATCGGATGAAGAGCAGTCAAACTGTTTTATAAGCGGACGAAGAGCAGTCAAACTGATTTATAAAAGGACGAAGAGCAGTCAAACTGTTTATAATCGGACGAAGAGCGGTCAAACGGTTTTATAAGAGGATGAAGAGCGGTCAAATTGATTTATAAGAGGATGAAGAGCAGTCAAACAGCTTTATAAAAGGATGAAGACCAGTCAAACTGTTTTATACAATGATGTAGAGCAGTCAGACTGTTTTACAAAAGGATGAAAAGCAGTCAACCTGTTTTACAAGAGGATGAAGAGCAGTCAAACTGCGTTATAAAAAGATGAAGAGCAGTCAAACTGTTTTATAAGAGGATGAAGAGCAGTCAAACTGATTTATAATCAGATGAAGAGCAGTCAGACTGTTTTACAAGAGGATGAAGAGCAGTCAAACTGCTTTATAAAAGGATGAAGAGCAGTCAAACTGTTTTATAAGAGGACGAAGAGCAGTCAAACTGATTTATAATCGGATGAAGAGCAGTCAAACTGATTTATAAGAGGATGAAGAGCAGTCAAACTGCGTTATAAAAGGATGAAGAGCAGTCAAACGGTTTTATAAGAGGATGAAGAGCAGTCAAACTGATTTATAATCCGACGAAGAGCAGAAAAAACGGTTTTATAAGAGGATGAAGAGCAGTCAAATTGATTTATAAGAGGATGAAGAGCAGTCAAACTGCTATATAAAAGGACGAAGAGCAGTCAAACTGATTTATAATCGGATGAAGAGCAGTCAAACTGATTTATAAGAGGATGAAGAGCAGTCAAACTGCGTTATAAAAGGATGAAGAGCAGTCAAACTGTTTTATAAGAGGATGAAGAGCAGTCAAACTGATTTATAATCGAATGAAGAGCAGTCAAACTGATTTATAAGAGGATGAAGAGCAGTCAAACTGCTTTATAAAAGGATGAAGAGCAGTCAAACTGTTTTATAAGAGGACGAAGAGCAGTCAAACTGTTTTATAAGAGGACGAAGAGCAGTCAAACTGTTCTATAGGAGGATGAAGCGCAGTCAAACTGGTTTATAGGAGG
Organism: Lampris megalopsis; assembly: GCA_022114975.2. Classification (NCBI taxonomy): domain Eukaryota; kingdom Metazoa; phylum Chordata; class Actinopteri; order Lampriformes; family Lampridae; genus Lampris; species Lampris megalopsis. The sequence continues at coordinate 154,196 of JAJHIY020000795.1, read as the reverse complement.
ATGAAGAGCAGTCAAACTGCTTTATAAAAGGATGAAGAGCAGTCAAACTGATTTATAAGAGGATGAAGAGCAGTCAAACTGCTTTATAAAAGGATGAAGAGCAGTCAAACTGTTTTATAAGCGGACGAGGAGCAGTCAAACTGATTTATAATCGGACGAAGAGCAGTCAAACTGATTTATAATCGGATGAAGAGCAGTCAAACTGATTTATAAGAGGATGAAGAGCAGTCAAACTGCGTTATAAAAGGATGAAGAGCAGTCAAACTGTTTTATAAGAGGATGAAGAGCAGTCAAACTGATTTATAATCGGATGAAGAGCAGTCAAACTGATTTATAAGAGGATGAAGAGCAGTCAAAATGCGTTATAAAAGGATGAAGAGCAGTCAAACTGTTTTATAAGAGGATGAAGAGCAGTCAAACTGATTTATAATCGGATGAAGAGCAGTCAAACTGATTTATAAGAGAATGAAGAGCAGTCAAACTGCTTTATAAAAGGATGAAGAGCAGTCAAACTGTTTTATAAGAGGACGAAGAGAAGTCAAACTGATTTATAATCGGACGAAGAGCAGTCAAACTGTTCTATAGGAGGATGAAGCGCAGTGAAACTGGTTTATAGGAGGATGAAGAGCAGTCAAACTGCTTTATAAAAGGATGAAGAGCAGTCAAACTGATTTATAAGAGGATGAAGAGCAGTCAAACTGCTTTATAAAAGGATGAAGAGCAGTCAAACTGTTTTATAAGCGGACGAAGAGCAGTCAAACTGATTTATAATCGGACGAAGAGCAGTCAAACTGATTTATAATCGGACGAAGAGCAGTCAAACGGTTTTATAAGAGGATGAAGAGCGGTCAAATTGATTTATAAGAGGATGAAGAGCAGTCAAACTGCTTTATAAAAGGATGAAGAGCAGTCAAACTGTTTTATACAATGATGTAGAGCAGTCAGACTGTTTTACAAAAGGATGAAAAGCAGTCAACCTGTTTTACAAGAGGATGAAGAGCAGTCAAACTGCGTTATAAAAAGATGAAGAGCAGTCAAACTGTTTTATAAGAGGATGAAGAGCAGTCAAACTGATTTATAATCGGACGAAGAGCAGTCAAACTGTTCTATAGGAGGATGAAGCGCAGTCAAACTGGTTTATAGGAGGATGAAGAGCAGTCAAACTGCTTTATAAAAGGATGAAGACCAGTCAAACTGTTTTATAAGAGGATGAAGAGCAGTCAAACTGATTTATAATCGGATGAAGAGCAGTCAAACTGTTTTATAAGAGGACGAAGAGCAGTCAAACTGAGTTATAATCGGACGAAGAGCAGTCAAACTGATTTATAATCGGACGAAGAGCAGTCAAACTGATTTATAATCGGATGAATAGCAGTCAAACTGATTTATAATCGGATGAAGAGCAGTCAAACTGATTTATAAGAGGATGAAGAGCAGTCAAACAGCGTTATAATAGGATGAAGAGCAGTCAAACTGTTTTATAAGAGGATGGAGAGCAGTCAAACGGATTTATAATCGGAGGAAGAGCAGTCAAACTGATTTATAAGAGGATGAAGAGCAGTCAAACTGCTTTATAAAAGGATGAAGAGCAGTCAAACTGTTTTATAAGAGGACGAAGAGCAGTCAAACTGATTTATAATCGGACGAAGAGCAGTCAAACTGTTCTATAGGAGGATGAAGCGCAGTCAAACTGGTTTATAGGAGGATGAAGAGCAGTTAAACTGCTTTATAAAAGGATGAAGAGCAGTCAAACTGATTTATAAGAGGATGAAGAGCAGTCAAACTGCTTTATAAAAGGATGAAGACCAGTCAAACTGTTTTATAAGCGGACGAAGAGCAGTCAAACTGATTTATAATTGGACGAAGAGCAGTCAAACTGATTTATAATCGGACGAAGAGCAGTCAAACGGTTTTATAAGAGGATGAAGAGCGGCCAAATTGATTTATAAGAGGATGAAGAGCAGTCAAACTGCTTTATAAAAGGATGAAGAGCAGTCAAACTGTTTTATACAATGATGTAGAGCAGTCAGACTGTTTTACAAAAGGATGAAAAGCAGTCAACCTGTTTTACAAGAGGATGAAGAGCAGTCAAACTGCGTTATAAAAAGATGAAGAGCAGTCAAACTGTTTTATAAGAGGATGAAGAGCAGTCAAACTGATTTATATTCAGATGAAGAGCAGTCAAACTGCTTTATAAAAGGATGAAGAGCAGTCAAACTGATTTATAAGAGGATGAAGAGCAGTCAAACTGATTTATAATAGGATGAAGAGCAGTCAGACTGTTTTACAAGAGGATGAAGAGCAGTCAAACTGCTTTATAAAAGGATGGAGAGCAGTCAAACTGTTTTATAAGAGGACGAAGAGCAGTCAAACTGATTTATAATCGGACGAAGAGCAGTCAAACTGTTCTATAGGAGGATGAAGCGCAGTCAAACAGCTTTATAAAAGGATGAAGAGCAGTCACACTGTTTTATAAAATGATGTAGAGCAGTCAGACTGTTTTACAAAAGGATGAAAAGCAGTCAACCTGTTTTATAAAAGGATGAAGAGCAGTCAAACTGTTTTATAAGAGGACGAAGAGCAGTCAAACTGATTTATAATCGGATGAAGAGCAGTCAAACTGATTTATAAGAGGATGAAGAGCAGTCAAACTGCGTTATAAAAGGATGAAGAGCAGTCAAACGGTTTTATAAGAGGATGAAGAGCAGTCAAACTGATTTATAATCGGACGAAGAGCAGAAAAAACGGTTTTATAAGAGGATGAAGAGCAGTCAAATTGATTTATAAGAGGATGAAGAGCAGTCAAACTGATTTATAATCAGATGAAGAGCAGTCAGACTGTTTTACAAGAGGATGAAGAGCAGTCAAACTGCTTTATAAAAGGATGAAGAGCAGTCAAACTGTTTTATAAGAGGACGAAGAGCAGTCAAACTGATTTATAATCGGACGAAGAGCAGTCAAACTGTTCTATAGGAGGATGAAGCGCAGTCAAACTGGTTTATAGGAGGATGAAGAGCAGTTAAACTGCTTTATAAAAGGATGAAGAGCAGTCAAACTGATTTATAAGAGGATGAAGAGCAGTCAAACTGCTTTATAAAAGGATGAAGAGCAGTCAAACTGTTTTATAAGCGGACGAAGAGCAGTCAAACTGATTTATAATCGGACGAAGAGCAGTCAAACGGTTTTATAAGAGGATGAAGAGCGGTCAAATTGATTTATAAGAGGATGAAGAGCAGTCAAACTGCTTTATAAAAGGATGAAGAGCAGTCAAACTGTTTTATACAATGATGTAGAGCAGTCAGACTGTTTTACAAAAGGATGAAAAGCAGTCAACCTGTTTTACAACAGGATGAAGAGCAGTCAAACTGCGTTATAAAAAGATGAAGAGCAGTCAAACGGTTTTATAAGAGGATGAAGAGCAGTCAAACTGCTTTATAAAAGGATGAAAAGCAGTCAAACTGTTTTATACAATGATGTCGAGCAGTCAGACTGTTTCACAAAAGGATGAAGAGCAGTCAACCTGTTTTACAAGAGGATGAAGAGCAGTCAAACTGCGTTATAAAAAGATGAAGAGCAGTCAAACTGTTTTATAAGAGGATGAAGAGCAGTCAAACTGATTTATAATCGGATGAAGAGCAGTCAGACTGTTTTACAAGAGGATGAAGAGCAGTCAAACTGCTTTATAAAGGGATGAAGAGCAGTCAAACTGTTTTATAAGAGGACGAAGAGCAGTCAAACTGAGTTATAATCGGACGAAGAGCAATCAAACTGTTCTATAGGAGGATGAAGCGCAGTCAAACTGGTTTATAGGAGGATGGAGAGCAGTCAAACTGCTTTATAAGAGGATGAAGAGCAGTCAAACTGATTTATAAGAGGATGAAGAGCAGTCAAACTGCTTTACAAAAGGATGAAGAGCAGTCAAACTGTTTTATAAGCGGACGAAGAGCAGTCCAACTGATTTATAATCGGACGAAGAGCAGTCAAACTGATTTATAATCGGATGAAGAGCAGTCAAACTTATTTATAAGAGGATGAAGAGCAGTCAAACTGCGTTATAAAAGAATGAAGAGCAGTCAAACTGTTTTATAAGAGGATGAAGAGCAGTCAAACTGATTTATAATCGGATGAAGAGCAGTCAAACTGATTTATAAGAGGATGAAGTGCAGTCAAAATGCGTTATAAAAGGATGAAGAGCAGTCAAACTGTTTTATAAGAGGATGAAGAGCAGTCAAACTGATTTATAATCGGATGAAGAGCAGTCAAACTGATTTACAAGAGAATGAAGAGCAGTCAAACTGCTTTATAAAAGGATGAAGAGCAGTCAAACTGTTTTATAAGAGGACGAAGAGCAGTCAAACTGATTTATAATCGGACGAAGAGCAGTCAAACTGTTCTATAGGAGGATGAAGCGCAGTCAAACTGGTTTATAGGAGGATGAAGAGCAGTCAAACTGCTTTATAAAAGGATGAAGAGCAGTCAAACTGATTTATAAGAGGATGAAGAGCAGTCAAACTGCTTTATAAAAGGATGAAGAGCAGTCAAACTGTTTTATAAGCGGACGAAGAGCAGTCAAACTGATTTATAAAAGGACGAAGAGCAGTCAAACTGATTTATAATCGGACGAAGAGCGGTCAAACGGTTTTATAAGAGGATGAAGAGCGGTCAAATTGATTTATAAGAGGATGAAGAGCAGTCAAACAGCTTTATAAAAGGATGAAGACCAGTCAAACTGTTTTATACAATGATGTAGAGCAGTCAGACTGTTTTACAAAAGGATGAAAAGCAGTCAACCTGTTTTACAAGAGGATGAAGAGCAGTCAAACTGCGTTATAAAAAGATGAAGAGCAGTCAAACTGTTTTATAAGAGGATGAAGAGCAGTCAAACTGATTTATAATCAGATGAAGAGCAGTCAGACTGTTTTACAAGAGGATGAAGAGCAGTCAAACTGCTTTATAAAAGGATGAAGAGCAGTCAAACTGTTTTATAAGAGGACGAAGAGCAGTCAAACTGATTTATAATCGGATGAAGAGCAGTCAAACTGATTTATAAGAGGATGAAGAGCAGTCAAATTGATTTATAAGAGGATGAAGAGCAGTCAAACTGCTATATAAAAGGACGAAGAGCAGTCAAACTGATTTATAATCGGATGAAGAGCAGTCAAACTGATTTATAAGAGGATGAAGAGCAGTCAAACTGCGTTATAAAAGGATGAAGAGCAGTCAAACTGTTTTATAAGAGGATGAGGAGCAGTCAAACTGATTTATAATCGAATGAAGAGCAGTCAAACTGATTTATAAGAGGATGAAGAGCAGTCAAACTGCTTTATAAAAGGATGAAGAGCAGTCAAACTGTTTTATAAGAGGACGAAGAGCAGTCAAACTGTTTTATAAGAGGACGAAGAGCAGTCAAACTGTTCTATAGGAGGATGAAGCGCAGTCAAACTGGTTTATAGGAGGATGAAGAGCAGTCAAACTGCTTTATAAAAGGATGAAGAGCAGTCAAACTGATTTATAAGAGGATGAAGAGCAGTCAAACTGCTTTATAAAAGGATGAAGAGCAGTCAAACTGTTTTATAAGCGGACGAGGAGCAGTCAAACTGATTTATAATCGGACGAAGAGCAGTCAAACTGATTTATAATCGGACGAAGAGCAGTCAAACGGTTTTATAAGAGGATGAAGAGCAGTCAAATTGATTTATAAGAGGATGAAGAGCAGTCAAACTGCTTTATAAAAGGATGAAGAGCAGTCAAACTGTTTTATTCAATGATGTCGAGCAGTCAGACTGTTTCACAAAAGGATGAAGAGCAGTCAACCTGTTTTACAAGAGGATGAAGAGCAGTCAAACTGCGTTATAAAAAGATGAAGAGCAGTCAAACGGTTTTATAAGAGGATGAAGAGCAGTCAAACTGATTTATAATCGGATGAAGAGCAGTCAGACTGTTTTACAAGAGGATGAAGAGCAGTCAAACTGCTTTATAAAAGGATGAAGAGCAGTCAAACTGTTTTATAAGAGGACGAAGAGCAGTCAAACTGAGTTATAATCGGACGAAGAGCAGTCAAACTGTTCTATAGGAGGATGAAGCGCAGTCAAACTGGTTTATAGGAGGATGAAGAGCAGTCAAACTGCTTTATAAGAGGATGAAGAGCAGTCAAACTGATTTATAAGAGGATGAAATGCAGTCAAACTGCTTTATAAAAGGATGAAGAGCAGTCAAACTGTTTTATAAGCGGACGAAGAGCAGTCCAACTGATTTATAATCGGACGAAGAGCAGTCAAACTGATTTATAATCGGATGAAGAGCAGTCAAACTGATTTATAAGAGGATGAAGAGCAGTCAAACTGCGTTATAAAAGGATGAAGAGCAGTCAAACTGTTTTATAAGAGGATGAAGAGCAGTCAAACTGATTTATAATCGGATGAAGAGCAGTCAAACTGATTTATAAGATGATGAAGAGCAGTCAAAATGCGTTATAAAAGGATGAAGAGCAGTCAAACTGTTTTATAAGAGGATGAAGAGCAGTCAAACTGATTTATAATCGGATGAAGAGCAGTCAAACTGATTTATAAGAGAATGAAGAGCAGTCAAACTGCTTTATAAAAGGATGAAGAGCAGTCAAACTGTTTTATAAGAGGACGAAGAGCAGTCAAACTGATTTATAATCGGACGAAGAGCAGTCAAACTGTTCTATAGGAGGATGAAGCGCAGTGAAACTGGTTTATAGGAGGATGAAGAGCAGTCAAACTGCTTTATAAAAGGAAGAAGAGCAGTCAAACTGATTTATAAGAGGATGAAGAGCAGTCAAACTGCTTTATAAAAGGATGAAGAGCAGTTAAACTGTTTTATAAGAGGACGAAGAGCAGTCAAACTGTTTTATAAGAGGACGAAGAGCAGTCAAACTGTTCTATAGGAGGATGAAGCGCAGTCAAACTGCTTTATAAAAGGATGAAGAGCAGTCAAACTGTTTTATAAGAGGACGAAGAGCAGTCAAACTGATTTATAATCGGACGAAGAGCAGTCAAACTGTTCTATAGGAGGATGAAGCGCAGTGAAACTGGTTTATAGGAGGATGAAGAGCAGTCAAACTGCTTTATAAAAGGAAGAAGAGCAGTCAAACTGATTTATAAGAGGATGAAGAGCAGTCAAACTGCTTTATAAAAGGATGAAGAGCAGTCAAACTGTTTTATAAGAGGACGAAGAGCAGTCAAACTGTTTTATAAGAGGACGAAGAGCAGTCAAACTGTTCTATAGGAGGATGAAGCGCAGTCAAACTGATTTATAATCGATGAAGAGCAGTCAAACTGATTTATAAGAGGATGAAGAGCAGTCAAACTGCTTTAAAAAAGGATGAAGAGCAGTCAAACTGTTTTATAAGAGGACGAAGAGCAGTCAAACTGATTTATAATCGGACGAAGAGCAGTCAAACTGTTCTATAGGAGGATGAAGCGCAGTCAAACTGGTTTATAGGATGATGAAGAGCAGTCAAACTGCTTTATAAGAGGATGAAGAGCAGTCAAACTGATTTATAAGAGGATGAAGAGCAGTCAAACTGCTTTATAAAAGGATGAAGAGCAGTCAAACTGTTTTATAAGCGGACGAAGAGCAGTCAAACTGATTTATAATCGGACGAAGAGCAGTCAAACTGATTTATAATCGGACGAAGAGCAGTCAAACGGTTTTATAAGAGGATGAAGAGCAGTCAAACTGTTTTATAAGAGGACGAAGAGCAGTCAAACTGTTCTATAGGAGGATGAAGCGCAGTCAAACTGCTTTATAAAAGGATGAAGAGCAGTCAAACTGTTTTATAAGAGGACGAAGAGCAGTCAAACTGATTTATAATCGGACGAAGAGCAGTCAAACTGTTCTATAGGAGGATGAAGCGCAGTGAAACTGGTTTATAGGAGGATGAAGAGCAGTCAAACTGCTTTATAAAAGGAAGAAGAGCAGTCAAACTGATTTATAAGAGGATGAAGAGCAGTCAAACTGCTTTATAAAAGGATGAAGAGCAGTCAAACTGTTTTATAAGAGGACGAAGAGCAGTCAAACTGTTTTATAAGAGGACGAAGAGCAGTCAAACTGTTCTATAGGAGGATGAAGCGCAGTCAAACTGATTTATAATCGATGAAGAGCAGTCAAACTGATTTATAAGAGGATGAAGAGCAGTCAAACTGCTTTAAAAAAGGATGAAGAGCAGTCAAACTGTTTTATAAGAGGACGAAGAGCAGTCAAACTGATTTATAATCGGACGAAGAGCAGTCAAACTGTTCTATAGGAGGATGAAGCGCAGTCAAACTGGTTTATAGGATGATGAAGAGCAGTCAAACTGCTTTATAAGAGGATGAAGAGCAGTCAAACTGATTTATAAGAGGATGAAGAGCAGTCAAACTGCTTTATAAAAGGATGAAGAGCAGTCAAACTGTTTTATAAGCGGACGAAGAGCAGTCAAACTGCTTTATAAAAGGATGAAGAGCAGTCAAACTGTTTTATACGAGGATGTAGAGCAGTCAGACTGTTTTACAAGAGGATGAAGAGCAGTCAACCTGTTTTACAAGAGAATGAAGAGCAGTCAATCTGTTTTATAAGAGGATGAAGAGCAGTCAAACTGCTTTATAAAAGGATGAAGAGCAGTCAAACTGTTTTATAAGAGGACGAAGAGCAGTCAAACTGATTTATAATCGATGAAGAGCAGTCAAACTGATTTATAAGAGGATGAAGAGCAGTCAAACTGCTTTAAAAAAGGATGAAGAGCAGTCAAACTGTTTTATAAGAGGACGAAGAGCAGTCAAACTGATTTATAATCGATGAATAGCAGTCAAACTGATTTATAAGAGGATGAAGAGCAGTCAAACTGCTTTAAAAAAGGATGAAGAGCAGTCAAACTGTTTTATAAGAGGACGAAGAGCAGTCAAACTGATTTATAATCGGACGAAGAGCAGAAAAAACGGTTTTATATGAGGATGAAGAGCAGTCAAATTGATTTATAAGAGGATGAAGAGCAGTCAAACTGCTATATAAAAGGACGAAGAGCAGTCAAACTGATTTATAATCGGATGAAGAGCAGTCAAACTGATTTATAAGAGGATGAAGAGCAGTCAAACTGCGTTATAAAAGGATGAAGAGCAGTCAAACTGTTTTATAAGAGGATGAAGAGCAGTCAAACTGATTTATAATCGAATGAAGAGCAGTCAAACTGATTTATAAGAGGATGAAGAGCAGTCAAACTGCTTTATAAAAGGATGAAGAGCAGTCAAACTGTTTTATAAGAGGACGAAGAGCAGTCAAACTGTTTTATAAGAGGACGAAGAGCAGTCAAACTGTTCTATAGGAGGATGAAGCGCAGTCAAACTGGTTTATAGGAGGATGAAGAGCAGTCAAACTGCTTTATAAAAGGATGAAGAGCAGTCAAACTGATTTATAAGAGGATGAAGAGCAGTCAAACTGCTTTATAAAAGGATGAAGAGCAGTCAAACTGTTTTATAAGCGGACGAGGAGCAGTCAAACTGATTTATAATCGGACGAAGAGCAGTCAAACTGATTTATAATCGGACGAAAAGCAGTCAAACGGTTTTATAAGAGGATGAAGAGCAGTCAAATTGATTTATAAGAGGATGAAGAGCAGTCAAACTGCTTTATAAAAGGATGAAGAGCAGTCAAACTGTTTTATTCAATGATGTCGAGCAGTCAGACTGTTTCACAAAAGGATGAAGAGCAGTCAACCTGTTTTACAAGAGGATGAAGAGCAGTCAAACTGCGTTATAAAAAGATGAAGAGCAGTCAAACTGTTTTATAAGAGGATGAAGAGCAGTCAAACTGATTTATAATCGGATGAAGAGCAGTCAGACTGTTTTACAAGAGGATGAAGAGCAGTAAAACTGCTTTATAAAAGGATGAAGAGCAGTCAAACTGTTTTATAAGAGGACGAAGAGCAGTCAAACTGAGTTATAATCGGACGAAGAGCAGTCAAACTGTTCTATAGGAGGATGAAGCGCAGTCAAACTGGTTTATAGGAGGATGAAGAGCAGTCAAACTGCTTTATAAGAGGATGAAGAGCAGTCAAACTGATTTATAAGAGGATGAAATGCAGTCAAACTGCTTTATAAAAGGATGAAGAGCAGTCAAACTGTTTTATAAGCGGACGAAGAGCAGTCCAACTGATTTATAATCGGACGAAGAGCAGTCAAACTGATTTATAATCGGATGAAGAGCAGTCAAACTGATTTATAAGAGGATGAAGAGCAGTCAAACTGCGTTATAAAAGGATGAAGATCAGTCAAACTGTTTTATAAGAGGATGAAGAGCAGTCAAACTGATTTATAATCGGATGAAGAGCAGTCAAACTGATTTATAAGATGATGAAGAGCAGTCAAAATGCGTTATAAAAGGATGAAGAGCAGTCAAACTGTTTTATAAGAGGACGAAGAGCAGTCAAACTGAGTTATAATCGGACGAAGAGCAGTCAAACTATTCTATAGGAGGATGAAGCGCAGTCAAACTGGTTTATAGGAGGATGAAGAGCAGTCAAACTGCTTTATAAGAGGATGAAGAGCAGTCAAACTGCTTTATAAGAGGATGAAATGCAGTCAAACTGCTTTATAAAAGGATGAAGAGCAGTCAAACTGTTTTATAAGAGGACGAAGAGCAGTCAAACTGATTTATAATCGATGAAGAGCAGTCAAACTGATTTATAAGAGGATGAAGAGCAGTCAAACTGCTTTAAAAAAGGATGAAGAGCAGTCAAACTGTTTTATAAGAGGACGAAGAGCAGTCAAACTGATTTATAATCGATGAAGAGCAGTCAAACTGATTTATAAGAGGATGAAGAGCAGTCAAACTGCTTTAAAAAAGGATGAAGAGCAGTCAAACTGTTTTATAAGAGGACGAAGAGCAGTCAAACTGATTTATAATCGGACGAAGAGCAGAAAAAACGGTTTTATATGAGGATGAAGAGCAGTCAAATTGATTTATAAGAGGATGAAGAGCAGTCAAACTGCTATATAAAAGGACGAAGAGCAGTCAAACTGATTTATAATCGGATGAAGAGCAGTCAAACTGATTTATAAGAGGATGAAGAGCAGTCAAACTGCGTTATAAAAGGATGAAGAGCAGTCAAACTGTTTTATAAGAGGATGAAGAGCAGTCAAACTGATTTATAATCGAATGAAGAGCAGTCAAACTGATTTATAAGAGGATGAAGAGCAGTCAAACTGCTTTATAAAAGGATGAAGAGCAGTCAAACTGTTTTATAAGAGGACGAAGAGCAGTCAAACTGTTTTATAAGAGGACGAAGAGCAGTCAAACTGTTCTATAGGAGGATGAAGCGCAGTCAAACTGGTTTATAGGAGGATGAAGAGCAGTCAAACTGCTTTATAAAAGGATGAAGAGCAGTCAAACTGATTTATAAGAGGATGAAGAGCAGTCAAACTGCTTTATAAAAGGATGAAGAGCAGTCAAACTGTTTTATAAGCGGACGAGGAGCAGTCAAACTGATTTATAATCGGACGAAGAGCAGTCAAACTGATTTATAATCGGACGAAAAGCAGTCAAACGGTTTTATAAGAGGATGAAGAGCAGTCAAATTGATTTATAAGAGGATGAAGAGCAGTCAAACTGCTTTATAAAAGGATGAAGAGCAGTCAAACTGTTTTATTCAATGATGTCGAGCAGTCAGACTGTTTCACAAAAGGATGAAGAGCAGTCAACCTGTTTTACAAGAGGATGAAGAGCAGTCAAACTGCGTTATAAAAAGATGAAGAGCAGTCAAACTGTTTTATAAGAGGATGAAGAGCAGTCAAACTGATTTATAATCGGATGAAGAGCAGTCAGACTGTTTTACAAGAGGATGAAGAGCAGTAAAACTGCTTTATAAAAGGATGAAGAGCAGTCAAACTGTTTTATAAGAGGACGAAGAGCAGTCAAACTGAGTTATAATCGGACGAAGAGCAGTCAAACTGTTCTATAGGAGGATGAAGCGCAGTCAAACTGGTTTATAGGAGGATGAAGAGCAGTCAAACTGCTTTATAAGAGGATGAAGAGCAGTCAAACTGATTTATAAGAGGATGAAATGCAGTCAAACTGCTTTATAAAAGGATGAAGAGCAGTCAAACTGTTTTATAAGCGGACGAAGAGCAGTCCAACTGATTTATAATCGGACGAAGAGCAGTCAAACTGATTTATAATCGGATGAAGAGCAGTCAAACTGATTTATAAGAGGATGAAGAGCAGTCAAACTGCGTTATAAAAGGATGAAGATCAGTCAAACTGTTTTATAAGAGGATGAAGAGCAGTCAAACTGATTTATAATCGGATGAAGAGCAGTCAAACTGATTTATAAGATGATGAAGAGCAGTCAAAATGCGTTATAAAAGGATGAAGAGCAGTCAAACTGTTTTATAAGAGGACGAAGAGCAGTCAAACTGAGTTATAATCGGACGAAGAGCAGTCAAACTGTTCTATAGGAGGATGAAGCGCAGTCAAACTGGTTTATAGGAGGATGAAGAGCAGTCAAACTGCTTTATAAGAGGATGAAGAGCAGTCAAACTGCTTTATAAGAGGATGAAATGCAGTCAAACTGCTTTATAAAAGGATGAAGAGCAGTCAAACTGTTTTATAAGCGGACGAAGAGCAGTCCAACTGATTTATAATCGGACGAAGAGCAGTCAAACTGTTTTATAAGAGGACGAAGAGCAGTCAAACTGATTTATAATCGGACGAAGAGCAGAAAAAACGGTTTTATATGAGGATGAAGAGCAGTCAAATTGATTTATAAGAGGATGAAGAGCAGTCAAACTGCTATATAAAAGGACGAAGAGCAGTCAAACTGATTTATAATCGGATGAAGAGCAGTCAAACTGATTTATAAGAGGATGAAGAGCAGTCAAACTGCGTTATAAAAGGATGAAGAGCAGTCAAACTGTTTTATAAGAGGATGAAGAGCAGTCAAACTGATTTATAATCGAATGAAGAGCAGTCAAACTGATTTATAAGAGGATGAAGAGCAGTCAAACTGCTTTATAAAAGGATGAAGAGCAGTCAAACTGTTTTATAAGAGGACGAAGAGCAGTCAAACTGTTTTATAAGAGGACGAAGAGCAGTCAAACTGTTCTATAGGAGGATGAAGCGCAGTCAAACTGGTTTATAGGAGGATGAAGAGCAGTCAAACTGCTTTATAAAAGGATGAAGAGCAGTCAAACTGATTTATAAGAGGATGAAGAGCAGTCAAACTGCTTTATAAAAGGATGAAGAGCAGTCAAACTGTTTTATAAGCGGACGAGGAGCAGTCAAACTGATTTATAATCGGACGAAGAGCAGTCAAACTGATTTATAATCGGACGAAAAGCAGTCAAACGGTTTTATATGAGGATGAAGAGCAGTCAAATTGATTTATAAGAGGATGAAGAGCAGTCAAACTGCTTTATAAAAGGATGAAGAGCAGTCAAACTGTTTTATTCAATGATGTCGAGCAGTCAGACTGTTTCACAAAAGGATGAAGAGCAGTCAACCTGTTTTACAAGAGGATGAAGAGCAGTCAAACTGCGTTATAAAAAGATGAAGAGCAGTCAAACTGTTTTATAAGAGGATGAAGAGCAGTCAAACTGATTTATAATCGGATGAAGAGCAGTCAGACTGTTTTACAAGAGGATGAAGAGCAGTCAAACTGCTTTATAAAAGGATGAAGAGCAGTCAAACTGTTTTATAAGAGGACGAAGAGCAGTCAAACTGAGTTATAATCGGACGAAGAGCAGTCAAACTGTTCTATAGGAGGATGAAGCGCAGTCAAACTGGTTTATAGGAGGATGAAGAGCAGTCAAACTGCTTTATAAGAGGATGAAGAGCAGTCAAACTGATTTATAAGAGGATGAAATGCAGTCAAACTGCTTTATAAAAGGATGAAGAGCAGTCAAACTGTTTTATAAGCGGACGAAGAGCAGTCCAACTGATTTATAATCGGACGAAGAGCAGTCAAACTGATTTATAATCGGATGAAGAGCAGTCAAACTGATTTATAAGAGGATGAAGAGCAGTCAAACTGCGTTATAAAAGGATGAAGAGCAGTCAAACTGTTTTATAAGAGGATGAAGAGCAGTCAAACTGATTTATAATCGGATGAAGAGCAGTCAAACTGATTTATAAGATGATGAAGAGCAGTCAAAATGCGTTATAAAAGGATGAAGAGCAGTCAAACTGTTTTATAAGAGGACGAAGAGCAGTCAAACTGAGTTATAATCGGACGAAGAGCAGTCAAACTGTTCTATAGGAGGATGAAGCGCAGTCAAACTGGTTTATAGGAGGATGAAGAGCAGTCAAACTGCTTTATAAGAGGATGAAGAGCAGTCAAACTGATTTATAAGAGGATGAAATGCAGTCAAACTGCTTTATAAAAGGATGAAGAGCAGTCAAACTGTTTTATAAGCGGACGAAGAGCAGTCCAACTGATTTATAATCGGACGAAGAGCAGTCAAACTGATTTATAATCGGATGAAGAGCAGTCAAACTGATTTATAAGAGGATGAAGAGCAGTCAAACTGCGTTATAAAAGGATGAAGAGCAGTCAAACTGTTTTATAAGAGGATGAAGAGCAGTCAAACTGATTTATAATCGGATGAAGAGCAGTCAAACTGATTTATAAGATGATGAAGAGCAGTCAAAATGCGTTATAAAAGGATGAAGAGCAGTCAAACTGTTTTATAAGAGGATGAAGAGCAGTCAAACTGATTTATAATCGGATGAAGAGCAGTCAAACTGATTTATAAGAGAATGAAGAGCAGTCAAACTGCTTTATAAAAGGATGAAGAGCAGTCAAACTGTTTTATAAGAGGACGAAGAGCAGTCAAACTGATTTATAATCGGACGAAGAGCAGTCAAACTGTTCTATAGGAGGATGAAGCGCAGTGAAACTGGTTTATAGGAGGATGAAGAGCAGTCAAACTGCTTTATAAAAGGAAGAAGAGCAGTCAAACTGATTTATAAGAGGATGAAGAGCAGTCAAACTGCTTTATAAAAGGATGAAGAGCAGTCAAACTGTTTTATAAGAGGACGAAGAGCAGTCAAACTGTTTTATAAGAGGACGAAGAGCAGTCAAACTGTTCTATAGGAGGATGAAGCGCAGTCAAACTGCTTTATAAAAGGATGAAGAGCAGTCAAACTGTTTTATAAGAGGACGAAGAGCAGTCAAACTGATTTATAATCGGACGAAGAGCAGTCAAACTGTTCTATAGGAGGATGAAGCGCAGTGAAACTGGTTTATAGGAGGATGAAGAGCAGTCAAACTGCTTTATAAAAGGAAGAAGAGCAGTCAAACTGATTTATAAGAGGATGAAGAGCAGTCAAACTGCTTTATAAAAGGATGAAGAGCAGTCAAACTGTTTTATAAGAGGACGAAGAGCAGTCAAACTGTTTTATAAGAGGACGAAGAGCAGTCAAACTGTTCTATAGGAGGATGAAGCGCAGTCAAACTGATTTATAATCGATGAAGAGCAGTCAAACTGATTTATAAGAGGATGAAGAGCAGTCAAACTGCTTTAAAAAAGGATGAAGAGCAGTCAAACTGTTTTATAAGAGGACGAAGAGCAGTCAAACTGATTTATAAGAGGACGAAGAGCAGTCAAACTGTTCTATAGGAGGATGAAGCGCAGTCAAACTGGTTTATAGGATGATGAAGAGCAGTCAAACTGCTTTATAAGAGGATGAAGAGCAGTCAAACTGATTTATAAGAGGATGAAGAGCAGTCAAACTGCTTTATAAAAGGATGAAGAGCAGTCAAACTGTTTTATAAGCGGACGAAGAGCAGTCAAACTGATTTATAATCGGACGAAGAGCAGTCAAACTGATTTATAATCGGACGAAGAGCAGTCAAACGGTTTTATAAGAGGATGAAGAGCAGTCAAATTGATTTATAAGAGGATGAAGATCAGTCAAACTGCTTTATAAAAGGATGAAGAGCAGTCAAACTGTTTTATACGAGGATGTAGAGCAGTCAGACTGTTTTACAAGAGGATGAAGAGCAGTCAACCTGTTTTACAAGAGGATGAAGAGCAGTCAATCTGTTTTATAAGAGGATGAAGAGCAGTCAAACTGCTTTATAAAAGGATGAAGAGCAGTCAAACTGTTTTATAAGAGGACGAAGAGCAGTCAAACTGATTTATAATCGATGAAGAGCAGTCAAACTGATTTATAAGAGGATGAAGAGCAGTCAAACTGCTTTAAAAAAGGATGAAGAGCAGAAAAAACGGTTTTATAAGAGGATGAAGAGCAGTCAAATTGATTTATAAGAGGATGAAGAGCAGTCAAACTGCTATATAAAAGGACGAAGAGCAGTCAAACTGATTTATAAGAGGATGAAGAGCAGTCAAACTGCGTTATAAAAGGATGAAGAGCAGTCAAACTGTTTTATAAGAGGATGAAGAGCAGTCAAACTGATTTATAATCGAATGAAGAGCAGTCAAACTGATTTATAAGAGGATGAAGAGCAGTCAAACTGCTTTATAAAAGGATGAAGAGCAGTCAAACTGTTTTATAAGAGGACGAAGAGCAGTCAAACTGTTTTATAAGAGGACGAAGAGCAGTCAAACTGTTCTATAGGAGGATGAAGCGCAGTCAAACTGGTTTATAGGAGGATGAAGAGCAGTCAAACTGCTTTATAAAAGGATGAAGAGCAGTCAAACTGATTTATAAGAGGATGAAGAGCAGTCATACTGCTTTATAAAAGGATGAAGAGCAGTCAAACTGTTTTATAAGCGGACGAGGAGCAGTCAAACTGATTTATAATCGGACGAAGAGCAGTCAAACTGATTTATAATCGGACGAAGAGCAGTCAAACGGTTTTATAAGAGGATGAAGAGCAGTCAAATTGATTTATAAGAGGATGAAGAGCAGTCAAACTGCTTTATAAAAGGATGAAGAGCAGTCAAACTGTTTTATTCAATGATGTCGAGCATTCAGACTGTTTCACAAAAGGATGAAGAGCAGTCAACCTGTTTTACAAGAGGATGAAGAGCAGTCAAACTGCGTTATAAAAAGATGAAGAGCAGTCAAACTGTTTTATAAGAGGATGACGAGCAGTCAAACTGATTTATAATTGGATGAAGAGCAGTCAGACTGTTTTACAAGAGGATGAAGAGCAGTCAAACTGCTTTATAAAAGGATGAAGAGCAGTCAAACTGTTTTATAAGAGGACGAAGAGCAGTCAAACTGAGTTATAATCGGACGAAGAGCAGTCAAACTGTTCTATAGGAGGATGAAGCGCAGTCAAACTGGTTTATAGGAGGATGAAGAGCAGTCAAACTGCTTTATAAGAGGATGAAGAGCAGTCAAACTGATTTATAAGAGGATGAAATGCAGTCAAACTGCTTTATAAAAGGATGAAGAGCAGTCAAACTGTTTTATAAGCGGACGAAGAGCAGTCCAACTGATTTATAATCGGACGAAGAGCAGTCAAACTGATTTATAATCGGATGAAGAGCAGTCAAACTGATTTATAAGAGGATGAAGAGCAGTCAAACTGCGTTATAAAAGGATGAAGAGCAGTCAAACTGTTTTATAAGAGGATGAAGAGCAGTCAAACTGATTTATAATCGGATGAAGAGCAGTCAAACTGATTTATAAGATGATGAAGAGCAGTCAAAATGCGTTATAAAAGGATGAAGAGCAGTCAAACTGTTTTATAAGAGGATGAAGAGCAGTCAAACTGATTTATAATCGGATGAAGAGCAGTCAAACTGATTTATAAGAGAATGAAGAGCAGTCAAACTGCTTTATAAAAGGATGAAGAGCAGTCAAACTGTTTTATAAGAGGACGAAGAGCAGTCAAACTGATTTATAATCGGACGAAGAGCAGTCAAACTGTTCTATAGGAGGATGAAGCGCAGTTAAACTGGTTTATAGGAGGATGAAGAGCAGTCAAACTGCTTTATAAAAGGAAGAAGAGCAGTCAAACTGATTTATAAGAGGATGAAGAGCAGTCAAACTGCTTTATAAAAGGATGAAGAGCAGTCAAACTGTTTTATAAGAGGACGAAGAGCAGTAAAATTGTTTTATAAGAGGACAAAGAGCAGTCAAACTGTTCTATAGGAGGATGAAGCGCAGTCAAACTGGTTTATAGGAGGATGAAGAGCAGTCAAACTGTTTTATAAGAGGATGAAGAGCAGTCAAACTGATTTATAAGAGGATGAAGAGCAGTCAAACTGCTTTATAAAAGGATGAAGAGCAGTCAAACTGTTTTATAAGCGGACGAGGAGCAGTCAAACTGATTTATAATCGGACGAAGAGCAATCAAACTGATTTATAAGAGGATGAAGAGCAGTCAAACTGCTTTATAAAAGGATGAAGAGCAGTCAAACTGTTTTATAAGCGGACGAAGAGCAGTCAAACGGTTTTATAAGAGGATGAAGAGCAGTCAAATTGATTTATAAGAGGATGAAGAGCAGTCAAACTGCTTTATAAAAGGATGAAGAGCAGTCAAACTGTTTTATACAATGATGTCGAGCAGTCAGACTGTTTCACAAAAGGATGAAGAGCAGTCAACCTGTTTTACAAGAGGATGAAGAGCAGTCAAACTGCGTTATAAAAAGATGAAGAGCAGTCAAACTGTTTTATAAGAGGATGAAGAGCAGTCAAACTGATTTATAATCGGATGAAGAGCAGTCAGACTGTTTTACAAGAGGATGAAGAGCAGTCAAACTGCTTTATAAAAGGATGAAGAGCAGTCAAACTGTTTTATAAGAGGACGAAGAGCAGTCAAACTGAGTTATAATCGGACGAAGAGCAGTCAAACTGTTCTATAGGAGGATGAAGCGCAGTCAAACTGGTTTATAGGAGGATGAAGAGCAGTCAAACTGCTTTATAAGAGGATGAAGAGCAGTCAAACTGATTTATAAGAGGATGAAGAGCAGTCAAACTGCTTTATAAAAGGATGAAGAGCAGTCAAACTGTTTTATAAGCGGACGAAGAGCAGTCCAACTGATTTATAATCGGACGAAGAGCAGTCAAACTCATTTATAATCGGATGAAGAGCAGTCAAACTGATTTATAAGAGGATGAAGAGCAGTCAAACTGCGTTATAAAAGGATGAAGAGCAGTCAAACTGTTTTATAAGAGGATGAAGAGCAGTCAAACTGATTTATAATCGGATGAAGAGCAGTCAAACTGATTTATAAGAGGATGAAGAGCAGTCAAAATGCGTTATAAAAGGATGAAGAGCAGTCAAACTGTTTTATAAGAGGATGAAGAGCAGTCAAACTGATTTATAATCGGATGAAGAGCAGTCAAACTGATTTATAAGAGAATGAAGAGCAGTCAAACTGCTTTATAAAAGGATGAAGAGCAGTCAAACTGTTTTATAAGAGGACGAAGAGCAGTCAAACTGATTTATAATCGGACGAAGAGCAGTCAAACTGTTCTATAGGAGGATGAAGCGCAGTGAAACTGGTTTATAGGAGGATGAAGAGCAGTCAAACTGCTTTATAAAAGGATGAAGAGCAGTCAAACTGATTTATAAGAGGATGAAGAGCAGTCAAACTGCTTTATAAAAGGATGAAGAGCAGTCAAACTGTTTTATAAGCGGACGAAGAGCAGTCAAACTGATTTATAATCGGACGAAGAGCAGTCAAACTGATTTATAATCGGACGAAGAGCAGTCAAACGGTTTTATAAGAGGATGAAGAGCGGTCAAATTGATTTATAAGAGGATGAAGAGCAGTCAAACTGCTTTATAAAAGGATGAAGAGCAGTCAAACTGTTTTATACAATGATGTAGAGCAGTCAGACTGTTTTACAAAAGGATGAAAAGCAGTCAACCTGTTTTACAAGAGGATGAAGAGCAGTCAAACTGATTTATAAGAGTATGAAGAGCAGTCAAACTGCGCTATAAAAGGATGAAGAGCAGTCAAACGGTTTTATAAGAGGATGAAGAGCAGTCAAACTGATTTATAATCGGACGAAGAGCAGAAAAAACGGTTTTATAAGAGGATGAAGAGCAGTCAAATTGATTTATAAGAGGATGAAGAGCAGTCAAACTGCTTTATAAAAGGATGAAGAGCAGTCAAACTGATTTATAATCGGATGAAGAGCAGTCAAACTGATTTATAAGAGGATGAAGAGCAGTCAAACTGCGTTATAAAAGGATGAAGAGCAGTCAAACGGTTTTATAAGAGGATGAAGAGCAGTCAAATTGATTTATAAGAGGATGAAGAGCAGTCAAACTGCTTTATAAAAGGATGAAGAGCAGTCAAACTGATTTATAATCGGATGAAGAGCAGTCAAACTGATTTATAAGAGGATGAAGAGCAGTCAAACTGCGTTATAAAAGGATGAAGAGCAGTCAAACTGTTTTATAAGAGGATGAAGAGCAGTCAAACTGATTTATAATCGAATGAAGAGCAGTCAAACTGTTTTATAAGAGGATGAAGAGCAGTCAAACTGATTTATAATAGGATGAAGAGCAGTCAAACTGTTTTATAAGAGGACGACGAGCAGTCAAACTGATTTATAATCGGACGAAGAGCAGTCAAACTGTTTTATAAGAGGATGAAGCGCAGTCAAACTGGTTTATAGGAGGATGAAGAGCAGTCAAACTGCTTTATAAGAGGATGAAGAGCAGTCAAACTGATTTATAAGAGGATGAAGAGCAGTCAAACTGCTTTATAAAAGGATGAAGAGCAGTCAAACTGTTTTATAAGAGGACGAAGAGCAGTCAAACTGTTTTATAAGAGGACGAAGAGCAGTCAAACTGATTTATAATCGGATGAAGAGCAGTCAAACTGATTTATAAGAGGATGAAGAGCAGTCAAACTGCTTTATAAAAGGATGAAGAGCAGTCAAACTGATTTATAAGAGGATGAAGAGCAGTCAAACTGATTTATAATCGGATGAAGAGCAGTCAGACTGTTTTACAAGAGGATGAAGAGCAGTCAAACTGCTTTATAAAAGGATGAAGAGCAGTCAAACTGTTTTATAAGAGGACGAAGAGCAGTCAAACTGAGTTATAATCGGACGAAGAGCAGTCAAACTGTTCTATAGGAGGATGAAGCGCAGTCAAACTGGTTTATAGGAGGATGAAGAGCAGTCAAACTGCTTTATAAGAGGATGAAGAGCAGTCAAACTGATTTATAAGAGGATGAAGAGCAGTCAAACCTCTTTATAAAAGGATGAAGAGCAGTCAAACTGTTTTATAAGAGGACGAAGAGCAGTCAAACTGTTTTATAAGAGGACGAATAGCAGTCAAACTGATTTATAATCGGATGAAGAGCAGTCAAACTGATTTATAAGAGGATGAAGAGCAGTCAAACTGCTTTATAAAAGGATGAAGAGCAGTCAAACTGATTTATAAGAGGATGAAGAGCAGTCAAACTGCTTTATAAAAGGATGAAGAGCAGTCAAACTGTTTTATAAGCGGACGAGGAGCAGTCAAACTGATTTATAATCGGACGAAGAGCAGTCAAACTGATTTATAATCGGACGAAGAGCAGTCAAACGGTTTTATAAGACGATGAAGAGCAGTCAAATTGATTTATAAGAGGATGAAGAGCAGTCAAACTGCTTTATAAAAGGATGAAGAGCAGTCAAACTGTTTTATTCAATGATGTCGAGCAGTCAGACTGTTTCACAAAAGGATGAAGAGCAGTCAACCTGTTTTACAAGAGGATGAAGAGCAGTCAAACTGCGTTATAAAAAGATGAAGAGCAGTCAAACTGTTTTATAAGAGGATGAAGAGCAGTCAAACTGATTTATAATCGGATGAAGAGCAGTCAGACTGTTTTACAAGAGGATGAAGAGCAGTCAAACTGCTTTATAAAAGGATGAAGAGCAGTCAAACTGTTTTATAAGAGGACGAAGAGCAGTCAAACTGAGTTATAATCGGACGAAGAGCAGTCAAACTGTTCTATAGGAGGATGAAGCGCAGTCAAACTGGTTTATAGGAGGATGAAGAGCAGTCAAACTGCTTTATAAGAGGATGAAGAGCAGTCAAACTGATTTATAAGAGGATGAAGAGCAGTCAAACTGCTTTATAAAAGGATGAAGAGCAGTCAAACTGTTTTATAAGCGGACGAAGAGCAGTCCAACTGATTTATAATCGGACGAAGAGCAGTCAAACTGATTTATAATCGGATGAAGAGCAGTCAAACTGATTTATAAGAGGATGAAGAGCAGTCAAACTGCGCTATAAAAGGATGAAGAGCAGTCAAACGGTTTTATAAGAGGATGAAGAGCAGTCAAACTGATTTATAATCGGACGAAGAGCAGAAAAAACGGTTTTATAAGAGGATGAAGAGCAGTCAAATTGATTTATAAGAGGATGAAGAGCAGTCAAACTGCTTTATAAAAGGATGAAGAGCAGTCAAACTGATTTATAATCGGATGAAGAGCAGTCAAACTGATTTATAAGAGGATGAAGAGCAGTCAAACTGCGTTATAAAAGGATGAAGAGCAGTCAAACTGTTTTATAAGAGGATGAAGAGCAGTCAAACTGATTTATAATCGAATGAAGAGCAGTCAAACTGTTTTATAAGAGGATGAAGAGCAGTCAAACTGATTTATAATCGGATGAAGAGCAGTCAAACTGATTTATAAGAGGATGAAGAGCAGTCAAACTGCTTTATAAAAGGATGAAGAGCAGTCAAACTGATTTATAAGAGGATGAAGAGCAGTCAAACTGCTTTATAAAAGGATGAAGAGCAGTCAAACTGTTTTATAAGCGGACGAGGAGCAGTCAAACTGATTTATAATCGGACGAAGAGCAGTCAAACTGATTTATAATCGGACGAAGAGCAGTCAAACGGTTTTATAAGAGGATGAAGAGCAGTCAAATTGATTTATAAGAGGATGAAGAGCAGTCAAACTGCTTTATAAAAGGATGAAGAGCAGTCAAACTGTTTTATTCAATGATGTCGAGCAGTCAGACTGTTTCACAAAAGGATGAAGAGCAGTCAACCTGTTTTACAAGAGGATGAAGAGCAGTCAAACTGCGTTATAAAAAGATGAAGAGCAGTCAAACTGTTTTATAAGAGGATGAAGAGCAGTCAAACTGATTTATAATCGGATGAAGAGCAGTCAGACTGTTTTACAAGAGGATGAAGAGCAGTCAAACTGCTTTATAAAAGGATGAAGAGCAGTCAAACTGTTTTATAAGAGGACGAAGAGCAGTCAAACTGAGTTATAATCGGACGAAGAGCAGTCAAACTGTTCTATAGGAGGATGAAGCGCAGTCAAACTGGTTTATAGGAGGATGAAGAGCAGTCAAACTGCTTTATAAGAGGATGAAGAGCAGTCAAACTGATTTATAAGAGGATGAAGAGCAGTCAAACTGCTTTATAAAAGGATGAAGAGCAGTCAAACTGTTTTATAAGTGGACGAAGAGCAGTCCAACTGATTTATAATCGGACGAAGAGCAGTCAAACTGATTTATAATCGGATGAAGAGCAGTCAAACTGATTTATAAGAGGATGAAGAGCAGTCAAACTGCGTTATAAAAGGATGAAGAGCAGTCAAACTGTTTTATAAGAGGATGAAGAGCAGTCAAACTGATTTATAATCGGATGAAGAGCAGTCAAACTGATTTATAAGAGGATGAAGAGCAGTCAAAATGCGTTATAAAAGGATGAAGAGCAGTCAAACTGTTTTATTAGAGGATGAAGAGCAGTCAAACTGATTTATAATCGGATGAAGAGCAATCAAACTGATTTATAAGAGAATGAAGAGCAGTCAAACTGCTTTATAAAAGGATGAAGAGCAGTCAAACTGTTTTATAAGAGGACGAAGAGCAGTCAAACTGATTTATAATCGGACGAAGAGCAGTCAAACTGTTCTATAGGAGGATGAAGCGCAGTGAAACTGGTTTATAGGAGGATGAAGAGCAGTCAAACTGCTTTATAAAAGGATGAAGAGCAGTCAAACTGATTTATAAGAGGATGAAGAGCAGTCAAACTGTTTTATAAGAGGACGAAGAGCAGTTAAACTGTTCTATAGGAGGATGAAGCGCAGTCAAACTGGTTTATAGGAGGATGAAGAGCAGTTGAACTGCTTTATAAAAGGATGAAGAGCAGTCAAACTGATTTATAAGAGGATGAAGAGCAGTCAAACTGCTTTATAAAAGGATGAAGAGCAGTCAAACTGTTTTATAAGCGGACGAGGAGCAGTCAAACTGATTTATAATCGGACGAAGAGCAGTCAAACTGATTTATAAACGGACGAAGAGCAGTCAAACGGTTTTATAAGAGGATGAAGAGCAGTCAAATTGATTTATAAGAGGATGAAGAGCAGTCAAACTGCTTTATAAAAGGATGAAGAGCAGTCAAACTGTTTTATACAATGATGTCGAGCAGTCAGACTGTTTCACAAAAGGATGAAGAGCAGTCAACCTGTTTTACAAGAGGATGAAGAGCAGTCAAACTGCGTTATAAAAAGATGAAGAGCAGTCAAACTGTTTTATAAGAGGATGAAGAGCAGTCAAACTGATTTATAATCGGATGAAGAGCAGTCAGACTGTTTTACAAGAGGATGAAGAGCAGTCAAACTGAGTTATAATCGGACGAAGAGCAGTCAAACTGTTCTATAGGAGGATGAAGCGCAGTCAAACTGGTTTATAGGAGGATGAAGAGCAGTCAAACTGCTTTATAAAAGGATGAAGAGCAGTCAAACTGATTTATAAGAGGATGAAGAGCAGTCAAACTGCTTTATAAAAGGATGAAGAGCAGTCAAACTGTTTTAAAAGCGGACGAAGAGCAGTCAAACTGATTTATAATCGGACGAAGAGCAGTCAAACTGATTTATAATCGGACGAAGAGCAGTCAAACGGTTTTATAAGAGGATGAAGAGCGGTCAAATTGATTTATAAGAGGATGAAGAGCAGTCAAACTGCTTTATAAAAGGATGAAGAGCAGTCAAACTGTTTATACAATGATGTAGAGCAGTCAGACTGTTTTACAAAAGGATGAAAAGCAGTCAACCTGTTTTACAAGAGGATGAAGAGCAGTCAAACTGCGTTATAAAAAGATGAAGAGCAGTCAAACTGTTTTATAAGAGGATGAAGAGCAGTCAAACTGATTTATAATCAGATGAAGAGCAGTCAGACTGTTTTACAAGAGGATGAAGAGCAGTCAAACTGCTTTATAAAAGGATGAAGAGCAGTCAAACTGTTTTATAAGAGGACGAAGAGCAGTCAAACTGATTTATAATCGGACGAAGAGCAGTCAAACTGTTCTATAGGAGGATGAAGCGCAGTCAAACTGGTTTATAGGAGGATGAAGAGCAGTCAAACTGCTTTATAAAAGGATGAAGACCAGTCAAACTGTTTTATAAGAGGATGAAGAGCAGTCAAACTGATTTATAATCGGATGAAGAGCAGTCAAACTGTTTTATAAGAGGACGAAGAGCAGTCAAACTGAGTTATAATCGGACGAAGAGCAGTCAAACTGATTTATAATCGGACGAAGAGCAGTCAAACTGATTTATAATCGGATGAATAGCAGTCAAACTGATTTATAATCGGATGAAGAGCAGTCAAACTGATTTATAAGAGGATGAAGAGCAGTCAAACAGCGTTATAATAGGATGAAGAGCAGTCAAACTGTTTTATAAGAGGATGAAGAGCAGTCAAACTGATTTATAATCGGAGGAAGAGCAGTCAAACTGATTTATAAGAGGATGAAGAGCAGTCAAACTGCTTTATAAAAGGATGAAGAGCAGTCAAACTGTTTTATAAGAGGACGAAGAGCAGTCAAACTGATTTATAATCGGACGAAGAGCAGTGAAACTGTTCTATAGGAGGATGAAGCGCAGTCAAACTGGTTTATAGGAGGATGAAGAGCAGTTAAACTGCTTTATAAAAGGATGAAGAGCAGTCAAACTGATTTATAAGAGGATGAAGAGCAGTCAAACTGCTTTATAAAAGGATGAAGACCAGTCAAACTATATTATAAGCGGACGAAGTGCAGTCAAACTGATTTATAATCGGACGAAGAGCAGTCAAACTGATTTATAATCGGACGAAGAGCAGTCAAACGGTTTTATAAGAGGATGAAGAGCGGCCAAATTGATTTATAAGAGGATGAAGAGCAGTCAAACTGCTTTATAAAAGGATGAAGAGCAGTCAAACTGTTTTATACAATGATGTAGAGCAGTCAGACTGTTTTACAAAAGGATGAAAAGCAGTCAACCTGTTTTACAAGAGGATGAAGAGCAGTCAAACTGCGTTATAAAAAGATGAAGAGCAGTCAAACTGTTTTATAAGAGGATGAAGAGCAGTCAAACTGATTTATATTCAGATGAAGAGCAGTCAAACTGCTTTATAAAAGGATGAAGAGCAGTCAAACTGATTTATAAGAGGATGAAGAGCAGTCAAACTGATTTATAATCGGATGAAGAGCAGTCAGACTGTTTTACAAGAGGATGAAGAGCAGTCAAACTGCTTTATAAAAGGATGGAGAGCAGTCAAACTGTTTTATAAGAGGACGAAGAGCAGTCAAACTGATTTATAATCGGACGAAGAGCAGTCAAATTGTTTTATACAATGATGTAGAGCAGTCAGACTGTTTTACAAAAGGATGAAAAGCAGTCAACCTGTTTTATAAAAGGATGAAGAGCAGTCAAACTGTTTTATAAGAGGACGAAGAGCAGTCAAACTGATTTATAATCGGATGAAGAGCAGTCAAACTGATTTATAAGAGGATGAAGAGCAGTCAAACTGCGTTATAAAAGGATGAAGAGCAGTCAAACGGTTTTATAAGAGGATGAAGAGCAGTCAAACTGATTTATAAGAGGATGAAGAGCAGTCAAACTGCTTTATAAAAGGATGAAGAGCAGTCAAACTGATTTATAATCGGATGGAGAGCAGTCAAACTGATTTATAAGAGGATGAAGAGCAGTCAAACTGCGTTATAAAAGGATGAAGAGCAGTCAAACTGTTTTATAAGAGGATGAAGAGCAGTCAAACTGATTTATAATCGGATGAAGAGCAGTCAAACTGATTTATAAGAGGATGAAGAGCAGTCAAACTGCTTTATAAAAGGATGAAGAGCAGTCAAACTGTTTTATAAGAGGATGAAGAGCAGTCAAACTGTTTTATAAGAGGACGAAGAGCAGTCAAACTGTTTTATAAGAGGACGAAGAGCAGTCAAACTGTTCTATAGGAGGATGAAGAGCAGTCAAACTGCTTTATAAAAGGATGAAGAGCAGTCAAACTGATTTATAAAAGGATGAAGAGCAGTCAAACTGTTTTATACAATGATGTCGAGCAGTCAGACTGTTTCACAAAAGGATGAAGAGCAGTCAACCTGTTTTACAAGATGATGAAGAGCAGTCAAACTGCGTTATAAAAAGATGAAGAGCAGTCAAACTGTTTTATAAGAGGATGAAGAGCAGTCAAACTGATTTATAATCGGATGAAGAGCAGTCAGACTGTTTCACAAGAGGATGAAGAGCAGTCAAACTGCTTTATAAAAGGATGAAGAGCAGTCAAACTGTTTTATAAGAGGACGAAGAGCAGTCAAACTGAGTAATAATCGGATGAAGAGCAGTCAAACTGTTTTATAAGAGGATGAAGAGCAGTCAAACTGGTTTATAGGAGGATGAAGAGCAGTTAAACTGCTTTATAAAAGGATGAAGAGCAGTCAAACTGATTTATAAGAGGATGAAGAGCAGTCAAACTGCTTTATAAAAGGATGAAGAGCAGTCAAACTGTTTTATAAGCGGACGAAGAGCAGTCAAACTGATTTATAATCGGACGAAGAGCAGTCAAACGGTTTTATAAGAGGATGAAGAGCGGTCAAATTGATTTATAAGAGGATGAAGAGCAGTCAAACTGCTTTATAAAAGGATGAAGAGCAGTCAAACTGTTTTATACAATGATGTAGAGCAGTCAGACTGTTTTACAAAAGGATGAAAAGCAGTCAACCTGTTTTACAAGAGGATGAAGAGCAGTCAAACTGCGTTATAAAAAGATGAAGAGCAGTCAAACGGTTTTATAAGAGGATGAAGAGCAGTCAAACTGCTTTATAAAAGGATGAAAAGCAGTCAAACTGTTTTATACAATGATGTCGAGCAGTCAGACTGTTTCACAAAAGGATGAAGAGCAGTCAACCTGTTTTACAAGAGGATGAAGAGCAGTCAAACTGCGTTATAAAAAGATGAAGAGCAGTCAAACTGTTTTATAAGAGGATGAAGAGCAGTCAAACTGATTTATAATCGGATGAAGAGCAGTCAGACTGTTTTACAAGAGGATGAAGAGCAGTCAAACTGCTTTATAAAAGGATGAAGAGCAGTCAAACTGTTTTATAAGAGGACGAAGAGCAGTCAAACTGAGTTATAATCGGACGAAGAGCAATCAAACTGTTCTATAGGAGGATGAAGCGCAGTCAAACTGGTTTATAGGAGGATGGAGAGCAGTCAAACTGCTTTATAAGAGGATGAAGAGCAGTCAAACTGATTTATAAGAGGATGAAGAGCAGTCAAACTGCTTTATAAAAGGATGAAGAGCAGTCAAACTGTTTTATAAGCGGACGAAGAGCAGTCCAACTGATTTATAATCGGACGAAGAGCAGTCAAACTGATTTATAATCGGATGAAGAGCAGTCAAACTGATTTATAAGAGGATGAAGAGCAGTCAAACTGCGTTATAAAAGGATGAAGAGCAGTCAAACTGTTGTACAAGAGGATGAAGAGCAGTCAAACTGATTTATAATCGGATGAAGAGCAGTCAAACTGATTTATAAGAGGATGAAGTGCAGTCAAACTGCGTTATAAAAGGATGAAGAGCAGTCAAACTGTTTTATAAGAGGATGAAGAGCAGTCAAACTGATTTATAATCGGATGAAGAGCAGTCAAACTGATTTACAAGAGAATGAAGAGCAGTCAAACTGCTTTATAAAAGGATGAAGAGCAGTCAAACTGTTTTATAAGAGGACGAAGAGCAGTCAAACTGATTTATAATCGGACGAAGAGCAGTCAACTGTTCTATAGGAGGATGAAGCGCAGTCAAACTGGTTTATAGGAGGATGAAGAGCAGTCAAACTGCTTTATAAAAGGATGAAGAGCAGTCAAACTGATTTATAAGAGGATGAAGAGCAGTCAAACTGCTTTATACAAGGATGAAGAGCAGTCAAACTGTTTTATAAGCGGACGAAGAGCAGTCAAACTGATTTATAAAAGGACGAAGAGCAGTCAAACTGATTTATAATCGAACCAAGAGCAGTCAAACGGTTTTATAAGAGGATGAAGAGCAGTCAAACAGCTTTATAAAAGGATGAAGAGCAGTCAAACTGTTTTATACAATGATGTAGAGCAGTCAGACTGTTTTACAAAAGGATGAAAAGCAGTCAACCTGTTTTACAAGAGGATGAAGAGCAGTCAAACTGCGTTATAAAAAGATGAAGAGCAGTCAAACTGTTTTATAAGAGGATGAAGAGCAGTCAAACTGATTTATAATCAGATGAAGAGCAGTCAGACTGTTTTACAAGAGGATGAAGAGCAGTCAAACTGCTTTATAAAAGGATGAAGAGCAGTCAAACTGTTTTATAAGAGGACGAAGAGCAGTCAAACTGATTTATAATCGGATGAAGAGCAGTCAAACTGATTTATAAGAGGATGAAGAGCAGTCAAACTGCGTTATAAAAGGATGAAGAGCAGTCAAACGGTTTTATAAGAGGATGAAGAGCAGTCAAACTGATTTATAATCGGATGAAGAGCAGAAAAAACGGTTTTATAAGAGGATGAAGAGCAGTCAAATTGATTTATAAGAGGATGAAGAGCAGTCAAACTGCTTTATAAAAGGATGAAGAGCAGTCAAACTGATTGATAATCGGATGAAGAGCAGTCAAACTGATTTATAAGAGGATGAAGAGCAGTCAAACTGCGTTATAAAAGGATGAAGAGCAGTCAAACTGTTTTATAAGAGGATGAAGAGCAGTCAAACTGATTTATAATCGAATGAAGAGCAGTCAAACTGATTTATAAGAGGATGAAGAGCAGTCAAACTGCTTTATAAAAGGATGAAGAGCAGTCAAACTGTTTTATAAGAGGACGAAGAGCAGTCAAACTGGTTTATAATCGGATGAAGAGCAGTCAAACTGATTTATAAGAGGATGAAGAGCAGTCAAACTGAGTTATAAAAGGATGAAGAGCAGTCAAACTGTTTTATAAGAGGATGAAGAGCAGTCAAACTGATTTATAATCGGATGAAGAGCAGTCAAACTGATTTATAAGAGGATGAAGAGCAGTCAAACTGCTTTATAAAAGGATGAAGAGCAGTCAAACTGTTTTATAAGAGGACGAAGAGCAGTCAAACTGTTTTATAAGAGGACGAAGAGCAGTCAAACTGTTCTATAGGAGGATGAAGCGCAGTCAAACTGGTTTATAGGAGGATGAAGAGCAGTCAAACTGCTTTATAAAAGGATGAAGAGCAGTCAAACTGATTTATAAGAGGATGAAGAGCAGTCAAACTGCTTTATAAAAGGATGAAGAGCAGTCAAACTGTTTTATAAGCGGACGAGGAGCAGTCAAACTGATTTATAATCGGACGAAGAGCAGTCAAACTGATTTATAATCGGACGAAGAGCAGTCAAACGGTTTTATAAGAGGATGAAGAGCAGTCAAATTGATTTATAAGAGGATGAAGAGCAGTCAAACTGCTTTATAAAAGGATGAAGAGCAGTCAAACTGTTTTATTCAATGATGTCGAGCAGTCAGACTGTTTCACAAAAGGATGAAGAGCAGTCAACCTGTTTTACAAGAGGATGAAGAGCAGTCAAACTGCGTTATAAAAAGATGAAGAGCAGTCAAACTGTTTTATAAGAGGATGAAGAGCAGTCAAACTGATTTATAATCGGATGAAGAGCAGTCAGACTGTTTTACAAGAGGATGAAGAGCAGTCAAACTGCTTTATAAAAGGATGAAGAGCAGTCAAACTGTTTTATAAGAGGACGAAGAGCAGTCAAACTGAGTTATAATCGGACGAAGAGCAGTCAAACTGTTCTATAGGAGGATGAAGCGCAGTCAAACTGGTTTATAGGAGGATGAAGAGCAGTCAAACTGCTTTATAAGAGGATGAAGAGCAGTCAAACTGATTTATAAGAGGATGAAGAGCAGTCAAACTGCTTTATAAAAGGATGAAGAGCAGTCAAACTGTTTTATAAGCGGACGAAGAGCAGTCCAACTGATTTATAATCAGACGAAGAGCAGTCAAACTGATTTATAATCGGATGAAGAGCAGTCAAACTGATTTATAAGAGGATGAAGAGCAGTCAAACTGCGTTATAAAAGGATGAAGAGCAGTCAAACTGATTTATAATCGGATGAAGAGCAGTCAAACTGATTTATAAGAGGATGAAGAGCAGTCAAAATGCGTTATAAAAGGATGAAGAGCAGTCAAACTGTTTTATAAGAGGATGAAGAGCAGTCAAACTGATTTATAATCGGATGAAGAGCAGTCAAACTGATTTATAAGAGAATGAAGAGCAGTCAAACTGCTTTATAAAAGGATGAAGAGCAGTCAAACTGTTTTATAAGAGGACGAAGAGCAGTCAAACTGAGTTATAATCGGACGAAGAGCAGTCAAACTGATTTATAATCGGATGAATAGCAGTCAAACTGATTTATAATCGGATGAAGAGCAGTCAAACTGATTTATAAGAGGATGAAGAGCAGTCAAACAGCGTTATAATAGGATGAAGAGCAGTCAAACTGTTTTATAAGAGGATGAAGAGCAGTCAAACTGATTTATAATCGGAGGAAGAGCAGTCAAACTGATTTATAAGAGGATGAAGAGCAGTCAAACTGCTTTATAAAAGGATGAAGAGCAGTCAAACTGTTTTATAAGAGGATGAAGAGCAGTCAAACTGATTTATAATCGGACGAAGAGCAGTGAAACTGTTCTATAGGAGGATGAAGCGCAGTCAAACTGGTTTATAGGAGGATGAAGAGCAGTTAAACTGCTTTATAAAAGGATGAAGAGCAGTCAAACTGATTTATAAGAGGATGAAGAGCAGTCAAACTGCTTTATAAAAGGATGAAGACCAGTCAAACTGTTTTATAAGCGGACGAAGAGCAGTCAAACTGATTTATAATCGGACGAAGAGCAGTCGAACTGATTTATAATCGGACGAAGAGCAGTCAAACGGTTTTATAAGAGGATGAAGAGCAGTCAAACTGCTTTATAAAAGGATGAAGAGCAGTCAAACTGTTTTATTCAATGATGTAGAGCAGTCAGACTGTTTCACAAAAGGATGAAGAGCAGTCAACCTGTTTTACAAGAGGATGAAGAGCAGTCAAACTGCGTTATAAAAAGATGAAGAGCAGTCAAACTGTTTTATAAGAGGATGAAGAGCAGTCAAACTGATTTATAATCGGATGAAGAGCAGTCAGACTGTTTTACAAGAGGATGAAGAGCAGTCAAACTGCTTTATAAAAGGATGAAGAGCAGTCAAACTGTTTTATAAGAGGACGAAGAGCAGTCAAACTGAGTTATAATCGGACGAAGAGCAGTCAAACTGTTCTATAGGAGGATGAAGCGCAGTCAAACTGGTTTATAGGAGGATGAAGAGCAGTCAAACTGCTTTATAAGAGGATGAAGAGCAGTCAAACTGATTTATAAGAGGATGAAGAGCAGTCAAACTGCTTTATAAAAGGATGAAGAGCAGTCAAACTGTTTTATAAGCGGACGAAGAGCAGTCCAACTGATTTATAATCAGACGAAGAGCAGTCAAACTGATTTATAATCGGATGAAGAGCAGTCAAACTGATTTATAAGAGGATGAAGAGCAGTCAAACTGCGTTATAAAAGGATGAAGAGCAGTCAAACTGTTTTATAAGAGGATGAAGAGCAGTCAAACTGATTTATAATCGGATGAAGAGCAGTCAAACTGATTTATAAGAGGATGAAGAGCAGTCAAAATGCGTTATAAAAGGATGAAGAGCAGTCAAACTGTTTTATAAGAGGATGAAGAGCAGTCAAACTGATTTATAATCGGATGAAGAGCAGTCAAACTGATTTATAAGAGAATGAAGAGCAGTCAAACTGCTTTATAAAAGGATGAAGAGCAGTCAAACTGTTTTATAAGAGGACGAAGAGCAGTCAAACTGATTTATAATCGGACGAAGAGCAGTCAAACTGTTCTATAGGAGGATGAAGCGCAGTGAAACTGGTTTATAGGAGGATGAAGAGCAGTCAAACTGCTTTATAAAAGGATGAAGAGCAGTCAAACTGTTTTATAAGAGGATGAAGAGCAGTCAAACGGTTTTATAAGAGAATGAAGAGCGGTCAAATTGATTTATAAGAGGATGAAGAGCAGTCAAACTGCTTTATAAAAGGATGAAGAGCAGTCAAACTGTTTTATACAATGATGTAGAGCAGTCAGACTGTTTTACAAAAGGATGAAAAGCAGTCAACCTGTTTTACAAGAGGATGAAGAGCAGTCAAACTGCGTTATAAAAAGATGAAGAGCAGTCAAACTGTTTTATAAGAGGATGAAGAGCAGTCAAACTGATTTATAATCAGATGAAGAGCAGTCAGACTGTTTTACAAGAGGATGAAGAGCAGTCAAACTGCTTTATAAAAGGATGAAGAGCAGTCAAACTGTTTTATAAGAGGACGAAGAGCAGTCAAACTGATTTATAATCGGACGAAGTGCAGTCAAACTGTTCTATAGGAGGATGAAGCGCAGTCAAACTGGTTTATAGGAGGATGAAGAGCAGTCAAACTGCTTTATAAAAGGATGAAGACCAGTCAAACTGTTTTATAAGAGGATGAAGAGCAGTCAAACTGGTTTATAATCGGATGAAGAGCAGTCAAACTGTTTTATAAGAGGACGAAGAGCAGTCAAACTGTTTTATAAAAGGATGAAGAGCAGTCCAACTGATTTATAATCAGACGAAGAGCAGTCAAACTGATTTATAATCGGATGAAGAGCAGTCAAACTGATTTATAAGAGGATGAAGAGCAGTCAAACTGCGTTATAAAAGGATGAAGAGCAGTCAAACTGTTTTATAAGAGGATGAAGAGCAGTCAAACTGATTTATAATCGGAGGAAGAGCAGTCAAACTGATTTATAAGAGGATGAAGAGCAGTCAAACTGCTTTATAAAAGGATGAAGAGCAGTCAAACTGTTTTATAAGAGGACGAAGAGCAGTCAAACTGATTTATAATCTGACGAAGAGCAGTGAAACTGTTCTATAGGAGGATGAAGCGCAGTCAAACTGGTTTATAGGAGGATGAAGAGCAGTTAAACTGCTTTATAAAAGGATGAAGAGCAGTCAAACTGTTTTATAAGAGGATGAAGCGCAGTCAAACTGATTTATAAGAGGATGAAGAGCAGTCAAACTGCGTTATAAAAGGATGAAGAGCAGTCAAACTGTTTTATAAGAGGATGAAGAGCAGTCAAACTGATTTATAATCGGATGAAGAGCAGTCAAACTGATTTATAAGAGGATGAAGAGCAGTCAAAATGCGTTATAAAAGGATGAAGAGCAGTCAAACTGTTTTATAAGAGGATGAAGAGCAGTCAAACTGATTTATAATCGGATGAAGAGCAGTCAAACTGATTTATAAGAGAATGAAGAGCAGTCAAACTGCTTTATAAAAGGATGAAGAGCAGTCAAACTGTTTTATAAGAGGACGAAGAGCAGTCAAACTGATTTATAATCGGACGAAGAGCAGTCAAACTGTTCTATAGGAGGATGAAGCGCAGTGAAACTGGTTTATAGGAGGATGAAGAGCAGTCAAACTGCTTTATAAAAGGATGAAGAGCAGTCAAACTGATTTATAAGAGGATGTAGAGCAGTCAAACGGTTTTATAAGAGAATGAAGAGCGGTCAAATTGATTTATAAGAGGATGAAGAGCAGTCAAACTGCTTTATAAAAGGATGAAGAGCAGTCAAACTGTTTTATACAATGATGTAGAGCAGTCAGACTGTTTTACAAAAGGATGAAAAGCAGTCAACCTGTTTTACAAGAGGATGAAGAGCAGTCAAACTGCGTTATAAAAAGATGAAGAGCAGTCAAACTGTTTTATAAGAGGATGAAGAGCAGTCAAACTGATTTATAATCAGATGAAGAGCAGTCAGACTGTTTTACAAGAGGATGAAGAGCAGTCAAACTGCTTTATAAAAGGATGAAGAGCAGTCAAACTGTTTTATAAGAGGACGAAGAGCAGTCAAACTGATTTATAATCGGACGAAGTGCAGTCAAACTGTTCTATAGGAGGATGAAGCGCAGTCAAACTGGTTTATAGGAGGATGAAGAGCAGTCAAACTGCTTTATAAAAGGATGAAGACCAGTCAAACTGTTTTATAAGAGGATGAAGAGCAGTCAAACTGGTTTATAATCGGATGAAGAGCAGTCAAACTGTTTTATAAGAGGACGAAGAGCAGTCAAACTGAGTTATAATCGGACGAAGAGCAGTCAAACTGATTTATAATCGGATGAATAGCAGTCAAACTGATTTATAATCGGATGAAGAGCAGTCAAACTGATTTATAAGAGGATGAAGAGCAGTCAAACAGCGTTATAATAGGATGAAGAGCAGTCAAACTGTTTTATAAGAGGATGAAGAGCAGTCAAACTGATTTATAATCGGAGGAAGAGCAGTCAAACTGATTTATAAGAGGATGAAGAGCAGTCAAACTGCTTTATAAAAGGATGAAGAGCAGTCAAACTGTTTTATAAGAGGACGAAGAGCAGTCAAACTGATTTATAATCTGACGAAGAGCAGTGAAACTGTTCTATAGGAGGATGAAGCGCAGTCAAACTGGTTTATAGGAGGATGAAGAGCAGTTAAACTGCTTTATAAAAGGATGAAGAGCAGTCAAACTGATTTATAAGAGGATGAAGAGCAGTCAAACTGCTTTATAAAAGGATGAAGACCAGTCAAACTGTTTTATAAGCGGACGAAGAGCAGTCAAACTGATTTATAATCGGACGAAGAGCAGTCAAACTGATTTATAATCGGACGAAGAGCAGTCAAACGGTTTTATAAGAGGATGAAGAGAGGCAAAATTGATTTATAAGAGGATGAAGAGCAGTCAAACTGCTTTATAAAAGGATGAAGAGCAGTCAAACTGTTTTATACAATGATGTAGAGCAGTCAGACTGTTTTACAAAAGGATGAAAAGCAGTCAACCTGTTTTACAAGAGGATGAAGAGCAGTCAAACTGCGTTATAAAAAGATGAAGAGCAGTCAAACTGTTTTATAAGAGGATGAAGAACAGTCAAACTGATTTATATTCAGATGAAGAGCAGTCAAACTGCTTTATAAAAGGATGAAGAGCAGTCAAACTGATTTATAAGAGGATGAAGAGCAGTCAAACTGATTTATAATCGGATGAAGAGCAGTCAAACTGATTTAT
The DNA here is from genome assembly GCA_022114975.2 of Lampris megalopsis. Taxonomy (NCBI): domain Eukaryota; kingdom Metazoa; phylum Chordata; class Actinopteri; order Lampriformes; family Lampridae; genus Lampris; species Lampris megalopsis. The sequence continues at coordinate 117,872 of JAJHIY020000795.1, read as the reverse complement.
AATCGGACGAAGAGCAGTCAAACTGTTCTATAGGAGGATGAAGCGCAGTCAAACAGCTTTATAAAAGGATGAAGAGCAGTCAAACTGTTTTATACAATGATGTAGAGCAGTCAGACTGTTTTACAAAAGGATGAAAAGCAGTCAACCTGTTTTATAAAAGGATGAAGAGCAGTCAAACTGTTTTATAAGAGGACGAAGAGCAGTCAAACTGATTTATAATCGGATGAAGAGCAGTCAAACTGATTTATAAGAGGACGAAGAGCAGTCAAACTGCGTTATAAAAGGATGAAGAGCAGTCAAACGGTTTTATAAGAGGATGGAGAGCAGTCAAACTGATTTATAATCGGACGAAGAGCAGAAAAAACGGTTTTATAAGAGGATGAAGAGCAGTCAAATTGATTTATAAGAGGATGAAGAGCAGTCAAACTGCTTTATAAAAGGATGAAGAGCAGTCTACTACTACTACTACTTTCGGCTGCTCCCGTTAGGGGTCGCCACAGCGGATCATCCGTTTCCATCTCTTCCTGTCTTCTGCGTCTTCCTCTGTCACATCAGCCACCTGCATGTCTTCCCTCACCACATCCATAAACCTCCTCTTTGGCCTTCCTCTTCTCCTCTTCCCTGGCAGCTCCATATTCAGCATCCTTCTCCCAATATACTCAGCATCTCTCCTCCACACATGTCCAAGCCATCTCAATCTTGCCTCTCTTGCTTTGTCTCCAAACCGTCCAACCTGAGCGGTCCCTCTAATATAATCGTTCCTAATCCTGTCCTTCTTCGTTACTCCCAGTGAAAATCTTAGCATCTTCAACTCTGCCACCTCCAGCTCCGCCTCCTGTCTTTTCGTCAGTGCCACTGTCTCCAAACCATATAACATAGCTGGTCTCACAACCATCTTGTAAACTTTCCCTTTAACTCTTGCTGGTACCCTTCTGTCGCAAATCACTCCTGACACACTTCTCCACCCACTCCAACCTGCCTGCACTCTCTTTTTCACCTCTCTACTGCACTCCCCGTTACTTTGGACAGTTGACCCCAAGTATTTAAACTCAGATGCCTTTGTCACCTCCACTCCTTGCATCCTGACCATTCCACTGTCCTCTCTCTCATTCACGCATAGGTATTCCGTCTTGCTCCTACTGACTTTCATTCCTCTTCTCTCTAGTGCATACCTCCACCTCTCCAGGCTCTCCTCGACCTGCACCCTACTCTCGCTACAGATCACAATGTCATCCGCGAACATCATCGTCCATGGAGACTCCTGCCTGATCTTGTCCGTCAACCTGTCCATCACCATTGCAAACAAGAAAGGGCTAAGAGCCGATCCTTGATGTAATCCCACCTCCACCTTGAACCCATCTGTCATTCCAACCGCACACCTCACCATTGTCACACTTCCCTCATACGTATCCTGCACCACTCCTACATACTTCTCTGCAACTCCTGACTTCCTCATACAATACCACACCTCCTCTCTCGGCACTCTGTCATAAGCTTTCTCTAAATCTACAAAGACACAATGCAACTCTTTCTGGCCTTCTCTATACTTCTCAATCAACATTCTCAAAGCAAACATCGCATCTGTGGTGCTCTTTCGTGGCATGAAACCATACTGCTGCTCGCTGATCGTCACCTCTCCTCTTAACCTAGCTTCTATTACTCTTTCCCACATCTTCATGCTGTGGCTGATCAACTTTATACCTCTGTAGTTGTTACAGTTCTGCACATCGCCCTTGTTCTTGAAAATCGGTACCAGTATGCTTCTTCTCCACTCCTCAGGCATCCTCTCACTTTCCAGGATTGTGTTAAACAATCTAGTTAGAAACTCCACTGCCATCTCTCCTAAACATCTCCATGCCTCCACAGGTATGTCATCTGGACCAACTGCCTTTCCATTCTTCATCCTCTTCATAGCTGCCCTCACTTCCTCCTTGCTAATCCGCTGAACTTCCTGATTCACTATCCCTACATCATCCAACCTTCTCTCTCTCTCATTTTCTTCATTCATCAGCCCCTCAAAGTATTCCTTCCACCTTCTTAGCACACTCTCCTCGCTTGTCAGCACATTTCCATCTCTATCCTTGATCGCCCTAACTTGCTGCACATCCTTTGCAGCTTGGTCCCTCTGTCTAGCCAATCGGTACAAGTCCTTTTCTCCTTCCTTAGTGTCTAACTTGTCATACAACTCACCATACGCCTTTTCCTTTGCCTTTGCCACCTCTCTCTTTGCTTTACGCTGCATCTCCTTGTACTCCTGTCTACTTTCTTCATCTCTCTGACTATCCCACTTCTTCTTTGCCAACCTTTTCCTCTGTATAATTTGCTGTACTTCCTCATTCCACCACCAAGTCTCCTTGTCTTCCTTCCTCTGTCCTGATGACATACCAAGTACCTTCCTAGCTGTCTCCCTCACTATTTCTGCAGTGGTTTTCCAGCCATCTGGCAACTCTTCACTACCACCCAGTGCCTGTCTTAACTCCTGCCTGAACTCCACACAACAGTCTTCCTTCTTCAACTTCCACCATTTAATCTTCGGCTGTGTCTTCCCTCGCTTCCTCTTCTTGGTCTCCAAAGTCATCCTACAGACCACCATCCGATGCTGCCTGGCTACGCTCTCCCCTGTCACCACCTTGCAGTCTCCAATCCCTTTTAGATGGTGCCTTCTACATAAGATATAGTCCACCTGTGTGCACTTTCCTCCACTCTTGTACGTCACCCTGTGTTCCTCCCTCTTCTTGAAATATGTATTCACCACAGCCATTTCCATCCTTTTCGCAAAATCGACCACCATCTGTCCTTCCACATTTCTCTTCTTGACTCCATACTTTCCCATCACCTCCTCATCACCTCTGTTCCCTTCACCAACATGTCCATTGAAGTCCGCTCCAATCACCACTCTCTCCTCCTTGGGTACCCTCTCCACCATGTCGTCCAACTCATTCCAGAATTCTTCTTTTTCATCCATCTCACACCCAACTTGCGGGGCATATGCGCTGATAACATTCAGCAATAAACCTTCAATTTCCAGCTTCATACTCATCACTCTGTCTGACACTCTCTTCACCTCCAGCACGCCCTTGACATACTCTTCCTTCAGAATTACCCCTACCCCATTTCTCCTCCCATTCACACCATGGTAGAAGAGTTTGAACCCACCTCCGATACTCCTGGCCTTACTCCCCTTCCACCTGGTCTCTTGCACACACAGTATGCCTACCTTTCTTCTTTCCATCATGTCAGCCAGCTCTCTCCCTTTACCAGTCATAGTGCCAACATTCAAAGTTCCAACTCTCACCTCCACATGCCTACCCTTCCTCCTCTCTAGCTGCCTCTGGACATGCTTTCCTCCTCTCCTTCTCCTTCGCCCAACAGTAGCATAGTTTCCACCGACACCCTGCTGGTTAATAGTACCGGTGGCGGTCGTTGGTAACCCGGGCCTCGACCGATCCGGTATGTAAGTCTTATTTATGATCCGCATATTTGATTTGGCAAAGATTTTACGCCGGATGCCCTTCCTGACGCAACCCTCCCCATTTGTCCGGGCTTGGGACCGGCACTAAGGATGCACTGGCTTGTGCATCCTCAGTGGCTGGGTTGATGAAGAGCAGTCAAACTGATTTATAATCGGATGGAGAGCAGTCAAACTGATTTATAAGAGGATGAAGAGCAGTCAAACTGCGTTATAAAAAGATGAAGAGCAGTCAAACTGTTTTATAAGAGGATGAAGAGCAGTCAAACTGATTTATAATCGGATGAAGAGCAGTCAAACTGATTTATAAGAGGATGAAGAGCAGTCAAACTGCTTTATAAAAGGATGAAGAGCAGTCAAACTGTTTTATAAGAGGATGAAGAGCAGTCAAACTGATTTATAATCGGATGAAGAGCAGTCAAACTGATTTATAAGAGGATGAAGAGCAGTCAAACTGCGTTATAAAAGGATGAAGAGCAGTCAAACTGTTTCATAAGAGGATGAAGAGCAGTCAAACTGATTTATAATCGGATGAAGAGCAGTCAAACTGATTTATAAGAGGATGAAGAGCAGTCAAACAGCGTTATAATAGGATGAAGAGCAGTCAAACTGTTTTATAAGAGGATGAAGAGCAGTCAAACTGATTTATAATCGGAGGAAGAGCAGTCAAACTGATTTATAAGAGGATGAAGAGCAGTCAAACTGCTTTATAAAAGGATGAAGAGCAGTCAAACTGTTTTATAAGAGGACGAAGAGCAGTCAAACTGATTTATAATCGGACGAAGAGCAGTGAAACTGTTCTATAGGAGGATGAAGCGCAGTCAAACTGGTTTATAGGAGGATGAAGAGCAGTTAAACTGCTTTATAAAAGGATGAAGAGCAGTCAAACTGATTTATAAGAGGATGAAGAGCAGTCAAACTGCTTTATAAAAGGATGAAGACCAGTCAAACTGTTTTATAAGCGGACGAAGAGCAGTCAAACTGATTTATAATCGGACGAAGAGCAGTCAAACTGATTTATAATCGGACGAAGAGCAGTCAAACCGATTTATAATCGGATGAATAGCAGTCAAACTGATTTATAAGAGGATGTAGAGCAGTCAAACTGCTTTATAAGCGGACGAAGAGCAGTCAAACTGTTTTATAAGCGGACGAAGAGCAGTCCAACTGATTTATAATCAGACGAAGAGCAGTCAAACTGATTTATAATCGGATGAAGAGCAGTCAAACTGATTTATAAGAGGATGAAGAGCAGTCAAACTGCGTTATAAAAGGATGAAGAGCAGTCAAACTGTTTTATAAGAGGATGAAGAGCAGTCAAACTGATTTATAATCGGATGAAGAGCAGTCAAACTGATTTATAAGAGGATGAAGAGCAGTCAAAATGCGTTATAAAAGGATGAAGAGCAGTCAAACTGTTTTATAAGAGGATGAAGAGCAGTCAAACTGATTTATAATCGGATGAAGAGCAGTCAAACTGATTTATAAGAGAATGAAGAGCAGTCAAACTGCTTTATAAAAGGATGAAGAGCAGTCAAACTGTTTTATAAGAGGACGAAGAGCAGTCAAACTGATTTATAATCGGACGAAGAGCAGTCAAACTGTTCTATAGGAGGATGAAGCGCAGTGAAACTGGTTTATAGGAGGATGAAGAGCAGTCAAACTGCTTTATAAAAGGATGAAGAGCAGTCAAACTGATTTATAAGAGGATGAAGAGCAGTCAAACTGCTTTATAAAAGGATGAAGAGCAGTCAAACTGTTTTATAAGCGGACGAAGAGCAGTCAAACTGATTTATAATTGGACGAAGAGCAGTCAAACTGATTTATAATCGGACGAAGAGCAGTCAAACGGTTTTATAAGAGGATGAAGAGCGGTCAAATTGATTTATAAGAGGATGAAGAGCAGTCAAACTGCTTTATAAAAGGATGAAGAGCAGTCAAACTGTTTTATACAATGATGTAGAGCAGTCAGACTGTTTTACAAAAGGATGAAAAGCAGTCAACCTGTTTTACAAGAGGATGAAGAGCAGTCAAACTGCGTTATAAAAAGATGAAGAGCAGTCAAACTGTTTTATAAGAGGATGAAGAGCAGTCAAACTGATTTATAATCAGATGAAGAGCAGTCAGACTGTTTTACAAGAGGATGAAGAGCAGTCAAACTGCTTTATAAAAGGATGAAGAGCAGTCAAACTGTTTTATAAGAGGACGAAGAGCAGTCAAACTGATTTATAATCGGACGAAGTGCAGTCAAACTGTTCTATAGGAGGATGAAGCGCAGTCAAACTGGTTTATAGGAGGATGAAGAGCAGTCAAACTGCTTTATAAAAGGATGAAGACCAGTCAAACTGTTTTATAAGAGGATGAAGAGCAGTCAAACTGATTTATAATCGGATGAAGAGCAGTCAAACTGTTTTATAAGAGGACGAAGAGCAGTCAAACTGAGTTATAATCGGACGAAGAGCAGTCAAACTGATTTATAATCGGATGAATAGCAGTCAAACTGATTTATAATCGGATGACGAGCAGTCAAACTGATTTATAAGAGGATGAAGAGCAGTCAAACAGCGTTATAATAGGATGAAGAGCAGTCAAACTGTTTTATAAGAGGATGAAGAGCAGTCAAACTGATTTATAATCGGAGGAAGAGCAGTCAAACTGATTTATAAGAGGATGAAGAGCAGTCAAACTGCTTTATAAAAGGATGAAGAGCAGTCAAACTGTTTTATAAGAGGACGAAGAGCAGTCAAACTGATTTATAATCGGACGAAGAGCAGTGAAACTGTTCTATAGGAGGATGAAGCGCAGTCAAACTGGTTTATAGGAGGATGAAGAGCAGTTAAACTGCTTTATAAAAGGATGAAGAGCAGTCAAACTGATTTATAAGAGGATGAAGAGCAGTCAAACTGCTTTATAAAAAAATGAAGACCAGTCAAACTGTTTTATAAGCGGACGAAGAGCAGTCAAACTGATTTATAATCGGACGAAGAGCAGTCAAACTGATTTATAATCGGACGAAGAGCAGTCAAACGGTTTTATAAGAGGATGAAGAGAGGCAAAATTGATTTATAAGAGGATGAAGAGCAGTCAAACTGCTTTATAAAAGGATGAAGAGCAGTCAAACTGTTTTATACAATGATGTAGAGCAGTCAGACTGTTTTACAAAAGGATGAAAAGCAGTCAACCTGTTTTACAAGAGGATGAAGAGCAGTCAAACTGCGTTATAAAAAGATGAAGAGCAGTCAAACTGTTTTATAAGAGGATGAAGAACAGTCAAACTGATTTATATTCAGATGAAGAGCAGTCAAACTGCTTTATAAAAGGATGAAGAGCAGTCAAACTGATTTATAAGAGGATGAAGAGCAGTCAAACTGATTTATAATCGGATGAAGAGCAGTCAAACTGATTTATAATCGGACGAAGAGCAGTCAAACTGTTCTATAGGAGGATGAAGCGCAGTCAAACAGCTTTATAAAAGGATGAAGAGCAGTCAAACTGTTTTATACAATGATGTAGAGCAGTCAGACTGTTTTACAAAAGGATGAAAAGCAGTCAACCTGTTTTATAAAAGGATGAAGAGCAGTCAAACTGTTTTATAAGAGGACGAAGAGCAGTCAAACTGATTTATAATCGGATGAAGAGCAGTCAAACTGATTTATAAGAGGATGAAGAGCAGTCAAACTGCGTTATAAAAGGATGAAGAGCAGTCAAACGGTTTTATAAGAGGATGGAGAGCAGTCAAACTGATTTATAATCGGACGAAGAGCAGAAAAAACGGTTTTATAAGAGGATGAAGAGCAGTCAAATTGATTTATAAGAGGATGAAGAGCAGTCAAACTGCTTTATAAAAGGATGAAGAGCAGTCAAACTGATTTATAATCGGATGGAGAGCAGTCAAACTGATTTATAAGAGGATGAAGAGCAGTCAAACTGCGTTATAAAAAGATGAAGAGCAGTCAAACTGTTTTATAAGAGGATGAAGAGCAGTCAAACTGATTTATAATCGGATGAAGAGCAGTCAAACTGATTTATAAGAGGATGAAGAGCAGTCAAACTGCTTTATAAAAGGATGAAGAGCAGTCAAACTGTTTTATAAGAGGATGAAGAGCAGTCAAACTGATTTATAATCGGATGAAGAGCAGTCAAACTGATTTTTAAGAGGATGAAGAGCAGTCAAACTGCGTTATAAAAGGATGAAGAGCAGTCAAACTGTTTCATAAGAGGATGAAGAGCAGTCAAACTGATTTATAATCGGATGAAGAGCAGTCAAACTGATTTATAAGAGGATGAAGAGCAGTCAAACAGCGTTATAATAGGATGAAGAGCAGTCAAACTGTTTTATAAGAGGATGAAGAGCAGTCAAACTGATTTATAATCGGAGGAAGAGCAGTCAAACTGATTTATAAGAGGATGAAGAGCAGTCAAACTGCTTTATAAAAGGATGAAGAGCAGTCAAACTGTTTTATAAGAGGACGAAGAGCAGTCAAACTGATTTATAATCGGACGAAGAGCAGTGAAACTGTTCTATAGGAGGATGAAGCGCAGTCAAACTGGTTTATAGGAGGATGAAGAGCAGTTAAACTGCTTTATAAAAGGATGAAGAGCAGTCAAACTGATTTATAAGAGGATGAAGAGCAGTCAAACTGCTTTATAAAAGGATGAAGACCAGTCAAACTGTTTTATAAGCGGACGAAGAGCAGTCAAACTGATTTATAATCGGACGAAGAGCAGTCAAACTGATTTATAATCGGACGAAGAGCAGTCAAACGGTTTTATAAGAGGATGAAGAGAGGCAAAATTGATTTATAAGAGGATGAAGAGCAGTCAAACTGCTTTATAAAAGGATGAAGAGCAGTCAAACTGTTTTATACAATGATGTAGAGCAGTCAGACTGTTTTACAAAAGGATGAAAAGCAGTCAACCTGTTTTACAAGAGGATGAAGAGCAGTCAAACTGCGTTATAAAAAAATGAAGATCAGTCAAACTGTTTTATAAGAGGATGAAGAACAGTCAAATTGATTTATATTCAGATGAAGAGCAGTCAAACTGCTTTATAAAAGGATGAAGAGCAGTCAAACTGATTTATAAGAGGATGAAGAGCAGTCAAACTGATTTATAATCGGATGAAGAGCAGTCAGACTGTTTTACAAGAGGATGAAGAGCAGTCAAACTGCTTTATAAAAGGATGGAGAGCAGTCAAACTGTTTTATAAGAGGACGAAGAGCAGTCAAACTGATTTATAATCGGACGAAGAGCAGTCAAACTGTTCTATAGGAGGATGAAGCGCAGTCAAACAGCTTTATAAAAGGATGAAGAGCAGTCAAACTGTTTTATACAATGATGTAGAGCAGTCAGACTGTTTTACAAAAGGATGAAAAGCAGTCAACCTGTTTTATAAAAGGATGAAGAGCAGTCAAACTGTTTTATAAGAGGACGAAGAGCAGTCAAACTGATTTATAATCGGATGAAGAGCAGTCAAACTGATTTATAAGAGGATGAAGAGCAGTCAAACTGCGTTATAAAAGGATGAAGAGCAGTCAAACGGTTTTATAAGAGGATGGAGAGCAGTCAAACTGATTTATAATCGGACGAAGAGCAGAAAAAACGGTTTTATAAGAGGATGAAGAGCAGTCAAATTGATTTATAAGAGGATGAAGAGCAGTCAAACTGCTTTATAAAAGGATGAAGAGCAGTCAAACTGATTTATAATCGGATGGAGAGCAGTCAAACTGATTTATAAAAGGATGAAGAGCAGTCAAACTGCGTTATAAAAGGATGAAGAGCAGTCAAACTGTTTTATAAGAGGATGAAGAGCAGTCAAACTGATTTATAATCGGATGAAGAGCAGTCAAACTGATTTATAAGAGGATGAAGAGCAGTCAAACTGCTTTATAAAAGGATGAAGAGCAGTCAAACTGTTTTATAAGAGGATGAAGAGCAGTCAAACTGATTTATAATCGGATGAAGAGCAGTCAAACTGATTTATAAGAGGATGAAGAGCAGTCAAACTGCGTTATAAAAGGATGAAGAGCAGTCAAACTGTTTTATAAGAGGATGAAGAGCAGTCAAACTGATTTATAATCGGATGAAGAGCAGTCAAACTGATTTATAAGAGGATGAAGAGCAGTCAAACTGCTTTATAAAAGGATGAAGAGCAGTCAAACTGTTTTATAAGAGGACGAAGAGCAGTCAAACTGTTTTATAAGAGGACGAAGAGCAGTCAAACTGTTCTATAGGAGGATGAAGCGCAGTCAAACTGGTTTATAGGAGGATGAAGAGCAGTCAAACTGATTTATAAAAGGATGAAGAGCAGTCAAACTGTTTTATACAATGATGTCGAGCAGTCAGACTGTTTCACAAAAGGATGAAGAGCAGTCAACCTGTTTTACAAGAGGATGAAGAGCAGTCAAACTGCGTTATAAAAAGATGAAGAGCAGTCAAACTGTTTTATAAGAGGATGAAGAGCAGTCAAACTGATTTATAATCGGATGAAGAGCAGTCAGACTGTTTTACAAGAGGATGAAGAGCAGTCAAACTGCTTTATAAAAGGATGAAGAGCAGTCAAACTGTTTTATAAGAGGACGAAGAGCAGTCAAACTGAGTCATAATCGGATGAAGAGCAGTCAAACTGATTTATAAGAGGATGAAGAGCAGTCAAACTGCTTTATAAAAGGATGAAGAGCAGTTAAAACTGTTTTATAAGAGGACGAAGAGCAGTCAAACTGATTTATAATCGGACGAAGAGCAGTCAAACGGTTTTATAAGAGGATGAAGAGCAGTCAAATTGATTTATAAGAGGATGAAGAGCAGTCAAACTGCTTTATAAAAGGATGAAGAGCAGTCAAACTGTTTTATACAATGATGTCGAGCAGTCAGACTGTTTCACAAAAGGATGAAGAGCAGTCAACCTGTTTTACAAGAGGATGAAGAGCAGTCAAACTGCGTTATAAAAAGATGAAGAGCAGTCAAACTGTTTTATAAGAGGATGAAGAGCAGTCAAACTGATTTATAATCGGATGAAGAGCAGTCAGACTGTTTTAAAAGAGGATGAAGAGCAGTCAAACTGCTTTATAAAAGGATGAAGAGCAGTCAAACTGTTTTATAAGAGGACGAAGAGCAGTCAAACTGAGTTATAATCGGACGAAGAGCAGTCAAACTGTTCTATAGGAGGATGAAGCGCAGTCAAACTGGTTTATAGGAGGATGAAGAGCAGTCAAACTGCTTTATAAGAGGATGAAGAGCAGTCAAACTGATTTATAAGAGGATGAAGAGCAGTCAAACTGCTTTATAAAAGGATGAAGAGCAGTCAAACTGTTTTATAAGCGGACGAAGAGCAGTCCAACTGATTTATAATCGGACGAAGAGCAGTCAAACTGATTTATAATCGGATGAAGAGCAGTCAAACTGATTTATAAGAGGATGAAGAGCAGTCAAACTGCGTTATAAAAGGATGAAGAGCAGTAAAACTGTTTTATAAGAGGATGAAGAGCAGTCAAACTGATTTATAATCGGATGAAGAGCAGTCAAACTGTTTTATATGAGGATGAAGAGCAGTCACACTGATTTATAAAAGGATGAAGAGCAGTCAAACTGATTTATAAGAGGATGAAGAGCAGTCAAAATGCGTTATAAAAGGATGAAGAGCAGTCAAACTGCTTTATAAAAGGATGAAGAGCAGTCAAACTGTTTTATACAATGATGTAGAGCAGTCAGACTGTTTTACAAAAGGATGAAAAGCAGTCAACCTGTTTTACAAGAGGATGAAGAGCAGTCAAACTGCGTTATAAAAAGATGAAGAGCAGTCAAACTGTTTTATAAGAGGATGAAGAGCAGTCAAACTGATTTATATTCAGATGAAGAGCAGTCAAACTGCTTTATAAAAGGATGAAGAGCAGTCAAACTGATTTATAAGAGGATGAAGAGCAGTCAAACTGATTTATAATCGGATGAAGAGCAGTCAGACTGTTTTACAAGAGGATGAAGAGCAGTCAAACTGCTTTATAAAAGGATGGAGAGCGGTCAAACTGTTTTATAAGAGGACGAAGAGCAGTCAAACTGAGTTATAATCGGACGAAGAGCAGTCAAACTGTTCTATAGGAGGATGAAGCGCAGTCAAACTGGTTTATAGGAGGATGAAGAGCAGTCAAACTGCTTTATAAGAGGATGAAGAGCAGTCAAACTGATTTATAAGAGGATGAAGAGCAGTCAAACTGCTTTATAAAAGGATGAAGAGCAGTCAAACTGTTTTATAAGCGGACGAAGAGCAGTCCAACTGCTTTATAAGAGGACGAAGAGCAGTCAAACTGATTTATAATCGGATGAAGAGCAGTCAAACTGATTTATAAGAGGATGAAGAGCAGTCAAACTGCGTTATAAAAGGATGAAGAGCAGTAAAACTGTTTTATAAGAGGATGAAGAGCAGTCAAACTGATTTATAATCGGATGAAGAGCAGTCAAACTGTTTTATATGAGGATGAAGAGCAGTCACACTGATTTATAAAAGGATGAAGAGCAGTCAAACTGATTTATAAGAGGATGAAGAGCAGTCAAAATGCGTTATAAAAGGATGAAGAGCAGTCAAACTGCTTTATAAAAGGATGAAGAGCAGTCAAACTGTTTTATACAATGATGTAGAGCAGTCAGACTGTTTTACAAAAGGATGAAAAGCAGTCAACCTGTTTTACAAGAGGATGAAGAGCAGTCAAACTGCGTTATAAAAAGATGAAGAGCAGTCAAACTGTTTTATAAGAGGATGAAGAGCAGTCAAACTGATTTATATTCAGATGAAGAGCAGTCAAACTGCTTTATAAAAGGATGAAGAGCAGTCAAACTGATTTATAAGAGGATGAAGAGCAGTCAAACTGATTTATAATCGGATGAAGAGCAGTCAGACTGTTTTACAAGAGGATGAAGAGCAGTCAAACTGCTTTATAAAAGGATGGAGAGCGGTCAAACTGTTTTATAAGAGGACGAAGAGCAGTCAAACTGATTTATAATCGGACGAAGAGCAGTCAAACTGTTCTATAGGAGGATGAAGCGCAGTCAAACAGCTTTATAAAAGGATGAAGAGCAGTCAAACTGATTTATAATCGGATGAAGAGCAGTCAGACTGTTTTACAAAAGGATGAAAAGCAGTCAACCTGTTTTATAAAAGGATGAAGAGCAGTCAAACTGTTTTATAAGAGGACGAAGAGCAGTCAAACTGATTTATAATCGGATGAAGAGCAGTCAAACTGATTTATAAGAGGATGAAGAGCAGTCAAACTGCGTTATAAAAGGATGAAGAGCAGTCAAACGGTTTTATAAGAGGATGAAGAGCAGTCAAACTGATTTATAATCGGACGAAGAGCAGAAAAAACGGTTTTATAAGAGGATGAAGAGCAGTCAAATTGATTTATAAGAGGATGAAGAGCAGTCAAACTGCTTTATAAAAGGATGAAGAGCAGTCAAACTGATTTATAATCGGATGGAGAGCAGTCAAACTGATTTATAAGAGGATGAAGAGCAGTCAAACTGCGTTATAAAAGGATGAAGAGCAGTCAAACGGTTTTATAAGAGGATGAAGAGCAGTCAAACTGATTTATAATCGGATGAAGAGCAGTCAAACTGATTTATAAGAGGATGAAGAGCAGTCAAACTGCTTTATAAAAGGATGAAGAGCAGTCAAACTGTTTTATAAGAGGATGAAGAGCAGTCAAACTGATTTATAATCGGATGAAGAGCAGTCAAACTGATTTATAAGAGGATGAAGAGCAGTCAAACTGCGTTATAAAAGGATGAAGAGCAGTCAAACTGTTTTATAAGAGGATGAAGAGCAGTCAAACTGATTTATAATCGGATGAAGAGCAGTCAAACTGATTTATAAGAGGATGAAGAGCAGTCAAACTGCTTTATAAAAGGATGAAGAGCAGTCAAACTGTTTTATAAGAGGACGAAGAGCAGTCAAACTGTTTTATAAGAGGACGAAGAGCAGTCAAACTGTTCTATAGGAGGATGAAGCGCAGTCAAACTGGTTTATAGGAGGATGAAGAGCAGTCAAACTGCTTTATAAAAGGATGAAGAGCAGTCAAACTGATTTATAATCGGATGAAGAGCAGTCAGACTGTTTTACAAGAGGATGAAGAGCAGTCAAACTGCTTTATAAAAGGATGAAGAGCAGTCAAACTGTTTTATAAGAGGACGAAGAGCAGTCAAACTGAGTTATAATCGGATGAAGAGCAGTCAAACTGATTTATAAGAGGATGAAGAGCAGTCAAACTGCTTTATAAAAGGATGAAGAGCAGTCAAACTGTTTTATAAGAGGACGAAGAGCAGTCAAACTGATTTATAATCGGACGAAGAGCAGTCAAACGGTTTTATAAGAGGATGAAGAGCAGTCAAATTGATTTATAAGAGGATGAAGAGCAGTCAAACTGCTTTATAAAAGGATGAAGAGCAGTCAAACTGTTTTATACAATGATGTCGAGCAGTCAGACTGTTTCACAAAAGGATGAAGAGCAGTCAACCTGTTTTACAAGAGGATGAAGAGCAGTCAAACTGCGTTATAAAAAGATGAAGAGCAGTCAAACTGTTTTATAAGAGGATGAAGAGCAGTCAAACTGATTTATAATCGGATGAAGAGCAGTCAGACTGTTTTACAAGAGGATGAAGAGCAGTCAAACTGCTTTATAAAAGGATGAAGAGCAGTCAAACTGTTTTATAAGAGGACGAAGAGCAGTCAAACTGAGTTATAATCGGATGAAGAGCAGTCAAACTGATTTATAAGAGGATGAAGAGCAGTCAAAATGCGTTATAAGAGGATGAAGAGCAGTCAAACTGCTTTATAAAAGGATGAAGAGCAGTCAAACTGTTTTATAAGCGGACGAAGAGCAGTCCAACTGATTTATAATTGGACGAAGAGCAGTCAAACTGATTTATAATCGGATGAAGAGCAGTCAAACTGATTTATAAGAGGATGAAGAGCAGTCAAACTGCGTTATAAAAGGATGAAGAGCAGTCAAACTGTTTTATAAGAGGATGAAGAGCAGTCAAACTGATTTATAATAGGATGAAGAGCAGTCAAACTGATTTATAAGAGGATGAAGAGCAGTCAAAATGCGTTATAAAAGGATGAAGAGCAGTCAAACTGATTTATAATCGGATGAATAGCAGTCAAACTGATTTATAATCGGATGAAGAGCAGTCAAACTGATTTATAAGAGGATGAAGAGCAGTCAAACTGCGTTATAAAAGGATGAAGAGCAGTCAAACTGTTTTATAAGAGGATGAAGAGCAGTCAAACTGATTTATAATCGGAGGAAGAGCAGTCAAACTGATTTATAAGAGGATGAAGAGCAGTCAAACTGCTTTATAAAAGGATGAAGAGCAGTCAAACTGTTTTATAAGAGGACGAAGAGCAGTCAAACTGATTTATAATCGGACGAAGAGCAGTCAAACTGTTCTATAGGAGGATGAAGCGCAGTCAAACTGGTTTATAGGAGGATGAAGAGCAGTTAAACTGCTTTATAAAAGGATGAAGAGCAGTCCAACTGATTTATAAGAGGATGAAGAGCAGTCAAACTGCTTTATAAAAGGATGAAGAGCAGTCAAACTGTTTTATAAGCGGACGGAGAGCAGTCAAACTGATTTATAATCGGACGAAGAGCAGTCAAATTGATTTATAATCGGACGAAGAGCAGTCAAACGGTTTTATAAGAGGATGAAGAGCGGTCAAATTGATTTATAAGAGGATGAAGAGCAGTCAAACTGCTTTATAAAAGGATGAAGAGCAGTCAAACTGTTTTATACAATGATGTAAAACAGTCAGACTGTTTTACAAAAGGATGAAGAGCAGTCAGACTGTTTTATAAAAGGATGGAGAGCAGTCAAACTGCTTTATAAAAGGATGGAGAGCAGTCAAACTGTTTTATAAGAGGACGAAGAGCAGTCAAACTGATTTATAATCGGACGAAGAGCAGTCAAACTGTTCTATAGGAGGATGAAGCGCAGTCAAACAGCTTTATAAAAGGATGAAGAGCAGTCAAACTGTTTTATACAATGATGTAGAGCAGTCAGACTGTTTTACAAAAGGATGAAAAGCAGTCAACCTGTTTTACAAGAGGATGAAGAGCAGTCAAACTGCGTTATAAAAAGATGAAAAGCAGTCAAACTGTTTTATAAGAGGATGAAGAGCAGTCAAACTGATTTATAATCAGATGAAGAGCAGTCAGACTGTTTTACAAGAGGATGAAGAGCAGTCAAACTGCTTTATAAAAAGATGAAGAGCAGTCAAACTGTTTTATAAGAGGACGAAGAGCAGTCAAACTGATTTATAATCGGACGAAGAGCAGAAAAAACGGTTTTATAAGAGGATGAAGAGCAGTCAAATTGATTTATAAGAGGATGAAGAGCAGTCAAACTGCTTTATAAAAGGATGAAGAGCAGTCAAACTGTTTTATACAATGATGTCGAGCAGTCAGACTGTTTCACAAAAGGATGAAGAGCAGTCAACCTGTTTTACAAGAGGATGAAGAGCAGTCAAACTGCGTTATAAAAAGATGAAGAGCAGTCAAACTCTTTTATAAGAGGATGAAGAGCAGTCAAACTGATTTATAATCGGATGAAGAGCAGTCAGACTGTTTTAAAAGAGGATGAAGAGCAGTCAAACTGCTTTATAAAAGGATGAAGAGCAGTCAAACTGTTTTATAAGAGGACGAAGAGCAGTCAAACTGAGTTATAATCGGACGAAGAGCAGTCAAACTGTTCTATAGGAGGATGAAGCGCAGTCAAACTGGTTTATAGGAGGATGAAGAGCAGTCAAACTGCTTTATAAGAGGATGAAGAGCAGTCAAACTGATTTATAAGAGGATGAAGAGCAGTCAAACTGCTTTATAAAAGGATGAAGAGCAGTCAAACTGTTTTATAAGCGGACGAAGAGCAGTCCAACTGATTTATAATCGGACGAAGAGCAGTCAAACTGATTTATAATCGGATGAAGAGCAGTCAAACTGATTTATAAGAGGATGAAGAGCAGTCAAACTGCGTTATAAAAGGATGAAGAGCAGTCAAACTGTTTTATAAGAGGATGAAGAGCACTCAAACTGATTTATAATCGGATGAAGAGCAGTCAAACTGTTTTATAAGAGGATGAAGAGCAGTCAAACTGATTTATAAAAGGATGAAGAGCAGTCAAATTGATTTATAAGAGGATGAAGAGCAGTCAAAATGCGTTATAAAAGGATGAAGAGCAGTCAAACTGCTTTATAAAAGGATGAAGAGCAGTCAAACTGTTTTATACAATGATGTAGAGCAGTCAAACTGCTTTACAAAAGGATGAAGAGCAGTCAAACTGTTTTACAAGAGGATGAAGAGCAGTCAAACTGCGTTATAAAAAGATGAAGAGCAGTCAAACTGTTTTATAAGAGGATGAAGAGCAGTCAAACTGATTTATATTCAGATGAAGAGCAGTCAAACTGCTTTATAAAAGGATGAAGAGCAGTCAAACTGATTTATAATCGGACGAAGAGCAGTCAAACTGTTCTATAGGAGGATGAAGCGCAGTCAAACAGCTTTATAAAAGGATGAAGAGCAGTCAAACTGTTTTATACAATGATGTAGAGCTGTCAGACTGTTTTACAAAAGGATGAAAAGCAGTCAACCTGTTTTATAAAAGGATGAAGAGCAGTCAAACTGTTTTATAAGAGGACGAAGAGCAGTCAAACTGATTTATAATCGGATGAAGAGCAGTCAAACTGATTTATAAGAGGATGAAGAGCAGTCAAACTGCTTTATAAAAGGATGAAGAGCAGTCAAACTGTTTTATAATCGGATGAAGAGCAGTCAGACTGTTTTACAAGAGGATGAAGAGCAGTCAAACTGCTTTATAAAAGGATGAAGAGCAGTCAAACTGTTTTATAAGAGGACGAAGAGCAGTCAAACTGAGTTATAATCGGATGAAGAGCAGTCAAACTGATTTATAAGAGGATGAAGAGCAGTCAAACTGCTTTATAAAAGGATGAAGAGCAGTCAAACTGTTTTATAAGAGGACGAAGAGCAGTCAAACTGATTTATAATCGGACGAAGAGCAGTCAAACGGTTTTATAAGAGGATGAAGAGCAGTCAAATTGATTTATAAGAGGATGAAGAGCAGTCAAACTGCTTTATAAAAGGATGAAGAGCAGTCAAACTGTTTTATACAATGATGTCGAGCAGTCAGACTGTTTCACAAAAGGATGAAGAGCAGTCAACCTGTTTTACAAGAGGATGAAGAGCAGTCAAACTGCGTTATAAAAAGATGAAGAGCAGTCAAACTGTTTTATAAGAGGATGAAGAGCAGTCAAACTGATTTATTATCGGATGAAGAGCAGTCAGACTGTTTTACAAGAGGATGAAGAGCAGTCAAACTGCTTTATAAAAGGATGAAGAGCAGTCAAACTGTTTTATAAGAGGACGAAGAGCAGTCAAACTGAGTTATAATCGGACGAAGAGCAGTCAAACTGATTTATAAGAGGATGAAGAGCAGTCAAAATGCGTTATAAGAGGATGAAGAGCAGTCAAACTGATTTATAAGAGGATGAAGAGCAGTCAA
The DNA here is from genome assembly GCA_022114975.2 of Lampris megalopsis. Classification (NCBI taxonomy): domain Eukaryota; kingdom Metazoa; phylum Chordata; class Actinopteri; order Lampriformes; family Lampridae; genus Lampris; species Lampris megalopsis. Next base: position 99,840 of record JAJHIY020000795.1, on the reverse strand, counting down.
ACTGCTTTATAAAAGGATGAAGAGCAGTCAAACTGTTTTATAAGCGGACGAAGAGCAGTCCAACTGATTTATAATCGGACGAAGAGCAGTCAAACTGATTTATAATCGGATGAAGAGCAGTCAAACTGATTTATAAGAGGATGAAGAGCAGTCAAACTGCGTTATAAAAGGATGAAGAGCAGTCAAACTGATTTATAATCGGATGAAGAGCAGTCAAACTGATTTATAAGAGGATGAAGAGCAGTCAAAATGCGTTATAAAAGGATGAAGAGCAGTCAAACTGTTTTATAAGAGGATAAAGAGCAGTCAAACTGATTTATAATCGGATGAAGAGCAGTCAAACTGATTTATAAGAGAATGAAGAGCAGTCAAACTGCTTTATAAAAGGATGAAGAGCAGTCAAACTGTTTTATAAGCGGACGAAGAGCAGTCCAACTGATTTATAATCGGACGAAGAGCAGTCAAACTGATTTATAATCGGATGAAGAGCAGTCAAACTGATTTATAAGAGGATGAAGAGCAGTCAAACTGCTTTATAAAAGGATGAAGAGCAGTCAAACTGTTTTATAAGAGGACGAAGAGCAGTCAAACTGATTTATAATAGGACGAAGAGCAGTCAAACTGTTCTATAGGAGGATGAAGCGCAGTCAAACTGGTTTATAGGAGGATGAAGAGCAGTCAAACTGCTTTATAAAAGGATGAAGACCAGTCAAACTGTTTTATAAGAGGATGAAGAGCAGTCAAACTGATTTATAATCGGATGAAGAGCAGTCAAACTGTTTTATAAGAGGACGAAGAGCAGTCAAACTGAGTTATAATCGGATGAAGAGCAGTCAAACTGATTTATAAGAGGACGAAGAGCAGTCAAACTGATTTATAATCGGATGAATAGCAGTCAAACTGATTTATAATCGGATGAAGAGCAGTCAAACTGATTTATAAGAGGATGAAGAGCAGTCAAACTGCGTTATAAAAGGATGAAGAGCAGTCAAACTGTTTTATAAGAGGATGAAGAGCAGTCAAACTGATTTATAATCGGAGGAAGAGCAGTCAAACTGATTTATAAGAGGATGAAGAGCAGTCAAACTGCTTTATAAAAGGATGAAGAGCAGTCAAACTGTTTTATAAGAGGACGAAGAGCAGTCAAACTGATTTATAATCGGACGAAGAGCAGTCAAACTGTTCTATAGGAGGATGAAGCGCAGTCAAACTGGTTTATAGGAGGATGAAGAGCAGTTAAACTGCTTTATAAAAGGATGAAGAGCAGTCCAACTGATTTATAAGAGGATGAAGAACAGTCAAACTGCTTTATAAAAGGATGAAGAGCAGTCAAACTGTTTTATAAGCGGACGAAGAGCAGTCAAACTGATTTATAATCGGACGAAGAGCAGTCAAACTGATTTATAATCTGACGAAGAGCAGTCAAACGGTTTTATAAGAGGATGAAGAGCGGTCAAATTGATTTATAAGAGGATGAAGAGCAGTCAAACTGCTTTATAAAAGGATGAAGAGCAGTCAAACTGTTTTATACAATGATGTAGAACAGTCAGACTGTTTTACAAAAGGATGAAAAGCAGTCAACCTGTTTTACAAGAGGATGAAGAGCAGTCAAACTGCGTTATAAAAAGATGAAGAGCAGTCAAACTGTTTTATAAGAGGATGAAGAGCAGTCAAACTGATTTATATTCAGATGAAGAGCAGTCAAACTGCTTTATAAAAGGATGAAGAGCAGTCAAACTGATTTATAAGAGGATGAAGAGCAGTCAAACTGATTTATAATCGGATGAAGAGCAGTCAGACTGTTTTACAAGAGGATGAAGAGCAGTCAAACTGCTTTATAAAAGGATGGAGAGCAGTCAAACTGTTTTATAAGAGGACGAAGAGCAGTCAAACTGATTTATAATCGGACGAAGAGCAGTCAAACTGTTCTATAGGAGGATGAAGCGCAGTCAAACAGCTTTATAAAAGGATGAAGAGCAGTCAAACTGTTTTATACAATGATGTAGAGCAGTCAGACTGTTTTACAAAAGGATGAAAAGCAGTCAACCTGTTTTACAAGAGGATGAAGAGCAGTCAAACTGCGTTGTAAAAAGATGAAAACCAGTCAAACTGTTTTATAAGAGGATGAAGAGCAGTCAAACTGATTTATAATCAGATGAAGAGCAGTCAGACTGTTTTACAAGAGGATGAAGAGCAGTCAACCTGTTTTACAAGAGGACGAAGAGCAGTCAAACGGTTTTATAAGAGGATGAAGAGCAGTCAAACTGATTTATAATCGGACGAAGAGCAGAAAAAACGGTTTTATAAGAGGATGAAGAGCAGTCAAATTGATTTATAAGAGGATGAAGAGCAGTCAAACTGCTTTATAAAAGGATGAAGAGCAGTCAAACTGATTTATAATCGGATGAAGAGCAGTCAAACTGATTTATAAGAGGATGAAGAGCAGTCAAACTGCGTTATAAAAGGATGAAGAGCAGTCAAACTGTTTTATAAGAGGATGAAGAGCAGTAAAACTGATTTATAATCGGATGAAGAGCAGTCAAACTCATTTATAAGAGGATGAAGAGCAGTCAAACTGCTTTATAAAAGGATGAAGAGCAGTCAAACTGTTTTATAAGAGGATGAAGAGCAGTCAAACTGATTTGTAATCGGATGAAGAGCAGTCAAACTGATTTGTAATCGGATGAAGAGCAGTCAAACTGATTTATAAGAGGATGAAGAGCAGTCAAACTGCGTTATAAAAGGATGAAGAGCAGTCAAACTGTTTTATAAGAGGATGAAGAGCAGTCAAACTGATTTATAATCGGATGAAGAGCAGTCAAACTGATTTATAAGAGGATGAAGAGCAGTCAAACTGCTTTATAAAAGGATGAAGAGCAGTCAAACTGTTTTATAAGAGGACGAAGAGCAGTCAAACTGTTTTATAAGAGGACGAAGAGCAGTCAAACTGTTCTATAGGAGGATGAAGCGCAGTCAAACTGGTTTATAGGAGGATGAAGAGCAGTCAAACTGCTTTATAAAAGGATGAAGAGCAGTCAAACTGATTTATAAGAGGATGAAGAGCAGTCAAACTGCTTTATAAAAGGATGAAGAGCAGTCAAACTGTTTTATAAGCGGACGAGGAGCAGTCAAACTGATTTATAATCGGACGAAGAGCAGTCAAACTGATTTATAATCGGACGAAGAGCAGTCAAACGGTTTTATAAGAGGATGAAGAGCAGTCAAATTGATTTATAAGAGGATGAAGAGCAGTCAAACTGCTTTATAAAAGGATGAAGAGCAGTCAAACTGTTTTATAGAATGATGTCGAGCAGTCAGACTGTTTCACAAAAGGATGAAGAGCAGTCAACCTGTTTTACAAGAGGATGAAGAGCAGTCAAACTGCGTTATAAAAAGATGAAGAGCAGTCAAACTGTTTTATAAGAGGATGAAGAGCAGTCAAACTGATTTATAATCGGATGAAGAGCAGTCAGACTGTTTTACAAGAGGATGAAGAGCAGTCAAACTGCTTTATAAAAGGATGAAGAGCAGTCAAACTGTTTTATAAGAGGACGAAGAGCAGTCAAACTGAGTTATAATCGGACGAAGAGCAGTCAAACTGTTCTATAGGAGGATGAAGCGCAGTCAAACTGGTTTATAGGAGGATGAAGAGCAGTCAAACTGCTTTATAAGAGGATGAAGAGCAGTCAAACTGATTTATAAGAGGATGAAGAGCAGTCAAACTGCTTTATAAAAGGATGAAGAGCAGTCAAACTGTTTTATAAGCGGACGAAGAGCAGTCCAACTGATTTATAATCGGACGAAGAGCAGTCAAACTGATTTATAATCGGATGAAGAGCAGTCAAACTGATTTATAAGAGGATGAAGAGCAGTCAAACTGCGTTATAAAAGGATGAAGAGCAGTCAAACTGTTTTATAAGAGGATGAAGAGCAGTCGAACTGATTTATAATCGGATGAAGAGCAGTCAAACTGATTTATAAGAGGATGAAGAGCAGTCAAAATGCGTTATAAAAGGATGAAGAGCAGTCAAACTGTTTTATAAGAGGATGAAGAGCAGTCAAACTGATTTATAATCGGATGAAGAGCAGTCAAACTGATTTATAAGAGAATGAAGAGCAGTCAAACTGCTTTATAAAAGGATGAAGAGCAGTCAAACTGTTTTATAAGAGGACGAAGAGCAGTCAAACTGATTTATAATCGGACGAAGAGCAGTCAAACTGTTCTATAGGAGGATGAAGCGCAGTGAAACTGGTTTATAGGAGGATGAAGAGCAGTCAAACTGCTTTATAAAAGGATGAAGAGCAGTCAAACTGATTTATAAGAGGATGAAGAGCAGTCAAACTGCTTTATAAAAGGATGAAGAGCAGTCAAACTGATTTATAAGCGGACGAAGAGCAGTCAAACTGATTTATAATCGGACGAAGAGTAGTCAAACTGATTTATAATCGGACGAAGAGCAGTCAAACGGTTTTATAAGAGGATGAAGAGCGGTCAAATTGATTTATAAGAGGATGAAGAGCAGTCAAACTGCTTTATAAAAGGATGAAGAGCAGTCAAACTGTTTTATACAATGATGTAGAGCAGTCAGACTGTTTTACAAAAGGATGAAAAGCAGTCAACCTGTTTTACAAGAGGATGAAGAGCAGTCAAACTGCGTTATAAAAAGATGAAGAGCAGTCAAACTGTTTTATAAGAGGATGAAGAGCAGTCAAACTGATTTATAATCGGACGAAGAGCAGTCAAACTGATTTATAATCGGATGAATAGCAGTCAAACTGATTTATAATCGGATGAAGAGCAGTCAAACTGATTTATAAGAGGATGAAGAGCACTCAAACTGCGTTATAAAAGGATGAAGAGCAGTCAAACTGTTTTATAAGAGGATGAAGAGCTGTCAAACTGTTTTATACGAGGATGTAGAGCAGTCAGACTGTTTTACAAGAGGATGAAGAGCAGTCAAACTGATTTATAATCGGACGAAGAGCAGTCAAACGGTTTTATAAGAGGATGAAGAGCGGTCAAATTGATTTATAAGAGGATGAAGAGCAGTCAAACTGCTTTATAAAAGGATGAAGAGCAGTCAAACTGTTTTATACAATGATGTAGAGCAGTCAGACTGTTTTACAAAAGGATGAAAAGCAGTCAACCTGTTTTACAAGAGGATGAAGAGCAGTCAAATGCGTTATAAAAAGATGAAGAGCAGTCAAACTGTTTTATAAGAGGATGAAGAGCAGTCAAACTGATTTATAATCGGATGAAGAGCAGTCAGACTGTTTTACAAGAGGATGAAGAGCAGTCAAACTGCTTTATAAAAGGATGAAGAGCAGTCAAACTGTTTTATAAGAGGACGAAGAGCAGTCAAACTGAGTTATAAGAGGACGAAGAGCAGTCAAACTGTTTTATAAGAGGACGAAGAGCAGTCAAACTGTTCTATAGGAGGATGAAGCGCAGTCAAACTGGTTTATAGGAGGATGAAGAGCAGTCAAACTGCTTTATAAAAGGATGAAGAGCAGTCAAACTGATTTATAATCGGATGAAGAGCAGTCAGACTGTTTTACAAGAGGATGAAGAGCAGTCAAACTGCTTTATAAAAGGATGAAGAGCAGTCAAACTGTTTTATAAGAGGACGAAGAGCAGTCAAACTGAGTTATAATCGGATGAAGAGCAGTCAAACTGATTTATAAGAGGATGAAGAGCAGTCAAACTGCTTTATAAAAGGATGAAGAGCAGTCAAACTGTTTTATAAGAGGACGAAGAGCAGTCAAACTGATTTATAATCGGACGAAGAGCAGTCAAACGGTTTTATAAGAGGATGAAGAGCAGTCAAATTGATTTATAAGAGGATGAAGAGCAGTCAAACTGCTTTATAAAAGGATGAAGAGCAGTCAAACTGTTTTATACAATGATGTCGAGCAGTCAGACTGTTCCACAAAAGGATGAAGAGCAGTCAACCTGTTTTACAAGAGGATGAAGAGCAGTCAAACTGCGTTATAAAAAGATGAAGAGCAGTCAAACTGTTTTATAAGAGGATGAAGAGCAGTCAAACTGATTTATAATCGGATGAAGAGCAGTCAGACTGTTTTACAAGAGGATGAAGAGCAGTCAAACTGCTTTATAAAAGGATGAAGAGCAGTCAAACTGTTTTATAAGAGGACGAAGAGCAGTCAAACTGAGTTATAATCGGACGAAGAGCAGTCAAACTGATTTATAAGAGGATGAAGAGCAGTCAAAATGCGTTATAAGAGGATGAAGAGCAGTCAAACTGATTTATAAGAGCATGAAGAGCAGTCAAACTGCTTTATAAAAGGATGAAGAGCAGTCAAACTGTTTTATAAGCGGACGAAGAGCAATCCAACTGATTTATAATCGGACGAAGAGCAGTCAAACTGATTTATAATCGGATGAAGAGCAGTCAAACTGATTTATAAGAGGATGAAGAGCAGTCAAACTGCGTTATAAAAGGATGAAGAGCAGTCAAACTGTTTTATAAGAGGATGAAGAGCAGTCAAACTGATTTATAATAGGATGAAGAGCAGTCAAACTGATTTATAAGAGGATGAAGAGCAGTCAAAATGCGTTATAAAAGGATGAAGAGCAGTCAAACTGTTTTATAAGAGGATAAAGAGCAGTCAAACTGATTTATAATCGGATGAAGAGCAGTCAAACTGTTTTATACAATGATGTAGAGCAGTCAGACTGTTTTACAAAAGGATGAAAAGCAGTCAACCTGTTTTACAAGAGGATGAAGAGCAGTCAAACTGCGTTATAAAAAGATGAAGAGCAGTCAAACTGTTTTATAAGAGGATGAAGAGCAGTCAAACTGATTTATATTCAGATGAAGAGCAGTCAAACTGCTTTATAAAAGGATGAAGAGCAGTCAAACTGATTTATAAGAGGATGAAGAGCAGTCAAACTGATTTATAATCGGATGAAGAGCAGTCAGACTGTTTTACAAGAGGATGAAGAGCAGTCAAACTGCTTTATAAAAGGATGGAGAGCAGTCAAACTGTTTTATAAGAGGACGAAGAGCAGTCAAACTGATTTATAATCGGACGAAGAGCAGTCAAACTGTTCTATAGGAGGATGAGGCGCAGTCAAACAGCTTTATAAAAGGATGAAGAGCAGTCAAACTGTTTTATACAATGATGTAGAGCAGTCAGACTGTTTTACAAAAGGATGAAAAGCAGTCAACCTGTTTTACAAGAGGATGAAGAGCAGTCAAACTGCGTTATAAAAAGATGAAAAGCAGTCAAACTGTTTTATAAGAGGATGAAGAGCAGTCAAACTGATTTATAATCAGATGAAGAGCAGTCAGACTGTTTTACAAGAGGATGAAGAGCAGTCAAACTGCTTTATAAAAGGATGAAGAGCAGTCAACCTGTTTTACAAGAGGACGAAGAGCTGTCAAACTGATTTATAATCGGATGAAGAGCAGTCAAACTGATTTATAAGAGGATGAAGAGCAGTCAAACTGCGTTATAAAAGGATGAAGAGCAGTCAAACGGTTTTATAAGAGGATGAAGAGCAGTCAAACTGATTTATAATCGGACGAAGAGCAGAAAAAACGGTTTTATAAGAGGATGAAGAGCAGTCAAATTGATTTATAAGAGGATGAAGAGCAGTCAAACTGCTTTATAAAAGGATGAAGAGCAGTCAAACTGATTTATAATCGGATGAAGAGCAGTCAAACTGATTTATAAGAGGATGAAGAGCAGTCAAACTGCGTTATAAAAGGATGAAGAGCAGTCAAACTGTTTTATAAGAGGATGAAGAGCAGTAAAACTGATTTATAATCGGATGAAGAGCAGTCAAACTCATTTATAAGAGGATGAAGAGCAGTCAAACTGCTTTATAAAAGGATGAAGAGCAGTCAAACTGTTTTATAAGAGGATGAAGAGCAGTCAAACTGATTTGTAATCGGATGAAGAGCAGTCAAACTGATTTGTAATCGGATGAAGAGCAGTCAAACTGATTTATAAGAGGATGAAGAGCAGTCAAACTGCGTTATAAAAGGATGAAGAGCAGTCAAACTGTTTTATAAGAGGATGAAGAGCAGTCAAACTGTTCTATAGGAGGATGAAGCGCAGTCAAACTGGTTTATAGGAGGATGAAGAGCAGTCAAACTGTTTTATAAGAGGACGAAGAGCAGTCAAACTGTTTTATAAGAGGACGAAGAGCAGTCAAACTGTTCTATAGGAGGATGAAGCGCAGTCAAACTGGTTTATAGGAGGATGAAGAGCAGTCAAACTGCTTTATAAAAGGATGAAGAGCAGTCAAACTGATTTATAAGAGGATGAAGAGCAGTCAAACTGCTTTATAAAAGGATGAAGAGCAGTCAAACTGTTTTATAAGCGGACGAGGAGCAGTCAAACTGATTTATAATCGGACGAAGAGCAGTCAAACTGATTTATAATCGGACGAAGAGCAGTCAAACGGTTTTATAAGAGGATGAAGAGCAGTCAAATTGATTTATAAGAGGATGAAGAGCAGTCAAACTGCTTTATAAAAGGATGAAGAGCAGTCAAACTGTTTTATAGAATGATGTCGAGCAGTCAGACTGTTTCACAAAAGGATGAAGAGCAGTCAACCTGTTTTACAAGAGGATGAAGAGCAGTCAAACTGCGTTATAAAAAGATGAAGAGCAGTCAAACTGTTTTATAAGAGGATGAAGAGCAGTCAAACTGATTTATAATCGGATGAAGAGCAGTCAGACTGTTTTACAAGAGGATGAAGAGCAGTCAAACTGCTTTATAAAAGGATGAAGAGCAGTCAAACTGTTTTATAAGAGGACGAAGAGCAGTCAAACTGAGTTATAATCGGACGAAGAGCAGTCAAACTGTTCTATAGGAGGATGAAGCGCAGTCAAACTGGTTTATAGGAGGATGAAGAGCAGTCAAACTGCTTTATAAGAGGATGAAGAGCAGTCAAACTGATTTATAAGAGGATGAAGAGCAGTCAAACTGCTTTATAAAAGGATGAAGAGCAGTCAAACTGTTTTATAAGCGGACGAAGAGCAGTCCAACTGATTTATAATCGGACGAAGAGCAGTCAAACTGATTTATAATCGGATGAAGAGCAGTCAAACTGATTTATAAGAGGATGAAGAGCAGTCAAACTGCGTTATAAAAGGATGAAGAGCAGTCAAACTGTTTTATAAGAGGATGAAGAGCAGTCGAACTGATTTATAATCGGATGAAGAGCAGTCAAACTGATTTATAAGAGGATGAAGAGCAGTCAAAATGCGTTATAAAAGGATGAAGAGCAGTCAAACTGTTTTATAAGAGGATGAAGAGCAGTCAAACTGATTTATAATCGGATGAAGAGCAGTCAAACTGATTTATAAGAGAATGAAGAGCAGTCAAACTGCTTTATAAAAGGATGAAGAGCAGTCAAACTGTTTTATAAGAGGACGAAGAGCAGTCAAACTGATTTATAATCGGACGAAGAGCAGTCAAACTGTTCTATAGGAGGATGAAGCGCAGTGAAACTGGTTTATAGGAGGATGAAGAGCAGTCAAACTGCTTTATAAAAGGATGAAGAGCAGTCAAACTGATTTATAAGAGGATGAAGAGCAGTCAAACTGCTTTATAAAAGGATGAAGAGCAGTCAAACTGATTTATAAGCGGACGAAGAGCAGTCAAACTGATTTATAATCGGACGAAGAGTAGTCAAACTGATTTATAATCGGACGAAGAGCAGTCAAACGGTTTTATAAGAGGATGAAGAGCGGTCAAATTGATTTATAAGAGGATGAAGAGCAGTCAAACTGCTTTATAAAAGGATGAAGAGCAGTCAAACTGTTTTATACAATGATGTAGAGCAGTCAGACTGTTTTACAAAAGGATGAAAAGCAGTCAACCTGTTTTACAAGAGGATGAAGAGCAGTCAAACTGCGTTATAAAAAGATGAAGAGCAGTCAAACTGTTTTATAAGAGGATGAAGAGCAGTCAAACTGATTTATAATCGGACGAAGAGCAGTCAAACTGATTTATAATCGGATGAATAGCAGTCAAACTGATTTATAATCGGATGAAGAGCAGTCAAACTGATTTATAAGAGGATGAAGAGCACTCAAACTGCGTTATAAAAGGATGAAGAGCAGTCAAACTGTTTTATAAGAGGATGAAGAGCTGTCAAACTGTTTTATACGAGGATGTAGAGCAGTCAGACTGTTTTACAAGAGGATGAAGAGCAGTCAAACTGATTTATAATCGGACGAAGAGCAGTCAAACGGTTTTATAAGAGGATGAAGAGCGGTCAAATTGATTTATAAGAGGATGAAGAGCAGTCAAACTGCTTTATAAAAGGATGAAGAGCAGTCAAACTGTTTTATACAATGATGTAGAGCAGTCAGACTGTTTTACAAAAGGATGAAAAGCAGTCAACCTGTTTTACAAGAGGATGAAGAGCAGTCAAACTGCGTTATAAAAAGATGAAGAGCAGTCAAACTGTTTTATAAGAGGATGAAGAGCAGTCAAACTGATTTATAATCGGATGAAGAGCAGTCAGACTGTTTTACAAGAGGATGAAGAGCAGTCAAACTGCTTTATAAAAGGATGAAGAGCAGTCAAACTGTTTTATAAGAGGACGAAGAGCAGTCAAACTGAGTTATAAGAGGACGAAGAGCAGTCAAACTGTTTTATAAGAGGACGAAGAGCAGTCAAACTGTTCTATAGGAGGATGAAGCGCAGTCAAACTGGTTTATAGGAGGATGAAGAGCAGTCAAACTGCTTTATAAAAGGATGAAGAGCAGTCAAACTGATTTATAATCGGATGAAGAGCAGTCAGACTGTTTTACAAGAGGATGAAGAGCAGTCAAACTGCTTTATAAAAGGATGAAGAGCAGTCAAACTGTTTTATAAGAGGACGAAGAGCAGTCAAACTGAGTTATAATCGGATGAAGAGCAGTCAAACTGATTTATAAGAGGATGAAGAGCAGTCAAACTGCTTTATAAAAGGATGAAGAGCAGTCAAACTGTTTTATAAGAGGACGAAGAGCAGTCAAACTGATTTATAATCGGACGAAGAGCAGTCAAACGGTTTTATAAGAGGATGAAGAGCAGTCAAATTGATTTATAAGAGGATGAAGAGCAGTCAAACTGCTTTATAAAAGGATGAAGAGCAGTCAAACTGTTTTATACAATGATGTCGAGCAGTCAGACTGTTCCACAAAAGGATGAAGAGCAGTCAACCTGTTTTACAAGAGGATGAAGAGCAGTCAAACTGCGTTATAAAAAGATGAAGAGCAGTCAAACTGTTTTATAAGAGGATGAAGAGCAGTCAAACTGATTTATAATCGGATGAAGAGCAGTCAGACTGTTTTACAAGAGGATGAAGAGCAGTCAAACTGCTTTATAAAAGGATGAAGAGCAGTCAAACTGTTTTATAAGAGGACGAAGAGCAGTCAAACTGAGTTATAATCGGACGAAGAGCAGTCAAACTGATTTATAAGAGGATGAAGAGCAGTCAAAATGCGTTATAAGAGGATGAAGAGCAGTCAAACTGATTTATAAGAGCATGAAGAGCAGTCAAACTGCTTTATAAAAGGATGAAGAGCAGTCAAACTGTTTTATAAGCGGACGAAGAGCAATCCAACTGATTTATAATCGGACGAAGAGCAGTCAAACTGATTTATAATCGGATGAAGAGCAGTCAAACTGATTTATAAGAGGATGAAGAGCAGTCAAACTGCGTTATAAAAGGATGAAGAGCAGTCAAACTGCGTTATAAAAAGATGAAGAGCAGTCAAACTGTTTTATAAGAGGACGAAGAGCAGTCAAACTGTTTTATAAGAGGACGAAGAGCAGTCAAACTGTTCTATAGGAGGATGAAGCGCAGTCAAACTGGTTTATAGGAGGATGAAGAGCAGTCAAACTGCTTTATAAAAGGATGAAGAGCAGTCAAACTGATTTATAATCGGATGAAGAGCAGTCAAACTGCTTTATAAAAGGATGAAGAGCAGTCAAACTGTTTTATAAGCGGACGAGGAGCAGTCAAACTGATTTATAATCGGACGAAGAGCAGTCAAACTGATTTATAATCGGACGAAGAGCAGTCAAACGGTTTTATAAGAGGATGAAGAGCAGTCAAATTGATTTATAAGAGGATGAAGAGCAGTCAAACTGCTTTATAAAAGGATGAAGAGCAGTCAAACTGTTTTATAGAATGATGTCGAGCAGTCAGACTGTTTCACAAAAGGATGAAGAGCAGTCAACCTGTTTTACAAGAGGATGAAGAGCAGTCAAACTGCGTTATAAAAAGATGAAGAGCAGTCAAACTGTTTTATAAGAGGATGAAGAGCAGTCAAACTGATTTATAATCGGATGAAGAGCAGTCAGACTGTTTTACAAGAGGATGAAGAGCAGTCAAACTGCTTTATAAAAGGATGAAGAGCAGTCAAACTGTTTTATAAGAGGACGAAGAGCAGTCAAACTGAGTTATAATCGGACGAAGAGCAGTCAAACTGTTCTATAGGAGGATGAAGCGCAGTCAAACTGGTTTATAGGAGGATGAAGAGCAGTCAAACTGCTTTATAAGAGGATGAAGAGCAGTCAAACTGATTTATAAGAGGATGAAGAGCAGTCAAACTGCTTTATAAAAGGATGAAGAGCAGTCAAACTGTTTTATAAGCGGACGAAGAGCAGTCCAACTGATTTATAATCGGACGAAGAGCAGTCAAACTGATTTATAATCGGATGAAGAGCAGTCAAACTGATTTATAAGAGGATGAAGAGCAGTCAAACTGCGTTATAAAAGGATGAAGAGCAGTCAAACTGTTTTATAAGAGGATGAAGAGCAGTCGAACTGATTTATAATCGGATGAAGAGCAGTCAAACTGATTTATAAGAGGATGAAGAGCAGTCAAAATGCGTTATAAAAGGATGAAGAGCAGTCAAACTGTTTTATAAGAGGATGAAGAGCAGTCAAACTGATTTATAATCGGATGAAGAGCAGTCAAACTGATTTATAAGAGAATGAAGAGCAGTCAAACTGCTTTATAAAAGGATGAAGAGCAGTCAAACTGTTTTATAAGAGGACGAAGAGCAGTCAAACTGATTTATAATCGGACGAAGAGCAGTCAAACTGTTCTATAGGAGGATGAAGCGCAGTGAAACTGGTTTATAGGAGGATGAAGAGCAGTCAAACTGCTTTATAAAAGGATGAAGAGCAGTCAAACTGATTTATAAGAGGATGAAGAGCAGTCAAACTGCTTTATAAAAGGATGAAGAGCAGTCAAACTGATTTATAAGCGGACGAAGAGCAGTCAAACTGATTTATAATCGGACGAAGAGTAGTCAAACTGATTTATAATCGGACGAAGAGCAGTCAAACGGTTTTATAAGAGGATGAAGAGCGGTCAAATTGATTTATAAGAGGATGAAGAGCAGTCAAACTGCTTTATAAAAGGATGAAGAGCAGTCAAACTGTTTTATACAATGATGTAGAGCAGTCAGACTGTTTTACAAAAGGATGAAAAGCAGTCAACCTGTTTTACAAGAGGATGAAGAGCAGTCAAACTGCGTTATAAAAAGATGAAGAGCAGTCAAACTGTTTTATAAGAGGATGAAGAGCAGTCAAACTGATTTATAATCGGACGAAGAGCAGTCAAACTGATTTATAATCGGATGAATAGCAGTCAAACTGATTTATAATCGGATGAAGAGCAGTCAAACTGATTTATAAGAGGATGAAGAGCACTCAAACTGCGTTATAAAAGGATGAAGAGCAGTCAAACTGTTTTATAAGAGGATGAAGAGCTGTCAAACTGTTTTATACGAGGATGTAGAGCAGTCAGACTGTTTTACAAGAGGATGAAGAGCAGTCAAACTGATTTATAATCGGACGAAGAGCAGTCAAACGGTTTTATAAGAGGATGAAGAGCGGTCAAATTGATTTATAAGAGGATGAAGAGCAGTCAAACTGCTTTATAAAAGGATGAAGAGCAGTCAAACTGTTTTATACAATGATGTAGAGCAGTCAGACTGTTTTACAAAAGGATGAAAAGCAGTCAACCTGTTTTACAAGAGGATGAAGAGCAGTCAAACTGCGTTATAAAAAGATGAAGAGCAGTCAAACTGTTTTATAAGAGGATGAAGAGCAGTCAAACTGATTTATAATCGGATGAAGAGCAGTCAGACTGTTTTACAAGAGGATGAAGAGCAGTCAAACTGCTTTATAAAAGGATGAAGAGCAGTCAAACTGTTTTATAAGAGGACGAAGAGCAGTCAAACTGAGTTATAAGAGGACGAAGAGCAGTCAAACTGTTTTATAAGAGGACGAAGAGCAGTCAAACTGTTCTATAGGAGGATGAAGCGCAGTCAAACTGGTTTATAGGAGGATGAAGAGCAGTCAAACTGCTTTATAAAAGGATGAAGAGCAGTCAAACTGATTTATAATCGGATGAAGAGCAGTCAGACTGTTTTACAAGAGGATGAAGAGCAGTCAAACTGCTTTATAAAAGGATGAAGAGCAGTCAAACTGTTTTATAAGAGGACGAAGAGCAGTCAAACTGAGTTATAATCGGATGAAGAGCAGTCAAACTGCTTTATAAAAGGATGAAGAGCAGTCAAACTGATTTATAAGAGGATGAAGAGCAGTCAAACTGCTTTATAAAAGGATGAAGAGCAGTCAAACTGATTTATAAGCGGACGAAGAGCAGTCAAACTGATTTATAATCGGACGAAGAGTAGTCAAACTGATTTATAATCGGACGAAGAGCAGTCAAACGGTTTTATAAGAGGATGAAGAGCGGTCAAATTGATTTATAAGAGGATGAAGAGCAGTCAAACTGCTTTATAAAAGGATGAAGAGCAGTCAAACTGTTTTATACAATGATGTAGAGCAGTCAGACTGTTTTACAAAAGGATGAAAAGCAGTCAACCTGTTTTACAAGAGGATGAAGAGCAGTCAAACTGCGTTATAAAAAGATGAAGAGCAGTCAAACTGTTTTATAAGAGGATGAAGAGCAGTCAAACTGATTTATAATCGGACGAAGAGCAGTCAAACTGATTTATAATCGGATGAATAGCAGTCAAACTGATTTATAATCGGATGAAGAGCAGTCAAACTGATTTATAAGAGGATGAAGAGCACTCAAACTGCGTTATAAAAGGATGAAGAGCAGTCAAACTGTTTTATAAGAGGATGAAGAGCTGTCAAACTGTTTTATACGAGGATGTAGAGCAGTCAGACTGTTTTACAAGAGGATGAAGAGCAGTCAAACTGATTTATAATCGGACGAAGAGCAGTCAAACGGTTTTATAAGAGGATGAAGAGCGGTCAAATTGATTTATAAGAGGATGAAGAGCAGTCAAACTGCTTTATAAAAGGATGAAGAGCAGTCAAACTGTTTTATACAATGATGTAGAGCAGTCAGACTGTTTTACAAAAGGATGAAAAGCAGTCAACCTGTTTTACAAGAGGATGAAGAGCAGTCAAACTGCGTTATAAAAAGATGAAGAGCAGTCAAACTGTTTTATAAGAGGATGAAGAGCAGTCAAACTGATTTATAATCGGATGAAGAGCAGTCAGACTGTTTTACAAGAGGATGAAGAGCAGTCAAACTGCTTTATAAAAGGATGAAGAGCAGTCAAACTGTTTTATAAGAGGACGAAGAGCAGTCAAACTGAGTTATAAGAGGACGAAGAGCAGTCAAACTGTTTTATAAGAGGACGAAGAGCAGTCAAACTGTTCTATAGGAGGATGAAGCGCAGTCAAACTGGTTTATAGGAGGATGAAGAGCAGTCAAACTGCTTTATAAAAGGATGAAGAGCAGTCAAACTGATTTATAATCGGATGAAGAGCAGTCAGACTGTTTTACAAGAGGATGAAGAGCAGTCAAACTGCTTTATAAAAGGATGAAGAGCAGTCAAACTGTTTTATAAGAGGACGAAGAGCAGTCAAACTGAGTTATAATCGGATGAAGAGCAGTCAAACTGATTTATAAGAGGATGAAGAGCAGTCAAACTGCTTTATAAAAGGATGAAGAGCAGTCAAACTGTTTTATAAGAGGACGAAGAGCAGTCAAACTGATTTATAATCGGACGAAGAGCAGTCAAACGGTTTTATAAGAGGATGAAGAGCAGTCAAATTGATTTATAAGAGGATGAAGAGCAGTCAAACTGCTTTATAAAAGGATGAAGAGCAGTCAAACTGTTTTATACAATGATGTCGAGCAGTCAGACTGTTCCACAAAAGGATGAAGAGCAGTCAACCTGTTTTACAAGAGGATGAAGAGCAGTCAAACTGCGTTATAAAAAGATGAAGAGCAGTCAAACTGTTTTATAAGAGGATGAAGAGCAGTCAAACTGATTTATAATCGGATGAAGAGCAGTCAGACTGTTTTACAAGAGGATGAAGAGCAGTCAAACTGCTTTATAAAAGGATGAAGAGCAGTCAAACTGTTTTATAAGAGGACGAAGAGCAGTCAAACTGAGTTATAATCGGACGAAGAGCAGTCAAACTGATTTATAAGAGGATGAAGAGCAGTCAAAATGCGTTATAAGAGGATGAAGAGCAGTCAAACTGATTTATAAGAGCATGAAGAGCAGTCAAACTGCTTTATAAAAGGATGAAGAGCAGTCAAACTGTTTTATAAGCGGACGAAGAGCAATCCAACTGATTTATAATCGGACGAAGAGCAGTCAAACTGATTTATAATCGGATGAAGAGCAGTCAAACTGATTTATAAGAGGATGAAGAGCAGTCAAACTGCGTTATAAAAGGATGAAGAGCAGTCAAACTGTTTTATAAGAGGATGAAGAGCAGTCAAACTGATTTATAATAGGATGAAGAGCAGTCAAACTGATTTATAAGAGGATGAAGAGCAGTCAAAATGCGTTATAAAAGGATGAAGAGCAGTCAAACTGATTTATAATCGGATGAAGAGCAGTCAAACTGTTTTATAAGAGGACGAAGAGCAGTCAAACTGAGTTATAATCGGATGAAGAGCAGTCAAACTGATTTATAATCGGACGAAGAGCAGTCAAACTGATTTATAATCGGATGAATAGCAGTCAAACTGATTTATAATCGGATGAAGAGCAGTCAAACTGTTTTATAAGAGGATGAAGAGCAGTCAAACTGATTTATAATCGGAGGAAGAGCAGTCAAACTGATTTATAAGAGGATGAAGAGCAGTCAAACTGCTTTATAAAAGGATGAAGAGCAGTCAAACTGTTTTATAAGAGGACGAAGAGCAGTCAAACTGATTTATAATCGGACGAAGAGCAGTCAAACTGTTCTATAGGAGGATGAAGCGCAGTCAAACTGGTTTATAGGAGGATGAAGAGCAGTTAAACTGCTTTATAAAAGGATGAAGAGCAGTCCAACTGATTTATAAGAGGATGAAGAGCAGTCAAACTGCTTTATAAAAGGATGAAGAGCAGTCAATCTGTTTTATAAGCGGACGAAGAGCAGTCAAACTGATTTATAATCGGACGAAGAGCAGTCAAACTGATTTATAATCGGACGAAGAGCAGTCAAACGGTTTTATAAGAGGATGAAGAGCGGTCAAATTGATTTATAAGAGGATGAAGAGCAGTCAAACTGCTTTATAAAAGGATGAAGAGCAGTCAAACTGTTTTATACAATGATGTAGAACAGTCAGACTGTTTTACAAAAGGATGAAAAGCAGTCAACCTGTTTTACAAGAGGATGAAGAGCAGTCAAACTGCGTTATAAAAAGATGAAGAGCAGTCAAACTGTTTTATAAGAGGATGAAGAGCAGTCAAACTGATTTATATTCAGATGAAGAGCAGTCAAACTGCTTTATAAAAGGATGAAGAGCAGTCAAACTGATTTATAAGAGGATGAAGAGCAGTCAAACTGATTTATAATCGGATGAAGAGCAGTCAGACTGTTTTACAAGAGGATGAAGAGCAGTCAAACTGCTTTATAAAAGGATGGAGAGCAGTCAAACTGTTTTATAAGAGGACGAAGAGCAGTCAAACTGATTTATAATCGGACGAAGAGCAGTCAAACTGTTCTATAGGAGGATGAAGCGCAGTCAAACAGCTTTATAAAAGGATGAAGAGCAGTCAAACTGTTTTATACAATGATGTAGAGCAGTCAGACTGTTTTACAAAAGGATGAAAAGCAGTCAACCTGTTTTACAAGAGGATGAAGAGCAGTCAAACTGCGTTATAAAAAGATGAAAAGCAGTCAAACTGTTTTATAAGAGGATGAAGAGCAGTCAAACTGATTTATAATCAGATGAAGAGCAGTCAGACTGTTTTACAAGAGGATGAAGAGCAGTCAAACTGCTTTATAAAAGGATGAAGAGCAGTCAACGTGTTTTACAAGAGGACGAAGAGCAGTCAAACTGATTTATAATCGGATGAAGAGCAGTCAAACTGATTTATAAGAGGATGAAGAGCAGTCAAACTGCGTTATAAAAGGATGAAGAGCAGTCAAACGGTTTTATAAGAGGATGAAGAGCAGTCAAACTGATTTATAATCGGACGAAGAGCAGAAAAAACGGTTTTATAAGAGGATGAAGAGCAGTCAAATTGATTTATAAGAGGATGAAGAGCAGTCAAACTGCTTTATAAAAGGATGAAGAGCAGTCAAACTGATTTATAATCGGATGAAGAGCAGTCAAACTGATTTATAAGAGGATGAAGAGCAGTCAAACTGCGTTATAAAAGGATGAAGAGCAGTCAAACTGTTTTATAAGAGGATGAAGAGCAGTCAAACTGATTTATAATCGGATGAAGAGCAGTCAAACTGATTTATAAGAGGATGAAGAGCAGTCAAACTGCTTTATAAAAGGATGAAGAGCAGTCAAACTGTTTTATAAGAGGATGAAGAGCAGTCAAACTGATTTGTAATCGGATGAAGAGCAGTCAAACTGATTTATAAGAGGATGAAGAGCAGTCAAACTGCGTTATAAAAGGATGAAGAGCAGTCAAACTGTTTTATAAGAGGATGAAGAGCAGTCAAACTGATTTATAATCGGATGAAGAGCAGTCAAACTGATTTATAAGAGGATGAAGAGCAGTCAAACTGCTTTATAAAAGGATGAAGAGCAGTCAAACTGTTTTATAAGAGGACGAAGAGCAGTCAAACTGTTTTATAAGAGGACGAAGAGCAGTCAAACTGTTCTATAGGAGGATGAAGCGCAGTCAAACTGATTTATAGGAGGATGAAGAGCAGTCAAACTGCTTTATAAAAGGATGAAGAGCAGTCAAACTGATTTATAAGAGGATGAAGAGCAGTCAAACTGCTTTATAAAAGGATGAAGAGCAGTCAAACTGTTTTATAAGCGGACGAGGAGCAGTCAAACTGATTTATAATCGGACGAAGAGCAGTCAAACTGATTTATAATCGGACGAAGAGCAGTCAAACGGTTTTATAAGAGGATGAAGAGCAGTCAAATTGATTTATAAGAGGATGAAGAGCAGTCAAACTGCTTTATAAAAGGATGAAGAGCAGTCAAACTGTTTTATACAATGATGTAGAACAGTCAGACTGTTTTACAAAAGGATGAAAAGCAGTCAACCTGTTTTACAAGAGGATGAAGAGCAGTCAAACTGCGTTATAAAAAGATGAAGAGCAGTCAAACTGTTTTATAAGAGGATGAAGAGCAGTCAAACTGATTTATATTCAGATGAAGAGCAGTCAAACTGCTTTATAAAAGGATGAAGAGCAGTCAAACTGATTTATAAGAGGATGAAGAGCAGTCAAACTGATTTATAATCGGATGAAGAGCAGTCAGACTGTTTTACAAGAGGATGAAGAGCAGTCAAACTGCTTTATAAAAGGATGGAGAGCAGTCAAACTGTTTTATAAGAGGACGAAGAGCAGTCAAACTGATTTATAATCGGACGAAGAGCAGTCAAACTGTTCTATAGGAGGATGAAGCGCAGTCAAACAGCTTTATAAAAGGATGAAGAGCAGTCAAACTGTTTTATACAATGATGTAGAGCAGTCAGACTGTTTTACAAAAGGATGAAAAGCAGTCAACCTGTTTTACAAGAGGATGAAGAGCAGTCAAACTGCGTTATAAAAAGATGAAAAGCAGTCAAACTGTTTTATAAGAGGATGAAGAGCAGTCAAACTGATTTATAATCAGATGAAGAGCAGTCAGACTGTTTTACAAGAGGATGAAGAGCAGTCAAACTGCTTTATAAAAGGATGAAGAGCAGTCAACGTGTTTTACAAGAGGACGAAGAGCAGTCAAACTGATTTATAATCGGATGAAGAGCAGTCAAACTGATTTATAAGAGGATGAAGAGCAGTCAAACTGCGTTATAAAAGGATGAAGAGCAGTCAAACGGTTTTATAAGAGGATGAAGAGCAGTCAAACTGATTTATAATCGGACGAAGAGCAGAAAAAACGGTTTTATAAGAGGATGAAGAGCAGTCAAATTGATTTATAAGAGGATGAAGAGCAGTCAAACTGCTTTATAAAAGGATGAAGAGCAGTCAAACTGATTTATAATCGGATGAAGAGCAGTCAAACTGATTTATAAGAGGATGAAGAGCAGTCAAACTGCGTTATAAAAGGATGAAGAGCAGTCAAACTGTTTTATAAGAGGATGAAGAGCAGTCAAACTGATTTATAATCGGATGAAGAGCAGTCAAACTGATTTATAAGAGGATGAAGAGCAGTCAAACTGCTTTATAAAAGGATGAAGAGCAGTCAAACTGTTTTATAAGAGGATGAAGAGCAGTCAAACTGATTTGTAATCGGATGAAGAGCAGTCAAACTGATTTATAAGAGGATGAAGAGCAGTCAAACTGCGTTATAAAAGGATGAAGAGCAGTCAAACTGTTTTATAAGAGGATGAAGAGCAGTCAAACTGATTTATAATCGGATGAAGAGCAGTCAAACTGATTTATAAGAGGATGAAGAGCAGTCAAACTGCTTTATAAAAGGATGAAGAGCAGTCAAACTGTTTTATAAGAGGACGAAGAGCAGTCAAACTGTTTTATAAGAGGACGAAGAGCAGTCAAACTGTTCTATAGGAGGATGAAGCGCAGTCAAACTGATTTATAGGAGGATGAAGAGCAGTCAAACTGCTTTATAAAAGGATGAAGAGCAGTCAAACTGATTTATAAGAGGATGAAGAGCAGTCAAACTGCTTTATAAAAGGATGAAGAGCAGTCAAACTGTTTTATAAGCGGACGAGGAGCAGTCAAACTGATTTATAATCGGACGAAGAGCAGTCAAACTGATTTATAATCGGACGAAGAGCAGTCAAACGGTTTTATAAGAGGATGAAGAGCAGTCAAATTGATTTATAAGAGGATGAAGAGCAGTCAAACTGCTTTATAAAAGGATGAAGAGCAGTCAAACTGTTTTATAGAATGATGTCGAGCAGTCAGACTGTTTCACAAAAGGATGAAGAGCAGTCAACCTGTTTTACAAGAGGATGAAGAGCAGTCAAACTGCGTTATAAAAAGATGAAGAGCAGTCAAACTGTTTTATAAGAGGATGAAGAGCAGTCAAACTGATTTATAATCGGATGAAGAGCAGTCAGACTGTTTTACAAGAGGATGAAGAGCAGTCAAACTGCTTTATAAAAGGATGAAGAGCAGTCAAACTGTTTTATAAGAGGACGAAGAGCAGTCAAACTGTTCTATAGGAGGATGAAGCGCAGTCAAACTGGTTTATAGGAGGATGAAGAGCAGTCAAACTGCTTTATAAGAGGATGAAGAGCAGTCAAACTGATTTATAAGAGGATGAAGAGCAGTCAAACTGCTTTATAAAAGGATGAAGAGCAGTCAAACTGTTTTATAAGCGGACGAAGAGCAGTCCAACTGATTTATAATCGGACGAAGAGCAGTCAAACTGATTTATAATCGGATGAAGAGCAGTCAAACTGATTTATAAGAGGATGAAGAGCAGTCAAACTGCGTTATAAAAGGATGAAGAGCAGTCAAACTCTTTTATAAGAGGATGAAGAGCAGTCGAACTGATTTATAATCGGATGAAGAGCAGTCAAACTGATTTATAAGAGGATGAAGAGCAGTCAAAATGCGTTATAAAAGGATGAAGAGCAGTCAAACTGTTTTATAAGAGGATGAATAGCAGTCAAACTGATTTATAATCGGATGAAGAGCAGTCAAACTGATTTATAAGAGAATGAAGAGCAGTCAAACTGCTTTATAAAAGGATGAAGAGCAGTCAAACTGTTTTATAAGAGGACGAAGAGCAGTCAAACTGATTTATAATCGGACGAAGAGCAGTCAAACTGTTCTATAGGAGGATGAAGCGCAGTGAAACTGGTTTATAGGAGGATGAAGAGCAGTCAAACTGCTTTATAAAAGGATGAAGAGCAGTCAAACTGATTTATAATCGGATGAAGAGCAGTCAGACTGTTTTACAAGAGGATGAAGAGCAGTCAAACTGCTTTATAAAAGGATGAAGAGCAGTCAAACTGTTTTATAAGAGGACGAAGAGCAGTCAAACTGAGTTATAATCGGACGAAGAGCAGTCAAACTGATTTATAAGAGGATGAAGAGCAGTCAAAATGCGTTATAAGAGGATGAAGAGCAGTCAAACTGATTTATAAGAGCATGAAGAGCAGTCAAACTGCTTTATAAAAGGATGAAGAGCAGTCAAACTGTTTTATAAGCGGACGAAGAGCAATCCAACTGATTTATAATCGGACGAAGAGCAGTCAAACTGATTTATAATCGGATGAAGAGCAGTCAAACTGATTTATAAGAGGATGAAGAGCAGTCAAACTGCGTTATAAAAGGATGAAGAGCAGTCAAACTGTTTTATAAGAGGATGAAGAGCAGTCAAACTGATTTATAATAGGATGAAGAGCAGTCAAACTGATTTATAAGAGGATGAAGAGCAGTCAAAATGCGTTATAAAAGGATGAAGAGCAGTCAAACTGTTTTATAAGAGGATAAAGAGCAGTCAAACTGATTTATAATCGGATGAAGAGCAGTCAAACTGATTTATAAGAGAATGAAGAGCAGTCAAACTGCTTTATAAAAGGATGAAGAGCAGTCAAACTGTTTTATAAGCGGACGAAGAGCAGTCCAACTGATTTATAATCGGACGAAGAGCAGTCAAACTGATTTATAATCGGATGAAGAGCAGTCAAACTGATTTATAAGAGGATGAAGAGCAGTCAAACTGCTTTATAAAAGGATGAAGAGCAGTCAAACTGTTTTATAAGAGGACGAAGAGCAGTCAAACTGAGTTATAATCGGATGAAGAGCAGTCAAACTGATTTATAATCGGACGAAGAGCAGTCAAACTGATTTATAATCGGATGAATAGCAGTCAAACTGATTTATAATCGGATGAAGAGCAGTCAAACTGTTTTATAAGAGGATGAAGAGCAGTCAAACTGCTTTATAAAAGGATGAAGAGCAGTCAAACTGTTTTATAAGAGGACGAAGAGCAGTCAAACTGATTTATAATCGGACGAAGAGCAGTCAAACTGTTCTATAGGAGGATGAAGCGCAGTCAAACTGGTTTATAGGAGGATGAAGAGCAGTTAAACTGCTTTATAAAAGGATGAAGAGCAGTCCAACTGATTTATAAGAGGATGAAGAGCAGTCAAACTGCTTTATAAAAGGATGAAGAGCAGTCAAACTGTTTTATAAGCGGACGAAGAGCAGTCAAACTGATTTATAATCGGACGAAGAGCAGTCAAACTGATTTATAATCGGACGAAGAGCAGTCAAACGGTTTTATAAGAGGATGAAGAGCGGTCAAATTGATTTATAAGAGGATGAAGAGCAGTCAAACTGCTTTATAAAAGGATGAAGAGCAGTCAAACTGTTTTATACAATGATGTAGAACAGTCAGACTGTTTTACAAAAGGATGAAAAGCAGTCAACCTGTTTTACAAGAGGATGAAGAGCAGTCAAACTGCGTTATAAAAAGATGAAGAGCAGTCAAACTGTTTTATAAGAGGATGAAGAGCAGTCAAACTGATTTATATTCAGATGAAGAGCAGTCAAACTGCTTTATAAAAGGATGAAGAGCAGTCAAACTGATTTATAAGAGGATGAAGAGCAGTCAAACTGATTTATAATCGGATGAAGAGCAGTCAGACTGTTTTACAAGAGGATGAAGAGCAGTCAAACTGCTTTATAAAAGGATGGAGAGCAGTCAAACTGTTTTATAAGAGGACGAAGAGCAGTCAAACTGATTTATAATCGGACGAAGAGCAGTCAAACTGTTCTATAGGAGGATGAAGCGCAGTCAAACAGCTTTATAAAAGGATGAAGAGCAGTCAAACTGTTTTATACAATGATGTAGAGCAGTCAGACTGTTTTACAAAAGGATGAAAAGCAGTCAACCTGTTTTACAAGAGGATGAAGAGCAGTCAAACTGCGTTATAAAAAGATGAAAAGCAGTCAAACTGTTTTATAAGAGGATGAAGAGCAGTCAAACTGATTTATAATCAGATGAAGAGCAGTCAGACTGTTTTACAAGAGGATGAAGAGCAGTCAAACTGCTTTATAAAAGGATGAAGAGCAGTCAACGTGTTTTACAAGAGGACGAAGAGCAGTCAAACTGATTTATAATCGGATGAAGAGCAGTCAAACTGATTTATAAGAGGATGAAGAGCAGTCAAACTGCGTTATAAAAGGATGAAGAGCAGTCAAACGGTTTTATAAGAGGATGAAGAGCAGTCAAACTGATTTATAATCGGACGAAGAGCAGAAAAAACGGTTTTATAAGAGGATGAAGAGCAGTCAAATTGATTTATAAGAGGATGAAGAGCAGTCAAACTGCTTTATAAAAGGATGAAGAGCAGTCAAACTGATTTATAATCGGATGAAGAGCAGTCAAACTGATTTATAAGAGGATGAAGAGCAGTCAAACTGCGTTATAAAAGGATGAAGAGCAGTCAAACTGTTTTATAAGAGGATGAAGAGCAGTCAAACTGATTTATAATCGGATGAAGAGCAGTCAAACTGATTTATAAGAGGATGAAGAGCAGTCAAACTGCTTTATAAAAGGATGAAGAGCAGTCAAACTGTTTTATAAGAGGATGAAGAGCAGTCAAACTGATTTGTAATCGGATGAAGAGCAGTCAAACTGATTTATAAGAGGATGAAGAGCAGTCAAACTGCGTTATAAAAGGATGAAGAGCAGTCAAACTGTTTTATAAGAGGATGAAGAGCAGTCAAACTGATTTATAATCGGATGAAGAGCAGTCAAACTGATTTATAAGAGGATGAAGAGCAGTCAAACTGCTTTATAAAAGGATGAAGAGCAGTCAAACTGTTTTATAAGAGGACGAAGAGCAGTCAAACTGTTTTATAAGAGGACGAAGAGCAGTCAAACTGTTCTATAGGAGGATGAAGCGCAGTCAAACTGATTTATAGGAGGATGAAGAGCAGTCAAACTGCTTTATAAAAGGATGAAGAGCAGTCAAACTGATTTATAAGAGGATGAAGAGCAGTCAAACTGCTTTATAAAAGGATGAAGAGCAGTCAAACTGTTTTATAAGCGGACGAGGAGCAGTCAAACTGATTTATAATCGGACGAAGAGCAGTCAAACTGATTTATAATCGGACGAAGAGCAGTCAAACGGTTTTATAAGAGGATGAAGAGCAGTCAAATTGATTTATAAGAGGATGAAGAGCAGTCAAACTGCTTTATAAAAGGATGAAGAGCAGTCAAACTGTTTTATAGAATGATGTCGAGCAGTCAGACTGTTTCACAAAAGGATGAAGAGCAGTCAACCTGTTTTACAAGAGGATGAAGAGCAGTCAAACTGCGTTATAAAAAGATGAAGAGCAGTCAAACTGTTTTATAAGAGGATGAAGAGCAGTCAAACTGATTTATAATCGGATGAAGAGCAGTCAGACTGTTTTACAAGAGGATGAAGAGCAGTCAAACTGCTTTATAAAAGGATGAAGAGCAGTCAAACTGTTTTATAAGAGGACGAAGAGCAGTCAAACTGTTCTATAGGAGGATGAAGCGCAGTCAAACTGGTTTATAGGAGGATGAAGAGCAGTCAAACTGCTTTATAAGAGGATGAAGAGCAGTCAAACTGATTTATAAGAGGATGAAGAGCAGTCAAACTGCTTTATAAAAGGATGAAGAGCAGTCAAACTGTTTTATAAGCGGACGAAGAGCAGTCCAACTGATTTATAATCGGACGAAGAGCAGTCAAACTGATTTATAATCGGATGAAGAGCAGTCAAACTGATTTATAAGAGGATGAAGAGCAGTCAAACTGCGTTATAAAAGGATGAAGAGCAGTCAAACTCTTTTATAAGAGGATGAAGAGCAGTCGAACTGATTTATAATCGGATGAAGAGCAGTCAAACTGATTTATAAGAGGATGAAGAGCAGTCAAAATGCGTTATAAAAGGATGAAGAGCAGTCAAACTGTTTTATAAGAGGATGAAGAGCAGTCAAACTGATTTATAATCGGATGAAGAGCAGTCAAACTGATTTATAAGAGAATGAAGAGCAGTCAAACTGCTTTATAAAAGGATGAAGAGCAGTCAAACTGTTTTATAAGAGGACGAAGAGCAGTCAAACTGATTTATAATCGGACGAAGAGCAGTCAAACTGTTCTATAGGAGGATGAAGCGCAGTGAAACTGGTTTATAGGAGGATGAAGAGCAGTCAAACTGCTTTATAAAAGGATGAAGAGCAGTCAAACTGATTTATAAGAGGATGAAGAGCAGTCAAACTGCTTTATAAAAGGATGAAGAGCAGTCAAACTGTTTTATAAGCGGACGAAGAGCAGTCAAACTGATTTATAATCGGACGAAGAGTAGTCAAACTGATTTATAATCGGACGAAGAGCAGTCAAACGGTTTTATAAGAGGATGAAGAGCGGTCAAATTGATTTATAAGAGGATGAAGAGCAGTCAAACTGCTTTATAAAAGGATGAAGAGCAGTCAAACTGTTTTATACAATGATGTAGAGCAGTCAGACTGTTTTACAAAAGGTTGAAAAGCAGTCAACCTGTTTTACAAGAGGATGAAGAGCAGTCAAACTGCGTTATAAAAAGATGAAGAGCAGTCAAACTGTTTTATAAGAGGATGAAGAGCAGTCAAACTGATTTATAATCGGACGAAGAGCAGTCAAACTGATTTATAATCGGATGAATAGCAGTCAAACTGATTTATAATCGGATGAAGAGCAGTCAAACTGATTTATAAGAGGATGAAGAGCACTCAAACTGCGTTATAAAAGGATGAAGAGCAGTCAAACTGCTTTATAAAAGGATGGAGAGCAGTCAAACTGTTTTATAAGAGGACGAAGAGCAGTCAAACGGTTTTATAAGAGGATGAAGAGCGGTCAAATTGATTTATAAGAGGATGAAGAGCAGTCAAACTGCTTTATAAAAGGATGAAGAGCAGTCAAACTGTTTTATACAATGATGTAGAACAGTCAGACTGTTTTACAAAAGGATGAAAAGCAGTCAACCTGTTTTACAAGAGGATGAAGAGCAGTCAAACTGCGTTATAAAAAGATGAAGAGCAGTCAAACTGTTTTATAAGAGGATGAAGAGCAGTCAAACTGATTTATATTCAGATGAAGAGCAGTCAAACTGCTTTATAAAAGGATGAAGAGCAGTCAAACTGATTTATAAGAGGATGAAGAGCAGTCAAACTGATTTATAATCGGATGAAGAGCAGTCAGACTGTTTTACAAGAGGATGAAGAGCAGTCAAACTGCTTTATAAAAGGATGGAGAGCAGTCAAACTGTTTTATAAGAGGACGAAGAGCAGTCAAACTGATTTATAATCGGACGAAGAGCAGTCAAACTGTTCTATAGGAGGATGAAGCGCAGTCAAACAGCTTTATAAAAGGATGAAGAGCAGTCAAACTGTTTTATACAATGATGTAGAGCAGTCAGACTGTTTTACAAAAGGATGAAAAGCAGTCAACCTGTTTTACAAGAGGATGAAGAGCAGTCAAACTGCTTTATAAAAGGATGAAGAGCAGTCAACCTGTTTTACAAGAGGACGAAGAGCAGTCAAACTGATTTATAATCGGATGAAGAGCAGTCAAACTGATTTATAAGAGGATGAAGAGCAGTCAAACTGCGTTATAAAAGGATGAAGAGCAGTCAAACGGTTTTATAAGAGGATGAAGAGCAGTCAAACTGATTTATAATCGGACGAAGAGCAGAAAAAACGGTTTTATAAGAGGATGAAGAGCAGTCAAATTGATTTATAAGAGGATGAAGAGCAGTCAAACTGCTTTATAAAAGGATGAAGAGCAGTCAAACTGATTTATAATCGGATGAAGAGCAGTCAAACTGATTTATAAGAGGATGAAGAGCAGTCAAACTGCGTTATAAAAGGATGAAGAGCAGTCAAACTGTTTTATAAGAGGATGAAGAGCAGTCAAACTGATTTATAATCGGATGAAGAGCAGTCAAACTGATTTATAAGAGGATGAAGAGCAGTCAAACTGCTTTATAAAAGGATGAAGAGCAGTCAAACTGTTTTATAAGAGGATGAAGAGCAGTCAAACTGATTTGTAATCGGATGAAGAGCAGTCAAACTGATTTATAAGAGGATGAAGAGCAGTCAAACTGCGTTATAAAAGGATGAAGAGCAGTCAAACTGTTTTATAAGAGGATGAAGAGCAGTCAAACTGATTTATAATCGGATGAAGAGCAGTCAAACTGATTTATAAGAGGATGAAGAGCAGTCAAACTGCTTTATAAAAGGATGAAGAGCAGTCAAACTGTTTTATAAGAGGACGAAGAGCAGTCAAACTGTTTTATAAGAGGACGAAGAGCAGTCAAACTGTTCTATAGGAGGATGAAGCGCAGTCAAACTGGTTTATAGGAGGATGAAGAGCAGTCAAACTGCTTTATAAAAGGATGAAGAGCAGTCAAACTGATTTATAAGAGGATGAAGAGCAGTCAAACTGCTTTATAAAAGGATGAAGAGCAGTCAAACTGTTTTATAAGCGGACGAGGAGCAGTCAAACTGATTTATAATCGGACGAAGAGCAGTCAAACTGATTTATAATCGGACGAAGAGCAGTCAAACGGTTTTATAAGAGGATGAAGAGCAGTCAAATTGATTTATAAGAGGATGAAGAGCAGTCAAACTGCTTTATAAAAGGATGAAGAGCAGTCAAACTGTTTTATAGAATGATGTCGAGCAGTCAGACTGTTTCACAAAAGGATGAAGAGCAGTCAACCTGTTTTACAAGAGGATGAAGAGCAGTCAAACTGCGTTATAAAAAGATGAAGAGCAGTCAAACTGTTTTATAAGAGGATGAAGAGCAGTCAAACTGATTTATAATCGGATGAAGAGCAGTCAGACTGTTTTACAAGAGGATGAAGAGCAGTCAAACTGCTTTATAAAAGGATGAAGAGCAGTCAAACTGTTTTATAAGAGGACGAAGAGCAGTCAAACTGTTCTATAGGAGGATGAAGCGCAGTCAAACTGGTTTATAGGAGGATGAAGAGCAGTCAAACTGCTTTATAAGAGGATGAAGAGCAGTCAAACTGATTTATAAGAGGATGAAGAGCAGTCAAACTGCTTTATAAAAGGATGAAGAGCAGTCAAACTGTTTTATAAGCGGACGAAGAGCAGTCCAACTGATTTATAATCGGACGAAGAGCAGTCAAACTGATTTATAATCGGATGAAGAGCAGTCAAACTGATTTATAAGAGGATGAAGAGCAGTCAAACTGCGTTATAAAAGGATGAAGAGCAGTCAAACTGTTTTATAAGAGGATGAAGAGCAGTCGAACTGATTTATAATCGGATGAAGAGCAGTCAAACTGATTTATAAGAGGATGAAGAGCAGTCAAAATGCGTTATAAAAGGATGAAGAGCAGTCAAACTGTTTTATAATCGGATGAAGAGCAGTCAAACTGATTTATAAGAGAATGAAGAGCAGTCAAACTGCTTTATAAAAGGATGAAGAGCAGTCAAACTGATTTATAATCGGATGAAGAGCAGTCAAACTGATTTATAAGAGAATGAAGAGCAGTCAAACTGCTTTATAAAAGGATGAAGAGCAGTCAAACTGTTTTATAAGAGGACGAAGAGCAGTCAAACTGATTTATAATCGGACGAAGAGCAGTCAAACTGTTCTATAGGAGGATGAAGCGCAGTGAAACTGGTTTATAGGAGGATGAAGAGCAGTCAAACTGCTTTATAAAAGGATGAAGAGCAGTCAAACTGATTTATAATCGGATGAAGAGCAGTCAAACTGCTTTATAAAAGGATGAAGAGCAGTCAAACTGTTTTATAAGCGGACGAAGAGCAGTCAAACTGATTTATAATCGGACGAAGAGTAGTCAAACTGATTTATAATCGGACGAAGAGCAGTCAAACGGTTTTATAAGAGGATGAAGAGCGGTCAAATTGATTTATAAGAGGATGAAGAGCAGTCAAACTGCTTTATAAAAGGATGAAGAGCAGTCAAACTGTTTTATACAATGATGTAGAGCAGTCAGACTGTTTTACAAAAGGATGAAAAGCAGTCAACCTGTTTTACAAGAGGATGAAGAGCAGTCAAACTGCGTTATAAAAAGATGAAGAGCAGTCAAACTGTTTTATAAGAGGATGAAGAGCAGTCAAACTGATTTATAATCGGACGAAGAGCAGTCAAACTGATTTATAATCGGATGAATAGCAGTCAAACTGATTTATAATCGGATGAAGAGCAGTCAAACTGATTTATAAGAGGATGAAGAGCACTCAAACTGCGTTATAAAAGGATGAAGAGCAGTCAAACTGTTTTATAAGAGGATGAAGAGCTGTCAAACTGTTTTATACGAGGATGTAGAGCAGTCAGACTGTTTTACAAGAGGATGAAGAGCAGTCAAACTGATTTATAATCGGACGAAGAGCAGTCAAACGGTTTTATAAGAGGATGAAGAGCGGTCAAATTGATTTATAAGAGGATGAAGAGCAGTCAAACTGCTTTATAAAAGGATGAAGAGCAGTCAAACTGTTTTATACAATGATGTAGAGCAGTCAGACTGTTTTACAAAAGGATGAAAAGCAGTCAACCTGTTTTACAAGAGGATGAAGAGCAGTCAAACTGCGTTATAAAAAGATGAAGAGCAGTCAAACTGTTTTATAAGAGGATGAAGAGCAGTCAAACTGATTTATAATCGGATGAAGAGCAGTCAGACTGTTTTACAAGAGGATGAAGAGCAGTCAAACTGCTTTATAAAAGGATGAAGAGCAGTCAAACTGTTTTATAAGAGGACGAAGAGCAGTCAAACTGAGTTATAATCGGACGAAGAGCAGTCAAACTGTTCTATAGGAGGATGAAGCGCAGTCAAACTGGTTTATAGGAGGATGAAGAGCAGTCAAACTGCTTTATAAGAGGATGAAGAGCAGTCAAACTGATTTATAAGAGGATGAAGAGCAGTCAAACTGCTTTATAAAAGGATGAAGAGCAGTCAAACTGTTTTATAAGCGGACGAAGAGCAGTCCAACTGATTTATAATCGGACGAAGAGCAGTCAAACTGATTTATAATCGGATGAAGAGCAGTCAAACTGATTTATAAGAGGATGAAGAGCAGTCAAACTGCGTTATAAAAGGATGAAGAGCAGTCAAACTGTTTTATAAGAGGATGAAGAGCAGTCGAACTGATTTATAATCGGATGAAGAGCAGTCAAACTGATTTATAAGAGGATGAAGAGCAGTCAAAATGCGTTATAAAAGGATGAAGAGCAGTCAAACTGTTTTATAAGAGGATGAAGAGCAGTCAAACTGATTTATAATCGGATGAAGAGCAGTCAAACTGATTTATAAGAGAATGAAGAGCAGTCAAACTGCTTTATAAAAGGATGAAGAGCAGTCAAACTGTTTTATAAGAGGACGAAGAGCAGTCAAACTGATTTATAATCGGACGAAGAGCAGTCAAACTGTTCTATAGGAGGATGAAACGCAGTGAAACTGGTTTATAGGAGGATGAAGAGCAGTCAAACTGCTTTATAAAAGGATGAAGAGCAGTCAAACTGATTTATAAGAGGATGAAGAGCAGTCAAACTGCTTTATAAAAGGATGAAGAGCAGTCAAACTGTTTTATAAGCGGACGAAGAGCAGTCAAACTGATTTATAATCGGACGAAGAGTAGTCAAACTGATTTATAATCGGACGAAGAGCAGTCAAACGGTTTTATAAGAGGATGAAGAGCGGTCAAATTGATTTATAAGAGGATGAAGAGCAGTCAAACTGCTTTATAAAAGGATGAAGAGCAGTCAAACTGTTTTATACAATGATGTAGAGCAGTCAGACTGTTTTACAAAAGGATGAAATGCAGTCAACCTGTTTTACAAGAGGATGAAGAGCAGTCAAACTGCGTTATAAAAAGATGAAGAGCAGTCAAACTGTTTTATAAGAGGATGAAGAGCAGTCAAACTGATTTATAATCAGATGAAGAGCAGTCAGACTGTTTTACAAGAGGATGAAGAGCAGTCAAACTGCTTTATAAAAGGATGAAGAGCAGTCAAACTGTTTTATAAGAGGACGAAGAGCAGTCAAACTGATTTATAATCGGATGAAGAGCAGTCAAACTGATTTATAAGAGGATGAAGAGCAGTAAAACTGCGTTATAAAAGGATGAAGAGCAGTCAAACGGTTTTATAAGAGGATGAAGAGCAGTCAAACTGATTTATAATCGGACGAAGAGCAGAAAAAACGGTTTTATAAGAGGATGAAGAGCAGTCAAATTGATTTATAAGAGGATGAAGAGCAGTCAAACTGCTTTATAAAAGGATGAAGAGCAGTCAAACTGATTGATAATCGGATGAAGAGCAGTCAAACTGATTTATAAGAGGATGAAGAGCAGTCAAACTGCGTTATAAAAGGATGAAGAGCAGTCAAACTGTTTTATAAGAGGATGAAGAGCAGTCAAACTGATTTATAATCGAATGAAGAGCAGTCAAACTGATTTATAAGAGGATGAAGAGCAGTCAAACTGCTTTATAAAAGGATGAAGAGCAGTCAAACTGTTTTATAAGAGGACGAAGAGCAGTCAAACTGGTTTATAATCGGATGAAGAGCAGTCAAACTGATTTATAAGAGGATGAAGAGCAGTCAAACTGAGTTATAAAAGGATGAAGAGCAGTCAAACTGTTTTATAAGAGGATGAAGAGCAGTCAAACTGATTTATAATCGGATGAAGAGCAGTCAAACTGATTTATAAGAGGATGAAGAGCAGTCAAACTGCTTTATAAAAGGATGAAGAGCAGTCAAACTGTTTTATAAGAGGACGAAGAGCAGTCAAACTGTTTTATAAGAGGACGAAGAGCAGTCAAACTGTTCTATAGGAGGATGAAGCGCAGTCAAACTGGTTTATAGGAGGATGAAGAGCAGTCAAACTGCTTTATAAAAGGATGAAGAGCAGTCAAACTGATTTATAAGAGGATGAAGAGCAGTCAAACTGCTTTATAAAAGGATGAAGAGCAGTCAAACTGTTTTATAAGCGGACGAGGAGCAGTCAAACTGATTTATAATCGGACGAAGAGCAGTCAAACTGATTTATAATCGGACGAAGAGCAGTCAAACGGTTTTATAAGAGGATGAAGAGCAGTCAAATTGATTTATAAGAGGATGAAGAGCAGTCAAACTGCTTTATAAAAGGATGAAGAGCAGTCAAACTGTTTTATTCAATGATGTCGAGCAGTCAGACTGTTTCACAAAAGGATGAAGAGCAGTCAACCTGTTTTACAAGAGGATGAAGAGCAGTCAAACTGCGTTATAAAAAGATGAAGAGCAGTCAAACTGTTTTATAAGAGGATGAAGAGCAGTCAAACTGATTTATAATCGGATGAAGAGCAGTCAGACTGTTTTACAAGAGGATGAAGAGCAGTCAAACTGCTTTATAAAAGGATGAAGAGCAGTCAAACTGTTTTATAAGAGGACGAAGAGCAGTCAAACTGAGTTATAATCGGACGAAGAGCAGTCAAACTGTTCTATAGGAGGATGAAGCGCAGTCAAACTGGTTTATAGGAGGATGAAGAGCAGTCAAACTGCTTTATAAGAGGATGAAGAGCAGTCAAACTGATTTATAAGAGGATGAAGAGCAGTCAAACTGCTTTATAAAAGGATGAAGAGCAGTCAAACTGTTTTATAAGCGGACGAAGAGCAGTCCAACTGATTTATAATCAGACGAAGAGCAGTCAAACTGATTTATAATCGGATGAAGAGCAGTCAAACTGATTTATAAGAGGATGAAGAGCAGTCAAACTGCGTTATAAAAGGATGAAGAGCAGTCAAACTGTTTTATAAGAGGATGAAGAGCAGTCAAACTGATTTATAATCGGATGAAGAGCAGTCAAACTGATTTATAAGAGGATGAAGAGCAGTCAAACTGATTTATAATCGGATGAAGAGCAGTCAAACTGATTTATAAGAGAATGAAGAGCAGTCAAAATGCGTTATAAAAGGATGAAGAGCAGTCAAACTGTTTTATAAGAGGATGAAGAGCAGTCAAACTGATTTATAATCGGATGAAGAGCAGTCAAACTGATTTATAAGAGAATGAAGAGCAGTCAAACTGCTTTATAAAAGGATGAAGAGCAGTCAAACTGTTTTATAAGAGGACGAAGAGCAGTCAAACTGATTTATAATCGGACGAAGAGCAGTCAAACTGTTCTATAGGAGGATGAAGCGCAGTGAAACTGGTTTATAGGAGGATGAAGAGCAGTCAAACTGCTTTATAAAAGGATGAAGAGCAGTCAAACTGATTTATAAGAGGATGAAGAGCAGTCAAACTGCTTTATAAAAGGATGAAGAGCAGTCAAACTGTTTTATAAGCGGACGAAGAGCAGTCAAACTGATTTATAATCGGACGAAGAGCAGTCAAACAGATTTATAATCGGACGAAGAGCAGTCAAACGGTTTTATAAGAGGATGAAGAGCGGTCAAATTGATTTATAAGAGGATTAAGAGCAGTCAAACTGCTTTATAAAAGGATGAAGAGCAGTCAAACTGTTTTATACAATGATGTAGAGCAGTCAGACTGTTTTACAAAAGGATGAAAAGCAGTCAACCTGTTTTACAAGAGGATGAAGAGCAGTCAAACTGCGTTATAAAAAGATGAAGAGCAGTCAAACTGTTTTATAAGAGGATGAAGAGCAGTCAAACTGATTTATAATCAGATGAAGAGCAGTCAGACTGTTTTACAAGAGGATGAAGAGCAGTCAAACTGCTTTATAAAAGGATGAAGAGCAGTCAAACTGTTTTATAAGAGGACGAAGAGCAGTCAAACTGATTTATAATCGGACGAAGTGCAGTCAAACTGTTCTATAGGAGGATGAAGCGCAGTCAAACTGGTTTATAGGAGGATGAAGAGCAGTCAAACTGCTTTATAAAAGGATGAAGACCAGTCAAACTGTTTTATAAGAGGATGAAGAGCAGTCAAACTGGTTTATAATCGGATGAAGAGCAGTCAAACTGTTTTATAAGAGGACGAAGAGCAGTCAAACTGAGTTATAATCGGACGAAGAGCAGTCAAACTGATTTATAATCGGATGAATAGCAGTCAAACTGATTTATAATCGGATGAAGAGCAGTCAAACTGATTTATAAGAGGATGAAGAGCAGTCAAACAGCGTTATAATAGGATGAAGAGCAGTCAAACTGTTTTATAAGAGGATGAAGAGCAGTCAAACTGATTTATAATCGGAGGAAGAGCAGTCAAACTGATTTATAAGAGGATGAAGAGCAGTCAAACTGCTTTATAAAAGGATGAAGAGCAGTCAAACTGTTTTATAAGAGGACGAAGAGCAGTCAAACTGATTTATAATCGGACGAAGAGCAGTGAAACTGTTCTATAGGAGGATGAAGCGCAGTCAAACTGGTTTATAGGAGGATGAAGAGCAGTTAAACTGCTTTATAAAAGGATGAAGAGCAGTCAAACTGGTTTATAAGAGGATGAAGAGCAGTCAAACTGCTTTATAAAAGGATGAAGAGCAGTCAAACTGATTTATAAGAGGATGAAGAGCAGTCAAACTGATTTATAATCGGATGAAGAGCAGTCAAACTGATTTATAATCGGACGAAGAGCAGTCAAACTGTTCTATAGGAGGATGAAGCGCAGTCAAACAGCTTTATAAAAGGATGAAGAGCAGTCAAACTGTTTTATACAATGATGTAGAGCAGTCAGACTGTTTTACAAAAGGATGAAAAGCAGTCAACCTGTTTTATAAAAGGATGAAGAGCAGTCAAACTGTTTTATAAGAGGACGAAGAGCAGTCAAACTGATTTATAATCGGATGAAGAGCAGTCAAACTGTTTTATAAGCGGACGAAGAGCAGTCAAACTGATTTATAATCGGACGAAGAGCAGTCAAACTGATTTATAATCGGACGAAGAGCAGTCAAACCGATTTATAATCGGATGAATAGCAGTCAAACTGATTTATAAGAGGATGTAGAGCAGTCAAACTGCTTTATAAGCGGACGAAGAGCAGTCAAACTGTTTTATAAGCGGACGAAGAGCAGTCCAACTGATTTATAATCAGACGAAGAGCAGTCAAACTGATTTATAATCGGATGAAGAGCAGTCAAACTGATTTATAAGAGGATGAAGAGCAGTCAAACTGCGTTATAAAAGGATGAAGAGCAGTCAAACTGTTTTATAAGAGGATGAAGAGCAGTCAAACTGATTTATAATCGGATGAAGAGCAGTCAAACTGATTTATAAGAGGATGAAGAGCAGTCAAAATGCGTTATAAAAGGATGAAGAGCAGTCAAACTGTTTTATAAGAGGATGAAGAGCAGTCAAACTGATTTATAATCGGATGAAGAGCAGTCAAACTGATTTATAAGAGAATGAAGAGCAGTCAAACTGCTTTATAAAAGGATGAAGAGCAGTCAAACTGTTTTATAAGAGGACGAAGAGCAGTCAAACTGATTTATAATCGGACGAAGAGCAGTCAAACTGTTCTATAGGAGGATGAAGCGCAGTGAAACTGGTTTATAGGAGGATGAAGAGCAGTCAAACTGCTTTATAAAAGGATGAAGAGCAGTCAAACTGATTTATAAGAGGATGAAGAGCAGTCAAACTGCTTTATAAAAGGATGAAGAGCAGTCAAACTGTTTTATAAGCGGACGAAGAGCAGTCAAACTGATTTATAATCGGACGAAGAGCAGTCAAACTGATTTATAATCGGACGAAGAGCAGTCAAACGGTTTTATAAGAGGATGAAGAGCGGTCAAATTGATTTATAAGAGGATGAAGAGCAGTCAAACTGCTTTATAAAAGGATGAAGAGCAGTCAAACTGTTTTATACAATGATGTAGAGCAGTCAGACTGTTTTACAAATGGATGAAAAGCAGTCAACCTGTTTTACAAGAGGATGAAGAGCAGTCAAACTGCGTTATAAAAAGATGAAGAGCAGTCAAACTGTTTTATAAGAGGATGAAGAGCAGTCAAACTGATTTATAATCAGATGAAGAGCAGTCAGACTGTTTTACAAGAGGATGAAGAGCAGTCAAACTGCTTTATAAAAGGATGAAGAGCAGTCAAACTGTTTTATAAGAGGACGAAGAGCAGTCAAACTGATTTATAATCGGACGAAGTGCAGTCAAACTGTTCTATAGGAGGATGAAGCGCAGTCAAACTGGTTTATAGGAGGATGAAGAGCAGTCAAACTGCTTTATAAAAGGATGAAGACCAGTCAAACTGTTTTATAAGAGGATGAAGAGCAGTCAAACTGATTTATAATCGGATGAAGAGCAGTCAAACTGTTTTATAAGAGGACGAAGAGCAGTCAAACTGAGTTATAATCGGACGAAGAGCAGTCAAACTGATTTATAATCGGATGAATAGCAGTCAAACTGATTTATAATCGGATGAAGAGCAGTCAAACTGATTTATAAGAGGATGAAGAGCAGTCAAACAGCGTTATAATAGGATGAAGAGCAGTCAAACTGTTTTATAAGAGGATGAAGAGCAGTCAAACTGATTTATAATCGGAGGAAGAGCAGTCAAACTGATTTATAAGAGGATGAAGAGCAGTCAAACTGCTTTATAAAAGGATGAAGAGCAGTCAAACTGTTTTATAAGAGGACGAAGAGCAGTCAAACTGATTTATAATCGGACGAAGAGCAGTGAAACTGTTCTATAGGAGGATGAAGCGCAGTCAAACTGGTTTATAGGAGGATGAAGAGCAGTTAAACTGCTTTATAAAAGGATGAAGAGCAGTCAAACTGATTTATAAGAGGATGAAGAGCAGTCAAACTGCTTTATAAAAGGATGAAGACCAGTCAAACTGTTTTATAAGCGGACGAAGAGCAGTCAAACTGATTTATAATCGGACGAAGAGCAGTCAAACTGATTTATAATCGGACGAAGAGCAGTCAAACGGTTTTATAAGAGGATGAAGAGAGGCAAAATTGATTTATAAGAGGATGAAGAGCAGTCAAACTGCTTTATAAAATGATGTCGAGCAGTCAAACTGTTTTATACAATGATGTAGAGCAGTCAGACTGTTTTACAAAAGGATGAAAAGCAGTCAACCTGTTTTACAAGAGGATGAAGAGCAGTCAAACTGCGTTATAAAAAGATGAAGAGCAGTCAAACTGTTTTATAAGAGGATGAAGAACAGTCAAACTGATTTATATTCAGATGAAGAGCAGTCAAACTGCTTTATAAAAGGATGAAGAGCAGTCAAACTGATTTATAAGAGGATGAAGAGCAGTCAAACTGATTTATAATCGGATGAAGAGCAGTCAAACTGATTTATAATCGGACGAAGAGCAGTCAAACTGTTCTATAGGAGGATGAAGCGCAGTCAAACAGCTTTATAAAAGGATGAAGAGCAGTCAAACTGTTTTATACAATGATGTAGAGCAGTCAGACTGTTTTACAAAAGGATGAAAAGCAGTCAACCTGTTTTATAAAAGGATGAAGAGCAGTCAAACTGTTTTATAAGAGGACGAAGAGCAGTCAAACTGATTTATAATCGGATGAAGAGCAGTCAAACTGATTTATAAGAGGATGAAGAGCAGTCAAACTGCGTTATAAAAAGATGAAGAGCAGTCAAACTGTTTTATAAGAGGATGAAGAGCAGTCAAACTGATTTATAATCGGATGAAGAGCAGTCAAACGGTTTTATAAGAGGATGGAGAGCAGTCAAACTGATTTATAATCGGACGAAGAGCAGAAAAAACGGTTTTATAAGAGGATGAAGAGCAGTCAAATTGATTTATAAGAGGATGAAGAGCAGTCAAACTGCTTTATAAAAGGATGAAGAGCAGTCAAACTGATTTATAATCGGATGGAGAGCAGTCAAACTGATTTATAAGAGGATGAAGAGCAGTCAAACTGCGTTATAAAAAGATGAAGAGCAGTCAAACTGTTTTATAAGAGGATGAAGAGCAGTCAAACTGATTTATAATCGGATGAAGAGCAGTCAAACTGATTTATAAGAGGATGAAGAGCAGTCAAACTGCTTTATAAAAGGATGAAGAGCAGTCAAACTGTTTTATAAGAGGATGAAGAGCAGTCAAACTGATTTATAATCGGATGAAGAGCAGTCAAACTGATTTATAAGAGGATGAAGAGCAGTCAAACTGCGTTATAAAAGGATGAAGAGCAGTCAAACTGTTTCATAAGAGGATGAAGAGCAGTCAAACTGATTTATAATCGGATGAAGAGCAGTCAAACTGATTTATAAGAGGATGAAGAGCAGTCAAACAGCGTTATAATAGGATGAAGAGCAGTCAAACTGTTTTATAAGAGGATGAAGAGCAGTCAAACTGATTTATAATCGGCGGAAGAGCAGTCAAACTGATTTATAAGAGGATGAAGAGCAGTCAAACTGCTTTATAAAAGGATGAAGAGCAGTCAAACTGTTTTATAAGAGGACGAAGAGCAGTCAAACTGATTTATAATCGGACGAAGAGCAGTGAAACTGTTCTATAGGAGGATGAAGCGCAGTCAAACTGGTTTATAGGAGGATGAAGAGCAGTTAAACTGCTTTATAAAAGGATGAAGAGCAGTCAAACTGATTTATAAGAGGATGAAGAGCAGTCAAACTGCTTTATAAAAGGATGAAGACCAGTCAAACTGTTTTATAAGCGGACGAAGAGCAGTCAAACTGATTTATAATCGGACGAAGAGCAGTCAAACTGATTTATAATCGGACGAAGAGCAGTCAAACGGTTTTATAAGAGGATGAAGAGAGGCAAAATTGATTTATAAGAGGATGAAGAGCAGTCAAACTGCTTTATAAAAGGATGAAGAGCAGTCAAACTGTTTTATACAATGATGTAGAGCAGTCAGACTGTTTTACAAAAGGATGAAAAGCAGTCAACCTGTTTTACAAGAGGATGAAGAGCAGTCAAACTGATTTATAATCGGACGAAGAGCAGTCAAACTGTTCTATAGGAGGATGAAGCGCAGTCAAACAGCTTTATAAAAGGATGAAGAGCAGTCAAACTGTTTTATACAATGATGTAGAGCAGTCAGACTGTTTTACAAAAGGATGAAAAGCAGTCAACCTGTTTTATAAAAGGATGAAGAGCAGTCAAACTGTTTTATAAGAGGACGAAGAGCAGTCAAACTGATTTATAATCGGATGAAGAGCAGTCAAACTGATTTATAAGAGGATGAAGAGCAGTCAAACTGCTTTATAAAAGGATGAAGAGCAGTCAAACTGTTTTATAAGAGGATGAAGAGCAGTCAAACTGCGTTATAAAAGGATGAAGAGCAGTCAAACGGTTTTATAAGAGGATGGAGAGCAGTCAAACTGATTTATAATCGGACGAAGAGCAGAAAAAACGGTTTTATAAGAGGATGAAGAGCAGTCAAATTGATTTATAAGAGGATGAAGAGCAGTCAAACTGATTTATAAGAGGATGAAGAGCAGTCAAACTGATTTATAATCGGATGAAGAGCAGTCAAACTGATTTATAAGAGGATGAAGAGCAGTCAAACTGTTTTATAAGAGGATGAAGAGCAGTCAAACTGATTTATAATCGGATGAAGAGCAGTCAAACTGATTTATAAGAGGATGAAGAGCAGTCAAACTGCTTTATAAAAGGATGAAGAGCAGTCAAACTGTTTTATAAGAGGACGAAGAGCAGTCAAACTGTTTTATAAGAGGACGAAGAGCAGTCAAACTGTTCTATAGGAGGATGAAGCGCAGTCAAACTGGTTTATAGGAGGATGAAGAGCAGTCAAACTGCTTTATAAAAGGATGAAGAGCAGTCAAACTGATTTATAAAAGGATGAAGAGCAGTCAAACTGTTTTATACAATGATGTCGAGCAGTCAGACTGTTTCACAAAAGGATGAAGAGCAGTCAACCTGTTTTACAAGAGGATGAAGAGCAGTCAAACTGCGTTATAAAAAGATGAAGAGCAGTCAAACTGTTTTATAAGAGGATGAAGAGCAGTCAAACTGATTTATAATCGGATGAAGAGCAGTCAGACTGTTTTACAAGAGGATGAAGAGCAGTCAAACTGCTTTATAAAAGGATGAAGAGCAGTCAAACTGTTTTATACAATGATGTCGAGCAGTCAGACTGTTTCACAAAAGGATGAAGAGCAGTCAACCTGTTTTACAAGAGGATGAAGAGCAGTCAAACTGCGTTATAAAAAGATGAAGAGCAGTCAAACTGTTTTATAAGAGGATGAAGAGCAGTCAAACTGATTTATAATCGGATGAAGAGCAGTCAGACTGTTTTACAAGAGGATGAAGAGCAGTCAAACTGCTTTATAAAAGGATGAAGAGCAGTCAAACTGTTTTATAAGAGGACGAAGAGCAGTCAAACTGAGTTATAATCGGATGAAGAGCAGTCAAACTGATTTATAAGAGGATGAAGAGCAGTCAAACTGCTTTATAAAAGGATGAAGAGCAGTTAAAACTGTTTTATAAGAGGATGAAGAGCAGTCAAACTGATTTATAATCGGATGAAGAGCAGTCAGACTGTTTTACAAGAGGATGAAGAGCAGTCAAACTGCTTTATAAAAGGATGAAGAGCAGTCAAACTGTTTTATAAGAGGACGAAGAGCAGTCAAACTGAGTTATAATCGGATGAAGAGCAGTCAAACTGATTTATAAGAGGATGAAGAGCAGTCAAACTGCTTTATAAAAGGATGAAGAGCAGTTAAAACTGTTTTATAAGAGGACGAAGAGCAGTCAAACTGATTTATAATCGGACGAAGAGCAGTCAAACGGTTTTATAAGAGGATGAAGAGCAGTCAAATTGATTTATAAGAGGATGAAGAGCAGTCAAACTGCTTTATAAAAGGATAAAGAGCAGTCAAACTGTTTTATACAATGATGTCGAGCAGTCAGACTGTTTCACAAAAGGATGAAGAGCAGTCAACCTGTTTTACAAGAGGATGAAGAGCAGTCAAACTGCGTTATAAAAAGATGAAGAGCAGTCAAACTGTTTTATAAGAGGATGAAGAGCAGTCAAACTGATTTATAATCGGATGAAGAGCAGTCAGACTGTTTTAAAAGAGGATGAAGAGCAGTCAAACTGCTTTATAAAAGGATGAAGAGCAGTCAAACTGTTTTATAAGAGGACGAAGAGCAGTCAAACTGATTTATAATCGGACGAAGAGCAGTCAAACTGATTTATAATCGGACGAAGAGCAGTCAAACTGATTTATAATCGGATGAATAGCAGTCAAACTGATTTATAATCGGATGAAGAGCAGTCAAACTGATTTATAAGAGGATGAAGAGCAGTCAAACTGCGTTATAAAAGGATGAAGAGCAGTCAAACTGTTTTATAAGAGGATGAAGAGCAGTCAAACTGATTTATAATCGGATGAAGAGCAGTCAAACTGATTTATAAGAGGATGAAGAGCAGTCAAACTGCTTTATAAAAGGATGAAGAGCAGTCAAACTGTTTTATAAGAGGACGGAGAGCAGTCAAACTGATTTATAATCGGACGAAGAGCAGTCAAACTGTTCTATAGGAGGATGAAGCGCAGTCAAACTGGTTTATAGGAGGATGAAGAGCAGTTAAACTGCTTTATAAAAGGATGAATAGCAGTCAAACTGATTTATAAGAGGATGAAGAGCAGTCAAACTGCTTTATAAAAGGATGAAGAGCAGTCAAACTGTTTTATAAGCGGACGAAGAGCAGTCAAACTGATTTATAATCGGACGAAGAGCAGTCAAACTGATTTATAATCGGACGAAGAGCAGTCAAACGGTTTTATAAGAGGATGAAGAGCGGTCAAATTGATTTATAAGAGGATGAAGAGCAGTCAAACTGCTTTATAAAAGGATGAAGAGCTGTCAAACTGTTTTATACAATGATGTAGAGCAGTCAGACTGTTTTACAAAAGGATGAAAAGCAGTCAACCTGTTTTACAAGAGGATGAAGAGCAGTCAAACTGCGTTATAAAAAGATGAAGAGCAGTCAAACTGTTTTATAAGAGGATGAAGAGCAGTCAAACTGATTTATATTCAGATGAAGAGCAGTCAAACTGCTTTATAAAAGGATGAAGAGCAGTCAAACTGTTTTATAAGAGGATGAAGAGCAGTCAAACTGATTTATAATCGGATGAAGAGCAGTCAAACTCTTTTATAAGAGGATGAAGAGCAGTCAAACTGATTTATAAAAGGATGAAGAGCAGTCAAACTGATTTATAAGAGGATGAAGAGCAGTCAAAATGCGTTATAAAAGGATGAAGAGCAGTCAAACTGCTTTAT
Source organism: Lampris megalopsis (assembly GCA_022114975.2). Classification (NCBI taxonomy): domain Eukaryota; kingdom Metazoa; phylum Chordata; class Actinopteri; order Lampriformes; family Lampridae; genus Lampris; species Lampris megalopsis. The sequence continues at coordinate 56,265 of JAJHIY020000795.1, read as the reverse complement.
AAAAGGATGAAGAGCAGTCAAACTGTTTTATACAATGATGTAGAGCAGTCAGACTGTTTTACAAAAGGATGAAAAGCAGTCAACCTGTTTTACAAGAGGATGAAGAGCAGTCAAACTGCGTTATAAAAAGATGAAGAGCAGTCAAACTGTTTTATAAGAGGATGAAGAGCAGTCAAACTGATTTATATTCAGATGAAGAGCAGTCAAACTGCTTTATAAAAGGATGAAGAGCAGTCAAACTGATTTATAAGAGGATGAAGAGCAGTCAAACTGATTTATAATCGGATGAAGAGCAGTCAGACTGTTTTACAAGAGGATGAAGAGCAGTCAAACTGCTTTATAAAAGGATGGAGAGCAGTCAAACTGTTTTATAAGAGGACGAAGAGCAGTCAAACTGATTTATAATCGGACGAAGAGCAGTCAAACTGTTCTATAGGAGGATGAAGCGCAGTCAAACAGCTTTATAAAAGGATGAAGAGCAGTCAAACTGTTTTATACAATGATGTAGAGCAGTCAGACTGTTTTACAAAAGGATGAAAAGCAGTCAACCTGTTTTATAAAAGGATGAAGAGCAGTCAAACTGTTTTATAAGAGGACGAAGAGCAGTCAAACTGATTTATAATCGGATGAAGAGCAGTCAAACTGATTTATAAGAGGATGAAGAGCAGTCAAACTGCGTTATAAAAGGATGAAGAGCAGTCAAACGGTTTTATAAGAGGATGAAGAGCAGTCAAACTGATTTATAATCGGACGAAGAGCAGAAAAAACGGTTTTATAAGAGGATGAAGAGCAGTCAAATTGATTTATAAGAGGATGAAGAGCAGTCAAACTGCTTTATAAAAGGATGAAGAGCAGTCAAACTGATTTATAATCGGATGGAGAGCAGTCAAACTGATTTATAAGAGGATGAAGAGCAGTCAAACTGCGTTATAAGAGGATGAAGAGCAGTCAAACGGTTTTATAAGAGGATGAAGAGCAGTCAAACTGATTTATAATCGGATGAAGAGCAGTCAAACTGATTTATAAGAGGATGAAGAGCAGTCAAACTGCTTTATAAAAGGATGAAGAGCAGTCAAACTGTTTTATAAGAGGATGAAGAGCAGTCAAACTGATTTATAATCGGATGAAGAGCAGTCAAACTGATTTATAAGAGGATGAAGAGCAGTCAAACTGCGTTATAAAAGGATGAAGAGCAGTCAACCTGTTTTATAAGAGGATGAAGAGCAGTCAAACTGATTTATAATCGGATGAAGAGCAGTCAAACTGATTTATAAGAGGATGAAGAGCAGTCAAACTGCTTTATAAAAGGATGAAGAGCAGTCAAACTGTTTTATAAGAGGACGAAGAGCAGTCAAACTGTTTTATAAGAGGACGAAGAGCAGTCAAACTGTTCTATAGGAGGATGAAGCGCAGTCAAACTGGTTTATAGGAGGATGAAGAGCAGTCAAACTGCTTTATAAAAGGATGAAGAGCAGTCAAACTGATTTATAATCGGATGAAGAGCAGTCAGACTGTTTTACAAGAGGATGAAGAGCAGTCAAACTGCTTTATAAAAGGATGAAGAGCAGTCAAACTGTTTTATAAGAGGACGAAGAGCAGTCAAACTGAGTTATAATCGGATGAAGAGCAGTCAAACTGATTTATAAGAGGATGAAGAGCAGTCAAACTGCTTTATAAAAGGATGAAGAGCAGTCAAACTGTTTTATAAGAGGAAGAAGAGCAGTCAAACTGATTTATAATCGGACGAAGAGCAGTCAAACGGTTTTATAAGAGGATGAAGAGCAGTCAAATTGATTTATAAGAGGATGAAGAGCAGTCAAACTGCTTTATAAAAGGATGAAGAGCAGTCAAACTGTTTTATACAATGATGTCGAGCAGTCAGACTGTTTCACAAAAGGATGAAGAGCAGTCAACCTGTTTTACAAGAGGATGAAGAGCAGTCAAACTGCGTTATAAAAAGATGAAGAGCAGTCAAACTGTTTTATAAGAGGATGAAGAGCAGTCAAACTGATTTATAATCGGATGAAGAGCAGTCAGACTGTTTTACAAGAGGATGAAGAGCAGTCAAACTGCTTTATAAAAGGATGAAGAGCAGTCAAACTGTTTTATAAGAGGACGAAGAGCAGTCAAACTGAGTTATAATCGGATGAAGAGCAGTCAAACTGATTTATAAGAGGATGAAGAGCAGTCAAAATGCGTTATAAGAGGATGAAGAGCAGTCAAACTGCTTTATAAAAGGATGAAGAGCAGTCAAACTGTTTTATAAGCGGACGAAGAGCAGTCCAACTGATTTATAATTGGACGAAGAGCAGTCAAACTGATTTATAATCGGATGAAGAGCAGTCAAACTGATTTATAAGAGGATGAAGAGCAGTCAAACTGATTTATAAGAGGATGAAGAGCAGTCAAACTGCTTTATAAAAGGATGAAGAGCAGTCAAACTGTTTTATAAGAGGACGAAGAGCAGTCAAACTGTTTTATAAGAGGACGAAGAGCAGTCAAACTGTTCTATAGGAGGATGAAGCGCAGTCAAACTGGTTTATAGGAGGATGAAGAGCAGTCAAACTGCTTTATAAAAGGATGAAGAGCAGTCAAACTGATTTATAATCGGATGAAGAGCAGTCAGACTGTTTTACAAGAGGATGAAGAGCAGTCAAACTGCTTTATAAAAGGATGAAGAGCAGTCAAACTGTTTTATAAGAGGACGAAGAGCAGTCAAACTGAGTTATAATCGGATGAAGAGCAGTCAAACTGATTTATAAGAGGATGAAGAGCAGTCAAACTGCTTTATAAAAGGATGAAGAGCAGTCAAACTGTTTTATAAGAGGAAGAAGAGCAGTCAAACTGATTTATAATCGGACGAAGAGCAGTCAAACGGTTTTATAAGAGGATGAAGAGCAGTCAAATTGATTTATAAGAGGATGAAGAGCAGTCAAACTGCTTTATAAAAGGATGAAGAGCAGTCAAACTGTTTTATACAATGATGTCGAGCAGTCAGACTGTTTCACAAAAGGATGAAGAGCAGTCAACCTGTTTTACAAGAGGATGAAGAGCAGTCAAACTGCGTTATAAAAAGATGAAGAGCAGTCAAACTGTTTTATAAGAGGATGAAGAGCAGTCAAACTGATTTATAATCGGATGAAGAGCAGTCAGACTGTTTTACAAGAGGATGAAGAGCAGTCAAACTGCTTTATAAAAGGATGAAGAGCAGTCAAACTGTTTTATAAGAGGACGAAGAGCAGTCAAACTGAGTTATAATCGGATGAAGAGCAGTCAAACTGATTTATAAGAGGATGAAGAGCAGTCAAAATGCGTTATAAGAGGATGAAGAGCAGTCAAACTGCTTTATAAAAGGATGAAGAGCAGTCAAACTGTTTTATAAGCGGACGAAGAGCAGTCCAACTGATTTATAATTGGACGAAGAGCAGTCAAACTGATTTATAATCGGATGAAGAGCAGTCAAACTGATTTATAAGAGGATGAAGAGCAGTCAAACTGCGTTATAAAAGGATGAAGAGCAGTCAAACTGTTTTATAAGAGGATGAAGAGCAGTCAAACTGATTTATAATAGGATGAAGAGCAGTCAAACTGATTTATAAGAGGATGAAGAGCAGTCAAAATGCGTTATAAAAGGATGAAGAGCAGTCAAACTGATTTATAATCGGATGAATAGCAGTCAAACTGATTTATAATCGGATGAAGAGCAGTCAAACTGATTTATAAGAGGATGAAGAGCAGTCAAACTGCGTTATAAAAGGATGAAGAGCAGTCAAACTGTTTTATAAGAGGATGAAGAGCAGTCAAACTGATTTATAATCGGAGGAAGAGCAGTCAAACTGATTTATAAGAGGATGAAGAGCAGTCAAACTGCTTTATAAAAGGATGAAGAGCAGTCAAACTGTTTTATAAGAGGACGAAGAGCAGTCAAACTGATTTATAATCGGACGAAGAGCAGTCAAACTGTTCTATAGGAGGATGAAGCGCAGTCAAACTGGTTTATAGGAGGATGAAGAGCAGTTAAACTGCTTTATAAAAGGATGAAGAGCAGTCCAACTGATTTATAAGAGGATGAAGAGCAGTCAAACTGCTTTATAAAAGGATGAAGAGCAGTCAAACTGTTTTATAAGCGGACGAAGAGCAGTCAAACTGATTTATAATCGGACGAAGAGCAGTCAAACTGATTTATAATCGGACGAAGAGCAGTCAAACGGTTTTATAAGAGGATGAAGAGCGGTCAAATTGATTTATAAGAGGATGAAGAGCAGTCAAACTGCTTTATAAAAGGATGAAGAGCAGTCAAACTGTTTTACAAGAGGATGAAGAGCAGTCAAACTGCGTTATAAAAAGATGAAGAGCAGTCAAACTGTTTTATAAGAGGATGAAGAGCAGTCAAACTGATTTATATTCAGATGAAGAGCAGTCAAACTGCTTTATAAAAGGATGAAGAGCAGTCAAACTGTTTTATAAGAGGATGAAGAGCAGTCAAACTGATTTATAATCGGATGAAGAGCAGTCAAACTGCTTTATAAAAGGATGAAGAGCAGTCAAACTGTTTTATAAGCGGACGAAGAGCAGTCAAACTGATTTATAATCGGACGAAGAGCAGTCAAACTGATTTATAATCGGACGAAGAGCAGTCAAACGGTTTTATAAGAGGATGAAGAGCGGTCAAATTGATTTATAAGAGGATGAAGAGCAGTCAAACTGCTTTATAAAAGGATGAAGAGCAGTCAAACTGTTTTACAAGAGGATGAAGAGCAGTCAAACTGCGTTATAAAAAGATGAAGAGCAGTCAAACTGTTTTATAAGAGGATGAAGAGCAGTCAAACTGATTTATATTCAGATGAAGAGCAGTCAAACTGCTTTATAAAAGGATGAAGAGCAGTCAAACTGATTTATAAGAGGATGAAGAGCAGTCAAACTGATTTATAATCGGATGAAGAGCAGTCAGACTGTTTTACAAGAGGATGAAGAGCAGTCAAACTGCTTTATAAAAGGATGGAGAGCAGTCAAACTGTTTTATAAGAGGACGAAGAGCAGTCAAACTGATATATAATCGGACGAAGAGCAGTCAAACTGTTCTATAGGAGGATGAAGCGCAGTCAAACAGCTTTATAAAAGGATAAAGAGCAGTCAAACTGTTTTATACAATGATGTCGAGCAGTCAGACTGTTTCACAAAAGGATGAAGAGCAGTCAACCTGTTTTACAAGAGGATGAAGAGCAGTCAAACTGCGTTATAAAAAGATGAAGAGCAGTCAAACTGTTTTATAAGAGGATGAAGAGCAGTCAAACTGATTTATAATCGGATGAAGAGCAGTCAGACTGTTTTAAAAGAGGATGAAGAGCAGTCAAACTGCTTTATAAAAGGATGAAGAGCAGTCAAACTGTTTTATAAGAGGACGAAGAGCAGTCAAACTGATTTATAATCGGACGAAGAGCAGTCAAACTGATTTATAATCGGACGAAGAGCAGTCAAACTGATTTATAATCGGATGAATAGCAGTCAAACTGATTTATAATCGGATGAAGAGCAGTCAAACTGATTTATAAGAGGATGAAGAGCAGTCAAACTGCGTTATAAAAGGATGAAGAGCAGTCAAACTGTTTTATAAGAGGATGAAGAGCAGTCAAACTGATTTATAATCGGATGAAGAGCAGTCAAACTGATTTATAAGAGGATGAAGAGCAGTCAAACTGCTTTATAAAAGGATGAAGAGCAGTCAAACTGTTTTATAAGAGGACGGAGAGCAGTCAAACTGATTTATAATCGGACGAAGAGCAGTCAAACTGTTCTATAGGAGGATGAAGCGCAGTCAAACTGGTTTATAGGAGGATGAAGAGCAGTTAAACTGCTTTATAAAAGGATGAATAGCAGTCAAACTGATTTATAAGAGGATGAAGAGCAGTCAAACTGCTTTATAAAAGGATGAAGAGCAGTCAAACTGTTTTATAAGCGGACGAAGAGCAGTCAAACTGATTTATAATCGGACGAAGAGCAGTCAAACTGATTTATAATCGGACGAAGAGCAGTCAAACGGTTTTATAAGAGGATGAAGAGCGGTCAAATTGATTTATAAGAGGATGAAGAGCAGTCAAACTGCTTTATAAAAGGATGAAGAGCAGTCAAACTGTTTTATACAATGATGTAGAGCAGTCAGACTGTTTTACAAAAGGATGAAAAGCAGTCAACCTGTTTTACAAGAGGATGAAGAGCAGTCAAACTGCGTTATAAAAAGATGAAGAGCAGTCAAACTGTTTTATAAGAGGATGAAGAGCAGTCAAACTGATTTATATTCAGATGAAGAGCAGTCAAACTGCTTTATAAAAGGATGAAGAGCAGTCAAACTGTTTTATAAGAGGATGAAGAGCAGTCAAACTGATTTATAATCGGATGAAGAGCAGTCAAACTCTTTTATAAGAGGATGAAGAGCAGTCAAACTGATTTATAAAAGGATGAAGAGCAGTCAAACTGATTTATAAGAGGATGAAGAGCAGTCAAAATGCGTTATAAAAGGATGAAGAGCAGTCAAACTGCTTTATAAAAGGATGAAGAGCAGTCAAACTGTTTTATACAATGATGTAGAGCAGTCAGACTGTTTTACAAAAGGATGAAAAGCAGTCAACCTGTTTTACAAGAGGATGAAGAGCAGTCAAACTGCGTTATAAAAAGATGAAGAGCAGTCAAACTGTTTTATAAGAGGATGAAGAGCAGTCAAACTGATTTATATTCAGATGAAGAGCAGTCAAACTGCTTTATAAAAGGATGAAGAGCAGTCAAACTGATTTATAAGAGGATGAAGAGCAGTCAAACTGATTTATAATCGGATGAAGAGCAGTCAGACTGTTTTACAAGAGGATGAAGAGCAGTCAAACTGCTTTATAAAAGGATGGAGAGCAGTCAAACTGTTTTATAAGAGGACGAAGAGCAGTCAAACTGATTTATAATCGGACGAAGAGCAGTCAAACTGTTCTATAGGAGGATGAAGCGCAGTCAAACAGCTTTATAAAAGGATGAAGAGCAGTCAAACTGTTTTATACAATGATGTAGAGCAGTCAGACTGTTTTACAAAAGGATGAAAAGCAGTCAACCTGTTTTATAAAAGGATGAAGAGCAGTCAAACTGTTTTATAAGAGGACGAAGAGCAGTCAAACTGATTTATAATCGGATGAAGAGCAGTCAAACTGATTTATAAGAGGATGAAGAGCAGTCAAACTGCGTTATAAAAGGATGAAGAGCAGTCAAACGGTTTTATAAGAGGATGAAGAGCAGTCAAACTGATTTATAATCGGACGAAGAGCAGAAAAAACGGTTTTATAAGAGGATGAAGAGCAGTCAAATTGATTTATAAGAGGATGAAGAGCAGTCAAACTGCTTTATAAAAGGATGAAGAGCAGTCAAACTGATTTATAATCGGATGGAGAGCAGTCAAACTGATTTATAAGAGGATGAAGAGCAGTCAAACTGCGTTATAAGAGGATGAAGAGCAGTCAAACGGTTTTATAAGAGGATGAAGAGCAGTCAAACTGATTTATAATCGGATGAAGAGCAGTCAAACTGATTTATAAGAGGATGAAGAGCAGTCAAACTGCTTTATAAAAGGATGAAGAGCAGTCAAACTGTTTTATAAGAGGATGAAGAGCAGTCAAACTGATTTATAATCGGATGAAGAGCAGTCAAACTGATTTATAAGAGGATGAAGAGCAGTCAAACTGCGTTATAAAAGGATGAAGAGCAGTCAAACTGTTTTATAAGAGGATGAAGAGCAGTCAAACTGATTTATAATCGGATGAAGAGCAGTCAAACTGATTTATAAGAGGATGAAGAGCAGTCAAACTGCTTTATAAAAGGATGAAGAGCAGTCAAACTGTTTTATAAGAGGACGAAGAGCAGTCAAACTGTTTTATAAGAGGACGAAGAGCAGTCAAACTGTTCTATAGGAGGATGAAGCGCAGTCAAACTGGTTTATAGGAGGATGAAGAGCAGTCAAACTGCTTTATAAAAGGATGAAGAGCAGTCAAACTGATTTATAATCGGATGAAGAGCAGTCAGACTGTTTTACAAGAGGATGAAGAGCAGTCAAACTGCTTTATAAAAGGATGAAGAGCAGTCAAACTGTTTTATAAGAGGACGAAGAGCAGTCAAACTGAGTTATAATCGGATGAAGAGCAGTCAAACTGATTTATAAGAGGATGAAGAGCAGTCAAACTGCTTTATAAAAGGATGAAGAGCAGTCAAATTTTTTTAAAAGAGGACGAAGAGCAGTCAAACTGATTTATAATCGGACGAAGAGCAGTCAAACGGTTTTATAAGAGGATGAAGAGCAGTCAAATTGATTTATAAGAGGATGAAGAGCAGTCAAACTGCTTTATAAAAGGATGAAGAGCAGTCAAACTGTTTTATACAATGATGTCGAGCAGTCAGACTGTTTCACAAAAGGATGAAGAGCAGTCAACCTGTTTTACAAGAGGATGAAGAGCAGTCAAACTGCGTTATAAAAAGATGAAGAGCAGTCAAACTGTTTTATAAGAGGATGAAGAGCAGTCAAACTGATTTATAATCGGATGAAGAGCAGTCAGACTGTTTTACAAGAGGATGAAGAGCAGTCAAACTGCTTTATAAAAGGATGAAGAGCAGTCAAACTGTTTTATAAGAGGACGAAGAGCAGTCAAACTGAGTTATAATCGGATGAAGAGCAGTCAAACTGATTTATAAGAGGATGAAGAGCAGTCAAAATGCGTTATAAGAGGATGAAGAGCAGTCAAACTGCTTTATAAAAGGATGAAGAGCAGTCAAACTGTTTTATAAGCGGACGAAGAGCAGTCCAACTGATTTATAATTGGACGAAGAGCAGTCAAACTGATTTATAATCGGATGAAGAGCAGTCAAACTGATTTATAAGAGGATGAAGAGCAGTCAAACTGCGTTATAAAAGGATGAAGAGCAGTCAAACTGTTTTATAAGAGGATGAAGAGCAGTCAAACTGATTTATAATAGGATGAAGAGCAGTCAAACTGATTTATAAGAGGATGAAGAGCAGTCAAAATGCGTTATAAAAGGATGAAGAGCAGTCAAACTGATTTATAATCGGATGAATAGCAGTCAAACTGATTTATAATCGGATGAAGAGCAGTCAAACTGATTTATAAGAGGATGAAGAGCAGTCAAACTGCGTTATAAAAGGATGAAGAGCAGTCAAACTGTTTTATAAGAGGATGAAGAGCAGTCAAACTGATTTATAATCGGAGGAAGAGCAGTCAAACTGATTTATAAGAGGATGAAGAGCAGTCAAACTGCTTTATAAAAGGATGAAGAGCAGTCAAACTGTTTTATAAGAGGACGAAGAGCAGTCAAACTGATTTATAATCGGACGAAGAGCAGTCAAACTGTTCTATAGGAGGATGAAGCGCAGTCAAACTGGTTTATAGGAGGATGAAGAGCAGTTAAACTGCTTTATAAAAGGATGAAGAGCAGTCCAACTGATTTATAAGAGGATGAAGAGCAGTCAAACTGCTTTATAAAAGGATGAAGAGCAGTCAAACTGTTTTATAAGCGGACGAAGAGCAGTCAAACTGATTTATAATCGGACGAAGAGCAGTCAAACTGATTTATAATCGGACGAAGAGCAGTCAAACGGTTTTATAAGAGGATGAAGAGCGGTCAAATTGATTTATAAGAGGATGAAGAGCAGTCAAACTGCTTTATAAAAGGATGAAGAGCAGTCAAACTGTTTTATAAGAGGATGAAGAGCAGTCAAACTGCGTTATAAAAAGATGAAGAGCAGTCAAACTGTTTTATAAGAGGATGAAGAGCAGTCAAACTGATTTATATTCAGATGAAGAGCAGTCAAACTGCTTTATAAAAGGATGAAGAGCAGTCAAACTGTTTTATAAGAGGATGAAGAGCAGTCAAACTGATTTATAATCGGATGAAGAGCAGTCAAACTGCTTTATAAAAGGATGAAGAGCAGTCAAACTGTTTTATAAGCGGACGAAAAGCAGTCAAACTGATTTATAATCGGACGAAGAGCAGTCAAACTGATTTATAATCGGACGAAGAGCAGTCAAACGGTTTTATAAGAGGATGAAGAGCGGTCAAATTGATTTATAAGAGGATGAAGAGCAGTCAAACTGCTTTATAAAAGGATGAAGAGCAGTCAAACTGTTTTACAAGAGGATGAAGAGCAGTCAAACTGCGTTATAAAAAGATGAAGAGCAGTCAAACTGTTTTATAAGAGGATGAAGAGCAGTCAAACTGATTTATATTCAGATGAAGAGCAGTCAAACTGCTTTATAAAAGGATGAAGAGCAGTCAAACTGATTTATAAGAGGATGAAGAGCAGTCAAACTGATTTATAATCGGATGAAGAGCAGTCAGACTGTTTTACAAGAGGATGAAGAGCAGTCAAACTGCTTTATAAAAGGATGGAGAGCAGTCAAACTGTTTTATAAGAGGACGAAGAGCAGTCAAACTGATATATAATCGGACGAAGAGCAGTCAAACTGTTCTATAGGAGGATGAAGCGCAGTCAAACAGCTTTATAAAAGGATGAAGAGCAGTCAAACTGTTTTATACAATGATGTAGAGCAGTCAGACTGTTTTACAAAAGGATGAAAAGCAGTCAACCTGTTTACAAGAGGATGAAGAGCAGTCAAACTGCGTTATAAAAAGATGAAAAGCAGTCAAACTGTTTTATAAGAGGATGAAGAGCAGTCAAACTGATTTATAATCAGATGAAGAGCAGTCAGACTGTTTTACAAGAGGAGGAAGAGCAGTCAAACTGCTTTATAAAAGGATGAAGAGCAGTCAAACTGTTTTATAAGAGGACGAAGAGCAGTCAAACTGATTTATAATCGGACGAAGAGCAGAAAAAACGGTTTTATAAGAGGATGAAGAGCAGTCAAATTGATTTATAAGAGGATGAAGAGCAGTCAAACTGCTTTATAAAAGGATGAAGAGCAGTCAAACTGTTTTATACAATGATGTCGAGCAGTCAGACTGTTTCACAAAAGGATGAAGAGCAGTCAAGCTGTTTTACAAGAGGATGAAGAGCAGTCAAACTGCGTTATAAAAAGATGAAGAGCAGTCAAACTGTTTTATAAGAGGATGAAGAGCAGTCAAACTGATTTATAATCGGATGAAGAGCAGTCAGACTGTTTTAAAAGAGGATGAAGAGCAGTCAAACTGCTTTATAAAAGGATGAAGAGCAGTCAAACTGTTTTATAAGAGGACGAAGAGCAGTCAAACTGAGTTATAATCGGACGAAGAGCAGTCAAACTGTTCTATAGGAGGATGAAGCGCAGTCAAACTGGTTTATAGGAGGATGAAGAGCAGTCAAACTGCTTTATAAGAGGATGAAGAGCAGTCAAACTGATTTATAAGAGGATGAAGAGCAGTCAAACTGCTTTATAAAAGGATGAAGAGCAGTCAAACTGTTTTATAAGCGGACGAAGAGCAGTCCAACTGATTTATAATCGGACGAAGAGCAGTCAAACTGATTTATAATCGGATGAAGAGCAGTCAAACTGATTTATAAGAGGATGAAGAGCAGTCAAACTGCGTTATAAAAGGATGAAGAGCAGTCAAACTGTTTTATAAGAGGATGAAGAGCACTCAAACTGATTTATAATCGGATGAAGAGCAGTCAAACTGTTTTATAAGAGGATGAAGAGCAGTCAAACTGATTTATAAAAGGATGAAGAGCAGTCAAACTGATTTATAATCGGACGAAGAGCAGTCAAACGGTTTTATAAGAGGATGAAGAGCAGTCAAATTGATTTATAAGAGGATGAAGAGCAGTCAAACTGCTTTATAAAAGGATGAAGAGCAGTCAAACTGTTTTATACAATGATGTCGAGCAGTCAGACTGTTTCACAAAAGGATGAAGAGCAGTCAACCTGTTTTACAAGAGGATGAAGAGCAGTCAAACTGCGTTATAAAAAGATGAAGAGCAGTCAAACTGTTTTATAAGAGGATGAAGAGCAGTCAAACTGATTTATAATCGGATGAAGAGCAGTCAGACTGTTTTACAAGAGGATGAAGAGCAGTCAAACTGCTTTATAAAAGGATGAAGAACAGTCAAACTGTTTTATAAGAGGACGAAGAGTAGTCAAACTGAGTTATAATCGGACGAAGAGCAGTCAAACTGATTTATAAGAGGATGAAGAGCAGTCAAACTGATTTATAAGAGGATGAAGAGCAGTCAAACTGCGTTATAAAAGGATGAAGAGCAGTCAAACTGTTTTATAAGAGGATGAAGAGCAGTCAAACTGATTTATAATAGGATGAAGAGCAGTCAAACTGATTTATAAGAGGATGAAGAGCAGTCAAACTGATTTATAAGAGGATGAAGAGCAGTCAAACTGCGTTATAAAAGGATGAAGAGCAGTCAAACTGTTTTATAAGAGGATGAAGAGCAGTCAAACTGATTTATAATAGGATGAAGAGCAGTCAAACTGATTTATAAGAGGATGAAGAGCAGTCAAAATGCGTTATAAAAGGATGAAGAGCAGTCAAACTGTTTTATAAGAGGATAAAGAGCAGTCAAACTGATTTATAATCGGATGAAGAGCAGTCAAACTGATTTATAATCGGACGAAGAGCAGTCAAACTGATTTATAATCGGATGAAGAGCAGTCAAACTGATTTATAAGAGGATGAAGAGCAGTTAAACTGCTTTATAAAAGGATGAAGAGCAGTCAAACTGTTTTATAAGAGGACGAAGAGCAGTCAAACTGATTTATAATAGGACGAAGAGCAGTCAAACTGTTCTATAGGAGGATGAAGCGCAGTCAAACTGGTTTATAGGAGGATGAAGAGCAGTCAAACTGCTTTATAAAAGGATGAAGACCAGTCAAACTGTTTTATAAGAGGATGAAGAGCAGTCAAACTGATTTATAATCGGATGAAGAGCAGTCAAACTGTTTTATAAGAGGACGAAGAGCAGTCAAACTGAGTTATAATCGGATGAAGAGCAGTCAAACTGATTTATAATCGGACGAAGAGCAGTCAAACTGATTTATAATCGGATGAATAGCAGTCAAACTGATTTATAATCGGATGAAGAGCAGTCAAACTGATTTATAAGAGGATGAAGAGCAGTCAAACTGCGTTATAAAAGGATGAAGAGCAGTCAAACTGTTTTATAAGAGGATGAAGAGCAGTCAAACTGATTTATAATCGGAGGAAGAGCAGTCAAACTGATTTATAAGAGGATGAAGAGCAGTCAAACTGCTTTATAAAAGGATGAAGAGCAGTCAAACTGTTTTATAAGAGGACGCAGAGCAGTCAAACTGATTTATAATCGGACGAAGAGCAGTCAAACTGTTCTATAGGAGGATGAAGCGCAGTCAAACTGGTTTATAGGAGGATGAAGAGCAGTTAAACTGCTTTATAAAAGGATGAAGAGCAGTCCAACTGATTTATAAGAGGATGAAGAGCAGTCAAACTGCTTTATAAAAGGATGAAGAGCAGTCAAACTGTTTTATAAGCGGACGAAGAGCAGTCCAACTGATTTATAATCGGACGAAGAGCAGTCAAACTGATTTATAATCGGACGAAGAGCAGTCAAACGGTTTTATAAGAGGATGAAGAGCGGTCAAATTGATTTATAAGAGGATGAAGAGCAGTCAAACTGCTTTATAAAAGGATGAAGAGCAGTCAAACTGTTTTATACAATGATGTAGAACAGTCAGACTGTTTTACAAAAGGATGAAAAGCAGTCAACCTGTTTTACAAGAGGATGAAGAGCAGTCAAACTGCGTTATAAAAAGATGAAGAGCAGTCAAACTGTTTTATAAGAGGATGAAGAGCAGTCAAACTGATTTATATTCAGATGAAGAGCAGTCAAACTGCTTTATAAAAGGATGAAGAGCAGTCAAACTGATTTATAAGAGGATGAAGAGCAGTCAAACTGATTTATAATCGGATGAAGAGCAGTCAGACAGTTTTACAAGAGGATGAAGAGCAGTCAAACTGCTTTATAAAAGGATGGAGAGCAGTCAAACTGTTTTATAAGAGGACGAAGAGCAGTCAAACTGATTTATAATCGGACGAAGAGCAGTCAAACTGTTCTATAGGAGGATGAAGCGCAGTCAAACAGCTTTATAAAAGGATGAAGAGCAGTCAAACTGTTTTATACAATGATGTAGAGCAGTCAGACTGTTTTACAAAAGGATGAAAAGCAGTCAACCTGTTTTACAAGAGGATGAAGAGCAGTCAAACTGCGTTATAAAAAGATGAAAAGCAGTCAAACTGTTTTATAAGAGGATGAAGAGCAGTCAAACTGATTTATAATCAGATGAAGAGCAGTCAGACTGTTTTACAAGAGGATGAAGAGCAGTCAAACTGCTTTATAAAAGGATGAAGAGCAGTCAACCTGTTTTACAAGAGGACGAAGAGCAGTCAAACTGATTTATAATCGGACGAAGAGCAGTCAAACTGTTCTATAGGAGGATGAAGCGCAGTCAAACTGGTTTATAGGAGGATGAAGAGCAGTCAAACTGCTTTATAAGAGGATGAAGAGCAGTCAAACTGATTTATAAGAGGATGAAGAGCAGTCAAACTGCTTTATAAAAGGATGAAGAGCAGTCAAACTGTTTTATAAGCGGACGAAGAGCAGTCCAACTGATTTATAATCGGACGAAGAGCAGTCAAACTGATTTATAATCGGATGAAGAGCAGTCAAACTGATTTATAAGAGGATGAAGAGCAGTCAAACTGCGTTATAAAAGGATGAAGAGCAGTCAAACTGTTTTATAAGAGGATGAAGAGCACTCAAACTGATTTATAATCGGATGAAGAGCAGTCAAACTGTTTTATAAGAGGATGAAGAGCAGTCAAACTGATTTATAAAAGGATGAAGAGCAGTCAAACTGATTTATAATCGGACGAAGAGCAGTCAAACGGTTTTATAAGAGGATGAAGAGCAGTCAAATTGATTTATAAGAGGATGAAGAGCAGTCAAACTGCTTTATAAAAGGATGAAGAGCAGTCAAACTGTTTTATACAATGATGTCGAGCAGTCAGACTGTTTCACAAAAGGATGAAGAGCAGTCAACCTGTTTTACAAGAGGATGAAGAGCAGTCAAACTGCGTTATAAAAAGATGAAGAGCAGTCAAACTGTTTTATAAGAGGATGAAGAGCAGTCAAACTGATTTATAATCGGATGAAGAGCAGTCAGACTGTTTTACAAGAGGATGAAGAGCAGTCAAACTGCTTTATAAAAGGATGAAGAGCAGTCAAACTGTTTTATAAGAGGACGAAGAGCAGTCAAACTGAGTTATAATCGGACGAAGAGCAGTCAAACTGATTTATAAGAGGATGAAGAGCAGTCAAAATGCGTTATAAGAGGATGAAGAGCAGTCAAACTGATTTATAAGAGGATGAAGAGCAGTCAAACTGCTTTATAAAAAGATGAAGAGCAGTCAAACTGTTTTATAAGCGGACAAAGAGCAGTCCAACTGATTTATAATCGGACGAAGAGCAGTCAAACTGATTTATAATCGGATGAAGAGCAGTCAAACTGATTTATAAGAGGATGAAGAGCAGTCAAACTGCGTTATAAAAGGATGAAGAGCAGTCAAACTGTTTTATAAGAGGATGAAGAGCAGTCAAACTGATTTATAATAGGATGAAGAGCAGTCAAACTGATTTATAAGAGGATGAAGAGCAGTCAAAATGCGTTATAAAAGGATGAAGAGCAGTCAAACTGTTTTATAAGAGGATAAAGAGCAGTCAAACTGATTTATAATCGGATGAAGAGCAGTCAAACTGATTTATAATCGGACGAAGAGCAGTCAAACTGATTTATAATCGGATGAAGAGCAGTCAAACTGATTTATAAGAGGATGAAGAGCAGTTAAACTGCTTTATAAAAGGATGAAGAGCAGTCAAACTGTTTTATAAGAGGACGAAGAGCAGTCAAACTGATTTATAATAGGACGAAGAGCAGTCAAACTGTTCTATAGGAGGATGAAGCGCAGTCAAACTGGTTTATAGGAGGATGAAGAGCAGTCAAACTGCTTTATAAAAGGATGAAGACCAGTCAAACTGTTTTATAAGAGGATGAAGAGCAGTCAAACTGATTTATAATCGGATGAAGAGCAGTCAAACTGTTTTATAAGAGGACGAAGAGCAGTCAAACTGAGTTATAATCGGATGAAGAGCAGTCAAACTGATTTATAATCGGACGAAGAGCAGTCAAACTGATTTATAATCGGATGAATAGCAGTCAAACTGATTTATAATCGGATGAAGAGCAGTCAAACTGATTTATAAGAGGATGAAGAGCAGTCAAACTGCGTTATAAAAGGATGAAGAGCAGTCAAACTGTTTTATAAGAGGATGAAGAGCAGTCAAACTGATTTATAATCGGAGGAAGAGCAGTCAAACTGATTTATAAGAGGATGAAGAGCAGTCAAACTGCTTTATAAAAGGATGAAGAGCAGTCAAACTGTTTTATAAGAGGACGCAGAGCAGTCAAACTGATTTATAATCGGACGAAGAGCAGTCAAACTGTTCTATAGGAGGATGAAGCGCAGTCAAACTGGTTTATAGGAGGATGAAGAGCAGTTAAACTGCTTTATAAAAGGATGAAGAGCAGTCCAACTGATTTATAAGAGGATGAAGAGCAGTCAAACTGCTTTATAAAAGGATGAAGAGCATTCAAACTGTTTTATAAGCGGACGAAGAGCAGTCCAACTGATTTATAATCGGACGAAGAGCAGTCAAACTGATTTATAATCGGACGAAGAGCAGTCAAACGGTTTTATAAGAGGATGAAGAGCGGTCAAATTGATTTATAAGAGGATGAAGAGCAGTCAAACTGCTTTATAAAAGGATGAAGAGCAGTCAAACTGTTTTATACAATGATGTAGAACAGTCAGACTGTTTTACAAAAGGATGAAAAGCAGTCAACCTGTTTTACAAGAGGATGAAGAGCAGTCAAACTGCGTTATAAAAAGATGAAGAGCAGTCAAACTGTTTTATAAGAGGATGAAGAGCAGTCAAACTGATTTATATTCAGATGAAGAGCAGTCAAACTGCTTTATAAAAGGATGAAGAGCAGTCAAACTGATTTATAAGAGGATGAAGAGCAGTCAAACTGATTTATAATCGGATGAAGAGCAGTCAGACAGTTTTACAAGAGGATGAAGAGCAGTCAAACTGCTTTATAAAAGGATGGAGAGCAGTCAAACTGTTTTATAAGAGGACGAAGAGCAGTCAAACTGATTTATAATCGGACGAAGAGCAGTCAAACTGTTCTATAGGAGGATGAAGCGCAGTCAAACAGCTTTATAAAAGGATGAAGAGCAGTCAAACTGTTTTATACAATGATGTAGAGCAGTCAGACTGTTTTACAAAAGGATGAAAAGCAGTCAACCTGTTTTACAAGAGGATGAAGAGCAGTCAAACTGCGTTATAAAAAGATGAAAAGCAGTCAAACTGTTTTATAAGAGGATGAAGAGCAGTCAAACTGATTTATAATCAGATGAAGAGCAGTCAGACTGTTTTACAAGAGGATGAAGAGCAGTCAAACTGCTTTATAAAAGGATGAAGAGCAGTCAACCTGTTTTACAAGAGGACGAAGAGCAGTCAAACTGATTTATAATCGGATGAAGAGCAGTCAAACTGATTTATAAGAGGATGAAGAGCAGTCAAACTGCGTTATAAAAGGATGAAGAGCAGTCAAACGGTTTTATAAGAGGATGAAGAGCAGTCAAACTGATTTATAATCGGACGAAGAGCAGAAAAAACGGTTTTATAAGAGGATGACGAGCAGTCAAATTGATTTATAAGAGGATGAAGAGCAGTCAAACTGCTTTATAAAAGGATGAAGAGCAGTCAAACTGATTTATAATCGGATGAAGAGCAGTCAAACTGATTTATAAGAGGATGAAGAGCAGTCAAACTGCGTTATAAAAGGATGAAGAGCAGTCAAACTGTTTTATAAGAGGATGAAGAGCAGTCAAACTGATTTATAATCGGATGAAGAGCAGTCAAACTGATTTATAAGAGGATGAAGAGCAGTCAAACCGCTTTATAAAAGGATGAAGAGCAGTCAAACTGTTTTATAAGAGGATGAAGAGCAGTCAAACTGATTTGTAATCGGATGAAGAGCAGTCAAACTGATTTATAAGAGGATGAAGAGCAGTCAAACTGCGTTATAAAAGGATGAAGAGCAGTCAAACTGTTTTATAAGAGGATGAAGAGCAGTCAAACTGATTTATAATCGGATGAAGAGCAGTCAAACTGATTTATAAGAGGATGAAGAGCAGTCAAACTGCTTTATAAAAGGATGAAGAGCAGTCAAACTGTTTTATAAGAGGACGAAGAGCAGTCAAACTGTTTTATAAGAGGACGAAGAGCAGTCAAACTGTTCTATAGGAGGATGAAGCGCAGTCAAACTGGTTTATAGGAGGATGAAGAGCAGTCAAACTGCTTTATAAAAGGATGAAGAGCAGTCAAACTGATTTATAAGAGGATGAAGAGCAGTCAAACTGCTTTATAAAAGGATGAAGAGCAGTCAAACTGTTTTATAAGCGGACGAGGAGCAGTCAAACTGATTTATAATCGGACGAAGAGCAGTCAAACTGATTTATAATCGGACGAAGAGCAGTCAAACGGTTTTATAAGAGGATGAAGAGCAGTCAAATTGATTTATAAGAGGATGAAGAGCAGTCAAACTGCTTTATAAAAGGATGAAGAGCAGTCAAACTGTTTTATAGAATGATGTCGAGCAGTCAGACTGTTTCACAAAAGGATGAAGAGCAGTCAACCTGTTTTACAAGAGGATGAAGAGCAGTCAAACTGCGTTATAAAAAGATGAAGAGCAGTCAAACTGTTTTATAAGAGGATGAAGAGCAGTCAAACTGATTTATAATCGGATGAAGAGCAGTCAGACTGTTTTACAAGAGGATGAAGAGCAGTCAAACTGCGTTATAAAAAGATGAAGAGCAGTCAAACTGTTTTATAAGAGGATGAAGAGCAGTCAAACTGATTTATATTCAGATGAAGAGCAGTCAAACTGCTTTATAAAAGGATGAAGAGCAGTCAAACTGATTTATAAGAGGATGAAGAGCAGTCAAACTGATTTATAATCGGATGAAGAGCAGTCAGACTGTTTTACAAGAGGATGAAGAGCAGTCAAACTGCTTTATAAAAGGATGGAGAGCAGTCAAACTGTTTTATAAGAGGACGAAGAGCAGTCAAACTGATATATAATCGGACGAAGAGCAGTCAAACTGTTCTATAGGAGGATGAAGCGCAGTCAAACAGCTTTATAAAAGGATGAAGAGCAGTCAAACTGTTTTATACAATGATGTAGAGCAGTCAGACTGTTTTACAAAAGGATGAAAAGCAGTCAACCTGTTTACAAGAGGATGAAGAGCAGTCAAACTGCGTTATAAAAAGATGAAAAGCAGTCAAACTGTTTTATAAGAGGATGAAGAGCAGTCAAACTGATTTATAATCAGATGAAGAGCAGTCAGACTGTTTTACAAGAGGATGAAGAGCAGTCAAACTGCTTTATAAAAGGATGAAGAGCAGTCAAACTGTTTTATAAGAGGACGAAGAGCAGTCAAACTGATTTATAATCGGACGAAGAGCAGAAAAAACGGTTTTATAAGAGGATGAAGAGCAGTCAAATTGATTTATAAGAGGATGAAGAGCAGTCAAACTGCTTTATAAAAGGATGAAGAGCAGTCAAACTGTTTTATACAATGATGTCGAGCAGTCAGACTGTTTCACAAAAGGATGAAGAGCAGTCAAGCTGTTTTACAAGAGGATGAAGAGCAGTCAAACTGCGTTATAAAAAGATGAAGAGCAGTCAAACTGTTTTATAAGAGGATGAAGAGCAGTCAAACTGATTTATAATCGGATGAAGAGCAGTCAGACTGTTTTAAAAGAGGATGAAGAGCAGTCAAACTGCTTTATAAAAGGATGAAGAGCAGTCAAACTGTTTTATAAGAGGACGAAGAGCAGTCAAACTGAGTTATAATCGGACGAAGAGCAGTCAAACTGTTCTATAGGAGGATGAAGCGCAGTCAAACTGGTTTATAGGAGGATGAAGAGCAGTCAAACTGCTTTATAAGAGGATGAAGAGCAGTCAAACTGATTTATAAGAGGATGAAGAGCAGTCAAACTGCTTTATAAAAGGATGAAGAGCAGTCAAACTGTTTTATAAGCGGACGAAGAGCAGTCCAACTGATTTATAATCGGACGAAGAGCAGTCAAACTGATTTATAATCGGATGAAGAGCAGTCAAACTGATTTATAAGAGGATGAAGAGCAGTCAAACTGCGTTATAAAAGGATGAAGAGCAGTCAAACTGTTTTATAAGAGGATGAAGAGCACTCAAACTGATTTATAATCGGATGAAGAGCAGTCAAACTGTTTTATAAGAGGATGAAGAGCAGTCAAACTGATTTATAAAAGGATGAAGAGCAGTCAAACTGATTTATAATCGGACGAAGAGCAGTCAAACGGTTTTATAAGAGGATGAAGAGCAGTCAAATTGATTTATAAGAGGATGAAGAGCAGTCAAACTGCTTTATAAAAGGATGAAGAGCAGTCAAACTGTTTTATACAATGATGTCGAGCAGTCAGACTGTTTCACAAAAGGATGAAGAGCAGTCAACCTGTTTTACAAGAGGATGAAGAGCAGTCAAACTGCGTTATAAAAAGATGAAGAGCAGTCAAACTGTTTTATAAGAGGATGAAGAGCAGTCAAACTGATTTATAATCGGATGAAGAGCAGTCAGACTGTTTTACAAGAGGATGAAGAGCAGTCAAACTGCTTTATAAAAGGATGAAGAGCAGTCAAACTGTTTTATAAGAGGACGAAGAGCAGTCAAACTGAGTTATAATCGGACGAAGAGCAGTCAAACTGATTTATAAGAGGATGAAGAGCAGTCAAAATGCGTTATAAGAGGATGAAGAGCAGTCAAACTGATTTATAAGAGGATGAAGAGCAGTCAAACTGCTTTATAAAAAGATGAAGAGCAGTCAAACTGTTTTATAAGCGGACAAAGAGCAGTCCAACTGATTTATAATCGGACGAAGAGCAGTCAAACTGATTTATAATCGGATGAAGAGCAGTCAAACTGATTTATAAGAGGATGAAGAGCAGTCAAACTGCGTTATAAAAGGATGAAGAGCAGTCAAACTGTTTTATAAGAGGATGAAGAGCAGTCAAACTGATTTATAATAGGATGAAGAGCAGTCAAACTGATTTATAAGAGGATGAAGAGCAGTCAAAATGCGTTATAAAAGGATGAAGAGCAGTCAAACTGTTTTATAAGAGGATAAAGAGCAGTCAAACTGATTTATAATCGGATGAAGAGCAGTCAAACTGATTTATAATCGGACGAAGAGCAGTCAAACTGATTTATAATCGGATGAAGAGCAGTCAAACTGATTTATAAGAGGATGAAGAGCAGTTAAACTGCTTTATAAAAGGATGAAGAGCAGTCAAACTGTTTTATAAGAGGACGAAGAGCAGTCAAACTGATTTATAATAGGACGAAGAGCAGTCAAACTGTTCTATAGGAGGATGAAGCGCATTCAAACTGGTTTATAGGAGGATGAAGAGCAGTCAAACTGCTTTATAAAAGGATGAAGACCAGTCAAACTGTTTTATAAGAGGATGAAGAGCAGTCAAACTGATTTATAATCGGATGAAGAGCAGTCAAACTGTTTTATAAGAGGACGAAGAGCAGTCAAACTGAGTTATAATCGGATGAAGAGCAGTCAAACTGATTTATAATCGGACGAAGAGCAGTCAAACTGATTTATAATCGGATGAATAGCAGTCAAACTGATTTATAATCGGATGAAGAGCAGTCAAACTGATTTATAAGAGGATGAAGAGCAGTCAAACTGCGTTATAAAAGGATGAAGAGCAGTCAAACTGTTTTATAAGAGGATGAAGAGCAGTCAAACTGATTTATAATCGGAGGAAGAGCAGTCAAAATGATTTATAAGAGGATGAAGAGCAGTCAAACTGCTTTATAAAAGGATGAAGAGCAGTCAAACTGTTTTATAAGAGGACGCAGAGCAGTCAAACTGATTTATAATCGGACGAAGAGCAGTCAAACTGTTCTATAGGAGGATGAAGCGCAGTCAAACTGGTTTATAGGAGGATGAAGAGCAGTTAAACTGCTTTATAAAAGGATGAAGAGCAGTCCAACTGATTTATAAGAGGATGAAGAGCAGTCAAACTGCTTTATAAAAGGATGAAGAGCAGTCAAACTGTTTTATAAGCGGACGAAGAGCAGTCCAACTGATTTATAATCGGACGAAGAGCAGTCAAACTGATTTATAATCGGACGAAGAGCAGTCAAACGGTTTTATAAGAGGATGAAGAGCGGTCAAATTGATTTATAAGAGGATGAAGAGCAGTCAAACTGCTTTATAAAAGGATGAAGAGCAGTCAAACTGTTTTATACAATGATGTAGAACAGTCAGACTGTTTTACAAAAGGATGAAAAGCAGTCAACCTGTTTTACAAGAGGATGAAGAGCAGTCAAACTGCGTTATAAAAAGATGAAGAGCAGTCAAACTGTTTTATAAGAGGATGAAGAGCAGTCAAACTGATTTATATTCAGATGAAGAGCAGTCAAACTGCTTTATAAAAGGATGAAGAGCAGTCAAACTGATTTATAAGAGGATGAAGAGCAGTCAAACTGATTTATAATCGGATGAAGAGCAGTCAGACAGTTTTACAAGAGGATGAAGAGCAGTCAAACTGCTTTATAAAAGGATGGAGAGCAGTCAAACTGTTTTATAAGAGGACGAAGAGCAGTCAAACTGATTTATAATCGGACGAAGAGCAGTCAAACTGTTCTATAGGAGGATGAAGCGCAGTCAAACAGCTTTATAAAAGGATGAAGAGCAGTCAAACTGTTTTATACAATGATGTAGAGCAGTCAGACTGTTTTACAAAAGGATGAAAAGCAGTCAACCTGTTTTACAAGAGGATGAAGAGCAGTCAAACTGCGTTATAAAAAGATGAAAAGCAGTCAAACTGTTTTATAAGAGGATGAAGAGCAGTCAAACTGATTTATAATCAGATGAAGAGCAGTCAGACTGTTTTACAAGAGGATGAAGAGCAGTCAAACTGCTTTATAAAAGGATGAAGAGCAGTCAACCTGTTTTACAAGAGGACGAAGAGCAGTCAAACTGTTCTATAGGAGGATGAAGCGCAGTCAAACTGGTTTATAGGAGGATGAAGAGCAGTCAAACTGCTTTATAAGAGGATGAAGAGCAGTCAAACTGATTTATAAGAGGATGAAGAGCAGTCAAACTGCTTTATAAAAGGATGAAGAGCAGTCAAACTGTTTTATAAGCGGACGAAGAGCAGTCAAACTGCGTTATAAAAGGATGAAGAGCAGTCAAACTGTTTTATAAGAGGATGAAGAGCACTCAAACTGATTTATAATCGGATGAAGAGCAGTCAAACTGTTTTATAAGAGGATGAAGAGCAGTCAAACTGATTTATAAAAGGATGAAGAGCAGTCAAACTGATTTATAATCGGACGAAGAGCAGTCAAACGGTTTTATAAGAGGATGAAGAGCAGTCAAATTGATTTATAAGAGGATGAAGAGCAGTCAAACTGCTTTATAAAAGGATGAAGAGCAGTCAAACTGTTTTATACAATGATGTCGAGCAGTCAGACTGTTTCACAAAAGGATGAAGAGCAGTCAACCTGTTTTACAAGAGGATGAAGAGCAGTCAAACTGCGTTATAAAAAGATGAAGAGCAGTCAAACTGTTTTATAAGAGGATGAAGAGCAGTCAAACTGATTTATAATCGGATGAAGAGCAGTCAGACTGTTTTACAAGAGGATGAAGAGCAGTCAAACTGCTTTATAAAAGGATGAAGAGCAGTCAAACTGTTTTATAAGAGGACGAAGAGCAGTCAAACTGAGTTATAATCGGACGAAGAGCAGTCAAACTGATTTATAAGAGGATGAAGAGCAGTCAAAATGCGTTATAAGAGGATGAAGAGCAGTCAAACTGACTTATAAGAGGATGAAGAGCAGTCAAACTGCTTTATAAAAAGATGAAGAGCAGTCAAACTGTTTTATAAGCGGACAAAGAGCAGTCCAACTGATTTATAATCGGACGAAGAGCAGTCAAACTGATTTATAATCGGATGAAGAGCAGTCAAACTGATTTATAAGAGGATGAAGAGCAGTCAAACTGCGTTATAAAAGGATGAAGAGCAGTCAAACTGTTTTATAAGAGGATGAAGAGCAGTCAAACTGATTTATAATAGGATGAAGAGCAGTCAAACTGATTTATAAGAGGATGAAGAGCAGTCAAAATGCGTTATAAAAGGATGAAGAGCAGTCAAACTGTTTTATAAGAGGATAAAGAGCAGTCAAACTGATTTATAATCGGATGAAGAGCAGTCAAACTGATTTATAATCGGACGAAGAGCAGTCAAACTGATTTATAATCGGATGAAGAGCAGTCAAACTGATTTATAAGAGGATGAAGAGCAGTTAAACTGCTTTATAAAAGGATGAAGACCAGTCAAACTGTTTTATAAGAGGACGAAGAGCAGTCAAACTGATTTATAATAGGACGAAGAGCAGTCAAACTGTTCTATAGGAGGATGAAGCGCAGTCAAACTGGTTTATAGGAGGATGAAGAGCAGTCAAACTGCTTTATAAAAGGATGAAGACCAGTCAAACTGTTTTATAAGAGGATGAAGAGCAGTCAAACTGATTTATAATCGGATGAAGAGCAGTCAAACTGTTTTATAAGAGGACGAAGAGCAGTCAAACTGAGTTATAATCGGATGAAGAGCAGTCAAACTGATTTATAATCGGACGAAGAGCAGTCAAACTGATTTATAATCGGATGAATAGCAGTCAAACTGATTTATAATCGGATGAAGAGCAGTCAAACTGATTTATAAGAGGATGAAGAGCAGTCAAACTGCGTTATAAAAGGATGAAGAGCAGTCAAACTGTTTTATAAGAGGATGAAGAGCAGTCAAACTGATTTATAATCGGAGGAAGAGCAGTCAAACTGATTTATAAGAGGATGAAGAGCAGTCAAACTGCTTTATAAAAGGATGAAGAGCAGTCAAACTGTTTTATAAGAGGACGCAGAGCAGTCAAACTGATTTATAATCGGACGAAGAGCAGTCAAACTGTTCTATAGGAGGATGAAGCGCAGTCAAACTGGTTTATAGGAGGATGAAGAGCAGTTAAACTGCTTTATAAAAGGATGAAGAGCAGTCCAACTGATTTATAAGAGGATGAAGAGCAGTCAAACTGATTTATAATCGGATGAAGAGCAGTCAAACTGATTTATAAGAGGATGAAGAGCAGTCAAACCGCTTTATAAAAGGATGAAGAGCAGTCAAACTGTTTTATAAGAGGATGAAGAGCAGTCAAACTGATTTGTAATCGGATGAAGAGCAGTCAAACTGATTTATAAGAGGATGAAGAGCAGTCAAACTGCGTTATAAAAGGATGAAGAGCAGTCAAACTGTTTTATAAGAGGATGAAGAGCAGTCAAACTGATTTATAATCGGATGAAGAGCAGTCAAACTGATTTATAAGAGGATGAAGAGCAGTCAAACTGCTTTATAAAAGGATGAAGAGCAGTCAAACTGTTTTATAAGAGGACGAAGAGCAGTCAAACTGTTTTATAAGAGGACGAAGAGCAGTCAAACTGTTCTATAGGAGGATGAAGCGCAGTCAAACTGGTTTATAGGAGGATGAAGAGCAGTCAAACTGCTTTATAAAAGGATGAAGAGCAGTCAAACTGATTTATAAGAGGATGAAGAGCAGTCAAACTGCTTTATAAAAGGATGAAGAGCAGTCAAACTGTTTTATAAGCGGACGAGGAGCAGTCAAACTGATTTATAATCGGACGAAGAGCAGTCAAACTGATTTATAATCGGACGAAGAGCAGTCAAACGGTTTTATAAGAGGATGAAGAGCAGTCAAATTGATTTATAAGAGGATGAAGAGCAGTCAAACTGCTTTATAAAAGGATGAAGAGCAGTCAAACTGTTTTATAGAATGATGTCGAGCAGTCAGACTGTTTCACAAAAGGATGAAGAGCAGTCAACCTGTTTTACAAGAGGATGAAGAGCAGTCAAACTGCGTTATAAAAAGATGAAGAGCAGTCAAACTGTTTTATAAGAGGATGAAGAGCAGTCAAACTGATTTATAATCGGATGAAGAGCAGTCAGACTGTTTTACAAGAGGATGAAGAGCAGTCAAACTGCGTTATAAAAAGATGAAGAGCAGTCAAACTGTTTTATAAGAGGATGAAGAGCAGTCAAACTGATTTATATTCAGATGAAGAGCAGTCAAACTGCTTTATAAAAGGATGAAGAGCAGTCAAACTGATTTATAAGAGGATGAAGAGCAGTCAAACTGATTTATAATCGGATGAAGAGCAGTCAGACTGTTTTACAAGAGGATGAAGAGCAGTCAAACTGCTTTATAAAAGGATGGAGAGCAGTCAAACTGTTTTATAAGAGGACGAAGAGCAGTCAAACTGATATATAATCGGACGAAGAGCAGTCAAACTGTTCTATAGGAGGATGAAGCGCAGTCAAACAGCTTTATAAAAGGATGAAGAGCAGTCAAACTGTTTTATACAATGATGTAGAGCAGTCAGACTGTTTTACAAAAGGATGAAAAGCAGTCAACCTGTTTACAAGAGGATGAAGAGCAGTCAAACTGCGTTATAAAAAGATGAAAAGCAGTCAAACTGTTTTATAAGAGGATGAAGAGCAGTCAAACTGATTTATAATCAGATGAAGAGCAGTCAGACTGTTTTACAAGAGGATGAAGAGCAGTCAAACTGCTTTATAAAAGGATGAAGAGCAGTCAAACTGTTTTATAAGAGGACGAAGAGCAGTCAAACTGATTTATAATCGGACGAAGAGCAGAAAAAACGGTTTTATAAGAGGATGAAGAGCAGTCAAATTGATTTATAAGAGGATGAAGAGCAGTCAAACTGCTTTATAAAAGGATGAAGAGCAGTCAAACTGTTTTATACAATGATGTCGAGCAGTCAGACTGTTTCACAAAAGGATGAAGAGCAGTCAAGCTGTTTTACAAGAGGATGAAGAGCAGTCAAACTGCGTTATAAAAAGATGAAGAGCAGTCAAACTGTTTTATAAGAGGATGAAGAGCAGTCAAACTGATTTATAATCGGATGAAGAGCAGTCAGACTGTTTTAAAAGAGGATGAAGAGCAGTCAAACTGCTTTATAAAAGGATGAAGAGCAGTCAAACTGTTTTATAAGAGGACGAAGAGCAGTCAAACTGAGTTATAATCGGACGAAGAGCAGTCAAACTGTTCTATAGGAGGATGAAGCGCAGTCAAACTGGTTTATAGGAGGATGAAGAGCAGTCAAACTGCTTTATAAGAGGATGAAGAGCAGTCAAACTGATTTATAAGAGGATGAAGAGCAGTCAAACTGCTTTATAAAAGGATGAAGAGCAGTCAAACTGTTTTATAAGCGGACGAAGAGCAGTCCAACTGATTTATAATCGGACGAAGAGCAGTCAAACTGATTTATAATCGGATGAAGAGCAGTCAAACTGATTTATAAGAGGATGAAGAGCAGTCAAACTGCGTTATAAAAGGATGAAGAGCAGTCAAACTGTTTTATAAGAGGATGAAGAGCACTCAAACTGATTTATAATCGGATGAAGAGCAGTCAAACTGTTTTATAAGAGGATGAAGAGCAGTCAAACTGATTTATAAAAGGATGAAGAGCAGTCAAACTGATTTATAATCGGACGAAGAGCAGTCAAACGGTTTTATAAGAGGATGAAGAGCAGTCAAATTGATTTATAAGAGGATGAAGAGCAGTCAAACTGCTTTATAAAAGGATGAAGAGCAGTCAAACTGTTTTATACAATGATGTCGAGCAGTCAGACTGTTTCACAAAAGGATGAAGAGCAGTCAACCTGTTTTACAAGAGGATGAAGAGCAGTCAAACTGCGTTATAAAAAGATGAAGAGCAGTCAAACTGTTTTATAAGAGGATGAAGAGCAGTCAAACTGATTTATAATCGGATGAAGAGCAGTCAGACTGTTTTACAAGAGGATGAAGAGCAGTCAAACTGCTTTATAAAAGGATGAAGAGCAGTCAAACTGTTTTATAAGAGGACGAAGAGCAGTCAAACTGAGTTATAATCGGACGAAGAGCAGTCAAACTGATTTATAAGAGGATGAAGAGCAGTCAAAATGCGTTATAAGAGGATGAAGAGCAGTCAAACTGATTTATAAGAGGATGAAGAGCAGTCAAACTGCTTTATAAAAAGATGAAGAGCAGTCAAACTGTTTTATAAGCGGACAAAGAGCAGTCCAACTGATTTATAATCGGACGAAGAGCAGTCAAACTGATTTATAATCGGATGAAGAGCAGTCAAACTGATTTATAAGAGGATGAAGAGCAGTCAAACTGCGTTATAAAAGGATGAAGAGCAGTCAAACTGTTTTATAAGAGGATGAAGAGCAGTCAAACTGATTTATAATAGGATGAAGAGCAGTCAAACTGATTTATAAGAGGATGAAGAGCAGTCAAAATGCGTTATAAAAGGATGAAGAGCAGTCAAACTGTTTTATAAGAGGATAAAGAGCAGTCAAACTGATTTATAATCGGATGAAGAGCAGTCAAACTGATTTATAATCGGACGAAGAGCAGTCAAACTGATTTATAATCGGATGAAGAGCAGTCAAACTGATTTATAAGAGGATGAAGAGCAGTTAAACTGCTTTATAAAAGGATGAAGAGCAGTCAAACTGTTTTATAAGAGGACGAAGAGCAGTCAAACTGATTTATAATAGGACGAAGAGCAGTCAAACTGTTCTATAGGAGGATGAAGCGCATTCAAACTGGTTTATAGGAGGATGAAGAGCAGTCAAACTGCTTTATAAAAGGATGAAGACCAGTCAAACTGTTTTATAAGAGGATGAAGAGCAGTCAAACTGATTTATAATCGGATGAAGAGCAGTCAAACTGTTTTATAAGAGGACGAAGAGCAGTCAAACTGAGTTATAATCGGATGAAGAGCAGTCAAACTGATTTATAATCGGACGAAGAGCAGTCAAACTGATTTATAATCGGATGAATAGCAGTCAAACTGATTTATAATCGGATGAAGAGCAGTCAAACTGATTTATAAGAGGATGAAGAGCAGTCAAACTGCGTTATAAAAGGATGAAGAGCAGTCAAACTGTTTTATAAGAGGATGAAGAGCAGTCAAACTGATTTATAATCGGAGGAAGAGCAGTCAAAATGATTTATAAGAGGATGAAGAGCAGTCAAACTGCTTTATAAAAGGATGAAGAGCAGTCAAACTGTTTTATAAGAGGACGCAGAGCAGTCAAACTGATTTATAATCGGACGAAGAGCAGTCAAACTGTTCTATAGGAGGATGAAGCGCAGTCAAACTGGTTTATAGGAGGATGAAGAGCAGTTAAACTGCTTTATAAAAGGATGAAGAGCAGTCCAACTGATTTATAAGAGGATGAAGAGCAGTCAAACTGCTTTATAAAAGGATGAAGAGCAGTCAAACTGTTTTATAAGCGGACGAAGAGCAGTCCAACTGATTTATAATCGGACGAAGAGCAGTCAAACTGATTTATAATCGGACGAAGAGCAGTCAAACGGTTTTATAAGAGGATGAAGAGCGGTCAAATTGATTTATAAGAGGATGAAGAGCAGTCAAACTGCTTTATAAAAGGATGAAGAGCAGTCAAACTGTTTTATACAATGATGTAGAACAGTCAGACTGTTTTACAAAAGGATGAAAAGCAGTCAACCTGTTTTACAAGAGGATGAAGAGCAGTCAAACTGCGTTATAAAAAGATGAAGAGCAGTCAAACTGTTTTATAAGAGGATGAAGAGCAGTCAAACTGATTTATATTCAGATGAAGAGCAGTCAAACTGCTTTATAAAAGGATGAAGAGCAGTCAAACTGATTTATAAGAGGATGAAGAGCAGTCAAACTGATTTATAATCGGATGAAGAGCAGTCAGACAGTTTTACAAGAGGATGAAGAGCAGTCAAACTGCTTTATAAAAGGATGGAGAGCAGTCAAACTGTTTTATAAGAGGACGAAGAGCAGTCAAACTGATTTATAATCGGACGAAGAGCAGTCAAACTGTTCTATAGGAGGATGAAGCGCAGTCAAACAGCTTTATAAAAGGATGAAGAGCAGTCAAACTGTTTTATACAATGATGTAGAGCAGTCAGACTGTTTTACAAAAGGATGAAAAGCAGTCAACCTGTTTTACAAGAGGATGAAGAGCAGTCAAACTGCGTTATAAAAAGATGAAAAGCAGTCAAACTGTTTTATAAGAGGATGAAGAGCAGTCAAACTGATTTATAATCAGATGAAGAGCAGTCAGACTGTTTTACAAGAGGATGAAGAGCAGTCAAACTGCTTTATAAAAGGATGAAGAGCAGTCAACCTGTTTTACAAGAGGACGAAGAGCAGTCAAACTGTTCTATAGGAGGATGAAGCGCAGTCAAACTGGTTTATAGGAGGATGAAGAGCAGTCAAACTGCTTTATAAGAGGATGAAGAGCAGTCAAACTGATTTATAAGAGGATGAAGAGCAGTCAAACTGCTTTATAAAAGGATGAAGAGCAGTCAAACTGTTTTATAAGCGGACGAAGAGCAGTCAAACTGCGTTATAAAAGGATGAAGAGCAGTCAAACTGTTTTATAAGAGGATGAAGAGCACTCAAACTGATTTATAATCGGATGAAGAGCAGTCAAACTGTTTTATAAGAGGATGAAGAGCAGTCAAACTGATTTATAAAAGGATGAAGAGCAGTCAAACTGATTTATAATCGGACGAAGAGCAGTCAAACGGTTTTATAAGAGGATGAAGAGCAGTCAAATTGATTTATAAGAGGATGAAGAGCAGTCAAACTGCTTTATAAAAGGATGAAGAGCAGTCAAACTGTTTTATACAATGATGTCGAGCAGTCAGACTGTTTCACAAAAGGATGAAGAGCAGTCAACCTGTTTTACAAGAGGATGAAGAGCAGTCAAACTGCGTTATAAAAAGATGAAGAGCAGTCAAACTGTTTTATAAGAGGATGAAGAGCAGTCAAACTGATTTATAATCGGATGAAGAGCAGTCAGACTGTTTTACAAGAGGATGAAGAGCAGTCAAACTGCTTTATAAAAGGATGAAGAGCAGTCAAACTGTTTTATAAGAGGACGAAGAGCAGTCAAACTGAGTTATAATCGGACGAAGAGCAGTCAAACTGATTTATAAGAGGATGAAGAGCAGTCAAAATGCGTTATAAGAGGATGAAGAGCAGTCAAACTGACTTATAAGAGGATGAAGAGCAGTCAAACTGCTTTATAAAAAGATGAAGAGCAGTCAAACTGTTTTATAAGCGGACAAAGAGCAGTCCAACTGATTTATAATCGGACGAAGAGCAGTCAAACTGATTTATAATCGGATGAAGAGCAGTCAAACTGATTTATAAGAGGATGAAGAGCAGTCAAACTGCGTTATAAAAGGATGAAGAGCAGTCAAACTGTTTTATAAGAGGATGAAGAGCAGTCAAACTGATTTATAATAGGATGAAGAGCAGTCAAACTGATTTATAAGAGGATGAAGAGCAGTCAAAATGCGTTATAAAAGGATGAAGAGCAGTCAAACTGTTTTATAAGAGGATAAAGAGCAGTCAAACTGATTTATAATCGGATGAAGAGCAGTCAAACTGATTTATAATCGGACGAAGAGCAGTCAAACTGATTTATAATCGGATGAAGAGCAGTCAAACTGATTTATAAGAGGATGAAGAGCAGTTAAACTGCTTTATAAAAGGATGAAGACCAGTCAAACTGTTTTATAAGAGGACGAAGAGCAGTCAAACTGATTTATAATAGGACGAAGAGCAGTCAAACTGTTCTATAGGAGGATGAAGCGCAGTCAAACTGGTTTATAGGAGGATGAAGAGCAGTCAAACTGCTTTATAAAAGGATGAAGACCAGTCAAACTGTTTTATAAGAGGATGAAGAGCAGTCAAACTGATTTATAATCGGATGAAGAGCAGTCAAACTGTTTTATAAGAGGACGAAGAGCAGTCAAACTGAGTTATAATCGGATGAAGAGCAGTCAAACTGATTTATAATCGGACGAAGAGCAGTCAAACTGATTTATAATCGGATGAATAGCAGTCAAACTGATTTATAATCGGATGAAGAGCAGTCAAACTGATTTATAAGAGGATGAAGAGCAGTCAAACTGCGTTATAAAAGGATGAAGAGCAGTCAAACTGTTTTATAAGAGGATGAAGAGCAGTCAAACTGATTTATAATCGGAGGAAGAGCAGTCAAACTGATTTATAAGAGGATGAAGAGCAGTCAAACTGCTTTATAAAAGGATGAAGAGCAGTCAAACTGTTTTATAAGAGGACGCAGAGCAGTCAAACTGATTTATAATCGGACGAAGAGCAGTCAAACTGTTCTATAGGAGGATGAAGCGCAGTCAAACTGGTTTATAGGAGGATGAAGAGCAGTTAAACTGCTTTATAAAAGGATGAAGAGCAGTCCAACTGATTTATAAGAGGATGAAGAGCAGTCAAACTGCTTTATAAAAGGATGAAGAGCAGTCAAACTGTTTTATACAATGATGTCGAGCAGTCAGACTGTTTCACAAAAGGATGAAGAGCAGTCAACCTGTTTTACAAGAGGATGAAGAGCAGTCAAACTGCGTTATAAAAAGATGAAGAGCAGTCAAACTGTTTTATAAGAGGATGAAGAGCAGTCAAACTGATTTATAATCGGATGAAGAGCAGTCAGACTGTTTTACAAGAGGATGAAGAGCAGTCAAACTGCTTTATAAAAGGATGAAGAGCAGTCAAACTGTTTTATAAGAGGACGAAGAGCAGTCAAACTGAGTTATAATCGGACGAAGAGCAGTCAAACTGATTTATAAGAGGATGAAGAGCAGTCAAAATGCGTTATAAGAGGATGAAGATCAGTCAAACTGACTTATAAGAGGATGAAGAGCAGTCAAACTGCTTTATAAAAAGATGAAGAGCAGTCAAACTGTTTTATAAGCGGACAAAGAGCAGTCCAACTGATTTATAATCGGACGAAGAGCAGTCAAACTGATTTATAATCGGATGAAGAGCAGTCAAACTGATTTATAAGAGGATGAAGAGCAGTCAAACTGCGTTATAAAAGGATGAAGAGCAGTCAAACTGTTTTATAAGAGGATGAAGAGCAGTCAAACTGATTTATAATAGGATGAAGAGCAGTCAAACTGATTTATAAGAGGATGAAGAGCAGTCAAAATGCGTTATAAAAGGATGAAGAGCAGTCAAACTGTTTTATAAGAGGATAAAGAGCAGTCAAACTGATTTATAATCGGATGAAGAGCAGTCAAACTGATTTATAATCGGACGAAGAGCAGTCAAACTGATTTATAATCGGATGAAGAGCAGTCAAACTGATTTATAAGAGGATGAAGAGCAGTTAAACTGCTTTATAAAAGGATGAAGAGCAGTCAAACTGTTTTATAAGAGGACGAAGAGCAGTCAAACTGATTTATAATAGGACGAAGAGCAGTCAAACTGTTCTATAGGAGGATGAAGCGCAGTCAAACTGGTTTATAGGAGGATGAAGAGCAGTCAAACTGCTTTATAAAAGGATGAAGACCAGTCAAACTGTTTTATAAGAGGATGAAGAGCAGTCAAACTGATTTATAATCGGATGAAGAGCAGTCAAACTGTTTTATAAGAGGACGAAGAGCAGTCAAACTGAGTTATAATCGGATGAAGAGCAGTCAAACTGATTTATAATCGGACGAAGAGCAGTCAAACTGATTTATAATCGGATGAATAGCAGTCAAACTGATTTATAATCGGATGAAGAGCAGTCAAACTGATTTATAAGAGGATGAAGAGCAGTCAAACTGCGTTATAAAAGGATGAAGAGCAGTCAAACTGTTTTATAAGAGGATGAAGAGCAGTCAAACTGATTTATAATCGGAGGAAGAGCAGTCAAACTGATTTATAAGAGGATGAAGAGCAGTCAAACTGCTTTATAAAAGGATGAAGAGCAGTCAAACTGTTTTATAAGAGGACGCAGAGCAGTCAAACTGATTTATAATCGGACGAAGAGCAGTCAAACTGTTCTATAGGAGGATGAAGCGCAGTCAAACTGGTTTATAGGAGGATGAAGAGCAGTTAAACTGCTTTATAAAAGGATGAAGAGCAGTCCAACTGATTTATAAGAGGATGAAGAGCAGTCAAACTGCTTTATAAAAGGATGAAGAGCAGTCAAACTGTTTTATAAGCGGACGAAGAGCAGTCCAACTGATTTATAATCGGACGAAGAGCAGTCAAACTGATTTATAATCGGACGAAGAGCAGTCAAACGGTTTTATAAGAGGATGAAGAGCGGTCAAATTGATTTATAAGAGGATGAAGAGCAGTCAAACTGCTTTATAAAAGGATGAAGAGCAGTCAAACTGTTTTATACAATGATGTAGAACAGTCAGACTGTTTTACAAAAGGATGAAAAGCAGTCAACCTGTTTTACAAGAGGATGAAGAGCAGTCAAACTGCGTTATAAAAAGATGAAGAGCAGTCAAACTGTTTTATAAGAGGATGAAGAGCAGTCAAACTGATTTATATTCAGATGAAGAGCAGTCAAACTGCTTTATAAAAGGATGAAGAGCAGTCAAACTGATTTATATTCAGATGAAGAGCAGTCAAACTGCTTTATAAAAAGATGAAGAGCAGTCAAACTGTTTTATAAGAGGACGAAGAGCAGTCAAACTGATTTATAATCGGACGAAGAGCAGTCAAACTGTTCTATAGGAGGATGAAGCGCAGTCAAACAGCTTTATAAAAGGATGAAGAGCAGTCAAACTGTTTTATACAATGATGTAGAGCAGTCAGACTGTTTTACAAAAGGATGAAAAGCAGTCAACCTGTTTTACAAGAGGATGAAGAGCAGTCAAACTGCGTTATAAAAAGATGAAAAGCAGTCAAACTGTTTTATAAGAGGATGAAGAGCAGTCAAACTGATTTATAATCAGATGAAGAGCAGTCAGACTGTTTTACAAGAGGATGAAGAGCAGTCAAACTGCTTTATAAAAGGATGAAGAGCAGTCAACCTGTTTTACAAGAGGACGAAGAGCAGTCAAACTGATTTATAATCGGATGAAGAGCAGTCAAACTGATTTATAAGAGGATGAAGAGCAGTCAAACTGCGTTATAAAAGGATGAAGAGCAGTCAAACGGTTTTATAAGAGGATGAAGAGCAGTCAAACTGATTTATAATCGGACGAAGAGCAGAAAAAACGGTTTTATAAGAGGATGAAGAGCAGTCAAATTGATTTATAAGAGGATGAAGAGCAGTCAAACTGCTTTATAAAAGGATGAAGAGCAGTCAAACTGATTTATAATCGGATGAAGAGCAGTCAAACTGATTTATAAGAGGATGAAGAGCAGTCAAACTGCGTTATAAAAGGATGAAGAGCAGTCAAACTGTTTTATAAGAGGATGAAGAGCAGTCAAACTGATTTATAATCGGATGAAGAGCAGTCAAACTGATTTATAAGAGGATGAAGAGCAGTCAAACCGCTTTATAAAAGGATGAAGAGCAGTCAAACTGTTTTATAAGAGGATGAAGAGCAGTCAAACTGATTTGTAATCGGATGAAGAGCAGTCAAACTGATTTATAAGAGGATGAAGAGCAGTCAAACTGCGTTATAAAAGGATGAAGAGCAGTCAAACTGTTTTATAAGAGGATGAAGAGCAGTCAAACTGATTTATAATCGGATGAAGAGCAGTCAAACTGATTTATAAGAGGATGAAGAGCAGTCAAACTGCTTTATAAAAGGATGAAGAGCAGTCAAACTGTTTTATAAGAGGACGAAGAGCAGTCAAACTGTTTTATAAGAGGACGAAGAGCAGTCAAACTGTTCTATAGGAGGATGAAGCGCAGTCAAACTGGTTTATAGGAGGATGAAGAGCAGTCAAACTGCTTTATAAAAGGATGAAGAGCAGTCAAACTGATTTATAAGAGGATGAAGAGCAGTCAAACTGCTTTATAAAAGGATGAAGAGCAGTCAAACTGTTTTATAAGCGGACGAGGAGCAGTCAAACTGATTTATAATCGGACGAAGAGCAGTCAAACGGTTTTATAAGAGGATGAAGAGCAGTCAAATTGATTTATAAGAGGATGAAGAGCAGTCAAACTGCTTTATAAAAGGATGAAGAGCAGTCAAACTGTTTTATAGAATGATGTCGAGCAGTCAGACTGTTTCACAAAAGGATGAAGAGCAGTCAACCTGTTTTACAAGAGGATGAAGAGCAGTCAAACTGCGTTATAAAAAGATGAAGAGCAGTCAAACTGTTTTATAAGAGGATGAAGAGCAGTCAAACTGATTTATAATCGGATGAAGAGCAGTCAGACTGTTTTACAAGAGGATGAAGAGCAGTCAAACTGCTTTATAAAAGGATGAAGAGCAGTCAAACTGTTTTATAAGAGGACGAAGAGCAGTCAAACTGAGTTATAATCGGACGAAGAGCAGTCAAACTGTTCTATAGGAGGATGAAGCGCAGTCAAACTGGTTTATAGGAGGATGAAGAGCAGTCAAACTGCTTTATAAGAGGATGAAGAGCAGTCAAACTGATTTATAAGAGGATGAAGAGCAGTCAAACTGCTTTATAAAAGGATGAAGAGCAGTCAAACTGTTTTATAAGCGGACGAAGAGCAGTCCAACTGATTTATAATCCGACGAAGAGCAGTCAAACTGATTTATAATCGGATGAAGAGCAGTCAAACTGATTTATAAGAGGATGAAGAGCAGTCAAACTGCGTTATAAAAGGATGAAGAGCAGTCAAACTGTTTTATAACAGGATGAAGAGCAGTCGAACTGATTTATAATCGGATGAAGAGCAGTCAAACTGATTTATAAGAGGATGAAGAGCAGTCAAAATGCGTTATAAAAGGATGAAGAGCAGTCAAACTGTTTTATAAGAGGATGAAGAGCAGTCAAACTGATTTATAATCGGATGAAGAGCAGTCAAACTGATTTATAAGAGAATGAAGAGCAGTCAAACTGCTTTATAAAAGGATGAAGAGCAGTCAAACTGTTTTATAAGAGGACGAAGAGCAGTCAAACTGATTTATAATCGGACGAAGAGCAGTCAAACTGTTCTATAGGAGGATGAAGCGCAGTGAAACTGGTTTATAGGAGGATGAAGAGCAGTCAAACTGATTTATAAAAGGATGAAGAGCAGTCAAACTGATTTATAAGAGGATGAAGAGCAGTCAAACTGCTTTATAAAAGGATGAAGAGCAGTCAAACTGTTTTATAAGCGGACGAAGAGCAGTCAAACTGATTTATAATCGGACGAAGAGTAGTCAAACTGATTTATAATCGGACGAAGAGCAGTCAAACGGTTTTATAAGTGGATGAAGAGCGGTCAAATTGATTTATAAGAGGATGAAGAGCAGTCAAACTGCTTTATAAAAGGATGAAGAGCAGTCAAACTGTTTTATACAATGATGTAGAGCAGTCAGACTGTTTTACAAAAGGATGAAAAGCAGTCAACCTGTTTTACAAGAGGATGAAGAGCAGTCAAACTGCGTTATAAAAAGATGAAGAGCAGTCAAACTGTTTTATAAGAGGATGAAGAGCAGTCAAACTGATTTATAATCGGACGAAGAGCAGTCAAACTGATTTATAATCGGATGAATAGCAGTCAAACTGATTTATAATCGGATGAAGAGCAGTCAAACTGATTTATAAGAGGATGAAGAGCACTCAAACTGCGTTATAAAAGGATGAAGAGCAGTCAAACTGTTTTATAAGAGGATGAAGAGCTGTCAAACTGTTTTATACGAGGATGTAGAGCAGTCAGACTGTTTTACAAGAGGATGAAGAGCAGTCAAACTGATTTATAATCGGACGAAGAGCAGTCAAACGGTTTTATAAGAGGATGAAGAGCGGTCAAATTGATTTATAAGAGGATGAAGAGCAGTCAAACTGCTTTATAAAAGGATGAAGAGCAGTCAAACTGTTTTATACAATGATGTAGAGCAGTCAGACTGTTTTACAAAAGGATGAAAAGCAGTCAACCTGTTTTACAAGAGGATGAAGAGCAGTCAAACTGCGTTATAAAAAGATGAAGAGCAGTCAAACTGTTTTATAAGAGGATGAAGAGCAGTCAAACTGATTTATAATCGGATGAAGAGCAGTCAGACTGTTTTACAAGAGGATGAAGAGCAGTCAAACTGCTTTATAAAAGGATGAAGAGCAGTAAAACTGTTTTATAAGAGGACGAAGAGCAGTCAAACTGTGTTATAATCGGACAAAGAGCAGTCAAACTGTTCTATAGGAGGATGAAGCGCAGTCAAACTGGTTTATAGGAGGATGAAGAGCAGTCAAACTGCTTTATAAGAGGATGAAGAGCAGTCAAACTGATTTATAAGAGGATGAAGAGCAGTCAAACTGCTTTATAAAAGGATGAAGAGCAGTCAAACTGTTTTATAAGCGGACGAAGAGCAGTCCAACTGATTTATAATCGGACGAAGAGCAGTCAAACTGATTTATAATCGGATGAAGAGCAGTCAAACTGATTTATAAGAGGATGAAGAGCAGTCAAACTGCGTTATAAAAGGATGAAGAGCAGTCAAACTGTTTTATAAGAGGATGAAGAGCAGTCGAACTGATTTATAATCGGATGAAGAGCAGTCAAACTGATTTATAAGAGGATGAAGAGCAGTCAAAATGCGTTATAAAAGGATGAAGAGCAGTCAAACTGTTTTATAAGAGGATGAAGAGCAGTCAAACTGATTTATAATCGGATGAAGAGCAGTCAAACTGATTTATAAGAGAATGAAGAGCAGTCAAACTGCTTTATAAAAGGATGAAGAGCAGTCAAACTGTTTTATAAGAGGACGAAGAGCAGTCAAACTGATTTATAATCGGACGAAGAGCAGTCAAACTGTTCTATAGGAGGATGAAGCGCAGTGAAACTGGTTTATAGGAGGATGAAGAGCAGTCAAACTGCTTTATAAAAGGATGAAGAGCAGTCAAACTGATTTATAAGAGGATGAAGAGCAGTCAAACTGCTTTATAAAAGGATGAAGAGCAGTCAAACTGTTTTATAAGCGGACGAAGAGCAGTCAAACTGATTTATAATCGGACGAAGAGTAGTCAAACTGATTTATAATCGGACGAAGAGCAGTCAAACGGTTTTATAAGAGGATGAAGAGCGGTCAAATTGATTTATAAGAGGATGAAGAGCAGTCAAACTGCTTTATAAAAGGATGAAGAGCAGTCAAACTGTTTTATACAATGATGTAGAGCAGTCAGACTGTTTTACAAAAGGATGAAAAGCAGTCAACCTGTTTTACAAGAGGATGAAGAGCAGTCAAACTGCGTTATAAAAAGATGAAGAGCAGTCAAACTGTTTTATAAGAGGATGAAGAGCAGTCAAACTGTTTTATAATCGGACGAAGAGCAGTCAAACTGATTTATAATCGGATGAATAGCAGTCAAACTGATTTATAAGAGGATGAAGAGCACTCAAACTGCGTTATAAAAGGATGAAGAGCAGTCAAACTGTTTTATAAGAGGATGAAGAGCTGTCAAACTGTTTTATACGAGGATGTAGAGCAGTCAGACTGTTTTACAAGAGGATGAAGAGCAGTCAAACTGTTTTATAAGAGGATGAAGAGCAGTCAAACTGCTTTATAAAAGGATGAAGAGCAGTCAAACTGTTTTAAAAGAGGACGAAGAGCAGTCAAACTGATTTATAATCGGATGAAGAGGAGTCAAACTGATTTATAATCGGATGAAGAGCAGTCAAACTGTTTTATAAGAGGACGAAGAGCAGTCAAACTGATTTATAATCGGACGAAGAGCAGTCAAACTGTTCTATAGGAGGATGAAGCGCAGTCAAACTGGTTTATAGGAGGATGAAGAGCAGTCAAACCGCTTTATAAAAGGATGAAGAGCAGTCAAACTGTTTTATAAGCGGACGAAGAGCAGTCAAATTGATTTATAAGAGGATGAAGAGCAGTAAAACTGCTTTATAAAAGGATGAAGAGCAGTCAAACTCTTTTATACAATGATGTAGAGCAGTCAGACTGTTTTACAAAAGGATGTAGAGCAGTCAACTTGTTTTACACGAGGATGAAGAGCAGTCAAACTGCGTTATAAAAGGATGAAGAGCAGTCAAACTGTTTTATAAGAGGACGAAGAGCAGTCAAACTGATTTATAATCGGACGAAGAGC
Organism: Lampris megalopsis; assembly: GCA_022114975.2. Classification (NCBI taxonomy): domain Eukaryota; kingdom Metazoa; phylum Chordata; class Actinopteri; order Lampriformes; family Lampridae; genus Lampris; species Lampris megalopsis. The sequence goes on along the minus strand of JAJHIY020000795.1, from coordinate 15,977 downwards.
AGTCAAACTGTTCTATAGGAGGATGAAGCGCAGTCAAACTGGTTTATAGGAGGATGAAGAGCAGTCAAACTGCTTTATAAAAGGATGAAGACCAGTCAAACTGTTTTATAAGAGGATGAAGAGCAGTCAAACTGATTCATAATCGGATGAAGAGCAGTCAAACTGTTTTATAAGAGGACGAAGAGCAGTCAAACTGAGTTATAATCGGACGAAGAGCAGTCAAACTGATTTATAATCGGACGAAGAGCAGTCAAACTGATTTATAATCGGATGAATAGCAGTCAAACTGATTTATAATCGGATGAAGAGCAGTCAAACTGATTTATAAGAGGATGAAGAGCAGTCAAACTGCGTTATAAAAGGATGAAGAGCAGTCAAACTGTTTTATAAGAGGATGAAGAGCAGTCAAACTGATTTATAATCGGATGAAGAGCAGTCAAACTGATTTATAAGAGGATGAATAGCAGTCAAACTGCTTTATAAAAGGATGAAGAGCAGTCAAACTGTTTTATAAGAGGACGAAGAGCAGTCAAACTGATTTATAATCGGACGAAGAGCAGTCAAACTGTTCTATAGGAGGATGAAACGCAGTCAAACTGGTTTATAGGAGGATGAAGAGCAGTTAAACTGCTTTATAAAAGGATGAAGAGCAGTCAAACTGATTTATAAGAGGATGAAGAGCAGTCAAACTGCTTTATAAAAGGATGAAGAGCAGTCAAACTGTTTTATAAGCGGACGAAGAGCAGTCAAACTGATTTATAATCGGACGAAGAGCAGTCAAACTGATTTATAATCGGACGAAGAGCAGTCAAACGGTTTTATAAGAGGATGAAGAGCGGTCAAATTGATTTATAAGAGGATGAAGAGCAGTCAAACTGCTTTATAAAAGGATGAAGAGCAGTCAAACTGTTTTATACAATGATGTAGAGCAGTCAGACTGTTTTACAAAAGGATGAAAAGCAGTCAACCTGTTTTACAAGAGGATGAAGAGCAGTCAAACTGCGTTATAAAAAGATGAAGAGCAGTCAAACTGTTTTATAAGAGGATGAAGAGCAGTCAAACTGATTTATATTCAGATGAAGAGCAGTCAAACTGCTTTATAAAAGGATGAAGAGCAGTCAAACTGATTTATAAGAGGATGAAGAGCAGTCAAACTGATTTATAATCGGATGAAGAGCAGTCAGACCGTTTTACAAGAGGATGAAGAGCAGTCAAACTGCTTTATAAAAGGATGAAGAGCAGTCATACTGTTTTATAAGAGGACGAAGAGCAGTCAAACTGATTTATAGTCGGACGAAGAGCAGTCAAACTGTTCTATAGGAGGATGAAGCGCAGTCAAACTGGTTTATAGGAGGATGAAGAGCAGTCAAACTGCTTTATACGAGGATGAAGAGCAGTCAAACTGATTTATAAGAGGATGAAGAGCAGTCAAACTGCTTTATAAAAGGATGAAGAGCAGTCAAACTGTTTTATAAGCAGACGAAGAACAGTCAAACTGATTTATAATCGGACGAAGAGCAGTCAAACTGATTTATAATCGGACGAAGAGCAGTCAAACTGATTTATAATCGGATGAATAGCAGTCAAACTGATTTATAATCGGATGAAGAGCAGTCAAACTGATTTATAAGAGGATGAAGAGCACTCAAACTGCGTTATAAAAGGATGAAGAGCAGTCAAACTGTTTTATAAGAGGATGAAGAGCTGTCAAACTGTTTTATAAGAGGATGAAGAGCAGTCAAACTGCTTTATAAAAGGATGAAGAGCAGTCAAACTGTTTTAAAAGAGACGAAGAGCAGTCAAACTGATTTATAATCGGATGAAGAGGAGTCAAACTGATTTATAATCGGATGAAGAGCAGTCAAACTGTTTTATAAGAGGACGAAGAGCAGTCAAACTGATTTATAATCGGACGAAGAGCAGTCAAACTGTTCTATAGGAGGATGAAGCGCAGTCAAACTGGTTTATAGGAGGATGAAGAGCAGTCAAACCGCTTTATAAAAGGATGAAGAGCAGTCAAACTGTTTTATAAGCGGACGAAGAGCAGTCAAATTGATTTATAAGAGGATGAAGAGCAGTAAAACTGCTTTATAAAAGGATGAAGAGCAGTCAAACTCTTTTATACAATGATGTAGAGCAGTCAGACTGTTTTACAAAAGGATGTAGAGCAGTCAACTTGTTTTACACGAGGATGAAGAGCAGTCAAACTGCGTTATAAAAGGATGAAGAGCAGTCAAACTGTTTTATAAGAGGACGAAGAGCAGTCAAACTGATTTATAATCGGACGAAGAGCAGTCAAACTGTTCTATAGGAGGATGAAGCGCAGTCAAACTGGTTTATAGGAGGATGAAGAGCAGTCAAACTGCTTTATAAAAGGATGAAGACCAGTCAAACTGTTTTATAAGAGGATGAAGAGCAGTCAAACTGATTTATAATCGGATGAAGAGCAGTCAAACTGTTTTATAAGAGGACGAAGAGCAGTCAAACTGAGTTATAATCGGACGAAGAGCAGTCAAACTGATTTATAATCGGACGAAGAGCAGTCAAACTGATTTATAATCGGATGAATAGCAGTCAAACTGATTTATAATCGGATGAAGAGCAGTCAAACTGATTTATAAGAGGATGAAGAGCAGTCAAACTGCGTTATAAAAGGATGAAGAGCAGTCAAACTGTTTTATAAGAGGATGAAGAGCAGTCAAACTGATTTATAATCGGATGAAGAGCAGTCAAACTGATTTATAAGAGGATGAAGAGCAGTCAAACTGCTTTATAAAAGGATGAAGAGCAGTCATACTGTTTTATAAGAGGACGAAGAGCAGTCAAACTGATTTATAGTCGGACGAAGAGCAGTCAAACTGTTCTATAGGAGGATGAAGCGCAGTCAAACTGGTTTATAGGAGGATGAAGAGCAGTCAAACTGCTTTATACGAGGATGAAGAGCAGTCAAACTGATTTATAAGAGGATGAAGAGCAGTCAAACTGCTTTACAAGAGGATGAAGAGCAGTCAAACTGTTTTATAAGCAGACGAAGAACAGTCAAACTGATTTATAATCGGACGAAGAGCAGTCAAACTGATTTATAATCGGACGAAGAGCAGTCAAACTGATTTATAATCGGATGAATAGCAGTCAAACTGATTTATAATCGGATGAAGAGCAGTCAAACTGATTTATAAGAGGATGAAGAGCACTCAAACTGCGTTATAAAAGGATGAAGAGCAGTCAAACTGTTTTATAAGAGGATGAAGAGCTGTCAAACTGTTTTATAAGAGGATGAAGAGCAGTCAAACTGCTTTATAAAAGGATGAAGAGCAGTCAAACTGTTTTAAAAGAGGACGAAGAGCAGTCAAACTGATTTATAATCGGATGAAGAGGAGTCAAACTGATTTATAATCGGATGAAGAGCAGTCAAACTGTTTTATAAGAGGACGAAGAGCAGTCAAACTGATTTATAATCGGACGAAGAGCAGTCAAACTGTTCTATAGGAGGATGAAGCGCAGTCAAACTGGTTTATAGGAGGATGAAGAGCAGTCAAACCGCTTTATAAAAGGATGAAGAGCAGTCAAACTGTTTTATAAGCGGACGAAGAGCAGTCAAATTGATTTATAAGAGGATGAAGAGCAGTAAAACTGCTTTATAAAAGGATGAAGAGCAGTCAAACTCTTTTATACAATGATGTAGAGCAGTCAGACTGTTTTACAAAAGGATGTAGAGCAGTCAACTTGTTTTACACGAGGATGAAGAGCAGTCAAACTGCGTTATAAAAGGATGAAGAGCAGTCAAACTGTTTTATAAGAGGACGAAGAGCAGTCAAACTGATTTATAATCGGACGAAGAGCAGTCAAACTGTTCTATAGGAGGATGAAGCGCAGTCAAACTGGTTTATAGGAGGATGAAGAGCAGTCAAACTGCTTTATAAAAGGATGAAGACCAGTCAAACTGTTTTATAAGAGGATGAAGAGCAGTCAAACTGATTTATAATCGGATGAAGAGCAGTCAAACTGTTTTATAAGAGGACGAAGAGCAGTCAAACTGAGTTATAATCGGACGAAGAGCAGTCAAACTGATTTATAATCGGACGAAGAGCAGTCAAACTGATTTATAATCGGATGAATAGCAGTCAAACTGATTTATAATCGGATGAAGAGCAGTCAAACTGATTTATAAGAGGATGAAGAGCAGTCAAACTGCGTTATAAAAGGATGAAGAGCAGTCAAACTGTTTTATAAGAGGATGAAGAGCAGTCAAACTGATTTATAATCGGATGAAGAGCAGTCAAACTGATTTATAAGAGGATGAAGAGCAGTCAAACTGCTTTATAAAAGGATGAAGAGCAGTCAAACTGTTTTATAAGAGGACGAAGAGCAGTCAAACTGATTTATAATCGGACGAAGAGCAGTCAAACTGTTCTATAGGAGGATGAAGCGCAGTCAAACTGGTTTGTAGGAGGATGAAGAGCAGTTAAACTGCTTTATAAAAGGATGAATAGCAGTCAAACTGATTTATAAGAGGATGAAGAGCAGTCAAACTGCTTTATAAAAGGATGAAGAGCAGTCAAACTGTTTTATAAGCGGACGAAGAGCAGTCAAACTGATTTATAATCGGACGAAGAGCAGTCAAACTGATTTATAATCGGACGAAGAGCAGTCAAACTGTTTTATAAGAGGATGAAGAGCAGTCAAACTGATTTATATTCAGATGAAGAGCAGTCAAACTGCTTTATAAAAGGAAGAAGAGCAGTCAAACTGATTTATAAGAGGATGAAGAGCAGTCAAACTGCTTTATAAAAGGATGAAGAGCAGTCAAACACTTTTATACAATGATGTAGAGCAGTCAGACTGTTTTACAAAAGGATGAAGAGCAGTCAACTTGTTTTACACGAGAATGAAGAGCAGTCAAACTGCGTTATAAAAGGATGAAGAGCAGTCAAACTGTTTTATAAGAGGACGAAGAGCAGTCAAACTGATTTATAATCGGACGAAGAGCAGTCAAACTGTTCTATAGGAGGATGAAGCGCAGTCAAACTGGTTTATAGGAGGATGAAGAGCAGTCAAACTGCTTTATAAAAGGATGAAGACAAGTCAAACTGTTTTATAAGAGGATGAAGAGCAGTCAAACTGATTTATAATCGGATGAAGAGCAGTCAAACTGTTTTATAAGAGGACGAAGAGCAGTCAAACTGCGTTATAAAAGGATGAAGAGCAGTCAAACTGTTTTATAAGAGGACGAAGAGCAGTCAAACTGATTTATAATCGGACGAAGAGCAGTCAAACTGTTCTATAGGAGGATGAAGCGCAGTCAAACTGGTTTATAGGAGGATGAAGAGCAGTCAAACTGCTTTATAAAAGGATGAAGACCAGTCAAACTGTTTTATAAGAGGATGAAGAGCAGTCAAACTGATTTATAATCGGATGAAGAGCAGTCAAACTGTTTTATAAGAGGACGAAGAGCAGTCAAACTGAGTTATAATCGGACGAAGAGCAGTCAAACTGATTTATAATCGGACGAAGAGCAGTCAAACTGATTTATAATCGGATGAATAGCAGTCAAACTGATTTATAATCGGATGAAGAGCAGTCAAACTGATTTATAAGAGGATGAAGAGCAGTCAAACTGCGTTATAAAAGGATGAAGAGCAGTCAAACTGTTTTATAAGAGGATGAAGAGCAGTCAAACTGATTTATAATCGGATGAAGAGCAGTCAAACTGATTTATAAGAGGATGAAGAGCAGTCAAACTGCTTTATAAAAGGATGAAGAGCAGTCAAACTGTTTTATAAGAGGACGAAAGCAGTCAAACTGATTTATAATCGGACGAAGAGCAGTCAAACTGTTCTATAGGAGGATGAAGCGCAGTCAAACTGGTTTATAGGAGGATGAAGAGCAGTTAAACTGCTTTATAAAAGGATGAAGAGCAGTCAAACTGATTTATAAGAGGATGAAGAGCAGTCAAACTGATTTATAATCGGACGAAGAGCAGTCAAACGGTTTTATAAGAGGATGAAGAGCGGTCAAATTGATTTATAAGAGGATGAAGAGCAGTCAAACTGCTTTATAAAAGGATGAAGAGCAGTCAAACTCTTTTATACAATGATGTAGAGCAGTCAGACTGTTTTACAAAAGGATGAAAAGCAGTGAACCTGTTTTACAAGAGGATGATGAGCAGTCAAACTGCGTTATAAAAAGATGAAGAGCAGTCAAACTGTTTTATAAGAGGATGAAGAGCAGTCAAACTGATTTATATTCAGATGAAGCGCAGTCAAACTGGTTTATAGGAGGATGAAGAGCAGTCAAATTGATTTATAAGAGGATGAAGAGCAGTCAAACTGCTTTATAAAAGGATGAAGAGCAGTCAAACTGATTTATAATCGGACGAAGAGCAGTCAAACTGATTTATAATCGGATGAAGAGCAGTCAAACTGCGTTATAAAAGGATGAAGAGCAGTCAAACTGATTTATAAGAGGATGAAGAGCAGTCAAACTGATTTATAATCGGATGAAGAGCAGTCAAACTGATTTATAAGAGGATGAAGAGCAGTCAAACTGCTTTATAAAAGGATGAAGAGCAGTCAAACTGATTTATAAGAGGACGAAGAGCAGTCAAACTGATTTATAATCGGACGAAGAGCAGTCAAACTGTTCTATAGGAGGATGAAGCGCAGTCAAACTGGTTCATAGGAGGATGAAGAGCAGTTAAACTGCTTTATAAAAGGATGAAGAGCAGTCAAACTGATTTATAAGAGGATGAAGAGCAGTCAAACTGATTTATAATCGGACGAAGAGCAGTCAAACGGTTTTATAAGAGGATGAAGAGCGGTCAAATTGATTTATAAGAGGATGAAGAGCAGTCAAACTGCTTTATAAGAGGATGAAGAGCAGTCAAACTGCTTTATAAAAGGATGAATAGCAGTCAAACTGTTTTATAAGCGGACGAAGAGCAGTCAAACTGATTTATAATCGGACGAAGAGCAGTCAAACTGATTTATAATCGGACGAAGAGCAGTCAAACGGTTTTATAAGAGGATGAAGAGCGGTCAAATTGATTTATAAGAGGATGAAGAGCAGTCAAACTGCTTTATAAAAGGATGAAGAGCAGTCAAACTGTTTTATACAATGATGTAGAGCAGTCAGACTGTTTTACAAAAGGATGAAAAGCAGTCAAACTGTTTTACAAGAGGATGAAGAGCAGTCAAACTGCGTTATAAAAAGATGAAGAGCAGTCAAACTGTTTTATAAGAGGATGAAGAGCAGTCAAACTGATTTATATTCAGATGAAGAGCAGTCAAACTGCTTTATAAAAGGATGAAAAGCAGTCAAACTGATTTATAAGAGGATGAAGAGCAGTCAAACTGCTTTATAAAAGGATGAAGAGCAGTCAAACTCTTTTATACAATGATGTAGAGCAGTCAGACTGTTTTACAAAAGGATGAAGAGCAGTCAACTTGTTTTACACGAGAATGAAGAGCAGTCAAACTACGTTATAAAAGGATGAAGAGCAGTCAAACTGTTTTATAAGAGGACGAAGAGCAGTCAAACTGATTTATAATCGGACGAAGAGCAGTCAAACTGTTCTATAGGAGGATGAAGCGCAGTCAAACTGGTTTATAGGAGGATGAAGAGCAGTCAAACTGCTTTATAAAAGGATGAAGACCAGTCAAACTGTTTTATAAGAGGATGAAGAGCAGTCAAACTGATTTATAATCGGATGAAGAGCAGTCAAACTGTTTTATAAGAGGACGAAGAGCAGTCAAACTGAGTTATAATCGGACGAAGAGCAGTCAAACTGATTTATAATCGGACGAAGAGCAGTCAAACTGATTTATAATCGGATGAATAGCAGTCAAACTGATTTATAATCGGATGAAGAGCAGTCAAACTGATTTATAAGAGGATGAAGAGCAGTCAAACTGCGTTATAAAAGGATGAAGAGCAGTCAAACTGTTTTATAAGAGGATGAAGAGCAGTCAAACTGATTTATAATCGGATGAAGAGCACGCAAACTGATTTATAAGAGGATGAAGAGCAGTCAAACTGCTTTATAAAAGGATGAAGAGCAGTCAAACTGTTTTATAAGAGGACGAAAGCAGTCAAACTGATTTATAATCGGACGAAGAGCAGTCAAACTGTTCTATAGGAGGATGAAGCGCAGTCAAACTGGTTTATAGGAGGATGAAGAGCAGTTAAACTGCTTTATAAAAGGATGAAGAGCAGTCAAACTGATTTATAAGAGGATGAAGAGCAGTCAAACTGATTTATAATCGGACGAAGAGCAGTCAAACGGTTTTATAAGAGGATGAAGAGCGGTCAAATTGATTTATAAGAGGATGAAGAGCAGTCAAACTGCTTTATAAAAGGATGAAGAGCAGTCAAACTGTTTTATACAATGATGTAGAGCAGTCAGACTGTTTTACAAAAGGATGAAAAGCAGTGAACCTGTTTTACAAGAGGATGATGAGCAGTCAAACTGCGTTATAAAAAGATGAAGAGCAGTCAAACTGTTTTATAAGAGGATGAAGAGCAGTCAAACTGATTTATATTCAGATGAAGCGCAGTCAAACTGGTTTATAGGAGGATGAAGAGCAGTCAAATTGATTTATAAGAGGATGAAGAGCAGTCAAACTGCTTTATAAAAGGATGAAGAGCAGTCAAACTGATTTATAATCGGACGAAGAGCAGTCAAACTGATTTATAATCGGATGAATAGCAGTCAAACTGATTTATAATCGGATGAAGAGACAGTCAAACTGATTTATAAGAGGATGAAGAGCAGTCAAACTGCGTTATAAAAGGATGAAGAGCAGTCAAACTGTTTTATAAGAGGATGAAGAGCAGTCAAACTGATTTATAATCGGATGAAGAGCCGTCAAACTGATTTATAAGAGGATGAAGAGCAGTCAAACTGCTTTATAAAAGGATGAAGAGCAGTCAAACTGTTTTATAAGAGGACGAAAGCAGTCAAACTGATTTATAATCGGACGAAGAGCAGTCAAACTGTTCTATAGGAGGATGAAGCGCAGTCAAACTGGTTTATAGGAGGATGAAGAGCAGTTAAACTGCTTTATAAAAGGATGAAGAGCAGTCAAACTGATTTATAAGAGGATGAAGAGCAGTCAAACTGATTTATAATCGGACGAAGAGCAGTCAAACGGTTTTATAAGAGGATGAAGAGCGGTCAAATTGATTTATAAGAGGATGAAGAGCAGTCAAACTGCTTTATAAAAGGATGAAGAGCAGTCAAACTGTTTTATACAATGATGTAGAGCAGTCAGACTGTTTTACAAAAGGATGAAAAGCAGTGAACCTGTTTTACAAGAGGATGATGAGCAGTCAAACTGCGTTATAAAAAGATGAAGAGCAGTCAAACTGTTTTATAAGAGGATGAAGAGCAGTCAAACTGATTTATATTCAGATGAAGCGCAGTCAAACTGGTTTATAGGAGGATGAAGAGCAGTCAAATTGATTTATAAGAGGATGAAGAGCAGTCAAACTGCTTTAAAAAAGGATGAAGAGCAGTCAAACTGATTTATAATCGGATGAAGAGCAGTCAAACTGATTTATAAGAGGATGAAGAGCAGTCAAACTGCGTTATAAAAGGATGAAGAGCAGTCAAACTGTTTAATAAGAGGATGAAGAGCAGTCAAACTGATTTATAAAAGGATGAAGAGCAGTCAAACTGCGTTATAAAAGGATGAAGAGCAGTCAAACGGTTTTATAAGAGGATGAAGAGCAGTCAAACTGATTTATAATCGGACGAAGAGCAGAAAAAATGGTTTTATAAGAGGATGAAGAGCAGTCAAATTTATTTACAAGAGGATGAAGAGCAGTCAAACTGCTTTATAAAAGGATGAAGAGCAGTCAAACTGATTTATAATCGGATGAAGAGCAGTCAAACTGATTTATAAGAGGATGAAGAGCAGTCAAACTGCGTTATAAAAGGATGAAGAGCAGTCAAACTGTTTTATAAGAGGATGAAGAGCAGTCAAACTGATTTATAATCGGATGAAGAGCAGTCAAACTGATTTATAAGAGGATGAAGAGCAGTCAAATTGCTTTATAAAAGGATGAAGAGCAGTCAAACTGTTTTATAAGAGGATGAAGAGCAGTCAAACTGATTTATAATCGGATGAAGAGCAGTCAAACTGATTTATAAGAGGATGAAGAGCAGTCAAACTGCGTTATAAAAGGATGAAGAGCAGTCAAACTCTTTTATACAATGATGTAGAGCAGTCAGACTGTTTTACAAAAGGATGAAGAGCAGTCAACTTGTTTTACACGAGAATGAAGAGCAGTCAAACTGCGTTATAAAAGGATGAAGAGCAGTCAAACTGTTTTATAAGAGGACGAAGAGCAGTCAAACTGATTTATAATCGGACGAAGAGCAGTCAAACTGTTCTATAGGAGGATGAAGCGCAGTCAAACTGGTTTATAGGAGGATGAAGAGCAGTCAAACTGCTTTATAAAAGGATGAAGACCAGTCAAACTGTTTTATAAGAGGATGAAGAGCAGTCAAACTGATTTATAATCGGATGAAGAGCAGTCAAACTGTTTTATAAGAGGACGAAGAGCAGTCAAACTGAGTTATAATCGGACGAAGAGCAGTCAAACTGATTTATAATCGGACGAAGAGCAGTCAAACTGATTTATAATCGGATGAATAGCAGTCAAACTGATTTATAATCGGATGAAGAGCAGTCAAACTGATTTATAAGAGGATGAAGAGCAGTCAAACTGCGTTATAAAAGGATGAAGAGCAGTCAAACGGTTTTATAAGAGGATGAAGAGCGGTCAAATTGATTTATAAGAGGATGAAGAGCAGTCAAACTGCTTTATAAAAGGATGAAGAGCAGTCAAACTGTTTTATACAATGATGTAGAGCAGTCAGACTGTTTTACAAAAGGATGAAAAGCAGTCAAACTGTTTTACAAGAGGATGAAGAGCAGTCAAACTGCGTTATAAAAAGATGAAGAGCAGTCAAACTGTTTTATAAGAGGATGAAGAGCAGTCAAACTGATTTATATTCAGATGAAGAGCAGTCAAACTGCTTTATAAAAGGATGAAGAGCAGTCAAACTGATTTATAAGAGGATGAAGAGCAGTCAAACTGCTTTATAAAAGGATGAAGAGCAGTCAAACTCTTTTATACAATGATGTAGAGCAGTCAGACTGTTTTACAAAAGGATGAAGAGCAGTCAACTTGTTTTACACGAGAATGAAGAGCAGTCAAACTGCGTTATAAAAGGATGAAGAGCAGTCAAACTGTTTTATAAGAGGACGAAGAGCAGTCAAACTGATTTATAATCGGACGAAGAGCAGTCAAACTGTTCTATAGGAGGATGAAGCGCAGTCAAACTGGTTTATAGGAGGATGAAGAGCAGTCAAACTGCTTTATAAAAGGATGAAGACCAGTCAAACTGTTTTATAAGAGGATGAAGAGCAGTCAAACTGATTTATAATCGGATGAAGAGCAGTCAAACTGTTTTATAAGAGGACGAAGAGCAGTCAAACTGAGTTATAATCGGACGAAGAGCAGTCAAACTGATTTATAATCGGACGAAGAGCAGTCAAACTGATTTATAATCGGATGAATAGCAGTCAAACTGATTTATAATCGGATGAAGAGCAGTCAAACTGATTTATAAGAGGATGAAGAGCAGTCAAACTGCGTTATAAAAGGATGAAGAGCAGTCAAACTGTTTTATAAGAGGATGAAGAGCAGTCAAACTGATTTATAATCGGATGAAGAGCACGCAAACTGATTTATAAGAGGATGAAGAGCAGTCAAACTGCTTTATAAAAGGATGAAGAGCAGTCAAACTGTTTTATAAGAGGACGAAAGCAGTCAAACTGATTTATAATCGGACGAAGAGCAGTCAAACTGTTCTATAGGAGGATGAAGCGCAGTCAAACTGGTTTATAGGAGGATGAAGAGCAGTTAAACTGCTTTATAAAAGGATGAAGAGCAGTCAAACTGATTTATAAGAGGATGAAGAGCAGTCAAACTGATTTATAATCGGACGAAGAGCAGTCAAACGGTTTTATAAGAGGATGAAGAGCGGTCAAATTGATTTATAAGAGGATGAAGAGCAGTCAAACTGCTTTATAAAAGGATGAAGAGCAGTCAAACTGTTTTATACAATGATGTAGAGCAGTCAGACTGTTTTACAAAAGGATGAAAAGCAGTGAACCTGTTTTACAAGAGGATGATGAGCAGTCAAACTGCGTTATAAAAAGATGAAGAGCAGTCAAACTGTTTTATAAGAGGATGAAGAGCAGTCAAACTGATTTATATTCAGATGAAGCGCAGTCAAACTGGTTTATAGGAGGATGAAGAGCAGTCAAATTGATTTATAAGAGGATGAAGAGCAGTCAAACTGCTTTATAAAAGGATGAAGAGCAGTCAAACTGATTTATAATCGGACGAAGAGCAGTCAAACTGATTTATAATCTGATGAATAGCAGTCAAACTGATTTATAATCGGATGAAGAGACAGTCAAACTGATTTATAAGAGGATGAAGAGCAGTCAAACTGCGTTATAAAAGGATGAAGAGCAGTCAAACTGTTTTATAAGAGGATGAAGAGCAGTCAAACTGATTTATAATCGGATGAAGAGCAGTCAAACTGATTTATAAGAGGATGAAGAGCAGTCAAACTGCTTTATAAAAGGATGAAGAGCAGTCAAACTGTTTTATAAGAGGACGAAAGCAGTCAAACTGATTTATAATCGGACGAAGAGCAGTCAAACTGTTCTATAGGAGGATGAAGCGCAGTCAAACTGGTTTATAGGAGGATGAAGAGCAGTTAAACTGCTTTATAAAAGGATGAAGAGCAGTCAAACTGATTTATAAGAGGATGAAGAGCAGTCAAACTGATTTATAATCGGACGAAGAGCAGTCAAACGGTTTTATAAGAGGATGAAGAGCGGTCAAATTGATTTATAAGAGGATGAAGAGCAGTCAAACTGCTTTATAAAAGGATGAAGAGCAGTCAAACTGTTTTATACAATGATGTAGAGCAGTCAGACTGTTTTACAAAAGGATGAAAAGCAGTGAACCTGTTTTACAAGAGGATGATGAGCAGTCAAACTGCGTTATAAAAAGATGAAGAGCAGTCAAACTGTTTTATAAGAGGATGAAGAGCAGTCAAACTGATTTATATTCAGATGAAGCGCAGTCAAACTGGTTTATAGGAGGATGAAGAGCAGTCAAATTGATTTATAAGAGGATGAAGAGCAGTCAAACTGCTTTATAAAAGGATGAAGAGCAGTCAAACTGATTTATAATCGGATGAAGAGCAGTCAAACTGATTTATAAGAGGATGAAGAGCAGTCAAACTGCGTTATAAAAGGATGAAGAGCAGTCAAACTGTTTTATAAGAGGATGAAGAGCAGTCAAACTGATTTATAAAAGGATGAAGAGCAGTCAAACTGCGTTATAAAAGGATGAAGAGCAGTCAAACGGTTTTATAAGAGGATGAAGAGCAGTCAAACTGATTTATAATCGGACGAAGAGCAGAAAAAACGGTTTTATAAGAGGATGAAGAGCAGTCAAATTGATTTACAAGAGGATGAAGAGCAGTCAAACTGCTTTATAAAAGGATGAAGAGCAGTCAAACTGATTTATAATCGGATGAAGAGCAGTCAAACTGATTTATAATCGGATGAAGAGCAGTCAGACCGTTTTACAAGAGGATGAAGAGCAGTCAAACTGCTTTATAAAAGGATGAAGAGCAGTCATACTGTTTTATAAGAGGACGAAGAGCAGTCAAACTGATTTATAGTCGGACGAAGAGCAGTCAAACTGTTCTATAGGAGGATGAAGCGCAGTCAAACTGGTTTATAGGAGGATGAAGAGCAGTCAAACTGCTTTATACGAGGATGAAGAGCAGTCAAACTGATTTATAAGAGGATGAAGAGCAGTCAAACTGCTTTATAAAAGGATGAAGAGCAGTCAAACTGTTTTATAAGCAGACGAAGAACAGTCAAACTGATTTATAATCGGACGAAGAGCAGTCAAACTGATTTATAATCGGACGAAGAGCAGTCAAACTGATTTATAATCGGATGAATAGCAGTCAAACTGATTTATAATCGGATGAAGAGCAGTCAAACTGATTTATAAGAGGATGAAGAGCACTCAAACTGCGTTATAAAAGGATGAAGAGCAGTCAAACTGTTTTATAAGAGGATGAAGAGCTGTCAAACTGTTTTATAAGAGGATGAAGAGCAGTCAAACTGCTTTATAAAAGGATGAAGAGCAGTCAAACTGTTTTAAAAGAGACGAAGAGCAGTCAAACTGATTTATAATCGGATGAAGAGGAGTCAAACTGATTTATAATCGGATGAAGAGCAGTCAAACTGTTTTATAAGAGGACGAAGAGCAGTCAAACTGATTTATAATCGGACGAAGAGCAGTCAAACTGTTCTATAGGAGGATGAAGCGCAGTCAAACTGGTTTATAGGAGGATGAAGAGCAGTCAAACCGCTTTATAAAAGGATGAAGAGCAGTCAAACTGTTTTATAAGCGGACGAAGAGCAGTCAAATTGATTTATAAGAGGATGAAGAGCAGTAAAACTGCTTTATAAAAGGATGAAGAGCAGTCAAACTCTTTTATACAATGATGTAGAGCAGTCAGACTGTTTTACAAAAGGATGTAGAGCAGTCAACTTGTTTTACACGAGGATGAAGAGCAGTCAAACTGCGTTATAAAAGGATGAAGAGCAGTCAAACTGTTTTATAAGAGGACGAAGAGCAGTCAAACTGATTTATAATCGGACGAAGAGCAGTCAAACTGTTCTATAGGAGGATGAAGCGCAGTCAAACTGGTTTATAGGAGGATGAAGAGCAGTCAAACTGCTTTATAAAAGGATGAAGACCAGTCAAACTGTTTTATAAGAGGATGAAGAGCAGTCAAACTGATTTATAATCGGATGAAGAGCAGTCAAACTGTTTTATAAGAGGACGAAGAGCAGTCAAACTGAGTTATAATCGGACGAAGAGCAGTCAAACTGATTTATAATCGGACGAAGAGCAGTCAAACTGATTTATAATCGGATGAATAGCAGTCAAACTGATTTATAATCGGATGAAGAGCAGTCAAACTGATTTATAAGAGGATGAAGAGCAGTCAAACTGCGTTATAAAAGGATGAAGAGCAGTCAAACTGTTTTATAAGAGGATGAAGAGCAGTCAAACTGATTTATAATCGGATGAAGAGCAGTCAAACTGATTTATAAGAGGATGAAGAGCAGTCAAACTGCTTTATAAAAGGATGAAGAGCAGTCATACTGTTTTATAAGAGGACGAAGAGCAGTCAAACTGATTTATAGTCGGACGAAGAGCAGTCAAACTGTTCTATAGGAGGATGAAGCGCAGTCAAACTGGTTTATAGGAGGATGAAGAGCAGTCAAACTGCTTTATACGAGGATGAAGAGCAGTCAAACTGATTTATAAGAGGATGAAGAGCAGTCAAACTGCTTTACAAGAGGATGAAGAGCAGTCAAACTGTTTTATAAGCAGACGAAGAACAGTCAAACTGATTTATAATCGGACGAAGAGCAGTCAAACTGATTTATAATCGGACGAAGAGCAGTCAAACTGATTTATAATCGGATGAATAGCAGTCAAACTGATTTATAATCGGATGAAGAGCAGTCAAACTGATTTATAAGAGGATGAAGAGCACTCAAACTGCGTTATAAAAGGATGAAGAGCAGTCAAACTGTTTTATAAGAGGATGAAGAGCTGTCAAACTGTTTTATAAGAGGATGAAGAGCAGTCAAACTGCTTTATAAAAGGATGAAGAGCAGTAAAACTGTTTTAAAAGAGGACGAAGAGCAGTCAAACTGATTTATAATCGGATGAAGAGGAGTCAAACTGATTTATAATCGGATGAAGAGCAGTCAAACTGTTTTATAAGAGGACGAAGAGCAGTCAAACTGATTTATAATCGGACGAAGAGCAGTCAAACTGTTCTA